>OW119933.1:91320718-92520718 GCA_933210815.1 Meta bourneti
CGTCAATCCCAAAGGGAAAGATACGAGGACAATACCACGTAATTTTGAACCACGGTCAGATGACGAGGCAACACCTGAGCTGGCACCCCACTCTCCAGCTCACCTTATATAATTTGGGTTTTAAAAGAAATTAGTTTTAAGCTCAATATCAGGGTGGTTAAAACCGACCACACAATAATCTTACCACATGATTCCTTGTCAAAAACCGACTCGAAAAGGTCGTCCGCTTTTCGATTGGACATGGCATTCCAGTGACGCAATTTAAACCTCCAAGTGGTTGGACGATTTACCTAGTCCAGATCTGACCAATTTTGCTAATGACGAGATATCTTGTCCACTAAGGTCTGACCAATTTTGCTAATGACGAGAAATCTTGTCCACTCAGATCTGCTCGGTTTTGCTAACGACGAGGTACCTTGTCGACACCAAACCGCCCTATTATTCCAAGATATATGAAGACGGTGGGTAGGTAGCTGAATTAACGTCGCACTGGAGCAACACAACGGGCTATTGGTTATGGTCTGGGATCAACTCCGAAAGGAAAGATCCCAGGACAACACCACGTAAACTTGAAACAGGGTCACTTACGAGGACCGAGGAAAACATCTGAGCTGACACCTCATTTCCACAATTCCACACCAAGCCAACGTGAGGACGTTGGTCGTAGCATCCGCCACGACAGATTTAACGTGCTCCAGTTCCCACATATAAGACGGTCTTTGGTTGGATATTTTCGAATTCACAACCCTCCGTTTGCTAATCCGCTGCTTCGGGCCACGGTAGCCCGGTTGGTTAGCAACGGCATTAGCAACGGATTAGCAACCGCAGGGTTGCGAGTTCGAATCCAACCAAAGAGCGTCGTGTACAAGGGGGACTGGTGCACGTTAAATCGGTATTGGCCTCAAATGTCCTTCCGTTGGCGTGGTGTGGAAGTTTGGAGAGTGGAGTGCCAGCACAGGTGTGACCTCGTCATCTGACCTTGGTTCAAAATTGTGTGGTGTTGCCCTGGGATCTTTCTTTACGGGTTTGATCCCGGACCGTTGCAAATAGCCCATTGTGTTGCTCCAGTGGGACGTTAATTAAAATACCTACCTATCTGTTCAGCCAGAATTAAAATTTAAATAGCTCTCTATTACAGGGGGGGGGGGAATTTCAATTAACGTCACACTGGAGCAACACAATGGGCTATTGGTGACGGTCCGGGATCAATCCCAAAGGGAAAGATCCGAGGACAACACCACGTAATTTTGAACCACGGTCAGATGACGAGGCAACACCTGAGCTGGCACCCCACTCTCCAAACTTCCACACCACGCCAACGTGAGGACATTTGAGGCCACGACAGATTTAACGTGCACCAGCCCCCTTTGTACACGACGGTGTTTGGCTGGATTCGAACTCGCAACCCTTCGGTTGCAAGTCCGTTACTCTTCCAACCGGGCCACCGCGGCCCCTCTATTACAGGAAACACGTAAATTCATAATTTGAATTATCAATGTAAAATTGTTGATAAATAAATTTAAAAACGAAATACAGCTGATAAAACTTATTAATTTATCTCTTACCGAAAAAATAGGACTAGGTTTAAAAATCCTAATAATATTTTTGAAGTATTTTCTTATAGTCATTCACGACGTATTGTTTTAAATTAAACATCAGTTTAATTGAATCGTAACATATCCATTCAACCAGAAAAAGAAAATTTAATTCATTGAAAGCTTCATTCAACTTTACAGAGAGCTTTAATCTATACTTTTTCTGTAGCAAGACGCCTTACATTTTAGTTCACAGCATCGCCGCTAGGGGTCGAGGCAAAGTTCTAAATCGAAGTTCCTACCTGTATACCGCGGATTTTTCATCTCTTCAAACGAACCCACACAAAACGCCTAAAAAACTGGAAGCCTTAAAACATGCTAGTTTACATAACTTTTCTTCTAACGGCTTAAAAGTTGTAACCGGTGAAAACTCACTCAAATGCGAAATTTCACTCAAATGCGAAATTTCAAAGCACGTACTAAAAACCGAGAGTAAAGCTCGTCCCTTTTTATGCGAGGTGGGACTGAAATTGCTTGTTTCGCCGGCAGTTTCATCAAGTGTATAATGAGATTTTAGTGGCTTTAAATTTATTCCCTCGTTGTGCTGTTTTTAGGAACTTCTCCAGGAAGCTTAGACTTGCTTTTTCCCCGACGTACCTCAACATGCTTATTTCCATCCCGACTCGAAGCGTGTGTAGTGAAGAAGAATCATCCTGCAAGTTCCGAAGCACCTGACCGAAGCAAAAAAACAATTCGGGGTCATACCTATATCTACATGAGGGGGTGTATACACGATTTATTTATATTTTCCGCAGGGGTATATTTTGGCGAGGCTTGGCGGGGTCTTGGCGACCGTGGGCCGCGTCGGGGGAAGAAGACAAATCTTAATTCCACTTACCTTCAGCAAGTATTACTTTAAAGCGCCTGCAGAACGTGCCAAAAGTGGTCCTTCGGTGTCAGAAAGAACGAGCAATGCTGGCGCGCAGAGAAACAACCCCCAAAACGGACCCTCTAGCTCCTATCGAGCGGGGCCTATGGTGGCGCCGCCTGCCGGCCGAGTCCGCCGGCCACATTGATCCGCACAGAGTATTCCGGAATCTTACGAATGAGTCACGTGACTAGAAGTTTTTCGTTCGGTTCGAGAAGGGGTAGGGAGGGGGAGGAATAAAAGGGAAAAAAGAAGGGAATTGAAGGGTTCGGGGTTTGTTAAAAACTCGGGGAAGGGGCTGAGAGTTTTCCTTCTTTTGTCCGAGACGTTTTAACTGTGCCGAAGCGCAGTTAGAGGAAATCTCCAGGCGTCTCACGTAAGGATACTCTCTATATTAAGACATGAATGGGCTCCAGTAGGTGAGTTCCATGTTGGAGAGGCGACTTGATGCACCCCTCTGTTTTCTCTGAGGGTTAAGTGAGCCTGCTTTGTATGCCCGGACTCCTTCCGAGTCTTATTTTTCTTCCTCGCCTGCCTTCTCGTCTTTCTTGGGCAGGGGAGATGTTGATGATTTGATAATCGGGTGAGGCATGGCGACTAAAATTGCTTCTAAATCAGCATCTGGATGTGCCTTTTATGGCGATCAGTCGTTTACTTTTCAATGTTTTACATCTTTAAAATCGCCTTTTTTGGGTGGGAAATATTCATGAATTTACAATCCGGTGAGATCTGAATCAGCATCTGGATATGCCTTTATGGTGATCAGTGGTTTACTTTGCACTTCCATCTTGAATGTCACCTCTTTTTGGGCGATGAGATTTTCTGAATCAGAACCTGGATATTCCTTTATGGCCATCAGTGGTTTACTTTTATTTCCATCTTTAAAACCTCCTCTTTTAGGGTGGAAGTATATTGATGAACTTACAATCGGATGAGATCTGAAACATATCTATTGGAATTTGTTAATACCTTTATGGCAATCAGTGGTTTACTTTTCACTTCCATCTTGAAAATCGCCTCTTTTTTGGGAGGGAGTATATTGATGAATTTACAATCAGATGAGATCTTTCAAATAAGAACCTGGATATTTTTCATGCCGATCAGTAGGCTTACTTTTCAGTTTTTTATTTTTATCTTTAAAATCTACCCTATCAGCATAGGAATATATCGATGATTTTACCATCGGATCTGGTCATCCAAATTACTTCTGAATCATACCCGGATATTCTATTATGAACGGTATAATAACAGTGGTTACTTTTTACTTTATTTCCATGGGAGGGTTAAAATTGACACTTTTAGGGTAGGAGTATAATGATGAATTTAGAATTGGATGAGATATTCTGAATTAGAACCTAGATATTCCTTATGGCGATCAGTGGTTTACTTTTCAGTTTTTCATTTTTATCTTTAAAATCTACCCTATCAGCATAGGAATATATCGATGATTTTACCGTCGGATCTGGTCATCCAAATTTCTTCTGAATCATACCCGGATATTCTATTATGAACGGTATAATAACAGTGGTTACTTTTTACTTTATTTCCATGGGAGGGTTAAAATTGACACTTTTAGGGTAGGAGTATAATGATGAATTTAGAATTGGATGAGATATTCTGAATTAGAACCTGGATATTCCTTATGGCGATCAGTGGTTTACTTTTCAGTTTTTCATTTTTATCTTTAAAATCTACCCTATCAGCATAGGAATATATCGATGATTTTACCATCGGATCTGGTCATCCAAATTTCTTCTGAATCATACCTGGATATTCTATTATGAACTGTATAATAATAATGGTTTACCTTTTACTTTATTTCCATGTGGGTTTAAAATTGACACTTTTAGGATAGGAGTATAATGATGAATTTAGAATTGGATGTGATCTTTTGAATTGGAACCTTTGTATTCCTTTATGGCGATCAGTGGTTTACTTTTAAGTATTTTATTTCCATCTTGAAAATCACCTCTTTTAGGGTGGGAGTATACGTATGAACTTGCATTCGGTTCGTGGTTAAGTAGTAGATCGAGAAAGTGGTAAAAGTTGGAAGGAAAGGAATTGAAGGGTTCGGGTTTGTTAAGAGTTGTCAAATCTCTTAGGTTATCCCCAGGGGTCTCACATAAGGATACTCTCTATATTAAGACATGAATGAGCTCCAGTAGGTGAGTTCCTTGTCGGAGCGGCGACTTGATGCACCCCTCTGTTTTCTCTGAGGGTTAAGTGAGCCTGCTTTGTATGCCCGGACTCCTCCCGAGTCTTATTTTTCTTCCTCGCCTGCCTTCTCGTCTTTCTTGGGCTGGGGAGAGGTTGATGGTTTGATAATCGGGTGAGGGTCTGGCGACTAAAGTTGCTTCTGAATCAGTATCTGGATGTTCCTTTATGGCGATCAGTGGTTTACTTTTCAATGTTTTTCATCTTTAAAATCTCCTTTTCTTGGGTGGGAAAATATTCATGAATTTACAATCCGGTGAGATCTGAATCAGCATCTGGATATGCCTTTATGGTGATCAGTGGTTTCCTTTGCACTTCTTGAATATCGCTTCTTTTTGGGTGGGAGTATGTTGATAAATTTACAATCGGATGAGGTTTTCTGAATCAGAAGTGGATATTCCTTTATGGCCATCAGAGGTTTACTTTACATTTCCATCTTTAAAACCGCCTCTTTTAGGGTGGGAAAATATTCATGAATTTACAATCCGGTGAGATCTTCTGAATCAGATCTCTTGGAATTTGAATATTCCTTATGGCGTCCAGTGGTTTACTTTTCACTTCCATCTTCAAAATCGCCTCTTTTTGGGTGAGAGTACATTGATGAATTTACAATTGGATGAGCTTTAGAATTAGAACCTGGATATCGTTTTATGATGCACTAATAGTGTGGTTTTCTTTCGGGTTTTTTTCTTTAAATTTTTAAAAAATTGACTTTTTCAGGGTTGTGATGATAATGTGGTTTAATTTGCGATTACTATATGGTTTATTAAGTGTTTCGTGATGGAA
The DNA here is from genome assembly GCA_933210815.1 of Meta bourneti. Classification (NCBI taxonomy): domain Eukaryota; kingdom Metazoa; phylum Arthropoda; class Arachnida; order Araneae; family Tetragnathidae; genus Meta; species Meta bourneti. The sequence continues at coordinate 91,326,182 of OW119933.1, forward strand.
TATTATGATTTTTATACTTTTCTTAACAGAGAGCGATTTTTCACCTTGGCAAGACTTACGGTAAATCTCCAATGAAAATTTTAGGAAATTAAAATGCTTCAGTTGTTTACTAAACAGACTCGCAGAGTACTAGGTAGGTAGTTAATTAATGACATACTCGAGCAACTCAACGGGCTATTGGCGACGGTCCGGTATCTATCCCGAAGAGAAAGATCCGAGAATAACAATAGTAATTTTGAACCACGGTAAGATCATGATTTAACAGTTGAGCTGGCCGCCACTCTCCAAACTTCCACAACACGGCAACATGAGAACATTTGATGCCACGACAGATTTAATGGGCCTCAGCCCCCTTTGTACAGGACGGTCTTAGGTTGAATTTGAACTCGCAACCCTCCGATTGTTTATCCGCTACTTGGGTCGCGGTAGCCCGGTTGGAAAAGTAAGCCAAGTCACTTCATTGTTCGGATTACGAGCAGAGAATGCCAATTTTCACACCTTATTCTTGTTCGTAACTTCAGAAGAAAAACAAAGAAAGTATTGATGAACAGTACCAAATAAAATATGAACTGAGTAGTAAAAATTTAAAAATAGATAGCTAAAGTTAGCTCTTTGAGTCACACGATTTAAAAAAACCAAGTTGCATAGAATTGTTTATTCATTTATTCAGCTTCAAAATTAGTATAAAACATCAAATAACATGTTTTTTTTTATTATAAAACGATTTAAGCATTCGTAATAAATTTTTACGAAAAAAACATTTACCGTTATGAACGACAAACCTTTATTGCACCACACAAATCACCAACCTTAATCACAACAGTGTCAACAACTTACTAATGCGTTTTGATGTGTCAATTTTTGTTTTCAGTTATTTACACATTTAGAGTTAGTTCATAACATTGCCAACTCAATGAAAAACTTTAAATAAAATATTAAACTATGACTGAGTCCTTTCAACTTTTTGAGGTGGGTTAAAAATATCCCACCATGCATAAGAATCTAAGAAAAGGTGGGACGGTTTTTAACCCACCTAACCCCATAGAGTTAAACCTGACAGATCCGAGGTCGTCATTTCGACACACCTACAAGACTCATTTCCGCTCTGCGGAGAAATCTGTAAAAGTATTTCTACAGTAAGGGGAGTTCTATTGTAGTGAAGCAACGCATGGAATGAAAGCCTTTTCTCAATTGTTAACAAAAGTACGTATGCTCTTCGCGCTGCTAGCTACGCTGTAATAGGAATTTTGTTAGTGTTACAGCAGTATATTGTCAAATTAAGCTAAAAAGTTCATGACGATAGACTACAATAAAATTAAGTGCTTCGAAACACTTTCTAAGCCGCGAGATTTCGGTGAAGTGTAATGTTGCTTTCACCTACAACTAAGTAAATAACCATATATTTCTAAATAATCCACGTATTCTTTCAACCTTTAGAAAAATTCTATTGGTTCTTTAGTTGAATACAATCTTTCTTTGAAACGATTGTATTGGCCCATTCTGTTGAATGGAATCCCTTATAACGATTATTTTTCCCCATCCTGTAGAATCCTTAGAAAGATTATATTGCTCCTTTGCTTAGAATAGAGTCATTTGGAAAGATTATATTGGTTTCTTCCTGGAATAGAATCCTTTGGAATGATTCCATTGGCCTATTATGAAGAATAGAATCCTTTGGAACAATTCTATTTGTCCTTTCTATGGAATCGAGTCATTTGTAACGATTAGTTTCCCCATTCTGTAGAATCGTTAGAAAGATTCTATTGCTCCTTTGTTTAGAATAGAGTAATTTGGAAAGATTATATTGGTCCTTTCTTTAGAATAGAATTCTTTGGAACTATTCCATTGGCCTTTTAAGTAGAATAGAATCCTTTGGAATGATTCCATTGACTCATTCTACAAAATAGAGTGATTTGGAAAAATATTCTATTACTAATTTCCTTAGAATAGAAACTTTTGGAATTATTCTATTCGTCCTTTCCTAGAATATAATCCTTTGGAACGATTCCATTGGCCCATTTGTAAAATAAATCCTTTGGAATGATTTTATTGGCCCATTCTGTAGAATATAGTCGTTTGGAAATTTTCTATTGATTTGAACAGCGTACAAACACATAGCAATAAACGATATACCCAAAACGCCAAAAACAAATGCATCCTATGAAAAACAAACAGAAAAAGACTGGAAACTCTAAAGCTCAACCAACGAAACTTAATTTCACAAATGTTTTGAACTGTCAACAAACTCATACAATTTAACCAAGTTTCTTTTACAAAATTTCCAGAACCCCAAACCCCATTCATAGATTCGAATCTCGAGCTATGAAATGAAGTCTAGTCACATTAATCCAAATAACTAACCATTGAAAGAAGAAAATATTAGCCAAAAACAAATACATCCGATGCAGACTGAAAAACAAACAGAACAAAACTGCAAACTCTAAAGCCCAACCAACCGAACACAATTTCACAAATATTTTGAACTGCCAGCAAACTCATAAAATCTCACCAAGTTTCTTTTATAAAATTTCCAGAACCCGAAACCCCATTCGTAGATTCGAATCTCAAGCTATGAAATGAGCAGTCTAGTCATATTAACCCAAATAACTAACCAGTGAGAGAAGAAAATATTCGCCAAATACACAAAATAACAATAAATACTCTAAAAATGAATAAAATATTGCAGAAGAAAATAACTTTCAAACCAACCAAGCAAACTCAATTTCAATACCTTTAAATTGACAACAAACTCGCGCGATGTGTTTCTTTTTCACATATTCTCGCAACCGGAAACCTTATTCATTGATTTAGACCTTACAGATCCGAGGTCGTCACTTGGATACACCTACAAGGCTCGTTCCCAGACGGAGGAAAATCTGTAAAAGTATTTCTAGTGCACTGGGAGTAATATAGCAGCAAAGTCAACGTATGAAAAGAAAGCTTTTCTCCGTGATCCCGTTTTGTTATAAAAGTACTCTCGTCGCGATGTTTGGCTGTGCGATAATAGAAATTTTGTTGGTGTTTCATGAGAGAATTGTCGTGAATTTTTTAGTTTAATTCCAATTTTTGTGAGAAATATTTATTCCTTTTAAGGAATCCGTGTACGTTCACTCGGCATCGGTTCAAAGATCCCATTTTTACTTTTATGTTTCTGTTGGATATATTATAAAATTTGTGAATAGGTTAGTTTAGTTCGAATTTGTGTGAAGTGTTTCTTGCTTTTAATGTATCCGTGTACGTTCACCCAACATCCGTCAAAGAACAAATTTATTTTTGTTTTTATTGAATATATTATTAAAATGTGAATTTTTAGTTTAATTCGAATTTGTGTGAAGTGTCTAGATTTTAAAGGGTATCCGTGTAAGTTCATTACACCCCAACATCGGTCAAAGATCAAATTTTTACTTTTGCATTCGATGTATTATAAACTGTCATGAGTTTTTTTTTAATTCAGATTTGTGGGAACTTTTTCTTGCTTTTAAAGTATCATCCATGTACGTTCACTTCCCACCCCAACATCAGTCACAGATCAAATTTTTACTGTTATGTTTTTATTCTATGGATTATAAATTGTGAATTTTTTAGTTCAATTCGAATTTGTGGGAAATGTCTCTTCCTTTTAAGGTATCTGTGTACGTTCACTCAGCATTCTTCAAAGATCCCGTTTTTACTTTAATGTTTCTAATGTATATATTATAAAAATTGTGAATAGTTTAGTTTAATTCGAATTTGTTTGAAGTGTTTCTTTCTTTTAATGTATCCGTGTAACTTCACTCAACATCCGTCAAAGAACAAATTTATTTTGTTTTTATTGAATATATTATTAAATTGTGAATTTTTTAGTTTAATTCGAATTTGTACAAAGTGTCTTGATTTTAAAGTATCCGTGTACGTTCACTCCCCAATATCGGTCAAAGATCAAATATTTACTTTTATGTTTTTATTCGATGAATTATAAATTGTGAATTTTTTGTTTTAATTCGAATTCGTTTTAAGTATTTCTTGCTTTTTTAAGGTATCCGTGTAGGTTAAAATGCTCCTACAGCATTGGTAAAAGATCAAATTTTTAATTTAATCTTAGTTTAATTCAAATTTGTGAAGTGTTTCTTGCTTTTAAAGTATCCCTGTACGTTCACTCAACATCGGTCAAAGATCAAATTTTACTTTTGTGTTTTTATTGGATATATTATTAAATTATGAATATTTTAGTTTAATTCGAATTTATGTGAACAGTTTCTTGCTTTTAAAGTACCCATGTACGTTCACTCCCTCAACATCAGTCAAAGATCAAATTTTACTTTTATGTTTTTATTTGATGGGTTATAAATTGTGAATTTGTATTTTAATTTGAATTCGTTTGAAGTATTTCTTGCTTTTAAGAGAACCACGTAGGATAAAATACTCGACATTGGTCAAAGATCATACTTTGGTGTTTATGTTTTTATTGGATAGATTATTATTGAATTGCATTATTTCAATTCGAATTTGTGTAAAGTGCTTCCTGATTTTAAAATATCCGTGTACGTTCATTCAACATTGGTCAAAAACCACATTTTACTTCTGCACTCTTTTTGGATAGATTAAATTGTGAAGTTTTTAGTTTCATTCGAATTTGTGTGAAGTGTTCCTTGCTTTTAAAGTATCGTTACTTACATTAGGTTACATAGTTACATACATCATTTCAAAAATTGTAGCTGAAACAACTGTTATCTAACTTTTATAGACTTTTGAACTTAGGAAGTATCGCTGACTTGCAATTAAAACAAAGTCAAAAAACAGTCATGAGAAACACAAGGAAGGGATTGTATTACTAAGTTAAATACACTAAATGTGTATCTGAAGAAGAAATCTAACCTTTATGCAAAGATGGTTGTTTGGTTTTGGGGTTTTATGGCACAAGGGCTATATTTGACCATGCTGCGTCAGACACGACATACAATATCACAAGTAACAGACACACACACAATGAAAGTTTTACTGACACAGAAGAGAGAATCGCACCCAGAGAGGAATGCACCTAACGTAGAATCGAACCTACGCCGCCTACAACTCGAAGGTTGCTAGCGCAGTGGGCATACCCACTGAGCCACGACGGCCCCCTTCATGCAAAGAATAATGACTTTGTGGATTTAACCAATTTAAACCCCATTCTAGTCTAGAAAAGCTGAAAACACATATTTTTAAGATTTTGACTTAGTGTGTTCCACTTGTAAGCAGATAATGTATCTACAAAATTCAAATATACTATCAAAGCTATTTCTATACATATAGGAAAATTATCTATTATATATATCTATGAAATACATGCTTTCCCGATCATTTCTCAATATGTTAAATATATCTATGAAATACATGCTTTCCCGATCATTTCTCAACATGTTATTTAGGATATAAATAAAAAAATGAAATATTAAAATAACTATCAGAATGAAATACATGAATTTGCTGTCGAAAAATTCAGTAAAAGCATGCAGTTAATTTGTTAGTAGTTTTTTAATAAATGTAGCTATTTTTATACAGTACGTTAGGGGCTTTTGAAAAGTTTCTCAAATTCTGTACATATTTTGCATTTTTTTAATCACAGGAATTTATTTCAAGTAATATTTTTAATTTTTATTAAATCTAAATCCAAAGATGAGATTATATAAAGTGACTTATAAACAGGATATCTATCTAACAGAGTTGGCGTCTGTCTGTATGTTCTCTATACAAATCTACACCGTTTGACCAATCCACACTAAACTTGGTACACTTATACTTTAGAACCTTGCGGTTAATGTATGCTACATATTAACCCCTTTCTATTTGTCGTAGGGGCTAAAGCCAATTCGAAATCCCAATAGGAATAACATTGAGTATTGCTAGGGGGCGCTCTCTCCCGGTCTGGCTGTGAACATGACGTCAGAGTTAATATCTATAGAATTCGCCTCTCAAGATGACCTTGGAGTTTTTTAGAATCTTAAGAGTATGATGCAATCGCAGATGGTTAGGTTGCTCTGAAAATCGCTCAGTATCATATCGTTTATGTATCTTGTCTGTAAAATGCGGGATGGAATTTTCGAGCATAAAGTGTAATTGCTTGAAACGTTGATCATGATATCGTATCAATATGATTTATCAGCCTTTCATAATGATGGTGGAATTCCGAAATTCGCATTCCTGGTGCAAGGTGCTACAAATAAAAAATATTGATAAGAAAAAACTGACTGCAATAATACGATGTATGTCATTTTTTTAAAACAATGAAAAATGGGCATTCACAATCACTCCAAAACTCAAAATTGACTTTAGTACATACTCATTTCAGTGTAAGTTTTATAGGTTTGTCTTCTATGTGAAATGGATCTAAAGTAAAAATTGCACAAGCCGTAAAAATCTCAGTTTTAAAAATTATTTTGCGCTCGCTTATTTTTTCTCGATATTTGCATTTTCTATGGCAGAAAAGTGATTTTTTGGATCACTTTCAATCGATATTTAACAAATTAAAACCGAGCAACGCCAGGTAAATTCAGCTAGTTCCTTATAAAAGTACTCCAAAAATTTTCATATAATTTAATAACAAATTATTCAATTATGAAAGAAAATAGGGAAGACGTTACTATGTTATCACGTGAAAATAAATACTCCTTGAAACTTTCTGGCTATAATATGATAGTAAATCTTATTTTCGGTTATTTTGATGACGACTTATTTAAAAATGAATTTAAAGTGACAAATTTTCAAATAAAGAAAAGTTAATTCTAAAACGGATTGAACGTTAGGAAGAAGTTCCAAACTAGCTATTTGAAATCTTTGAAAAGAAATAAAAATAAGATTATTTCCTATAACTTATTTGAAATGAAATTTGAGCTAAGAATTTTAGAATAAATGAAAACTGAATTATAAAATGGGTTAAACGTAAGTCGAATGTTGAATGCTCTGGTTTCAAAGTTTTGAAAAAAAATAAATACGGGGGTGTTTCTGAGTGACTTATTACTGGGTGAAAATAATTCAGTTAAAAATTAGACATTTTCACTAAATGTGAAGATAATGAAATTAAAAATAGACGAAAGAGAAAATGCACCAAATTTAAAGTTTAATTTATAATTATTTAAATATAAATTCATATTAAAATTTGTTTGGGTAATTAGTTTGAAAAGCAAATTTTACATAAGTCATACACAAAAACCACAGCTCATAATAGTTTTTAAGTACCACATGAACATACAAATTAATATTTATATATGACACTAATTAGTTGATATTATTAAAGTGAGTCAACTCAAAAACTAGGAAAACATCAAAGCATTTAGAGCAACTCAAATTCATAAAAATTAATTACTACTTTAAAATAATTATTTTAATAAACCAAACAACATTCATTAACATTGTATAACTTTTCGACTTCTTTCTGACTATTATAAGAAAAAACAGCATTTTTTTAGTCTCCCACCACATAACAAGTAATGACTATACAAAAATACTAGCAATTTATAAGCTAAGAAAAACATGTTGTGTAATGTGGTCGTTAACTAAACGCGAAATTAACAGTCTCAAATGCATTAATAATAGTTCTTAGTGCGTTACTTACGGAAAACTAATTATTTCTTAGAGCATGTTAAAAAGTGTGAAAGTAAATACAAAAAGCTATTTGAGAATGTAAGTATGAGATTACAAGGGAAATTGCAAAAAGAGCAGATTTTTTCTTTTACATTATCTTAAGCATAAATATAGTTTGATAATGTGTTTTAAGGTTTAATATTACATTAATTATGGTTGTTAACTAATTAATTGCAGTAGATTTCATAAGGATGCGCGATAGAAAGTTTTTATGACCATTTACCTTTTTTACGTAAATGAAAAATCTTTTAGATATAAATAGTTGGTTGTTTTTATGATAAAGTCCATATTTCGCCAAGTTGCGCCAAACAACGTCACGTAAATGGACACGCACACAAAAGAAAATTTTTACTAGCACAGAAGAGAGAATAGGAATGTTAGTGGACTGGAAATGTTTGTTAGTGCAGTGGGAGAACCTATAGAGGAAATATAAAAGCAGAGTGAGCTGTGGAAACCTTTTTATATGCCCAGGATCATGTGACTGAAGCTAGTAGTAACGTGACCCTTAGATTGCTTTCGTCTGCTGGGTGGAATCTAAAACCCATCATCTGATTGGTCCACGGGCCGGTGGAAGACGCCATCCATTGATTTATCATCTGATTGGTCCATTGATTGATTATCTGATAGTAGATTTTGGCGATTTCGCCACTATAGAAATGCGGATTCACACACCTACCCTGTCATAAAATGTTAAATCGCCAAACGAGGCAATGAGATGCCAAATTGGCCAATCAAGTCAATTTTTCATAGAGCAGTCACGTGAATACTAATCGACATGTTGGTGACAATTTTTGTCCTCTCAATAGTCAGTCAACTCAGCCAACTTATATTTCACGTCTAGGGGTGAACCCACTAAGCCACGGCAATCCAATATAGTTTTTAGAAACAAATTCAACCAACAAAACGAAAGAAATAATTCTTTGTTAATTAATGCGAATGGGCCTATAGAATTTTGCTAATTTTTCAAGTTTTCACCACGTGTTATGAAATGACTTCCGCACAACTTATTTTGTTCCAAACTTCATATATAGGATCTTTTGTAGACAACAAACTGTCAGTGCAAATTTTAGAATTATAGGATACTAACTCAAAAGTTTGTTTTGAATGTTCGCTGTTTCCTTAACCCTCCTGGTAGCTGTCTCGACGAGATATCTTGTCATTAGCGAAACTGAACTGTTCTTGATGGACGAGATACCTCGTCATTAGACAAAAACTGACTAGATCTTGATTTCGTCATAAAAAATTGGTAATGGCTGGATGACGAGATATCTCGTCATTAGCAAAATTGATCATATTTTGATGGACGAGATATCTAGTCATTAGCAAAATTGATCATATTTTGATGGACGAGATATCTCGTCGAAACTAATTGAAGTGTTAAACGTGCACTGTTGAATTGGTTGGTTTGGTTAGGTTTTATGGTGCAAAGGACATATTTGGTCAATAATAAACACCCAAAAATCTACAAGAGAAAAATTTTCTAATACAATAGTTGATTTTTGAAATCACCTAAATTTTCGAAAAATCGATTTTTAAATTTTAGGGTTAAACATTAATTGATTATAAACTGTGGGTAGCAAAACGAATTTTTCAATTACGATAGCTTTTGACAGAGTTACATATGCAACATGAAACATAATATATAAGTATAGGAAGTATACTACAAAAACGTGTTTTTTAGAGATTTTTTGACATTTTTCTGATTTTGAACTGAACTATATTGAACTATCTAATTGCAAATGAGAAATTCATCATGCTTCAAAATTTTGAAATTTTGCTCAACCCTCCAAGTGGTTTCGACGAGATATCTCGTCCATCAAGATCTGACTAATTTTGCTAATGGCAACATATGCCGTCATGGAAATATTGCTGATTGTTTGATGATGACGAGATAATGATCTGGTCAGTTTTCTTCTGATGACGAGATATCTCGTCCATCAAGATCAAGTCTGTTTTTCTTATGACTATATACCTCGTAGAGACAATCATCGGGAAGGTTAACCTATGCTTTGCTTTGCAAAATTTTATGTTTTATATATGCATAAACTATTATGTGAATTAAAATATTGATAAAATATGGAAAATTAATGCTCATGGAATCTATAAATTTTGTTAATTTATCAAAGTTTTTGATAACGTATTATATAATAGCTTCCGCATAAGTTAATATTTTTGGACCAAACTTTATATATAGGCTTTGCAGTAAAACAACAAAAACAATCTGCATATTTTTGCTAATTTATCAAAATTTTTAACAAAGCATTTTATAGTAACTTCCACATAACTTAATATTTGTGTGTGTGTACCAAACTTTATATATAGTCTTTGTAGTAAAACAAAAACACTTTGCAAATTTTTGTTAATTTATAAAAACTTTTAACAACGTTTTATATAACTTCCATCGCAACTTAATATTTTGGACCAAACTTTATATATAGGCTTTGTAGTAAAACTAAAACAATCTGGACGTTTTTGCTAATTTATCAAAATTTTTGACAACGTATTTAATAGTAACTTCCACATAACTAAATATATTTGTACCAAACTGCATATATACACTTTGCAGTAAGACAAAAACAATTTGCATAGTTTTGTTAATTTATCAAAATTTTTGACAGCGTATTATATAATAACTTCCGTCACAGCTTAATATTTTGAACCAAACTTTATATCTAGGCTTTGTAGTATTAAAAACAATCTGCTCATTTTACAACAATTAATTATCAACTGCAAAAGTTTTGAAAATTCACTGTTTCCTTAACTCTTTGAGGCATACAATTTTAAAGAAAAAAAGCCCAAGTTGCACAGAATTGTTTATTCACTTATACAGCTTCAAAATTAGTATAAAACATCAACAACATGTTTTTTATTATAAAAGGATTTATTCATTCATAATAAATTTTTACGAAAAAAGCATTTACCGTTATGAAAGCCAAAAATTCACTGCACCACACAATTCTCCAACCTTAATCACAACAGTGTCAACAACTTACTAATGCGTTTTGATATGTGTAAATTTTGTTTTCAGTTATTTACACATTTAGAGTTAGTTCATAGCATTACAAACTCAATGAAGAACTTTAAATAAAATATTAAATTGTATGACTATGAGTAATTTCAACGTTTTGAGGTGGGTTAAAAAATATCCCACCATGCATAAAAATCTAAGCAAAAGGTGGGACAGTTTTTAACCCACCTAAACCCAAAGAGCTAAATACATACCAACGCTAATTCAATGGATGGATGAAGAGCTAAAATAAGACAATAATAGACACCTGAATATATCATCGCCATTCGATGAAAATACTTTTCCATTAGGTGCAGAATGAGAAGCCATGTATCTGCCATAGACAGAAAAAGATCCAAATGGCTCCTGAATTCCGGAGATCAGAAACAGGAGTGTAATTAGTCTCATATCTTCTAATTCAGAGTCCGTAATCTCCATCCTAAGTAATGTAAGTGAGCAGCATACTAAATGAAAAGTTCTCCGAATGCAAGTGACATTTCGCTGATTACATGTTACGCTAATATACATAAATGACGCCACTTACTACCCAGCCCGAATCACTAAGAATGAAATGATCTCACCCTATTATGGTCTATTTGGGAATGGAGAGGGTATACATCAGATGTTTTAAATTATTTAATGAACAATTCTTTTTCTGCTGGGTTCATTTTCACCCACTTTAGATAAGGGAGTCTTTAAGTAATGCATTTTAGGTGAAGTTTCACCTTATTTGAAAACAATTCTGTTAGTTTTTAGCGGCATTGCAGGATTAGGATGGTTTATGTTGCGGGTATTATTAGTTGCAATTTGCATTTCGATCATTATCGGTGGTTGAAGGTTTAATTAGTGTTTATGTTAGGGTCGCTCGTAAATGGAGTTGTTTGAAACTTTTTAGTCTAGTGCTTGGGGGTTACTTTCAAGGATTATTATTCCTATTATTCCGGTCGTTTGGATAGAAGTTGTTTAAAAATAATTGATTATTTTATAAGGGTCTCACTCTGCTAGTCATTAAATTTGTATGTGCTGAATTTAAAACTGTTTTAGTTTTGATCAATAAATTCAATACACGGTGATTTAAAATTTGCTGTTAATACTTTAGCCCACTGAAGGGTTCACACATAATTCCAGCTTGCAAGCTGTAGTCTTCTCTGCATGACTTCTAATAAATTTCATCTTCTTGACCAACAAAATCATTTCAAAGGATTATATTCTAAGGAAATGAGCAATAGAATCTTTCCAAAGGATTTTATTCTAAATCAATAGAATTAGAATCTCACCGAAGGGTTCTATTCTAAGGAAATGACTAATAGTGTCCTAATGTTTCTATCCCAAGGGAATGATCAGTAGAATATTTATAAAAGATACTAATATAAGAAAAGGACCAGCAGAATCTTTCAAAAGGATCTAATATAAAGAAAGGAGACAGTTGAATCTTTCAAAAGGATTCTATTCTACAGAATGGATTAATATAATCGTACCAAAGGATTCTATTCTAAAGAAATTGGAAATTGGCAATAGAACCGTTCTAAAAGCTGGGAAGAATTCATAGATTCCTTTGAAAGATGTGGTTATTTAGTTATTAAATGTGTTGTGACAAGCTGCATAATGACTAAATAATAACGTCTATAGGTTGTGAAAGAACCTCAGAAAGGTTTTTATTGGTCAAGATCAAAACTGGTCAGAAATCATATAAGAAAGACTGCAGGTTACAGAGCGTATATATGCGCGTGAGCCCCTCAGCGGGTTAAAGGATGGTAGGATACACCAAAATAAGCATTTTTTGTTACAGAATATGTCTGCAACTGTTTCACGTAAGTTCTAGAGGGCGCTGTGTGGCGCGTTTTAACCCAACTGGTGTTTGTCTCGCCGAGAAATCTCGTCATTGGGAAAATTGACCAAATCTTGATGAACGAGATATCTCGTCATCATAAAAAAATCTTCAATATCTTGATCTCGTCATCATCAAAAAATCTTCAATATCTTGATCTCGTCATCATCAAAAAAATCGTCAATATCTTGATCTTGTTTTCATCCAAAAATCGTTAATATCTTGGTGACGAGGTATCGCGTTATTAGCGAAATTGGTCAGATCTTGATAGACGAGATATCTCGTCGAAACCATTTGGAGGGTTAATACTTCTTTTTTTAAACTTCGTCCTTCGCAGATTTTGCTCGTGATGTAGTTATATGATTTCCGAGGTGACGGACATCATATAATTGCTGGGCTGACAATTGAAACAGAACAGCTGCTCACAGATTGTACCCTGAACTCTTTCCTAATAAGCGGTCGCCGAATCTTCAAACATGTGAGTGTTTCCACCGGCAGCTGTGAGTAACCGGAACATTTTGTGTCAGCAGGTATGACGCGGGTCCACCGAGAAGCTCAAGGCCTTAAAGTTTTGACTCGCTTGTTTAGAAAGCGTTTACGGCCCAATCTTTGAGCAGAAATAGTCTAGTAAATAACTGTACAAAAGTCATATACGTGTCTAGTCGTAAGTCTAGAATATAACTATAAAAAAACTCACATTTGTTTCTGATCCTTTGTTCTAATAGACAATTACTCTAGAAAACACATAAAATTCCTTATGGAAACACATTTATATGCAGTTGATATAACTCTTGCCTAGAAAATTACTTTTGAAAATACATTTGTATATAGTCAACATAAAACTCTAGCATATAGGAAATGCATTTGTATACAGTAATTATAACTAAGCATAGGAATCACATTTATATACAGTCGATATAGCTCCAGAGAACATAGGAAATTACTCTAAAAACACATTTGCAAACAGTGGATATAACTCTAACACATGGAAAATTACTCTACAAAACACATTTGTATAGAGTCGATTTAACTCTGCCATAGAAAACTACTCTATAAAACACCATTTGTATGCAGTCGATATAATTCGAACATAGAAAACACATTTTTATACAGTCGATATAACTCTAGCCTAGAAAATTACTCTTGAAAACACATTTGTAAATATTATACATAATTCTAGTATAGGAAACGTATTTGTGTATATAGTCGATATAACTAAGCATTGAAACTCATTTATATGCAGTCGATATAGCTAAAAAATAGGAAACTACTTTTAAAAGAACACATTTGTAAACAGTTGATATAATATAGCATAGAAAATTACTCTAGAAAACACACGTATGTATACAGTTGATATGACTAGCATACAAAATTTTATAAAACACATGTGTATACAGTCAATACGACTAGTATATACCATTTTATAAAACACATTTGTATACAATCGATATAACTTGTACATAGAAAACCACTCCAGAAAACACATTCGTTTCAAATCTGTTTCAGCACAAAGGAAAAGCAAAACCCCCACATTCTTCAGCAGAACTAAACGAGGGAAATGTAAAGTTGAGTAATTTTCTCGTTCACGGAAAAATTGGGCACTTTTCTCCCCCTAATTCCTGGGGAAGTGGGGATCCCCCTATTAACCAAGAGAAATCCCCCTACATTCTTAATTAACTCCATCATAAGAAGGGATTTCCCCTACCCCTCTTCATTAGGTGGATTTTAAATTCAAACGACCGCTTTAGACTCCCTTGGGAAGGGGATTTCAACCCTTTGAATACTTACCTCCCCTTTCGCTTACCGTGGACTCTCTCTTACACGTGATAAGTGATTTAGTCTCAGGTTAATTTTTAATTTCTCGCTCCAAGATTACGCCATCAGATGTATTATCTTTTGTATAATGCGCCGTAAGTCTCTGAATCACGGGAGGGACTTTTTTTCGTGATTGAAAGTGACTCAAAAACTATTGAGATCGGAATGAAGCGAAGTTCATACCACGTGCCTCAAGATTTTAATTTGGGGAATCCTAAAAACTTAAGTAATCGAGGTTTACGAGAATTGAATGTCAGTCTGGTCTATAAGTGCAATTGCTTTGCTATGCAGACAAGAATAACTACAAAATTTAGTAATCGGGGAGTTTGAGAATTGAATATCAAACTAGTCTATAAGTCTGCAATTGCTTTGAGGGAATTTTCTGTGAAGACAGGAATAGCATCGCGTCATGTCTTCATATAATGATGTGATAAGAACTTCGTTTCTGCCACAAAAACTACTTTTTGCGTGACTGAAACTGCCTCAAAAATGATTGAGTTCGGAATGAAGCGAAGTCTGTTTCCCAATATTTTAATTTGGGGAATTCTAAAATCTTTAGTAATCGGGGTATATGAGAATTGAATATCAGACTCTGTTCCATTATTCTGAAATTGCTTTCAGGAAATTTTCTTAGAAGACAAGTATAACATCGCGTTATGTCTTCCTATAATGATATGATACGAACTTCACTTCTGCCACAGAAACTACTATTTCCGTGATTGAAACTGACTCAAAAATGATTGTGATTGGAATGAAGCGAAGTCTGTTGCCTAATATTTTAATTTGGGGAATTCTAAAAACTTTAGTAATCGGGGTATATGATAATTGAATATCAGACTCAGGCCTATAAGTCTGAAATTGCTTTCAAGAAATTTTATGTGAAGACAAGAATAACATAGCGTCATGTCTTCCTTAATGATATGTGATACGAAGTCGTTTCTGCCACAGAAATACTTTTCCCGCTATTGAAGCTGCCTAAAAAATTATTGAGATCGGAATAAAGCGAAGTTTTGCCCAGTATTTCAATTTGGGGAATTCTAAAAACTTTAGTAACCGCGGTTTATGAGAATGGAATATCAGACTGGTCTATAAGTCTGCCATTTCTTTGCTGGAAGACAAGAATAATTTCGCATCATGATTTGCTGTGATGGTATGATACGAACGTCTTTGGTAATACGTCGTAAGTCTCAATTGGAACTTTCCGTGATTGAAACGGACTCAAAAATGATTGCGTTCGGAATGAAGCGAAGTTCGTTGCAAGTGCCCCGAGATTTTAATTTGGGGAATTCTAAAAACCTTAGTAATCGGGATTCAATCATCGTTTTTGAGTAACTTTCAATCAGAAAAAATAAAGTTTATATGACAGAAACAAAGTGGCGTATCATACCAATAGCCCAGATCCTGATCTTCAATGTTTCTTAATTCCTGATTAATAAAGGTGTTAGAATTCCCTAAATTAAAATTTTGGTGCACTTGTGACGGACTTCGCTGCATTTCAATCTCAATCGTTTTTGACTCAATTTCACTCACGAAAAAAGGTAGTTTCTGTGACAGAAGCGAAGTTCGTATCATATCATTGTAGGAAGATATGATACGATATTATTCTTGTCTTTTAGCATACTCTTCGTAATCGAGGATTAGAAGCATTGAAGATCAGAAGCTGGGCTCTTGGCTATGATACGCTCCCTGTTTCTCACCATAGACAATTTTTTTATAATTGAAACTGACTCAAAAACTATTAAGATTGAAATGAAACGAAGTCCGTCACAAATGCCTCGAAATTGTATTTGGGGAATTCTAAAACCTTTAGTAATCAAAGATTAGAAACATTGAAGATAGACTAAAATCAGGTTTGAATCTCTGCCATTACTTTGAGTGAATGTTCTGTGAAAACAAGGACATGTGTTATGGTTCATGCTTTTGAAGGTGCAAATGTCTTTCTATGGCGATACGAACTTCGTTTCTGTCACAGAAACTACCTTTTTTTCGTGAGTGAAATTGACTTAAAAATGATTGAGGTTTTAATTGCAGTAAAGTTCGTCGCAACTGCACCAAAATTTTAATTTAGGGAATTCTAACACCATTAATAACCAGTAATTAGGAGCATTGCAGATAGGGTTCTGGACTATAGGTATGATACGCCACTATGTATCTGTCATAGAAACTTTTTGGGGATTGAAAATAACTCAAAACCTTGAGATCGAAATGTAGCGTCCATTACGCAAAGCCCCCACATTTTTAATTTAGGGAATTCTAAAATAATTACTAAGGATCGGGAGCATTGATGATCGGTATCTGGGTTGAGTTATTCTATTGCATTGAGTGAGTATGCTGTGGTTGCCACTGTAAATTCGTATTTGTTCATGCTTTGAAGTGTCAGTCTTTATATAATGGTGCGATCCATGAACTTTACTTTTGTTGAAACTATTGAATAAGGTTTTACGCAGAGTATATAAATAATTCATTTTTATGGAAAACCATATCTGTATTCTTCACAGTACACGCCATCACACAAGGTTCATATTGATATGGAACTTTTATAAAAAGTTTTTTAAGACTCATATTACACCCATTCGTGTCAGCAACATTTGATGTGAATTGAGATTCCAAGTCCAGATAGACTGAATATTAATAATTGAGTTTACACTATCGTCCAATCATGTACTGAAACGTCTCTGATCTCCTAAACGCATTTTGTATCTAAAACTGTAAATAAATGTGCATAATAAATGAACAAGTCTAGTTTATTGTAATTTCTTTGATAAAATTACTCTGAATATTTAGTGTAAAAGCATGTAAATATCTATATAACTTTAATTTTGAATACTTATGAAAATTTTATTTTTATTGCATATGATTTAAGATCATATTAGTGACTGATCACAATAGAAATTCAAAAGTTTACCCATAACAAACATGTTACAAACTTCACTAAAACCAAAAAATTGTGAAACATTCATTATTAAAAGTAATCTAAATTAAATCTGGTATACATTTCAGTATACCTTTCCTAACTTTACTGCCAGATTACACATAATATACATGTAAATGACACATAATTGTAAACTTTATGCTGAGTATTGACACACATTTGTAAAATATCAACTCAAAATGAAACTAGGAGACATTAAAAACTTCAACTGAAAACAAAAATTGTTGAAGCATATTCATTATTAAAAGTAATATTCAAATCTTGCGTATATTTCAATACACACCTTAGTCAACTAACTGCCAAATTACGAATAAACGACTTGAAAATAACACACATTTGTAAGCTTTCAGATGAATGTTGTGACACATTTGTAACTGCCGAATTAAGCATAACTGCCATGTATATTAACATAAATGATACTCATCGTAAAGATTTTAACCAAAAAAGAAACTTGGAGACATTACAAACTTCCCTGAAACCAAAAAATGTTGAAGCAAATTCATTAATAAAAGTAATATAAACCAAATCTGGAGTATATTTCAGTACATTTTAACCAACTTCAGCCAAATTACACATAACGTACATGCAATTAACACATATTTGTAAAATCTCAACTGAAAAGAAACTTGAATGCATTCGAAATTAAATCGAAGCCAATAAAAGGTTGAAGCATATTCATTATTAAAATTATTAAAATTAAAATTATTAAAATTATTATTATTAAAATTAAAAATGACTAAAAGTCATATAAACCAAATTTTGCGTATATTTTCGTACACCTTAGCCAAATTCACTACCAAATGTTGTGACACACATAAGTAACTACTAAATTACGCATAATTGACATATATGTTAAGACATAAATGATACGCATCGTAAAAATTGTATAAAAAAGCAACTCTTGAAGTCATTTCAAACTTCACTGAAACCAAAAAAATGCTGAAGCATATTCATTATCAAAAGCAATATAAACCAAATCTGATTTAATTAATACAGTACAGCTTATCCAACTTCACTGCCAAAATACACATAATGGACGTGTAAATGACGCACATTTGTAAAATTTCAACTGGAAAAGAAACTTGTAGGCATAAATTTCACTGAAACCAAAAAAGTGTTGACTAAAATTCATTTTTAAAGTAATCGAAACCAAATCCGGTGTATAATTCAGTATACCTTACAAACTTCACTGCCAAATTGCACATAACGGATATGCAAATGACACACTTGTAAAATTTAAGCTGAATATTGTGACACACATATACTGCCAAATTGGCCAACATCATTGGCATGTTTGTTGAGACAAAAAACAAACGTCGTAAAAATTTTAACCTAAAAGGAACGTGGAGACAAAAAACTTCACTGGAACCAAAATACGTTGAAGCATATTCATTATTAAAAGTAATCTAAACCAAATCTGACGTATATTTCAATACAATTTAACAAACCGATTACACATTATAAATATTAATGAGAAGATACACACATGGTAAAGAAGATCGAATAAAATGTATTAAATAAACCAAGAGAATGTTCCGCAGGCAGAAGGAAAAGGCCTCAAAAACTTCATTAAGCCGTATTGGCTCAATTTTTGGTGCCTCTTTCCAAGAGAATGTATTGAAGTTTCGACACCCTCGAGCCAATTTCGGGAAATAGTTCCTGTAAAAAAACCCGATTAAGATTGATGGTTGAGTTACTTGCTTGATCCATTACTTCGCTGGAGAATTCCAAAGCGCTGTTCAACTGTTTCGATCAATACCGGTTGGCACAAAAAAGCAGAGCTCACCGTCTACGGGTTGTACGTTATCGCCGGTTGAGGGAATTACTGTAATGATAGAAAACTAGAAGGTAAATATATTATGAGATAGAAACCATGTGTGTGAACGAGAGGTATTGTACATTTATGAATCAATTTTCATTCTGAGAGTGGAGTTCGTGGAGAACATATAAATTTAAATGAGTAACGATGGTTGTTTCGGTTTGGCTTTCGAGTGCGGAAAAAATGGAGGTTTTAACAGTCTGTTTTAATTAAATTTATTCGTGTTTAACCTTCCGAGTGGTTTCACGATCTCGTCCGTCAGATATCTCATCAAGATCTGACCAATTCTGTTAATGACGAGATATCTCGTCATAAAGATCTGACAAATTCTGCTAATAACGAGATAGCACGTCCATAAAGATCTGAGCAATTCTGCTAATTACGAGATGTCTTGTCAAGAACTGACCATCAGGAATGTCGATTGAATTCTGAAGGATGAAGATGTTACTGGTTTTTGATGACGAGATCAAGATCATGTCAGCTTTTTCTAATGACGAGATATCTCGTCCATCAAGATCTGGGAATTTATTCGTTTTTAACCTTCCAAGTGGTTTGGCTGGGATATCTCGTCCATCGAATTCTGACCAATTCTGCTAATGATGAGATATCTTGTCGTCAAGATCTGACCATCAAAAATGCCGATTGAATTCCGAATGAAGATGTTGCCGTTTTTCATGATGACGAGATCCAGATCAAGTCAGCTTTTTCTAATATCTAAATATGTCGTCCAACGAGATCTGATCAATTTTGATGATGACGAGATATCTCGTCATCAAGAATGTCGATTGAATTCCGAATAATGAAGACATTGCCATTTTTGATGATGACGGGATATCTCGTTCATCAAGATCTGGTCAATTTTGCTAATGACGAGATATGTAGTCAAGACAACCACCAGGAGTGTTAAAAATAGATTCAGCTATCTCCACATACATATTTGATTATTTTATGTGTAAAGACACACTAAATTTAAGCACTAAACTTATTTAAATTTTTTTCTTTCTAGAATGGCTGGTTGGGTTTTTGTGGTGCAAAGGTCATATTTGGCAAAGCTGTGCCAAAGACAAGACAGACAACTTCAAGTAATGAACACACACAAGCCTATATGGGACATATATGATGAGACTATAGACATGAAATATAAGCAGAATGAGCATTGCTATTGAGAGGAGCTTCAAAAAGTGTGACCAACCTGCCGACTAGTGGTCAGGTGACTGTTCTATGAAAAACTGACTTGATTGGCCAATTTTTCATTTTATCGCCCCGTTTGGCGATATAACGTCTTATGATAGGATATATGTGTGAATGTGCGATAGCAACCTCTGAGTTGTAGGCGGCTCATTCCTGGGTGTATTTCTCTCTTCTGTGTCGGTAAATATTTCCTTTGTATGTGTATGGCCATCAATTGACGTTGTTTGTCTGATGTTTGGAGTAGTACCCTGTTCTCGAAAGCTCTTACTATAAGCAGATCTTGAATAATCGCTAATGCTCCTTATGACAGGCTTTATTACTTTTCCTTGATCCGATAAAATATCCCTTCGCATACCACAAGAGGTCTATAAAAGCTTAGATTGTGATGGAGGATTACATTTAGCTTTCAGATGCACCGTGTGGTAAGTTGGCCAAATATGGCTTTTATGCCACTAAAACCCAAGCAAACAATTTAAAAACGGATGGTAGATTACGGAAGCAAGAAAAATCAAGCATAAAATTTCAACATCAAATAAAATCGACGCTTTTCAATCCTCTGAAATCGACAGTACAAGTTCGTGATTCCCAATGCACGAAACAAATCCCTCAGTGGACTGCACAAAACTGCAAATAAATTGAAATCATCAGATATTCCCTCAGTAATTTCGGACAAAAACCCGAAATTTGCCGTTCTCCGAAACCTTCACATCCATTTAAGCATTCCGTTTCTATTTGTCCTACTTTAAAGCCTACGGCCCAAACCCTTCTCACTGCACAGTGCACCTGAAAGACGAAGGTAATGCGCCACCACAATCTAAGCTTTTATAGCCCTCTTACGGTATGCAAAGGGACATTTTATCGGATAAAGAGAGAGTAATAAAGCCTGTCATAAAGAGCATTAGCGATTATTCAAGATTTGTTTATAGCAAGAGCTTTCGAGCACCGCATTGCGAACGGCTTCTGCCCGGAGCGTTATATTTTATTCTCCCTAAATACAGGGGATGAAGAAAAGCAGAAAACGCCTCTTAAATTCTTTAAATATAGCCGGTACGCGATTTTCTTGCAGAACCGAAATTTATGTTTGCTTTTCAAATTAAAAAATCATTCAGGTACAAAGAGTTTGTTGGTGTTTGCCGTTTATTCACACAAGAGGAGATATTTTGTTGACAATCTCCCTTGCCTGCGGGGCTAGGGCTTTTATTTGTTTATTTCATTCATCCGGAGGTTCGGGGCTTCTGTAATATCCGGGTAATATGGGAGTTCATAAGAAATACATTTGTCTCGATCTGCCCGATTTGTTTTCGAGTCTTCTGCCCCTCGACAAATATGTTTTATGCAGTCCTGAAATATTTTTCGATGCGATGTTTCCAGTGTTTGTCGGAACGTTTCAAATATTGTTGTCTCAAGCTGGAATAAATCATACCTATGATTCTTTCGATCGTTTTATTTAGTAAAGTTCAGTTGAAAGGCGTTTATGAAGCCTGAACCCAATAAAGCAATGAGTAGAGTGGTTTCTCGTCCGTATGCAGATGATATACAGGAATCAAATAACCAGTTCTCAACTGTCTAGAGTATCACCCATTAACTTTATTTAGTAAAGATAAATTGGAAGGTGTTTATGAAGCCTAAACGCAATAAAGCAGTGAGTAGTGGTATCTCGTCCGTATGCAGATATATAGGAATCAAATAACCAGTTCTCAACTGTCTAGAATATATATTACCCCAATTAACTTTATTTAGCAAAGTCAATTCTAAGGCGATTATATGAAGCCTAAACCCAATAAAGCAATGAGTCGAGCGGAGTTCGTATGCGGATGATATACAAGGGAATCAAATAACCAGTTCTCAACTCTCTAGAGTATGACCGATTAACTTTTTTTTAAACTTTTTTTAGTAAAGGTCAATTGGAAGGTGTTTTGTAGCCTAAACCCAATAAGCAATGAGTAGAGTGGTTTCTCATTCGTATGCAGACGATATACAGACAGCAAATAACCAGGCGTTTCCAACTATCCAGAGTATTATTTTATTTAATAAAGTTCAATTGGAAGATGTTTATGAAGCCTAAATACAATAATGGAATGAGAAGAGTGGATTGATCTCCGTCCGTATGCAGATGATATACAGACAGCTAATCACAAGAAGTTCCCAATTGTCTAGAGCATCAATTTTCTCATTTGTACTAATGATGAACTGTGTGGAAACGAAATGTGCAGACTTGAAATTAAACAGGTTAATAATTTATATATCACTTTTCTAACTTATATATGTATGTTTTTAAACTTCCTGCCAATAACTCAACTAATCAACCAAACTAACCAATGATATATGTATATCAAGAGTTACATATGTTAGCGGGAAAACCTCATGGAGTCAGATCCTGATACAATTGAGCCATCGAAAAAGAATTTGCATTACTACACCAACGAATTTTGCATTAACTCTCCAAGTTGTTTCGACGAGATATTGCATCCATCAACATCTGATCAATTTTGCTAATGACGAGACATCTTGCCTTCACGATATTGTCGATTTTGAAGATGACGAAATCAAGATCCCCTGGTCAGTTTTCTTGTAATGAATAATAATCAGTTTTCTTGAATGTAACCGCGAAGGGAAGAGGTATATTTTTCATCAAGATCTGGTCAGCTTTGCTAATTGCGAGATATCTTTCCAATCAAGATATATGGTCGGTTTTCTTCTAATGACGAAATATCTTTCCTTCAAGATCTGGTCAGTTTTGCTAATGACGAGATATCTATTCCACCACGATCATGTCAGTTTTGCTAATGGCGAGATATCTTTTCAATCAGTATTGGGTCAGTTTTCTTCCTATTACGCGATACCTTTTCAATCAAGATCTGGTCAGTTTTGCTAATGACAAGATATCCCTTCCATCAGGATCTGGTCAGTTTTGCTAATGACGAGATATCGTTTCAATCAATAGCGGATCAGTTTTATTCCAATGACGAGATATCTTTTCCATCAAGATGGTCAATTTTGCTAATGACGGGATAACTTCTCAATCAAGATCTGGTCAATTTTGCTAATGACGGGATATCTTCTCAATCAAGATCTGGTCAGTTTTCTTCTAATGATCTTTTCCAACAAGATCTGTTCAGTTTTGTTAACAACGATATATCTTTTCCATCAAGATCTGGTCAGTTTTCTTCTAATGACTAGATACCTTTTCCATCAAGATCTGGTCAACTTTGCTAATGACGAGATACCTCTTCGAGACAACCACCAGGGTTAATACAATGACATTACAAAGTATACAAAAGTATTACCCATTGACACTTGAGGTGTAAAGGATTATCATGCATCACACCAGGAAAAATCAGTGACAGTCCGATCCCGACACAATTACACCGCTGACACAAATGTTACATATCGATCGCAGTGTCGGCGGGGTTCAATCTCGCATTACTCGGAGAGTTAACCCAATAAAGCGATGCGCAGAGTGGATTCATCTCCGCCCGTATGCAGATGATATACAGACAGCTAATAACGAGGAGTTCCCAACTGTCTAGAGCATCACTTTTCTCATTTGTACTAGTGATTGAAATTGAGAGATTAATTGCGTGATTCGACAAGACGCGGTGGCGGTCATTCCGGGAAACAATCCTTGCGTTAATTTTGAACTCGATTCAACCTTACGTGCTAAATCGATTGCGATTCGTCTAATGAGATACCTCAGAGAATCGAAATTATTCCCACACTTCGCGGGGAGTTCATTTGGGATGTAAAACGGGGGTGAGTCATTTCGGACTCCGAAAAAGGCAGGACGAGTCGGGAACGAGATTACTCGAGTTAAAAGTCCTTCAGAGGTGCTGGGATTGAAATAAGCAATTACTTATGGTGAGGTTGGGAAAAAGGACAAAATCAGTGATGTCGATCTCATTAAATGATATTAGTTCTTATGATCTAGTGTAAACTAGCGGCCTGCTCTGACTCAGGTGGCTTAACCTCTGCCCTAGGCAAACTGTGAGTTGTAGGTGGCGTAGGTTCGATTCTTCCCTGGGTGTATTTCTCTCTTTTGACTCAGTAAAACTTTACTTGTATGTGTGTCTATTACTTGACATTGTCTTGTGCTTAGTGCAGATGAATAACCTCAAGAACCCAATAAATTTTGTGTATTACAAACCCAATCGGAGGGTCAGAATCACGCATTAGATTAGGGTTGCGAGTTCAAAACTCGGTCCAGCCTAAGACGTCGTGTACACGGGGGTTGTTGAACGTTAAATCTGCAGTGGCCTCAAATGTCCTTAAGTTGTTCATGATGATATCGACATCATAAAATATCGGCATTATCCTGATGACGAGGTATCACGTCATTAGCAAAGTTGGTCAGATATCGATGGATGAAATATCTCGTCATTAGAAAAAGACTGACCATATCTTGATCTGGTCATCATCAAAACATCGGAAAGATCGTGATGATGAGATATGTCCTTTCATTGGCGTGGTGTGGAAGTTTGGAGAGTGGGGTGCCAGCTCAGGTGCTGTTCTCGTCATCTGACGGTGATTCAAAATTACCAGACGTTGTCCTAGGATCTTTCCGTTAGGGATTGATCTCGGACCGTCTCGGATCAAGGACCAAATATGGCCCTTGCTCCATAAATCCCAAAAAACCAAACCAGTTGAAACCACTTGGAGGGTTAAACGTAACAAATCACGGCATCAAAAATACATATTTCACCAGAAAACGTCCATTCAAGGAAGTGGTAAACAACCTCAGCTTCCAAGTCCAGCCGCAGTTGCACCTTCTAATCGAACTGAGTTCTTCGCTTATTCGTCAATATGCCCAGAAGCGATACTTCCCATTCCCGTGGAAGCGATGGGTCCCCAACCACAAAAAACGATGCAGTTTTCTTCCGTTCAACTCTCAGATTTCAGTCGATAAAGCATCTCCTGGCTCCCCAGAACTCTCAGATAAGGAGAAATGGGCCCCTAACCACGTAATGCAATTCCTCTTTCTTCCTCAAGATGCCTCTCCCTCTCTCTCAGGCAATCTCCCCTCAAACGTTACTTTAGACAAAGGTTTTATAAGCCATACATATTCAACTCAAACAGTTTTGAGCTTTCGCTTCCTGCAGTTTTTCCCATTTCTTTCCGAGTAGCGTTGAGTTTATTCATTTCCTCTCTGTTGAAATTAATTTTTAAACTTCTTTATCCATAGACCTTTTGTCGTCATCTCGCGAGTTATTAAACGTGACTCCAAATTACGGGCCGCGTTAGTTTGATTGGAAGAGTAACAGTAGGCAGGTATTTAATTAAAGTCGCACTGGAGCAACACAACGGGATATTGGCGACGGTCTTGGAAGAGTAGCGGATTAGCAATCGGAGGGTTGCGAGTTCGAAACTAGGTCCAGCCAAACACCGTCGTGTACGCATAGAATGTGTCGTGGCCTCAAATGTCCTCACGTTGGCGTGGTGTGCAGGTTTGAAGAGTGGAGTGCCAGCTCAGGTGTGACCCCATCTGACCGTGGTTCGAAATTACGTGGTGTTGTCCTCTAATATTTCCCTTTGGAATTGATCCCAGACCTTCGCCAATAGCCCATTGTGTTGCTCCAGTGCGACGGTAATTAAAATACCTACCTACCTGTCTACAATAAAAAAATACGATCAAATAGCATTCTTAGATTTCCTTACATCATTAAGAAATGCAGTTCTCGTTTGTAAGTTCACACCGAAAGAAGAAATATCAATATTCGAAACAAAATTGAGCAAAATGGTGTTATTTTGGGATAGAAGAAGCATTATATTAAAAATAAGAAACCAACACTTTTGGGATTGGCATTTGTCCCTTAAAGCCCTCTCTGGCTACATCCCTGTATCCACCTTCGCATTGGACACACGTTTCACCCATCGTCATCTTCTATTAGAAATTAACGCACCCTTTTGAAACTCATGCTCTACATTTTCTGTTTTTCACATTTTAATTGTCTGTCCCGTTTTTTCATCAACGTATCAGGTATTTTAAAACTACAATTTGAAATCTGCGAGATTTGATTGGGGAAAATCCCCATTCAAATCTCTTTTCATTTTTACATGGCATTGGCTCTTTAAACCTCATTTCATATTTTTTACTATTTGCACCTCATTAATCATACTTTTTTATATTGTACACCTTACTGCTGGTCAACATGTTTTAAAACATCAATTCATATCAACCATGATTTTTATCTTTGGCTTGGACTTGATTTTTAAATGTTTTGTAATTTTATTGAGTTATATTCTGTCTTGTGTTTGGCGCAGCTTGTCCACTATTGGACATTGCGCCATAAAACACCAGCATCGAATCCTGGCTACATCACTGTCATTTAGTCTTTCACCATCTGCAATGATCTGCACAGATAGACATCAATTAGTCGACAATTCTTTCAGGAATGGGTAAATCGAGATACCTAATTACACAATACCCTACTTGAAGACGAAATGAAACAGAAACACCAAAAGGCGTCCCATGGAAGATAGGTATTCGCTAATCATCTTCTAATGACGCAAATGTTGAGCTATGTCCGGGAGTCCGGAAGAATTCGCAATATTTGTATGAGAGCAATCAACTAATTCTTTCAGTCACCGATGGATTTTCTTCCACATTTCTGAATATAAGTGTCAGTAGATTCAAAATGCAACGGCACACTTTCGGAAAGCTGGTTTGTGATCGGTAATGGGCTAAATTCGTTGGTGAATTTGAATGGACTTCTGGGATATTAGTGCATATATTTCCTGGACTTCTGGGATATTAGTGAAAGGTCAAAAACCAATTAACCCTCATGGTGGTTGTCGCGACGAGCTTCCTCGTCATTAGCAAAACTGACCAGATCTTCATGGACGAGATATTTCGTCATCATAAGAAAACTGGCCCGATCTTGCTCTCGTTATCACAAAAATATTGGCAATATCTTGATGACGAGATATCTCGTCATTAGCAAAATTTGTGAGATCTTTATGGGCGAGATGTATTTCAGAACAAAATGGCACGCATATTTCGTGGGGGTACTAATCTTATGAATGAATCAAGTTTGTTTTACGGAAGATGTTATTATTTCAATAACTTTCCAGTCGTATTCCGTTCACCACCATGCATGTCTAGAACTTAATTGTCTTCATATCATTAAATCCCTGTTTGTCAATAAATGGCTATCATGTTATTGGGATGGTAAGGTACGGAGATATTTTAGATTCAAATTAAGATGTTAAATATCTGTAACGTGATTGAAAATTGTGTTGCTGTTTAGTAGGAAGCTATTGATTATTTCAAATGCGTGTGTGGAGATTGATTGACAAAAATCTACAAGTTAAATTGCGTCTTTGAACAATCAAATAATGGCCATCCTAAAGGTTACAGTTCAATAACCGTGTTGTTATTTATGCATGCATTTCAAAACAAAATGACACACATATTTCGTAGGGACTACTAATTATATGAATGAATTACAAGTTTGTTTTACGGAAGGTGTCATTAGTACAATCACGCTCACAGCTGTATTCCGTTCCGCAGCATGCATGTCTAGAGCTCTATTGTCTTCCTATCATTGATTCTCGTATACCAATAAATGAGTCTATCGAAAGTATACTATCATGTTATTGGGATGGTAGATACGGAAACTTTGGATTCAAGTTCCGATGTCAAATACCTTATAAGAAGATTGAAAATTGTGTTCCTGTTTATTATCGATTGATTATTTTCAAATGGAGATTGATTGCCAAAAACTACAAGTTAAATTGCGTCTTTGAACAATCAAATAACGATCATCCTAAAGGTTAAAGTTAAATAACTGTCTGTTGCTATTTATGCATGCATCTCAAAACAAAATGACACGCAAATTTCGAAAGAGAGTACTAATTTTATGAATGAATTACAAGTTTGTTTTAAGGAAGGTGTCATTAGCTCAATCACGCTCACAGCTGTATTCCGTTCCACATCATGCATGTCTAGAGCTTAATTGTATTCAGATCATTGATTCCCTGAATACCAATAAATGGGTCTATGAAAAGCATGTTATCAGGTTGTTGGGGCGGTAGGTAGGGAGAATCTTTACCCTCACGCGAATCCCAAATCATAACTTCTCTACTCTAATGATGGACCCCGAATCAGCAAATACTTTGAAGAACATTTCTGCGTGTTTTTTCTGGCCTTCATCGTTTTCTGATTATGGTTAAATTGCGTTATTAGCGATCCGGTTTTTTTTTTCTGTCGGGAAGATTAGCTGCCAGAACACCGGTAGCCAGTGGTCATCTCCCCAGAGTAATCGTCACGCAAAGGTCCAGGGGGTGTGTCCAGCGGACGACATGTATCTACATGAAACCGGGGGAGGGGAATGTTCCAGTCGATGGCAGTATTGACTTTGTCGTTGTTTGCGAACGCGTGTGGGGGGAATATATGGGAAGTGCGTTTGTGTATTAAGCAAAAAATGAAACACCTGTTAAGCGAGTGGGATGTGATTTGATTGTATTGATCGGGAGGTCAGAGGACCTGGTTGTGTTGCAAGAAGAAGACTTGTACGTCGGAATTGTATTGAAAGCGATGGTGAGTATTGAAATCAGGTTATACAGGGTAAAGGTACTACGACACCGGTGAACTGAAAAATATTGAAAATATTTCCACTACAAAGACCGTTTGTTTTCTAAGTGCACTATTTTTAGGTTCAGTTAATGTGTTAGGCCCTGAAATTTCCTCAGACCTGTTTGAATTCAATTTTAAAACCATTCGTTTCTATACTTTTCAATCGTCGAAAATTTGAATTTAGTTAGTTTTTGAGAAAGTGAAATCTTTAGGTTCAGTTATCGAATTAAGCCCCAAAATTCCCTCAAACCACTTCGAATTCAACTTTGAAACCATTCGCTTTTCTACTTTTCAAGCATCGAAAATTTTGAATTGCATTACTTTCTTTGATAAAGTGATGTGTTTAGGTTCAGTTAACCGGATTAAGCCCCCAAATTCTCTCAAACTTTATCCAATTCAATCTCCAAAAATTTGATTCGCGTTACTTTTCTCGAATCGGTGTGATATTTTAGGCTTAATGAATGGATTACAACTACAAATTCCCTCAAACAGTTTTTAATTCAATTTTAAAACCATTCATATCGATACTTTTCAAACTCCAAAAATTTAAGCTGCTTTACTTTCCTCAGGGTGTGATGTTTTTAGATTATCTTAACGAATTAAACCCCAAAATTCTCTCAAACCATTTCGAATTCAATTCTAAAACCATTCGCTTCTATACTTTTCAATCTCCAAAAATTTACGTTTCGTTACTTTTCTCGAGAGGGTGTGATATTTTTAAGTTCAATTAACCGGTTAAGCCCCAAAATACGCTCAAACCTATTTTAAAACCATTCGCATTTTTACTTTTCAATTTTCAAAAATTTGAGATACGTCACTTTTTCAAAGTGTGATATTTTAAGGTTCAGTTAATGAATTAAACACCCAGAAATTCCCTCATATCTTTATTTATTCAGTTTTAAAACAATTAGCATACATACTTTTATATAAAGTAAATAATAAAAATTAAACTATCTCATTTAATAATTTATATTCAAACTACTAGAGGTCGCGTCGCAATGTGTCTAGGTATTTATAAAGTCCCTTAATCACACACACACAAACACAAACAAAACATGAATCCAAATTTCAACAGTGGAGAGATATGTTAATTTTGTTGTCAAAACAGAACAATAAAGTATTTCATCTTTTAATATATCCTCCGGGACCTTAGAATAATTCGAATTCTAATCGTGTCAATTCGATTACGCTCGGATACTCGAGGAATCGCGAACATTCATCTGCAGAGAAAAATGTAAAAGCTAAATTTCCGGACTGAAAAGTTGTCTCCGAAGAATTTAATTTTACTAAATTAATATTCAGCGCGAAGAGTAATTATAGGGTGAGCGTAATTCCATGTTTTTTGTCTAGTTCATCCATATTTCTATCTCGGGAAGTTTCGTTTAATGGAATGACAAAGATGAAACACACATACACAAATGACGTGTTTTTAATAACCTCCCAAGTCATGAAAATGCGGAAATATGTTTGAATTTTGATCACGGAAGGGTAAACTTAGAACTGTAAGCGTGTTGAGCGCTTAATTTGATCGATAGTTAGAAGTAAGCTTATTTTAAAAGCATTTTTCGGTTGTATTCAAAAGATTTAAACTGTAAATTTAGAATTGTGAGTAATAAGGAATTAGAAAAGTTCAGATAAAGTAAAAGAGTAATTTATTTTTAGTTCTAAATGGCCACTAGAGGTCACATCAGTGTCAACACGACTTTATTTTCATTTCTTGAACTATCAGAATAATTTTGTGAAATTACTATTCAATGTGAAAGAGTAATTATGGAGCGAGCATAATTCGTAATTTTTTTGTTTGGCCATCCATAAATCCATCAGCAAATTTATTTAATGAAATGACACAGATGAAATCCACTTATCCAAATGCGCGTTTTTAGTAAAATTTGCGTCAAAATGTGAAAGAGAATGTACTCGAATTTGAAACAAGTGAGCTAGAGGGCTTAATTTGATCGACATTTAGAAGCTAAACTTATTTGAACTCGACTTTCTTTTTATTCCTTGAACTATCTCAATAATTTTGCTAAATTCAGAGTGAAAGAGTAATTATGGAGCGAGCATAATTCGGCATTTTTTGTCTGGTTCATCCATACTTCTATCAAAATATGTTGTTTAATGAAATAACAAAGATGAAATCCACTTATACAAATGCGTGTTTTTAATAAAATTTGGGTCAAATGTGAAAGTATGTTTGAATTTTTGATTACGGAAGTACAAACTGAAACAGTGAGCTAAGCGCTTAATATAATCGATATATAGAAGGAAAACTTATTCTGAAAGCGTTTTTTGATATTCAACATTGCTAGTGGTTGTCTCGACTAGGTATCTCGTCATTGAAAAACTTACCAGATCTTGATGGAGAGATTTCTCGTCATTAGAAGAAAAATTACCAGATCTTGATATCGTCACCATAAAAATCAGAAATATTTTCTCGTCATTAGCAAAATTTGTCATATCTTAAAGGACGACATTCTTCGTCATTAGCAAAATTGGTCAGATCTTGAAGGACGAAATATTTCGTCGATGGAGGGTGAATGGTTTTAGATGTGCAAATTCAGAATTGTGAGTAAAGAATCAGAAAAGTTCAGATAAAATATTACTGAAAAGAGCCATTTATTTTTAGTTCTAAGTCGACACTAGGTCACATCAGTGTCAGCTTGACTTTCTTTTACTCTTTGATCTATATCAATAATTTTACTAAATTTATATTTAGCGTGAAAGAGAAAATAAAGAGCGAGCATAATTTGTCATTTTTTGTCTGATTCACCCATATTTTCATTAGAATACGTATTTTGTTTTTAATTAATCTTAATTTGATCAACATTTAGAAGTAAAACTTGTTTTAAAAGCATTTTTATTGGTACTTGATAGTTTTAGATGTGCAAATTCAGAAAAATTTGGATAAAATATTACTGAAAAGGGCCATTTATTTTTATTCGTAACTGGCCACTAGAAGTCACACCAGCGTCAACTAAACTCTTTTATACCATGCACTATCGCAATAATTTTACTTAATTACTATTAAGCGTGAAAGAGTAATTATAAAGCGAGAATAATTCGACTATTTTTTTGTCTGGTTCATCCATATTTCTATCAGAATACTTTAATATTTAGTTGAATGAAATGACAATGATGAAACCCGCTTGTACAATTGAGTATTTTTAATAAAATTTAAGTCATGAAATTGTGAAAATATGTTGGAATTTGGATCACTGTTTGCACTATATTTTTTCAGTAGCAATGCATCTAAGTGAATAAGTTCTTCGTAGCAAAATATTTTAACAGCAAGAAATGTATCAATCTTCATTTAATGCAAATTTTCGACTGTTTTCCGACTCCAACAGCACCAAATTTCCCCTTATCGGCGACATTTGGTACTAAAGTTTGGCGCTGAAGACATCTCCCCATGTCTTCAAAATCCTAAATAACAAATTTGGTTCCATTCCGTGTATACGATTTAGCTACAGATGCATCCAAAGAATGAACGCTATTTTGTAGTCACCCTGTATTATTTGCTCTAATTTTAATTTCACAGTAGTTCTACACTTAACTTCACACTAGCTGCTAAAAATAGCGATATCAAAATAATGCCAAAGCAGTTCAGCAATCGTAAAATAACCTGATGCAAAAATTTCATGATTTTCTTAATTGTTTAAGAGTCCTGCAAGCATTATTATACAATGCATTTGTAGTTTTCTCTGCATGACTTCTAACCAGTGTTTTTGATCTTGACTAACATAATCCATCATAAAATTCTTCCAACCAATAGATGTGGCGATTTAGTCATTATTTGTGTTGTGGGGGAAAAGAATACTACAGTGCTCGAAAATCTCGTGAGGGAAAATCCTCCAACTGGTTTCGACGAGATATCTCGTTCATCAGATCCGACCAGTTTGCTAATGACTAAAAATCTCGTCATCAAGGTTTTGATGACGAGACTGTCACCAACTTTTTGATGATGATATCAACTTCTTGCCAGTTTTCTTCTAATTACGAGTTAATAACCTAATCAGTTTTGCTAATGACGAGATACCTCGTCCTCACAACCACCAGGAGGGTTAACGTTTATAGAAATGTAACTAAAAGAGAACCCAATTCTCTCTCTGGCCTCCCCACTGCCGTCATATAAGAAGCACAGGGATCAACTCAAAACCCATTTCGTCCAATTTATCCTTTCCCCAGCCCAAGTTCTAATATTGCAGTCGATAGATTAAGTCATCACTTATACCATTGATCGGTCATTAAATCAAATAAACAATCAAATACAAAAATATCCTCTCATTTTTAATATGTATTTTGGCTTATAAAAGGATATAAAAACGAGAACCCAACTCTCTCTCTCTCTCTTTCTGGTCACACTACTGCTGCCATATTATAAGAATTATAGGGATCAACCCAAACCCCATTCCGTTCAATTTATCCTTTCTCCAACCCAAATTCTAATATTGGAATCGATGGGTCAAGCCATCACTCCTCCCATTGATCCATCACTAAATCAATTCAACATTTACAAATATAAAAATATCTTGGCTTTTCGAATATAAAGTTCATAAAAGGATAAAAAAAACAAGAACAAAAGAGTTTGTTGGGCTTGAGCCCCTAAATCCTACTCTGGCTTATCCATTGCTGCCTTATTATAAGAATCACAGCGATCAACCCCGAAACCCATTTCACCCGACATGACCCTATATCTGTAGAATTTGCAGTTTGCTATCAGCCGTCGAGGCTCTAATTTCTGATGATTTCCCCATGTCAATCCGAAATCCCCAATATTGTCTAATACTTCTTTGTTGAACATTCAGTCACTGCATCTGCCTTTCAGGGGTGGAGTTGCAAATTTCTGATAAATTACTTCATGTCAATCAAAGATCAACCGACCTAATACTCCGGTGTTTAGCACACGGTCTAATGTCTGCCCTTTAAATGCAAATTTCGGATGCATTACTCCATGGCAATTAGATCATAAACATGATCTCATATTTCTTGTCAGAAAACGCAGTTTAGTGTTTTTCTCTGAAGTATAAATTTCAAATGAATAACTCTGCCAATCTTAGATCATAAACCTAGGTAGTTTTGTATTTGAGTTTTATATCGCAAGGTCCACACACACACACAAAAATGCAATAAAAATTTCTTAGCAGAACACTGTTTAAGTCTGTCCTTCAAGTATTAATTTCTGATGAAAAACTCCGTGCCAATGATAGATCATAAATGTGGTCTCATACTTCTTAGCAGAGCACAATATTTACTGTTTGCCCTTCAGGTATAAATGTCTGATGAATAACATCGTGCCAATCATGGATTATGAACCAGGGTATGAATTTTGGGCTTAATGGTGCAAGGTACAAAAACGGACAAGCTGCGCCAGATCATAAACGTGGTCTCACATTTCGTAGCAGAGAACACAGTTTAATGTCTGTTTTTCAGGTATAAACTTCTGATGAATAAATCTGTGCCAATTATAGATCATAAACCTAGGTAGGTAGGTAATTCGGACTTTATGGCCCAGAGTCTGAAACGGAGATCATAAACATAGTCTCATTTTGTTGCAGCGAACGCAGTTTAATGCCTGCCCTTCAGGTATACGTTTTTGATGAATAACTCTGCTTATCATATGTTGAATGCAAAAGTCAATATCTGAAGTGCATCAACTGTTGGGAGCAAGTGGATAAACATGGCGATGGTCTCATATTTCTTAGCAGAGCACGCAGTTTTTTGTTTGCCCTTCAAGTATAAATTTCTGATGAATAACTTACCGCCAATCAGACCATAAATATGGTCTCATATTTCTTAGCAATGCACTCAGTTTAGTATTAGCTCTTCAATTCTAATTTCTGATGAATAACTCCGTGCCAACCATAAATCATAAATATGGTATCACATTTCTTAGCAAGCGCGAAGTTTACTGTTTGCTCTTCATGTAGAAATGTCTGATGAATAACTATGCCAATCATAGATCATAAAACTAGGTAGGTAGATAATTTGGGTTTTATGGCGCAAGGTCCAAAAGCGGACGAGCTGCCTCAGATCATAAACGTGGTCTCGCATTTCTTAGCAAAGAACACAGTTTAAGTCTACAATTCAAGTATAAATTTCTAATGAATAACTCCTTGCCAATTATACGAGTATATCATAAAAGTAGTCTTAATTTATTGAAGAGCCCGTACTGTTTGCCGTTCAGGTATACATTTCTGATCTATAACTCCGTGCCAATCATACAAGTAAATCATAAAAGTAGTCTCATTTCATTGCAGAGCATGTACTGTTTGCCCTTCAGGTATACATTTCTTATTAATAACTCCGTGCCAATAATACGAGAATATCATAAAAGTGGTCTCATTTCACTACAGAGCACGTACTGTTTGCCCTTCAGGTATACATTGATCAATAACTCCGTGCCAATCATACAAGTATATCATAAAAGTGGCCGCATTTCATTGCAGAGCACGTACTGTTTGCCCTTCAGGTATACATTTCTGATCTATAACTCGGAGTCAATCATACAAGTATATCATAAAAGTGGTTTCTTTTCATTGCAGAGCATATATTGTTTGCCCTTCAGAAATACATTTCTGATCAACTGCGGCCAATCATACGAACATATAAAAAAGTTATCTCATTCCATTGCAGAGCATGTACTGTTTGCCCTGCAGGTATACATTTCTAATCAATAACTCCGTGCCAATCATACGAATATATCAAAAAAGTGGTCTCATTTCATTGCAAAACACCCAGTTTAATGTCTGCCTCCAGGGATATATTTCTAGAGAATAGCTTCATGCCTACGTAGAAAACAGTGAAATACTTTGTATGGCTTGCTTTCTTCTATTGTTTGCACTTCAGAGGAATAACTCCTACCCCATCAAAAATCACCAGCATAGTCGTTACCTAAAAAATATGTAACCGAAATTTCTGGGACTGAACAGGAGTACAATGATGGTCCATACCTCCAAAAAACCTTACATTGTTTTATTCGTTGTTTACTATTATAATATCGTTATATATCCGGAAGATCCACACACAATTTCGAAGATCTTTGTTGTATTTTCCTGTTAAGAACCCAAACTTCCAGAGCAGTTGGTGGTCGCTATTCTTTGTAAGTGGAATTTATGAATGGGAAATTCACAGGTGTGTGGGATATTAGTGTTTACTCCATCCCTTAAGTATAGAGAGAGGAAATGGGAAGTGTCAGAATTTTAGGCCGAATTATTTAAATTGTGAATGGGTGTTGTTTCGGTTAAATATAATGGTTTTAAGAACGATGGTTTAAAATGTAAGGCAAGTCTAATAGAATACATAGATTATTAACCATCTGAGCGTCTTGGGATTTTCCAGTAGTGCATAGTATTGCTTTTACCTCTCAAAACACTTAATCACTAAATAACCATATCTATTGGTTGAAAGAATTCATGCATTCTTTCAACGTTTGAAAATACTGCTTTTGTCATTTCTCTCTCTCTCCTTGGAATATATTTCTTTGAACAGAATCCTTTAATTAGAAAAAAATACTTTTAAAAGATACTATTGTTCCTTTAGTTATACAAAAATCCTTTGGAGATAAACTATTGGACATTTCTTTAGAAAATAATTCTTTGGAAAGATAATATTGAATATTTCCTTAGAAAATAATTCTTTGGAAAGATATTATTGGTCCTTCAATCAGGAAAGATGGTTGGTTGGTTTTGGGGTTTTATGGCACACACACAAGGGCCATATTTGGCCATGCTGTACTAGACACGACATGGCAATATCAATTAATAGACATACCCACAATGAAAGCTTTACTGACACAGAAAAGAGAGAAATACACCCAGGGAGGAATGCACCTGACAGGAATCGAACCTCCACCACCTATAACTCGAATCGATGAGGAAAGAATACTCTAGAAAAATACTCAATTGGTCCTTTAATTAGAAAAGAATCCTTTGGAAAGATACTTTCGATCATTTCCTTAGAATACAGTGGAGAGATATCTCGTCATTAGTAAAAAAGGTCAGATCTTGATGGACGAGATACCATCCCATCAGTAAAGCAGGTCAGATCTCGATGGACGATATATCTCGTCATTAGAAAAACTGACCAAATTTTGTTCTGGTCATCAAAAAATCGGCAATACCTTGATGAGACGAGATATCGCATCATTAGCAAAATTGGTCGGATCTTTTTGGACGAGATATCTCGTAGTTATCAAAATGTATCAGTTCTTGATGGACGAGGTATCTCGTCATTACTAAACTGACCAAATCTTAATCTCGTCGTCATCAAAAATCAGATCTTGATGGACGATATATCTCGTGATTTGTAGAACAGATCAAATATTGATGGACGATATATCTCGTCATTAGTAAAACAGATCAAATTTTGATGGACGAGATTTCTCGTCGAGATCACTTGGATGGTTAACCGTCTATAAAGCTAAAGATAAAAGATGGCATTGCTTCCTTAAAAATATTGATCTTTCAAACATTAAATAAACCCCATTTTCCCCCACATTCCTTCCTCAACTTTTCTCTGCATTAGTATAGACTACCCTATGGATGAAACAACGCATCCATCAGCACTTGCATCTCTCTACGAAATGCAGCAGGGAATTTGAAACCGGGAAAACTCCTATAACTCAAATGCATAACACATTACGGGAAAATGCATCTATATCATCACGAAATAATCAATCCGCTAAGGGCCCGGAAACTTATAAATTTGACAAAACCAAGATTGCATTTTATCTTGATTACAGTACTCACCTATTCCACTGAAATATAATAGAATTTCTCGCGAAAACATTGATCGAATCCAGAGACATCAGGGTATTCCTGGCAAACAAAAAAGGGTTTTCCTTATTCTCTTCCTAACAGCAGTCTTTTCGATTTATGCGGAAAGAGTTTTACAATGGGATTTAAGGGTTTTATTTCCTTTTCAAGATTCAGACAGTGATCTGGGAAGTGTTTCCGTGACGCTTCCAAGAAATGTTTCGCCTTTAGCTGCCTTTCAGTTATTCTTCTGTTTGAATAAACGGGTGGACTAAAAATCGCGAGATTATTGTTTATCTCCATTTTCTTCGGAGTTTACTCCGTAGTTTGCGGAGGTTTTTCGCTTTTTTCTTTGTTTGCGTTTGGTTCGCTTTAAGTTACTTAAAGCTGTTCTCGTTCGGAAGTTAATGTAATGTAAGGTAGTCAATTAACGTCGCACTGGAGCAACACAACGAACTATTGTCGACGATACGGGAATAATTCCTAAGGGAAAAATCCAAGCACAATGCCTCGTAATTTTAAGGGGCCGAAGTAGCCCGGTTGGAAGAGTAACGGATTAGCAGCCTCGAGAGTTGAGAGTTCGAATCCAACCAAAGACCGTCGTGTACAAAGGGGACTGTGCACGTTAAATCTCTCGTGGTCTCAAATGTCCTCACGTTGGCGTGGTGTGGAAGTGGAAGTTTGGAGAGCGGGGTGCCAGCTCAGGGGTGAACTCGTCATATGACCGTGGTTCAAAATTACGTCGTGTTGTCCTCGTATTTTTCATTTCGGGTTTGATCCCGGACCGTCACCAGTTGTGTTGCTTCAGTGCGACGTTAATTAAAATACCTACCTACCAAATAAATACCATAATTTTGAACCACGGTCAGATGACGAGGTCAACACCTGAGCTGGCATCCCACTTTCCAAACTTCCATACCACGCCAACGTAAGGACATTTGAGGTCATGACAAATCTTAAAGCTAAAGAACATCACGTGTGACATATATGAGTTAAAGTGAATGGATGTACTTGAGACCCTTAGACCATATACGGCCCTCTAGATAGGCTTAACGGCCCATTGTCTAAACGAGATACCTCCTAAATTTGATGAGACTATGAGCCTCTCAGGTAGGTTTAACCAGCCTGCAAACCATATACGGTCATCTGAATATTTTTATTCGGCGCAGACAAGATATGGCCCTCCGGATAGGTTTGACCAGTTCTCAGTCCAGGTATGGCCCTCTGAATAGTTTAACCCTTCTGGTGGTTGTCTCTATGAAATATCTCATCATTAGCAAAACTGACCAGATCTTGATGGACGAGATACCTCTTCCTTAGGAAAAACTGCCCAAATCTTCATCTCGTGATCATAACAAATCGGCAATATCCTGATGAGATATCTTGTTCTAAGCAAAATTGGTTAGATCTTTTTTACGATATATCTCGTCAAAACCACTCATACGTTTAACTAGTTCGCAACATAGATATGACTCTTCGGATAGCTTTCACCAGTTCATAGTCCAGATACGGACCTCCAACTAGGTTTAACCAGCTGGCAGTCCAGATACGGCCCTAAGCATGGGTTTAACCAGCTGTATTATCTTCTCAAGATTCAGACAATGATCTGGGAAGTGTTTCCGTGACACTTCCAAGAGATGTTTCGCCTTTAGCTGCCCTTTATTGATTTTTCTGTTTGAATAAATGGGTGGATTGAAACTCGCGCGAGATATTATTGTTTATCTTTATTTTTCGAAGTTTACTCCGTAGTTTCGCTTTCTTTTCTTTGTTTACATTCGGTTTGTCTTTAGGTATTTGTGAAATAGCCGATCTCGTTGGAGTCTGGTTGGAGTCAATTTTGCTAATGATGAGATATCTCGTAATCAATATATTGCCGATTTTTTTATGATTACGTGATAAAGATCAGGTCAGTTTTTCCGGATGACGAGATATTTCGTTCATCAAGATCTAGGTCTAAGCAAAATGAGAAAGTGCCTCATCGAGACAGCCACCAGGGAGCTAAATATAAAGAACCTTAGGCGTAATATATGACTTGTAGCGAATAGTTGTACTTGAGGCCCAGAGACGAGATTCTGCCACCAGGATAGGTTTACCGGGCCACAGTCCAGATGAGGTACCTTCTAATTTCTATCGGCCCACAGACTATATAATTTCAATGGACGGAAATCCTGATGCACGAAAAAAAGAAACGCAATCCCTGTTTCAAAGCAATCGCCTCGTCGGCACTATCCATAAATAACCAAAGCCAGACGACGGACTCCTCAGCAAAAGGGACTAATGTATTTGTTTTATTATAGTCATTACTGTATACGCAATATTTGTTTCCACACATATATATATATATATATATATGGTCTGAATTAATCCGTACATGCAGATCTCTTCCTCTCCTGTACTCACGAAAAATGGAAACAAGAAATCTGAAAGAAACACGATCCTTTTTTGTACGCAATCGTCCCTTCAACTCTATCCATAACCAGCACCGTGAGACGGACTTCACCGCAAAACGAAACTAATGTATTTTTATACTCAATATTGTATACACATGCTACTCATAATTGTATAAACATCATCTATGGTCTGAATTATTGCGTGCTTGGGAAACTCCTCTACTCTCGAAAAACAGAAACAGAAAATTTGAAAGAAACGCGATCCCTGTTTGTACGTCTTTGACACTATGCATAACCAGCAGAGGGAGACGGACTTCACGGCAAAACGAAACTAAAATGTTTATTTTTTATGTAAACATCGTTGTATAAACATCACTGTATAAACTTACTACGCATTACCTAATGTCTGATTTATTCCATACATGGCAACCTCTACTGTACACTCCAAAAACGGAAAGATATTTGAAAGAAACGCGATCCCTGTTTGTATGCGTCGGCACTATCCATAACCAGCAGCGGGAGACGGACTTCACGGCAAAACGAAACTAATGTGTTTACTTTTTTATTGTCATTATTGTGACGAGCGGGTCGATTCCGGAGAGCGATGATTTCCCCCTCCTACAAAAGAACTGTTTTTATCACTTACGGGGAAGGAAGCCGATCCTGAACCATAAAATATGGTCTCGGGGCCCACCGCCAATGGCGCATAAATCATCGGCCCCTATCTGGGGCCAATCGACAC
This sequence comes from Meta bourneti, assembly GCA_933210815.1. Taxonomy (NCBI): domain Eukaryota; kingdom Metazoa; phylum Arthropoda; class Arachnida; order Araneae; family Tetragnathidae; genus Meta; species Meta bourneti. The sequence continues at coordinate 91,366,830 of OW119933.1, forward strand.
CGAAACACGAGATTTTCCTCTTCCCGGTTCCCGGCTCGGGTTCTTGGAGCGACACTTTGCGCTCTCTAATCTGGACAAAACGGCATGGGTCCCCAATGAAGATAAAATATCCGTCTGCATACGATTCCCAGCGATCATTCAGCTCAACAGGAAAAAAGATACGGATTATTCGATAGTTTTCGCGCTTATTCATGGAGAACAATGGGAATAATAACCGCTATTCCGATGGAAGGAATGGTTCATATGCTTCGCTTCCGATTTTGATGTGTTTTTTATTTCGTCAATGTCGAAAATACGTGGTATAGGATAACGATTGTTTGTCGACTCTTTATACTTGACTTTTATTTATTTATTGACATATTAACTATTTATCATAAATACAAAGTACATTTTTGTTATTTAACACTTACTAATTATCACTTAGGCGGAGTTGACTCCATTTACTTTTTTTATTTTTGACATAATAACTATTTTTCATAAATACAAAGTGCATTTTGTTATTAACACTTACTAATTGTCGATGGTTTTTCATGCTTATTCATGGAGAACATGAGTAAAATAACCTCTATACTGATGGAAGGAATAGTTTATATGCTTCGCTTCCGATTTTGATATGTTTTTTATTCCTTCGATGTCTAAAATATGAAGAATAGAATCTAGATTGTTTGTTGACTCAATTCATTTTGTATTTTTTATATTTATTGACTTGTTAACTATTTTACACAAATACTAAGTGTATTTTGTTCTTAACACTTACTAATTATTACTAAGGCGAGGAGTTACGCTATTCACTTTTTTATTTATTGACATAACTAATTTTTCATAAATATAAAGTGCATTTTTGTTTTTTAACACTTACTAATTATTACTAAGGCAGAGTTGACTCTATTCACTTTATTTTATTTTAAGGCATAATAACTATTTTCCATAAATACAAAATGCATTTTGTAATTAACACTTACTAATTATGGATGGTTTTCATGCTTATTCATGGAGAACATGAGTATAATAAAAGCTATTCCGATGGAAGGAATGGTTCATATGCTTCGCATCCAATTTTGATGTGTTTTTCATTCCTTCGATATCTAAAATATGAGACATAGGGTCCAGATTGTTGACTCAATTCATTTTTTATTTGTTGACGTATTAAGGGGACTTGGCACCCAAAAATTGGTCAAAATATCGATTTTGGGATTTTCACTCTAAATTATACTTTATATACTAAATAATGTTTGTGCAAAGTTTTAAACCTCTACGAGAATTCTAAGATAGATAATATTCGGTTTTACTAGCTCAACTATTTGTAGATTTGGCTCATTTCTACCGCTCACTTGTCCCAGAATTCGTCAATCTCTGTTGACTGCAAAGAGTTTTCTTCCAAGCCTTTAAATAAAATCTTGATAAATTAAGAAAAGAATATATTTAACTGTAACTGTGTTTATTCTTTTCACGTGTTTATTTTGAATCATTCTTTTACTCACTGTTAAAAGTTTGTTCCATTCATAACCAGTCTTTCTCAAGACTAAATTTTTAATATTTTTGATAGTTTCTTCTAATTTTGATATTTTTAATCTTTTTAAAGTATTTACTTACTGTTATTTTTCGAAATGCCTTGTATCAAGAGGAAATCGACGCATGCTGCACATATGAGCGGTAAACGTTGGTGTTTTGAACTTGATTCCCAGAGTCAACCAGAGTTGACTGCTGCAGATCAGCTGTGATTGTACCTTCACCAAATCGAAGATTACAAACACTTATGACTGCTTCAACTGATTCAGTGGAATGAAACCAAGCTTCGTATGTTTTCGTTGATTTGAAACTTTTGTACAATCTCATACACAATATACGATGTCCTAAATGAGGAAAAGAGACATTGAAATTTGACTTGGGTGCAAAGTTTGGCTTTGCATATGATATGCAGATTGTTTGTTGTTGCTGTCAAAAATTTAAATCTGCCACTAAAATTTCAAAGAAAATTGAGCATTCCAACTAAGATATCAATTTAAGAATGACTCAAGCCTTCCAACATATAGGCAAAGGATACAGTGCCATCGAAACTTTTTGTTTGGTAATGGACATGTCTGTATTTTCTTCCACGACATTTAGATCGTGTACCAATGCATTGGATAAAGCGTATCGAGCAAGTACTTCCAAACTTCAAAAACAGCACACGAATCAGACTCATATACTGAAGTAGGAATACTGCCTGCTAAAGTCATTGACATTGCTGTTTCTTTCGACGGTACTTGGCTTACCCGTGGTCACACTTCCCTTCTCGGTGTTGGCTGTGTTATCGATATAATGACAGGCTACGCAATTGATTTTCAAGTGATGTCGAAAGTATGTCGACTCTGCTCTAACGCGAAGAGAGAACTTGGGGCATCAACACCAGAATATAAAATCTGATATGAAGATCACCAACACAGCTGCACTGCTAACCATCATCCAACTCGATGGAGCTCCAAGATGCTTCTATGTTGTGGAAGCGTTCCCAAAATCTCGGATTTAGATATACAACGCTTCTGTCTGATGGAGATTTGAAAACGTACAATGAGTTGGTAAACAGCAATATATATGGTGACGTGAAAATCCAGAAAGAAGAATGTGTGAACCACGTGTCAGTAAGCGTCTGGTAACTGCTCTCAGAGAAGTTGTTTCAAAATGTAAAGCCCGAGGCATCATATAAGGTGGTAGGAAATCTGGTAGCCTCAAAAATGAAACAATTAAAAACTTACCAGGTATTACCAAGGGGCAATTTTGAAAAACAAGGGCAATACAAAAGAAATGAAGAAGGGGATATATGCAACACTCTATCATAACATTTCGACAGATAAGAAGCCCCAGCACACTAACCTCATGGTAAAAATTTGAACACGCCACTTGATGAGACTATATTGCCACACATTTTACCAGTCTACCAAAGATTGGCCAGCGACAGTCTTTTGGAACGCTGCGTTCGGTGTGCAACCGAAAATGGAAATGAGTCCTTCCACAGTGTTATTTAGAACAAATGCCCAAAACATAAATTCGCATTTCCAAACCGTGTTCAGCGATCCGTCGCAGAGGCTGTATGCGAATATAATTTTGGTGTATCCAAAACTTTTTTGGAACAGCAAAGTGCATCGGGCATGCATTGTGGTACCATAAGTAGGAAAATAGGGGTATTACTTAATAGGAGAAAAATTAATTTCCAAGTTAAACGAAGATCTTCTAAATTTCAGCATGCCAGGAAGCTAGTGAAACTTGCAATAAAAAAGCAAGAACAAATATACAAGAAGGAAGGAGTTACCTATAAAGCGGGTGCCTTCTAAAATTCGTATGGTTTTATATGTGAATTTTTTTGTTTGGTAAATATTGATATTTATTTTTTATTAATATTGATATTTAATTTTAACATGTTAATTCATTGCCTTTGCATCTAAAATGACTAAGATTTGTTTATATTAGTTTTATAAGATTATTTTGTACTCAAACATATTTTCTTTACTTTTTGCAATGAAAGTTACATCTTTACTTTTGACCATGTAAAGACAAAATATTTTAAAATTTTAATTTTAAAGGTACTAAAAGACACATGTGTTGTGGTAATCTGCAAAAAAAAGAACGAAACGTTTTATGAACATTTTATAACTTTTTTACTCGTGTAAAAACTTTAAATTGCTTTTTCTCAGTTTCAACTTTTTGCATACTATACCAAGGTAAAAATGCTAAGGCTTTTTCAAATATTATCCAATTACCTGAAATTTTTAAGGTATGCTCTTAAAAGTATGATTAATACATGCAACTAAGGATGAAATTTGTAAAAAAAAATGAAAACAAAATTTTTTATTGCAATTTTAATTTGGAAAATCTTAAATTGTCGTGATTTTTTTTAGATTTTTTAGTCTTGAATTAAAAAAAATCTATTTAAGATATCAAAAATCCCATCCTTAAAAGTAAAGAGAAAGGTGTTAGGAGTCTACTTAAACAATTTCAAACCAAAACATCAAATTTTAAAGGAGGAGTAGCATTTTAAAATTTTTTAAAAATTTGAAAGTTTTTTAAATTAAAAAAAACTGTGATAAAATTTTAGCATTTTTCTTAGATGAAACATTAAGTTAGACTTATTAAAATAAATTATTACTCTCACAGTAACATCAAATTTTATATATATGAGAAAATAGCTTTATGGGTGCCGAGTCCTCTTACTATTTTTCATTAATACAAAGTCATTTTGTTATTTAACACTTACTAACTATTCCTTAGGTGGAGTTGACTCCATTCACATTTTTATTTATAGACATATTAACTATTAGGTCGGTGCGAATGAAATGTCCGGAAAATGACCATCACACTTTGATGGCGATAACTGAAAAATACAGTACCTGACCCTACTCGAAATAACCTCCCTCTGAATTGACACACTGTTGCCACTTGTCTGACAAGGCCATGATGCCGGAACGAAAAAAGTCTTGTGGCTGGGATACGAAGAAGTCCTCAACTGCACGGTGAACCTCCGTATCTTGGGTGTATTTGGTCAAGCCAAACACAAGATACAGCGTCGGGTAATGGACATACGCACAAGGTTAGGATAAGTTAGATGGATTTACGTCGCACTGGAGCAACGCAATAAACTATTGGCGACGATCCGAGTTCAAATCCAATTATGTTCTTGTGTCGCTCCATTCCCAACGAACTGTGCTTTGCCAAGTCGGAGATAGTCTAAATCAAGGCACCGGATCATATGCCGTGTTTGGGAGCTTTAGATCACACGTTCATATCTAATTTTTTTATTTCGTGCGGGTAAGGTTGGCGATTCATGGCGATTCATAGCCCGAAAGAGACACTAGCTGGCTACATGGTGCATGGCAGAAAGATTGGGATGAAGGAGAAACAGGTAGGATGGTACATGATGTGCTGCCAAGAGTGTCACTAAAATCGGCAAGTTGGACCAGGGAAGAGACACTCTTCTTTACAGGACATGGTCCATTTCCATCCTACCTAACGAGGTTTAAAAAATCAATTCAGAAATTGCTCCTGTGGTGAAATCGGCACACCTGTACATTACATCACAGTCTGCCCCCTTACAGCATCATGGCATATGACGATGCCTGCCGACCACCATCAAATCGCATGGCTCAGGAACATTGCTAATACCAAGTGCTCGAGGATCAAAATTGTTAACATGGTGAGATTCATTGAGAATCTTCAGGACTTGATTATCCAAAGAGACTGAAAAACCTACTTATTTTCTTCTCTCATGTTGTATATATATAGTGTAACTTAGTATGATAATATAGATGTAATTACTGTATAGATGTAATAATGTATAAAAGTAATGCGCTCTAAATTCTGGATAGACATTTCACCTCAGTGGCATGCTCTATTCATCCCAACTACATTTATTTAAACAGGTACAGTGTCTCACGACACTAGGCACGGGAATGTGTTGGTGTTAGATAGTTAGCCCGAAAGAGAACGGAGTCAAAAGGAACATTTATTTTCGAATTCTGTTCGAATGTTATCCCACCCCCTTTCTAAACTTCGGAATCTTTGGACGAATAATCTTGTAATGGACTCGTTTGTAGATATTTTTTTCACTCGTCCATGAAGATTGGTTGGTTGACTTTGATGGCGTAAGGGCCCTATTTGGTTAAACGATACAAAACACAAGAGAGAAAGCGTCAAGTAGTGGATATACACGCATGGTTAGCAAGTTGAATTTACTTTTGACTGGAGCAACACAAGCTATTGGCGAAAGATGAGACCACCCTTAGAGTCCGGTGCTGATACCTCGTAATTTTGAACCAAGGTCCAGCAACTCGCAGGTTGTAGTGCATTGTGCAAACCAACTGAACCCAATAAACAAATAGTAGGAAAGTAATTATTTGAATTAACTTCACAAGCTAACGGGCTATTGGTGACAGTCTGGAATAAATCCCGAAGGGAAACATCCGGGTACAATCTCTCGTAATTTTGAATCAAGGTCAGATGACGAGGTCTCAACACCTGAGCTGCCACCCAACGTTCCAAACTTAAACACCCTGCCAATGTGAGAACATTTGAGGCCATTATACATTTAACGTGCACAAGCCCCACGTACACGACCGCCTTCAGTTAGAAAGAGTTTCGAACTCGCAACCCTCCCGATGCTAATTCTTGACCTTACAAATTGAGATGCCTCCTCCTAAAATTTTTAGGACTTTTCTTGTGTGTATAAGTCTATTCCTAGACAATGTATTATAAGCTGATCCTTGAAGTCCAACACTTAAGACGAAATATATGCACTCAATCAATCAATATTCAAAGCCGTTAAGGACAACCTGACTCAGTAGGTTTGGCCATTATCCTATAAAACCATGCGCTTTAGGTGCAGGTTCGATTAATGTAAGTTACTCAGGGTGTATTTCTCTCTCTGTATCAATAAAATTCTCATTGTATGTGAATCATTTGGAAAGATTCCATTCGTCCTTTCCTTTGAACAGAATACTTTAATAAAATTATCTTGGTCATTTCTTTAGAATTGTATACTTTTTAAGGATTCTACTGTTCCTTTCCTTAGAAGAAAGTCCTTTGGAATTATTCTACTGCTTATTTCCGTAGAATTAAATCTTTTGAAAAGATTCATTTAGTCCTTTCCATAGAATAGACTCCTTTAGAATGGTTCTGTTTGTTACTTTCTTAGAATATAATCTTTTGGAAAGTATCTTTTAGTCATTTCCTTAGAATTGAATCTTTCGGAAAGATTGTGTTGTTTCTTTATTTAGACTAGTATCATTTGGGTCAATTCCATTGTTCCTTTGCTTAGAATATAATCTTTTCGATTCATTCTACTGCTCCTTTCCTCAGAAGTGAATCCCTTAGAAAGATTCTATTGGTCAAGAAGGTCAACTGGTTGGAAGGCATGTAGAGAAGACTGCAGGTTGCAAGGTGGAATTATGCATGTGAACCCTTCACAGTGTTAAACCTCCTGATGGTTGCCTCGGCGAGATATCTCGTCATTAGAAGAAAACTGACCAGATCTTGAACTCGTCATCATGAGAAAATCGGCAATATCTTGATGACGAGATATATCGCCATTAGTGAAGTTGGTGAGATCTTGATGAGAGATATCTTGTCATTAGCAAACTGGTGAGATCTCGATGGCGAGATATCTCGTCATAAGCGAAGTTGGTGAAATCTTGAACTAAATATCTGGTCAAGCCACTTAGACGGTTGAAACAGCATCTCTTCCACACATTACATCGGTGGAATACCCTAACGCTTCAAAACTACAAATAAAAGATTAAACCCCCAAAATCGCTTATAATCGCTCTCAAACTGAATTCAATTGCGAGCAAAAGTGGACAGCCATTCATTCCAAACACCACTTAATCCGTCTGTTGTCTAGATGAAAGCGGAATGATGCTCACCCCTGAGCCCTTTCAAGAGCGTTGAGTCCCGTGTTAAAAGCTTAGACGGATTCGAAATCCATCCCGAATTGAAAGCTCGATCGGACCGTTTTAAAATGGAGAATTAGCCCTCACGCGACAGCAATTAAACCTCAGCGTACTTCAAGGTAAGACTTGTTTATTGCACTTTATCACGATTTCCTGAATCAGACGTCAATGGAATCTAGCGTGCGTGAGAGTTGTCCTTTTCTATTGTCCGGCGGAGTGGCCCATTAAGATTGAAGTGAAAAATTACGGGTTGGCAGTCCAGGAGTGTCGATGGAATGTGTATGGTGTTGATATTGGAGTGCCTGAAAGTATGATTTAACATGGGATCAAAGACATAAAATGCAGGTACTCCAAAGTATGCTATAAAAATTGTATCATGGGTACTTCTTTAAATAAGGTCAATCTGGTATTTTTTGACTTCTACAGAAAAGCAGCCATGGTTTGTGAATAATTCTCTGTTTCATGGATTTATACTGTCCTTTTCTATTGTCCGGCGGAGTGGCCCATTAAAATTGAAGTGAAAATTACGTCAAGTGTACGTGAGGAGTGTGGATGGAATGTGTATGGTGTTGACATTGGAGTGTTTGAAAGTAAGATTTAACAGGGAGAATCATCAATTTATCCGGTTGAGGGAACCAATAAGATGGAAGTGAAAAATTACGAGGTGGCAGTCCAGGAGTGTAGTGTTGAGTTCAGAGTGTCTGAAAGTAAGATTTAACATGGGGATTAAGAGCGTAAGATACAGATATTCAATAGTATCCTTCAAGTGGTAAACATTTGATAGAGATTTTTAAGAAAGGTTCAATCTTGCATTTGGCATTTAAAGTTTAGTATCATCACAGTTTAGCAAACTTGATGTGTCTGAATCTTTTTCTTTTTTAAGGATTTATCCGGAGAAGTGGGCTATTAATATTGAAGAGAAAAATTCCAGGACATGAATAAATACGTCATAAATATCTCTCAAATTCCTTTTATTTACTTTACTTTAAGATTAAGAAACTGCTTTTTCGACATGATTGAATTATTGAATTCACTAAAAACTATTAGACAATATTTTAAAGATTTATTTCACAGTTTGAGGTATGGTTAAAAGGTACAAATTCCCCAAAAATGAATTTCTATCCTACAATCATCAACCCATAAGAAGCATATAAATCATTCCTTCCATTTAAATAGCTGTTATTATTCTCATCGTTTTCCATGAGTATGAATAAAAAGCCATAAATAATTAGAAAGTATAAATAACAAAATACATTTAGCATTTATGAAAAATAGTTAATACGTCAATAAATAAAAAAGTGAATACAGTCAACAACCAATCGGGATCCTACGCCTTGTATTTTAGACGTTGAAGGAATAAAAAGCACATCAAAATCGAAAACGAAATATATGAACCATTCCTTCCATCGAAATAGGGGTTATTATCCCCTTTGAAAGATCGATAATTAGTAAGTGTTAATAACAAATATAATAAATGTGTGTTTAAACATTCCTTCCATCGGAATAGGTGTTATTATCATTGTTTGTTCTTCATGAGTATGAATGGAAAATCATAAATAATTAGAAAGTGCTAATAACAAGCACTTAGTATTCATGAAAAATAGAGAGAGAGTTAGTATGTCTATACATAAAAAAAATTGAATAGTTAACAGACAATCAAAATTCTCTGCCTCATATTTTGCACGTCGAAAGAAAAAAAGATCAAAATCTTAGAAGCATATGAACTATCAGTTCCATTGGACTACATGAATATGAATGAAAACCCATCAACAATTAGTAAGAGTTAATAACAAAATGCACTTAGTATATATGCAAAATATTGGGTCGGTGCGAATGAAATGTCCGATGAGAAATAGCTTTGGGAATGACTCCCATACAGTTAAAAGTAATTACCTACAAGCTTCCGGTATCTTACGTCACCAGAGCTACTATAAATAGGTACGCTTGTGAAGTACAAGTTCCAGATTTAATTTGTTTGGGCATAAGGTTCTTCCAAATTCAACATGGAAAACTCAGATTTGAGAGTCATCTTCCCTTACGAATTTAAACTGAGACATTCTACAGCAGTTGCTGTTCGAAACATTAGCACAGCATTCGGAGAGAATACAGCCAATGAACGAGCCATTCTGCGATGGCTTGCGAAGTTTCGAAGTGGAGATATGGACCTGAAAAACGAACCACGTGGTCACCGAGAAGTTACAGTTTGTGACGATGTTCTACAAAATGTGGTTGAAGCTGAACCGCGGAAAACATGTCGTAAGATAGCAGCCGAGCTAGGTGTCCACCACACTACAATTGTTCGCCGTCTGGCTGCACTGGGTAAGGTCAAAAAGATGGATTCTTGGGTGCCTCATGAATTGACAATTTCCAACAAGATGAGACGTTTGGAAGTCTGTGCATCGCTCCTTTCCAGGAATGAAAGAGAACCTCTACTGCAGAAAATAGTTACCTGCGACGAGAAACGGATCCTTTATGACAATTGGAAATGATCTGCACAATGGTTGAGCAAAGCACAGCCTCCTGGACGCCATCCCAAGCCTCCCTTACATCCCAGGAAGGTTATGCTTCTTATTTGGTGGTCTACAGCTGGAATAATTCATCGCAGTTTCCTGCCAAGTGTCCAAACCATCACCTCAGAACGATATTGTGATGAATTACGACAGATGCACCGGAAATTGATGGTGAAACAACCGGCTTGGTAAACAGGCATGGCGTACTCCTCTTGCAAGATAACGCCCATCCTCATGTCGCACAAGGACGATGCTGACACTACGTGAGTTGGGCTATGAAGCGATGCCCTCATCCCCCTATTCCCCTGATTTGTCACATACAGATTTTCATCTGTTTCGTCACCTGGATCGCTTTCTGTCATTGCACTATGGAAGTCAACGAACCCATCTTCATGGGCAAGTAAATGAAAAAAATCTCTTCAAGCGAGTCCATTGCACGATTATTCGTCCAAAGAGTTCGAAGATTAGAAAGAGGGTGGGATAAGATTCGAACAGAACTTGAAAATAAATGTTCCTTTTGACACCGTTCTCTTTCGGTTTATGAATTGTCAACGTTCCCCGCACAAAATAAAAAATTAAATATGAACGCGTGATCCAAAGCTCTCAAACACGGCACCGGATCTGGTGTTGGGTTTTAGAATATTTCCGACTTGGAAAAGCACAGTTCGCTTGTCAAAGTACAGTTCGTTGGGAATACAGCGTCAGAACGTTATTGGATTTGAACAAGGATCGTCGCCAATAGTTTATTGCGTTGCTCCATGCGATGTAAATTCAACTAACCTATTCCAACATTGTGTGTATGTCCATTACCTGACGCTGTATCTTGTGTTTGGCTTGACCAAATGCGGTCATTACCCCATAGAAGTCAACGAACCTCATGGGCAAGTGAATAAAAAGAAATCTCTTGAAGCGAGTCCATTACAAGCTTATTCGTCCAGAGTCCGAAGTTTAGAAAGGGGTTGGGATAAGATTCGAACAGATCTCGAAAATAAATGTTCCTTTTGACTCCGTTCTCTATCGGGTTATGAATCGCCAACCTTCCCCTCACGATATAACAAATTGGATATGAACGGCGATCCAAAGCTCCCAAACACGGCACCGGATCCGGTGCCGTGTTTTAGAATATCTCCGACTCGGCAAAGCACAGTTCGTTGGGGACGGAGCTTCACAAGAACAAAATTGGATTTGTGCCCGCTGGAAGGGCAGACGGGCGGCGAAAAGCAAGCCCTCTCTTCGAAAAGCCGAAGCAAATTGAATTATCACTCGCTATCGCTTGTCGCAACAAGGCCGACTATTCCCCGGGTGAATCTCGGGTAAACTTAACAACAAACATCGCCATTGCCGTCCTTGCTGGTCCTAACCTGAGAGCGGTTATTATTAATACTGCCCGAGGCATCAACATAATATCGGCAATAGAATCAGGAATTCGTTTACCCGTGCTGTAGAGGAATCGGGTTTTCTGGGGAAAGAATTAACATTTTTGCATCTTCCCATACGGCCCGAGGATTGATGAGAGTTGGTTATAATGAATAAACCCGTTTTGCTAAAACATTTCCTTTCCATCGACCGAGGTGGGTTCGCAAACATTGATTAGGTGTGCTCTCTGCGTCTAAAACAAAAGGAATACATTTACGTCGTTCTGGGCTTGAAGGGTAGGGGCTCAATTACCAGAAAACCCGTAATGCCCCGTTTAAAGGCCTTTTCGACTTTATTTAATTGAGTTCCACTCGTTACTGGTGATAATTTTTTTTGCTTGGGGTATCGATTGAATTGATTAAGTGACCGATCAATAGGGTGAGTGATGACTTGACCCATAGACTGCGATATTAGGACTTAGGTTGGGTAAAGGATAGATTGAACGGAATGGGTTTTGGGTTGATCCCTGAGATTCTTAGAACAAGACAGCAGTAGATGACCAGTAAGTTGGGGAGGTTCTCGTTTTTCTAAACATTTATAATAATATTGAAAAATACCAGGGTATTTTTTATTTGATTATTGACTAGATTTAATGACCGATCAGTGTGTTGAGTGATGACTTGACCCATCGACTGCGATATAAGGATGTGGGCTGTGGAAAGCATAGAATGAAAGGAATGGGATTTGGGTTGATCCTTGAGATTCCTGTAATATAGCAACAGTAGTATGACCGAAAAGTTGAGTTCTTAATTTTATAAACTTTGGTAGACATAATATTTAAAAATACCAGGATATTTTTGTATTTGAGTGTTGATTACATTTAATGACCGATCAATAGGTTGAGTGATGACTTGACCCATCAACTGCGATATTATAACTTGGACTACGGAAAAGATAGAATGGAATGGGTTGTGGATTGACCTCTGAGATCGTTGTAATATAGCAGCAGTAGCGTGGCCAGAAAGCAGGGGTTCTCGTTTTTATAACCTTTTATAAATATACAATATTGAAAAACTCCAGGATATTTTTGTATTTCTTTGTTGAATTGATTTAATAATCGAACATAAGGTTGAGTGATGACTTGATCTATCGACAGCGATATTAGGACTCAGGCTTTGGAAGGGATAGATTGAACGGAATGGGTTTTGTATCGATCTCAGATTATTCAAATATAGCAGCAGTAGTGTAACCAGAAAGTTTCGTTTTCGTTTTTATAACCTTTTATAAATATATTGGGTCATCCGGAAAGTTCTGCGGTTTTTTATGATAAATACCAGCAAAGCAGTACAAACACTTAAGAAAATGTTATTGAATCACATAAGCACCATTTTGTTCTATGACTTTTGCCATCTTTCCGGCAGCTGGAAAATTCCTTTTTTAAAAAAGTCATTAGGCTTATTTGTAAAAAAGTTATCGAGGTGCTGTTTGACAGTCTCCAAAGAATTGAACTCCAAGCCGTGCAGAGAATTTTGAAGTGACCTGAAGAGGTGAAAATCTGAGGGGTCAAGGTCTGGTGTAAATGGGGGTGACACAAAACATCTCAGCCACACTCAATAAGTCTTTGTCTGACATTCATTGTCATGCTGGAAGACAACACCTCGACGATTGGTCAGTTCTAGCCGCTTTGCTTCGATTTCTGCTTTTAATACTGCCATTTGAGAACAGTATTTTTCCGAATTTATTTTCTGATTTTGTGGCAGCAATTCATATTGAACAATTCCTTTGTAGTCCCACCATACACAAAACATTACTTTTTTGGGATGCAGCCCTCCTCTCGATGTTAGTTGGGGAGGTTCATTTGGCTTACCCCATGATCTTTTTAGTGTAACATTAATTATTGTATAATATCCACTTCTCATCTCCAGTAATGAGCCGTTTAAAAAAAACTTCTTCATTTCGCTTCAGCAAAGAATCACATGCCGAAATTCGAGCAAGCATATTCTGTTGTGTTAAAGTATGGGGTACCCATACATCGTAGCGGCTTACATACCCAATCTTCTTCAAATGATCATGAACTGTACTTTTTGGAATATTTAATCTGTGTGATAGTTCCTGAACTGTGTAACGTGGATTTTCAGCGATGGCATCTTTTAATAGGTCCTCGTTTACAGAGTATGGTCGTCCAGAGCGGGCATCATCTTCGAGGCTGAAATTTCCGCGCTTAAATTTATCAAACCACCTTCGAACTGTGTCATCAGAAACAGCACTTTGTCCATATACAGCACAAATTTTACGAGCAGTCTGACTAGCATTTTTTCCTTTCTTAATATATGAGCATAATATGACGAAAATGAACTTTTTGGTTCTCCATTCTTAGCACTGCAGTGAAACAAAATTGTGCCACAACACAAGCTAGAATTATGCTGTGAAAGCAGAAAAGACCGAATTTACACATCTGCTTCAATCAAGATGACTCCTTATCAGCGGTAGCAAAATAGTAATAAGAAAACGCGCTTCGATTTGAAAGACCGCAGAACTTTTCGGATGACCCAATAATATTGAAAAACACCAGTATAGTTTTGTATTTGATTGTTGATTAGATTTAATGACCGATCAATGGTTGAGTGATGACTTGACCCATCGATTGCGATATAAGGACATGGGCTGGGGAAAGGATATAAAGAAAGGAATGGGTTTTGGGTTGATCCCTGGGATTCTTGTAATATGGCAGCAGTAGTGTGACCAGAAAACTGGGTTCTCGTTTTCATAATATCTTATAAATATAATATTGAAAAATACCAGGATATTGTGTATTTCTATGTTGATTTGATTTAATGACCGGTCAATAGGTTAAGTGATGACTTTACCCATCGACTGCGATATTAGAACTCTGGCTGGAGAAAGGATAAATTGAACGAAATTGGTACATCCCTGTGATTTTTGTAATGTGGTAGCGTCACCGTGTCTCAGTGGGTTTTACCACTGCGCTAGCAACCTGGGAGTTGTAAACAGTGCAGATTCCATTCGTCTCTTGGTGTATCTCTCTCTACTGAGTTAGTAAGGCATTTCTTATGCGTAATTCATCTACTTCTCGTTATTTGGCCCTTGTGCCATAAAACCCATCCAACCGACCTTGTAGTATGGCAGCAGTGGTGTAGACAAAATATAATTAGATTTATTTTCATATATTTTCCTAAGCTTAATATTGTAAATGCTTGTATAATTTCGTATTTGAAATTGTTGAATTGCTTTAGTGACCGATTAATGGGGTCAGTTACGACTTGACCCATCGATTCCAATATTTAATAAGGTGAGCTGGTGAAATGGTAAATTGGAGGAAACGGGTTTTGGGTTGATCCCAATGATTCTTGTAATATGGCAGCATTGGCATAAAAAGGAAGTGTTGGGTTGTTATTTTATATCCTCTAATGAACATAACATTAAAAATTTTAGGATATTTTTTGTATGTGTAATTGTTGAATTGATTGAGTGAAGGTTCAATAGGATGAATAGGACTTGACCCATCAATTCAATATTGAAACTTTGGTTGAGGACAGGATAAACTAGATGAAATTTGTTTTGGGTTAACTCTGAGGCACACGATTTTAAAGAAAAAAATCCCAAGTTGCACAGAATTGTTTATGAACTTATTCAGCTTCATAATTAATATAAAACATCAAATAATATGTTTTTTTATTATAAAAGGATTTATTCACTCATAATAAATTTTTACAAAAAGAACAGCATTTACCGTTATGAAAGACAAAAATTCACCGCACCATACAATTCGCCAACCTTAATCACAACAGTGTCAACAACTTATTAACGCGTTTTGACATATGTAAATTTGTTTTCAATTATTTACACATTTAACATAGTTCATAGCATTGCCAACTCAATAAAAAACTTAAAATAAATTATTGAACTGTAAGACTGAGTAATTTCAATTTTTTGAGGTTTGTTAAAAAATATACCACCATGCATACATAAAATCTAAGCAAAAGGTGGAACAGTTTTTAACCCACTAACCCCAAAGAGTTAATCCCTGTGATTCTTATAATATGACAGAAGTGGCATTTACCAGAGAGGGCCTTAGGGGTCTAAGCAACCAAATGTGTTGGGGTCTCGTTTTTTATCTTTTTATAAACATAACATTAAAGATTCTAGGATATTTTTGCATTTGATTGTTGATTTTATTTAATGATCAATCTGTGGATTGAGGGATGTCTTGACCCATTGACTGAAATATTAGAAGTTGGGCTGGGGAAGGATAAATTTGTTGGCATGGAATAATTCATCAATCTGTATCTGTGAAGTGCCCATTTAATATATAAGTACTGCTGGAAGTAATATTAGACTGACTTTGAACAAGAACTCATGACTACAGGGCTGTAAATATCATTAACTCTTTGGGGTTAGGTGGGTTAAAAACTGCCCCACCTTTTTTGCTTATTTTTTATGCATGATGGGATATTTTTTAACCCACCTCAAAAAGTAAAATTACACATAGGCATACAGTTTAATATGTTATTTATAGTTTTCATTGAGTTGAAATGTATAAATAACTGAAAACAAAAATTGACACATGTCAAAACGCATTAGTAAGTTGTTGACACTGCTGTGATTAAGGTTGGAGAATTGTGTGCTGCAGTGAATTTTTGTCTTTCATAACGGTAAATGTTGTTTTTTTATTTCGTAAAAATTTATTGAGTGAATAAATCAATTTATAATAAAGAACATGTTATTTGATGTTTTATAGAAATTTTGAAGCTGAATAAGGGAATAAACAATTCTGTGCAGCTTGGGTTTTCTTTTCTTTAAACTTGTGTGGCCTCAAAGAGTTAATAATTAAAAGATAAAAAAGAACTTAACTATTCCAAGGGTTTAAGCAATGTAATCTTTCAAAAGGTTCTATTCTAAGAAATAGCCCAATATATATTTCCAAAGGAATTTATTCTAAGGGAATGAGCAATAAAATCTCTCAAACTTTATATTCTAAGGATATAAGCAATATAAACTTTACAAAGTTTCTATTCTGACAAATACCCCAATAGAATCTTTCCAAAAGAATTGGTTCTAAACGATAGAGCAATAGAATCTTTCCAAAGAATATGATTCTAGGGGAATGACCCCAAAGAATCTTTCAAAAGGGCTTTATTCTAAGGAATAGCGAAATGGTATTTTTACAAAGGGATTAGATTTCTGGAGAATAAGCAAAATAGTCTTTCAAAATTATTCTTTTCCAAGGAAAGGAAAATAGAATATTTCCAATGGAATTATATTCCAATGAAAGGGAGAATAGAATATATAGGTTGAATAGAATATAAGTACTTTCTATAGGTTGAAAAAGTCCATGGATTCTTTCAACCAATCGATCTAGTTATTTAATCAATAAGGGTATTTATTGTTGGGTAAAAGAAGTACTACACTACAAGGAAATCTCCTAACTTTCAGAGTTAAAGATATTTGTTTTTTTTCATTGTTTTAAGAAAATTCAGATGCAACGTCCACCATCCTATTAAGTATAAAATATTATCGGGTTGATGCAAAAGTTCGTTCCGTTGGTTTTGACAAAAATTGAAGAAAACTTTTATTTACTAAAAATTGCATTTAATCAATATAGTATATGCCGTTCTGTTCGATGACCTTTATCCATCTCTCCGGTAGCTTCATAATTCTTCCCTCATAGAAGTTCTGAGGTTTCTGGCTAAAGAACTGATCCAGGAGACGGAACTTTCTGAACCACTTACGGCACGTGGAATCGTCAACGGCATCCTTCAACATACTCAATACATATCTTCTTTTGCGTCTGTGAAGCATTCTTGCCTTTTCGGAAATAAAAAAGGATAATATGTCGAAAATTTCTCCTCATTTACTGCCATTTTTAACGCTTAAAATTTAAAAAACACAACCAAGTAACACATTTTCCCCCAAGTACTCGCTGAAATTCCTTTTTTCAGAGAACATCAAAAATTTTACACGTGTAAGGTATATAACACTTCGGTTTTGTGATGCAATAGCATCTAGTGCCAAAAACGGGATGAACTTTTGCATCAACCCAATATTTAGAAATTAAATTCAGAAGAAAGACAAAAGCTGGATGGTGACTTTGTCTTTATTTCTATTTAAAAACCCTGTATTGATCTAGATATTTATCACAGTCCCAATCTAATTAGTCACGTCTAGGAAGCAATGACTGTATTGCGACGAACACCAAAACAGACCTAGATGTTTATTCTACGCGTACTTGATCACCCTCTGAAAAAACAACGAACGAATTTTTTAAACGGACTTATTTCCTATTTCGAACTTTTGTGCACTTAATTAAGCTGCTAAATATTCAAATTTCCGAAGTTCATTAAGCTGTTCATGCTAAATATTCTCCTTCTTAAGGAAGCAATTAAATAATTACTTTTGAAGAAAATCTGTCCACTAATTCTGATTCCGACCGTTGGATTAATGAGCAATTTAGCTTATCTGTTTGAACAGAACTCTCAGCTTCATTCATCGAAATCTCGCAAAAAATTATCCTCGTTTCTTGAAAAGAAAACAAACTCTGATAACTTGTTTAAGAGAATAAAAGTAAATAAGTAATATTTGTGTGCTACCCAAACATAAGTGAATTATCTACCTACGACAGACAAATGTAAATAATGTAGATATGATTTCAAATTGGGAATATTTAAAGTAGAAGTTTTATTAGCAAATAATGGGACAAAAGTTCTTAACCCTCCTGGTGGTTGTCTCGACGAGATATCTCGTCATTAGCAAAACTGACCAGATTTCGATGGACAAGATATCTCGTCATTAGAAGAAAACTGACCAGATCTTGATATTGTCATCATCGAAAAATTGACAGTATCTCGATGATGAGGTAACTCGCTCGTCATTAGCAAAATTGGCCAGATCTTGATGGACGAGATATTTCGTCGAAACCACTTGGGGGGGTGTTAACCCTTCTGGTGGTTTATAGTCGCGTCGAAACCCTGTAGTGGCCAGCCTCTGGTGCAAAAACCTGTTCCAAACTGTCACTAGTTATAGGTAAGGAATAATTTGCTTTTCCTACTTGGATTTTCATTCTCCTTGGAGTAGTAGGTCAATTTTGCCCCAACAAGATATCGCGTCTTTAACAAAATTGACCAGATCTTGGACGAAATATCTCGTCGAAACCACTTGAAGGGTTAGGGTTAGACAAGTTTGTGTTATATCAATGTAGCAACTAAGAACATTTATGTCTAAATGTTATAGGACAGCAGAGCCCAGTTGGTCGAATCACGGATTAACAACCTGAGGATTGGGAGTTGGAAACTAGATCCAACCAAAGACCGTCGTATACATAGAGGCTGGTGCGAGATATCTCGTCATCAAGATATATATCGACTATATTTTTTGTAGCGACGAGATCAAGATCTGGTCAGTCTTCCAATGACCAGCTATCTGGTCACCAAAGATCCATTCACTTTTTCTAATGACGAGATACCTCGTCGAAACGACCACCAAGATGGTTAATGCCGGGGTGGTTAAAATGGACCTCACAATAATCTTACCACGCGATTCCTTGCTGAAAAAGGCAGCGGTAGTCCGGTTTGTAGAGTAACGGGTTAGCAACCTGAGTGTTGCGATTCCATTCAACCAAGTACCGTCGTGTACAAAGGGGCTGGTACAAGTTACATCTGTCGCGGCCTCAAATGTCCTCACTCTGGCGTGGTTTGAAAGCTTGTTTAATTGGGTGCCAACTCAGGTGATGACCTCGTCATCTGACCGCGGTTCAAAATGACGACGTATTGACTTCGGATCTTCGGATGACACGGACCGTTGAAGTAGTTTGGAAGTTTGGAGAGTGGTGTGCCAGCTCAGGTGTTTGCCTCGTCACCTTACCGTAATTCAAAATTACGTGGTGTTATCCTCGGATCTTTCCAGTGGGGGATAGCCCGTTGTGTTGCTCCAGTGCGACTTTAATTAAAATACATACCTACCTTCTTGACCAATAGAAGCTTTACTAGGATTCATTCAACCAATAGATGTGGTCTATCAGCTATAGATATCTAGGCATTATGCGTATTGTGGGGTAAAATCAACAATACACAATTCAGAAACTATATTACTCAGATTCCTATACGAAGGAAAACACAAAACTCATTTTGCAAAAAATTGCAGATAGCTATCTTCGAGATTAATATTGAAAATAAAATGATGCATGGAACTACAAAATAAACGGAATCAATTTTTCTTTATTTTCATAAAACTCAATTTTATATAATTTCGTTAAAAGCTTTTGATATTTTATGCTGACAGAATCGATTTCAAAACTATTTTTAGATTTATTCTTCGTAACCATATTCATAGATTTTTCCTATTTAACACCTGAGAGTCAGGAGATTTCCAAGTACTGTAGTATTGCTTTTGCCCCAGAATAAACTTAACACCTGAGTGTCATGAGATTTCCGAGTACTGTAGCATTGCTTTTACCCCAGAATAAATTTAACACCTGAGTGTCATGAGATTTCCGAGTACTGTAGCATTGCTTTTACCCCAGAATAAACTTAACACCTGAGTGTCATGAGATTTTCGAGTACTGTAGCATTGCTTTTACCCCAGAATAAACTTAACACCTGAGTGCCATGAGATTTCCGAGTACTGTAGCATTGCTTTTACCCCAGAATAAACTTAACACCTGAGAGTCATGAGATTTCCGAGTACTGTAGCATTGCTTTTACCCCAGAATAAACTTAACACCTGAGTGTCATGAGATTTCCGTGTACTGTAGCATTGCTTTTACCCCAGAATAAACTTAACACCTGAGTGTCATGAGATTTCCGTGTACTGTAGCATTGCTTTTACCCCAGAATAAACTTAACACCTGAGTGTCTTGAGATTTCCGAGTACTGTAGCATTGCGTTTACCCCAGAATAAACTTAACACCTGAGTGCCATGAGATTTCCGAGTACTGTAGCATTGCTTTTACCCCAGAATAAACTTAACACCTGAGTGTCTTGAGATTTCCGAGTACTGTAGCATTGCGTTTACCCCAGAATAAACTTAACACCTGAGTGTCATGAGATTTCCGAGTACTGTAGCATTGCTTTTACCCCAGAATAAACTTAACACCTGAGTGTCATGAGATTTCCGAGTATTGTAGTATTGCTTTTACCCGACACTACACT
Organism: Meta bourneti; assembly: GCA_933210815.1. Taxonomy (NCBI): domain Eukaryota; kingdom Metazoa; phylum Arthropoda; class Arachnida; order Araneae; family Tetragnathidae; genus Meta; species Meta bourneti. The sequence goes on from OW119933.1 coordinate 91,387,278, forward strand.
TAATGACTGAATAACCACATGTATTCCGTGAAAGAATCCATGAATTATGACAACCTTTAGAAAGAATATATAAGTCCCTTCCTTAGAATAGAATCCCTTCAAATATTCTATTGCTCCTTTTCTTGTATAGGTAGGTTTTTATTTTAATTAACATCGCACTGGAGCAACACAACTGACTTTTGGTGACGATCCGGATCAATCCCGAATGGAAAGATCCGAGGACAACACCACGTAAGTTTGAACAACGGTCAGATGACGAGGTCACACTTGAGCTGGCACCCAATTCTCCAAAGTTCCACACCACGCCAACGTGAGGACATTTGAAGCCACGACAGATTTAACGTGCACCATCACCCGTGTACACAACGGTCTTTGGCTGGATTCGAACTCCCAAACCTCCGGTTGCTAATCCGTTACTCTTCCAACCGGGCTACCGCTGCTCCCTTTTCTTGGAGGTGAATCCTTATGAAAGATTCTACTGGTCCTTTCCTTAGAATAGAATCCATTAGCAAGATTCTGCTGGTCAGTTATTTATAATAAAATCCTTTGGAAAGATTCTACTGGTCATGAAGGTCAAAATCAGTTAGAAGTCATGCAGGGAAAACTGCAGGCTGCAAGGGGAAATTATGCGTGTGAACCTCTCAGAGGGTTAAAAATATTTTCTCAGTTATTCCTTTAGACCCTGATGTCCCACAAAAGGTGGCACAGACCATCCGATTCAAAGTACATAGCAACGCCACTTATACGAGTCATTTGCTTATGTCTGCTATTGCGTATATCAAGCGACAGACATCTGTGGAAGCATCTAGGACTGCTTTCACCTTGAGAATTGCAAGTTATCACGATTGATTTAAGGGATTTTCAAGGCAGTTTAATACTTGCAGCTCGTGAGATGGGGAGGTTTTGAAAAAAATATTGTTTTGGAATGTATATTTCATGGTTGTCTGGTATTTTAACGCACAAGGGCAATATTTGGTCAAGCTGCGCCAAACAGCGTCAAGTAAAATGGACATACGCACAAAAAAGCTGTACTATCAGAGAAGAGGTAGGTGAATTAAAGTTACACTGGAGGCTACACAACGGACTGTTGGTGACAGTCCGGGATGAATCCAGAATGGAAAGATCCGAGGACACCTCGTAATTTTTTCTAAATTTCCCAAAGCGGGCCCTTTTCTGCCCCGGGTTATTCCATAAAAGCTTCTCAATGTTCAATTTGGAGCAGCTTGGCCAAATATGGCTCTTGATCCATAAAACCGCAAAACAACCAACCTAATGTTCAGTAATATCTTCATCAAGGTTGGGTATGACTAATTATTCGAGATGAAAATAGAAACAAAACCGAAATTTTTGTGCAACAGAATATGTTTCTCAAATAAAGTTCATCGAGTTTCTGTAAAACAATAGACGTTTTGGTGAAGTTTATTACATGTCAAATTAATTGAGATGGAAATAGAAACAAACCGAACCCCGGTTTATTCAACTCGAAGCACAGTTATCAGCATGTCAGCGAGGTCAATGATCGGACAAAGTTTAACAAAGTGTATTCAGCTCTTGATGAAACAGTCTTGGACTACTTCGATGACATTTTGTTGGTATCTATTTTTCACAAAACTGAAGTTTTGACTGTTTAGATTTTGTCTAATATTTCTCTCACTTCCATATCATCAATCACTTAAGTAGTCAACTAATTATGGTTTTATATTTTAGTTGAAGATTTGTTATTTTTCATTAACCCTCCTGGTGTTTCTCCCGATGCGGTATTTCGTCATTAGCAAAACTGATCAGATCTTGATGAATGAGATATCTCGTCATTAAAAGAAAACTGATCAGATCTTGATCTCGTTCAGCATCATAAAAAATCGGCAATATCTTGATGACGAGATACCTCGTCACTGACAAAATTGGTCAGAATTTGATGGACGAGATATCTCGTCGAAACCACTTGGGGGCTAAATAGTTCTCAAACGACCAAAAAATTTACATTTCTGCTTTTGATGAGAGTCTTGGATTACATCGATAACGTTTAGTTGATATCTTTTCGGAAACTGAAATTTTTATATTTGCCTCACTTCCTCATCATTAATCCCTTAAGTAGTCAACCATTTTTTATATTTTAGTCGAAAAATTTGTTTATATTTTTCGTTAAATTATTCTCTCAATGCCATGCTTCCCCATAATCTTTCTTCCACGGAACTTAGAAAACGCCAGATTTTCTTTGCTTTTTACTCATGAAACAATTTTTGCATAGCTTCTCGTTGACGTTTCGTGTTAATATATGCAAACAAGTGCGCTAGAAAAGAAATGCAAAACACTGTCTTCAAGAAACTTGGGCGCGTATTTGACCACAGAAGTTGATTATATGACTAATTACTCCCGGGATGATAAATAGCCTAACTTCACCCGCATTTTAATATACTACAAAAACACAAACTACATAGGGTGGGTTTCATTCACTTGCAAATTAAAATTCCATCCGTGAACGTGTGTCAAAGCATATGTAGCAATGGAGTATTTATTTTTAAATAATGTGTTTTTTATAACCGAAACGGATGGTTTTAAACTACCTTTTAGGGCAACACCATGTAGTATCCACACTTCTAAAATTCGTTACTGACATGAGTTTGAATTTAAAATGGCGTTTACTCCATTTATGTGATTTTAATTTGTTTTCATGGTGGATTGTTTGCTGCATCACTCATTGATGACTGAATATTTATTCTATTCTCATTGTGGTTAGACCAACTTTGGAATATGACTCACTGTTCTGGTTACCCTTTATTATCAAAGTTGTATTAATGAAATCGAAATCGTACAAAATTAGTTCTATGTTTTAAAAAATCCGTTGATGGTGTGGTGAAGCTACTCGACACATTTATTTTGCACTCAGAAGCAATACTTCCTTTCAAATAATCATCATATCCCTCAATTTCGTGCCAATGACTCATTCCAAAATCTTTTGATACCAAAATGTGTTGACAGCTGCATCCGACAGGTGTTTTCATACTTGTCTCCGCACATATATTTAAACATGTTTCGATTCCATTCAATCAATTAAAATCACAATATGTGTCCCGCCAAAGTTGTTGATTGGGTAAAAATATATATATTAGAAATTTTTAGAAAACGTAGAGTGAAGATTTAAAAAGATTTAAAAAGCGAGTGTTCAACGAGGGTGCTTGACCATGTGCCATGTAAAGCCAAAAGTTGTGAGTACCAAAAGAAATGTCTTTTTAATTTAGCATTGTGATTTTATCAATTTAAAATTTTAGGGAAAACTCATTTCAGTTTCATCAAATATTCTTATTGTCTTGAAGTAACAAAAATCTGAATTAGATACTGTGTGTTATTTTTATAATATTCTGAGTGTTATTTTGTATGTCCCTTTAATTGAAGTATGGTCTATTTTCTGCCTTATGGTTCCATATCAAGCCTTATTAATTTCTATTTGTTTAAGTCAAAGTATAAAAGGATAAGGAATGAATTCTGATTTTTTATTCATATGTTTATTTTACTTGTAAATGCAGAGATAGTTACATATGTATATATTTAACTAATCATATGCGTATTATTGTTATTACAATCCTCATCATCTAATTGATATCTCGTTATAGATTTCTTCTAAACTACTCTTTAGGTCAGCATGATATACAAGGTGTGTTCGAAAAGTTCGGTGAATGGTCCAATATTTAAAAAACAATGCGGGTTAGGATGTTGCGCTCACGCAGACGCAGTGAGAGCCATGTCAACTAGTGCAACTAGCGTCCAAATCACGATAGTTAAACAGAAGTGCACGCTACGACCAATGCAACGCAGTCAGTGTGAGAAGGAGTGTCACTGCGAAATGGTACAACGCGTGAACATCAAGTTTTGCTTCAAATTAGGCAAAACGGCGACGGAGACACATGAAATGTTAGTGAAAGTGTACGGTGGGGAAGCAGTGAGTAAAAAATGTGTTTTTGAATGGTTTAAACGCTTCAGAGACGGAAAGGAAGATGTCGAAGATGAGCCGCGTTCTGGTCGACCGTCAACAAGCAGAACTCCAGACAACATCGAACGAGTGCGACGGATGCTAGCAGATGATCGGCGGCTGTCTTTGAGAATGATAGCAGAAGATTTGCAGATAAGCCTAGACAGTGCGAGCACCATTGTTCACGAACATTTGCACAAGCGTAGGATTTGTGCCCGGTTTGTACCGCACAAGCTGTCGGACGAAGAAAAGCAACACCGGATGGAAACCCCTGGAGATTTCATTGACGCGTGTGACCGGAATCAGCAGTTCTTGGAAACAATCATTACAGGGGATGAGTCGTGGTGCTACCAGTACGATCCGAAGACCAAGCGACAGTCCATGGAATGGTGTTCATCGTCGTCCCCCACTCCCAAAAAATGTCGTCGGACCAAATCCAGGATGAAGACGATGTTGATTGCCTTTTTCGACAGTAAGGGCTTGATCCATCATGAATTTTTACCCGAGGGTACAACCGTCAACGCAGAATTCTACGTGGGAGTTTTGAAAGGGCTGCTGAAACGCATCCGGCGGGTTCGGCCACAATTGTTCCAGAGTGGACAGTGAACTCTGCTCCACGACAACGCCCGTCCGCGCACTGCGATCCGCGTAAGGCACTTCCTCGCTACACGCCAGGTGACAGTTCTTGAACAACCTCCATACTCTCCAGATCTGGCACCTGCAGATTTCTTCCGGTTTCCCCGCCTCAAAGGAGTCCTGAAAGGCCTACGCTTTTCTGACATTGCGCAGATCCAACAACGTCTGACAACGGTGCTTCGATCTATACCGAAAGAAGCGTTTGCTGACAGTTTCCAGCAGCTGTACAACCGATGTCAAAGTTGTCGCTAATGGCGATTACTTTGAATGCCAGTAAATGTATTTTGTTTGTACCTCTTGTTTCCTTTATTTTATGAGACCATTCACCGAACTTTTCGAACACACCTTGTATTTGCTGATTCAAAATTCGTTCCTAACATGAATTTCCTCTGCTCTAGCAACATGCGAGTTGTAGGCGGTGAAGGTTTGAAACCTCGCCGGGTATAATTCCCTCTCTTCTGTGTTAGTAAAACTTTCTTTGTGTGTGTATGTTCATTACTTGACGTTGTCTGCCTTGTGTTTGGCGCAGCATGGTCAAATATGGCCTTTGCACCATAAAACCTAACCCAACCAACAACTCTAACGTGCTAGTTTAAGGCGACATTAGATTTTCAAAACTGAAGTTTTAAAATTTGAAGTTATCCTATTGTTATAAAGGCTGCATTGACTGTTTATTTAAAAAAACGCCCATATATAAAGTTTGGTACAAAACCTAATAAGTTGTGCGTGGTGAATAATACGTGATGAAACATTTTGAAAAATTCGTAAAAATTTATAGCTCCCAGGTGCATTAGTTATACATATACTGTCAAAATTTTAATTCACATAATGGTTTGTATATTATAAATCAAATGAACTTCTTTTGGTCATCTCTCAATTGTAAAGCAGAAAATTGTACTAAAACACCTAAAAGTTTGCAAAAACAGCATAGGTTAAGCATTATTTTAAACCAAAATTTCCACCCAAAAATTGGCAATATGATTTTCCCATTTACACTTAAAAATAAACAACGATTTTCAAGGATTATCCAACAAACATTTGAAGCAAATTAATTAAAACCAGATGCACGGGGAACATATTGAATTCAAAAGAATATGAAAATCCCAATCGGAGAAAAACGGGTTTTGTAGACGCACTATACTTGTCTATGATGTATACGTACACTGCTGGCCACCCAAATTGCAACACCAAGAAAGACAAGAGATATCACAACAAAATTTATTTTGTAGATAACATGTTGACCAAGTATCAAATGATTAAATTTATAGACTTCTGTGAAGTGTGGTTCCTGCCAAAATCAGTAGCCAGAGTAGCCGCCATTGTGTTGGAGATCACCGCTGCCACACGCCTCGGCATTGATTCAAAGAGACTTTGGATGTGTTCTTGGGGTACAGCAGACCAAGCAGCTTCCACACGTTACCAAAGTTGATCTGGTGTGGCAGCTGGGGATGTATTCTGGGTCAATCGTTGAGCAACCATGGACCACATGTTTTCTATCGGCGAAAGATCCGGAGAGCGAGCTGGCCAGGGAAGCAATTCAATCTGGCGATTGACGAAGAACCCTTGGACAATGCGTGTCACGTGTGGTCGCGCATTATCCTGTTGAAATATGGCTGTGGGCAAGCCCTGAAGGTAAGGAAGGACAACTGGCTCCAACACCTCGGAGATGTAGCGCTGGCTGTTTAAAGTACCGGCAATGCGTACTAGAGGAGTGCGAGAGTGATATCCAATACCGCCCCATACCATAATACCCGGTGCAGGACCAGTGTGGCGGTGCATAACGCAGCTGTTCAGCATCCTCTCTGCACGGTGTCTCCAGACTCGAATCCGACCATCGTGGTGTTGCAGACAGAAGCGTGACTCGTCAGTAAAGACAATTTTATTCCATTCTGCCGTCCACATCCTTCTTTCATCGCACCATTGGCGGCGGAAACGTCTGTGGTTCTGCGTCAAGGGTAGACGAAGCAATGGACGTCTTGCGGACAGACCACTCTGCTGTAAACGGCGTCGAATGGTACGCGCAGACACTGGATGATGCGGTACAGATTGAATGTGCTGTGCTATGGTTCGTGATGTGGCTGAGCGATCCGTCACTGCCATACGCACAATATGCCTGTCATCACGTGAAGTGGTGCACTGAGGTGGATGCGATCGAACACGTCGGTCCGTCGTACCCTCCTGCATCCAACGATCACATATCCGCATTACAGTTGTTTGGTTTCGTCCAACACGACTACCGATTTCCCTGAAAGATAATCCACAATCTCGGTAGGCCACTATCCTTCCTCTGTCGAACTCGGATACTTGATCAAAAGATGATCGCTGTTTTTTACGAGGCATAATTGATCGGTTTTTTTGAAAAAACCACAAGAAAAACACAATTGCCGTAGTTGAAATCGTCGAAATCTCCAAGCCTTAAATAGCGCTTTGAAGTGGCGCCACAGGCGCGCGTGATGTGCGTCTGCGCTGAAATTCTAATCATTTGCATATCTCACCTCCGCTAATGCATGTTGTAAATTTCATATTATTTGCATGCTTCCTTCAGGGTGTTGCATTTACGGTGGCCAGCAGTGTATATTCTTCAAGTGATCATAATTGGAAAATTATTTTTGCTATCTACAGAATTTAATATAAATTAATTTTTAAAGCCAAAATTAAATTGATCGATTTTGGTGATTTTGAAAGGCTACTGCCCCAAGGCGCTAGAATTTTTTTAAATTTTTGACTTTAAAAATCCAGTTTCTTTACAATATCATTGAGTTATTCTTAAAATAATTTCAGTGTGAAAACATCAGATTAAGCTAATCATTAATTATCTAATTTAGATATAATTAGCTAATTAGCATGTTATTTGAACAGCGATATATCAAATTCTAATTTGTTCTAAAGACAATTTGTATTGGAAATTATTCCTAATATTATTCTTCATCTTTTGACCTTCAATCAAGCTGCTAGAGAAATGGGATTTTGTTTACAAATTTTTTCACCAAGGAAGCATAAAATAATCAAATTTTTTGGGAATATAAAATTTAAAAATCAACTAAAAATTCTTTTAGCAACTAATAAATCTGATTTAAAGTCAAAATATTCACTGCATTATATAGATCTTTATGACCAAAAAATAATTATATTAGATCAATTCAATGTTGACTTATCACCGTTTGAACAAAGCATCATATAGCCAAAATACAGCTCTTCAAAAAGTAAATTTTAAGTTTTTAAAATATGTTTGTACATGTTGACAGTATCTAACGAAAAACCCTTGTAAATAGAAAAATATTCCAGATATTTAAAAGATCTTGGTTTCGTTCGAAAGCTAGGCAGTTGGAAAATACTTTAAAATGATAAAACAATCGATATTCTGGTCGAATTTCGTGATTTCTAGTGTATATATTCACCTAAAAAACCCGAAAATTATTTTTTTAAATGAATTAAAATTCAAATATAAAATGCTATGTAGATAGGTATTTAATTAACCTCACACTGGAGCAACACAAAGGGCTATTGGCGACGTTCCGGGATCAAACTCGAAGGGAAAGAACCGAGGACAACACCACGTAATTTTGAACCAGGGTCAGATGACGAGGCAACATTTGAGCTGAAACCCCACTATAAAATGCTAGGATAGACAATAATACAAAAATAAACACCATTTCAATTGTTCAGATCAAGCTCAGTTTCAGTTTTTCTTGATCTCCTACAATAAGCTCCACCGTCTTTTTAATATTCGGGCCCAAATGAACTTTATGTAAATATGGGCTAAGTACGGGTGCACGAGCCCATTAATTCGCGCCTCCTCCACGAGCCTCTATTTCCGTATTTTTACGGCACCAGGAATTACCCCCAGCGAAACCGTAAAAAGCACTCATTTCGAAACACCCTCAGTAATAAAGTGCACGGGAAAACAATTGCGAATAAAAAACTTTTAAATGAGCACAATACGCTCCCTTTTACGAGTTAAAAACAGATCTAAGTTGAATAATAATAAAAATTTCCCCTAAAAATGAGTGCGTTTAGCGGGTGAAAAAAACTCAAGCGCGACCGATACGGTAATGCGTAATTTTTTGCTCGGTCACTAATGGCACAGCCGATCTGGCATAGCTGAATATTTCTTTATGTTTCCATTCGCGAGTGTATTTTTCCCCTCCATCTGTGGTATCAGGAGATGAATGAATGAAGGAATGAATAAAAAAGATCGGCAATAAAGCAATACGAATAAATACATTTTCCTCCTGGGAACTCGATCATTATGAAAAGAGTCCTTTCCGCCAGGTTCTAATTGAGGACGAACTTCTTTTCCTGGCACTACGTGGAGAAAATGATCTCTGGGGCTTTGAGAAAAATCTTATTCTCCGTTTTTTCCTCCTTTCTCCTTTCTCCGGGATTTTAATATTCGTCCTAGTTGTTTCTCTTGCTCATCAAACATGTCACATTTCGGGATGGTAAAAATGGGGGAGTCGTAAAAGGTGTTGCGGATTCGGGAGATTCCGTGCTTGCGTTGTTTGCGAGAAGGGGAGTTGTGACGGAGGAGGAATGGAATGGAGGGCAAATTCTTGTTGATTGATGTGATCGGAGATTTTCGATTGAATTCTCCAAATTTGGAAATTTTGAGGAGGAATGGAATGGAGGCAAATTCTTGCTGATAGATGGGATCTGAGAATTTCGATTGAATTCTAAAAATGTGGAAATTTTAAGGAGGAATGGAATGGAGGGCAAGTTCTTGCTGATTGATGAGATCGGAGAATTTCGATTGAATTCTCAAAATTTGGAAATTTTTAGGAGGAATGGAATGTAGAGCACATTCTTTCTGTTTGATGGGATAGGTGTATTTCGATTGAATTCCGGAAATTCGGAAATTTAAAGTATGCTGTGCGAAATATGGAATGCGAGAGAGTTGTTAATTCCGAACTTATGTTGATTGCGAGGAGGGGAGTTGTGACTAAGGAGGAATGGATTGCAAATTCTTGCTGATGATGTGATTAAAGAATTTGGATTGAATTCTCTAAAGTTAGAAATTTGAAGCATGTCGTTCTCGTCGAAAAATGAGAGATTGGAAATTAGTTAATTGTAGGTATAAAAACTAAAAATTGTTTCAAATAAAAATATTTGTTAAATTCTTAAAATTTCGAGATTGAAAATAAGTTAATCGAAGGTTCAAAAGTTAAACGTTGCTGCAAAAATAAAAATTTTAGTTTTTATTTATTATTGTTTAAAATTTTGTTATTGAAAAATTAAAACATTTAAAAATAGAAGATTAACATTTTAAATATTGTAACTCAATCAGAGAGATTTAGTTAAAATATTTTTGGTGGTTTAAGAGGAGGGGAGTTGTAAAGGAAGTGGAATGAAATGGAGGGCAAATTTTCGCTGATTGATGGGATTGCAGCATTTTGATTAAATTCTTGAAATTTTAAAACTTTATGAAAATACGTCGTTCACTTGAATATACAAGAGAGATTAAAAAAAGTTAATCGTTAAATTCTTAATATTTCGGTATTGAAAATTAGCTAATCGTTTAGTATAAAATTTAAATATTGTTACATTTAAGAATTTTGTTAAATACTTAAATTTCCGAGATTGAATGATTAAAAGTGACTGAAAATTAGTTAATCGTAAGATTTTAAAATTAAATATTGAAGCAAAAATAAATATATTTAGTTAAAACGCTAGGTTGTTTGTGATGATGGTAGTTGTGAAGTAGGAAGAATGGTAGGTAGGTATTTTAATTAATGTCGCACTGGAACAACACAACGGGCTATTGGAGACGGTCCGGGATCAAACCCGAAAGTAGGAAGAATGGAATGGAGGGTGAATTCTTGCTGATTGAAAGGATAGTAGAATTTATGTTAAATTCTCAAAATTCGGTTGGTTGATTTCAGTTTTATGGCGCAAGGTCCATTAGTATCTCAAAATTCGGAAATTTAAAATGCGTTCTTCATGTCAAAATGTGATCACGTGAGAGATTGGAAATTAGTTAATCGTAAGATTCAAAAATTGAATATGATTGCGAAAATAAATAAATGGTTAAATTCTTAAAATTTCTAGATTGAAACATTAGAAGATTGTATATAATTTAATCACCACCTTAAAACTAAGCATTTTGAAAGATAGGAAATTTAGTTTAAATATTAAAATTTCGAGACTGAAAAAAGCGGAAAGCATTCTTTAATCGTGGTAAATATGGAATCACTAACATCACGTTAAAATATCATTACAAGAGATTGAAAATAAATTCATCGTATGCTTCAAACATTGAATACCCTAACAAACATAAATAATTTCTGTTAAGTTCTGAAATTTCGGGACTAAAAAGCAGCGAATATATTTTCTTCGGATAAATGCGATAGCTTTAACGTTCACGTCTCATGCAGTAACGAGATATTAAAAATTCAATCGTAGACGTGAAATGTTGAATATTGCAGCAAATATAAAGTACTTCCATTAAATATTTAAAATTTGAAGATTAAAAAGACACCAAGTATATTAAATAGTAATAGTAATAAAAGGTGCTACAGAATCGTGATCAGGGTGTTGAGAAAGTTTTTTGTGTGCGTTCACATGCTTGTGTTTACGTGTGTGTATTTGTATGTGAGCATGTGTTTGTGTATGCTTGTGCGTGCATGTGTTTTTTGTGTGCGTGTGTTTGTGTGCACGTGTTTGTGCTTGCGTGGGTTTGTGTGTGCACATGTGTGTGTTTGTTTTTTTGTGTGTGCGTGTATTTGTATGTAATCGTGCATGTGTGTGCGTGCGTTTGTGTACACGTGTGTGTTTGTGTGTGCACATCCTTGTGTTTGTGTGAAGAAGGATGGATAGAATGGTGGGTAAATTCTTACTGATTTATAAAAATTTCGGTTAAATTCTGAAAATTTCGAGATTGACAAAAGCACGAACAATTCCTCCACTGTGGTCAATATGTTGTAGCTTCAATACCTACTCTGAAATACATTCATGTGAGGGATTGCAATTCAATTAATCGCAAGATTCAAATTCCGAGTATTCCAATAAAAATAACAACTTTTGTTGCAAGTTTTGAGATTCATAAAGCAGTAATAATTGCTTTTTATGTTATAAATATGCAACGGCTTTAATGTTCAAGACTATACAAAATTACGTAAGGGATTGCAAATTGATTAATTGTATCATTCAAGCATTGAATATTGATACAAAATAAAGAATTTTGTTTAAATTCTGAATTTGACAATTTTGGAAACAATATATTTTATTATATTTTTATTGTTTCAAAGGCACGGTGTTTAGAAATGGATATAATGCAACTCATAGCATGTTGAGTAGAGATTTTAAAAACGTGTGCCTTGAATTTTTCGATTATTTCAAGGCTAGAGGATCCATCTAGATATTGATGTGCATAGCTAAAATGTTCAGTGTTGCATAAGGGCCCTATCAACTAACTATTGGGCCACGGTAGCCCGGTTGGAAGGGTAACTGATTAGCAACCGGAAGGTAGCGAGTTGGAACAGCCGTGTACAAAGGGGACTGGTGCACGTTCAATCTGTCGTGGCCTCAAATGTCCTCACGTTGGCGTGGTGTGGAAGTTTGGAGAGTGGTTTGCCCCAGCTCAAGTGTTACCTCGTCATCTGAACGTGGTTCAAAATTACCTGGTGTTTTACTCGGATCTTTCCCTTCAGGTTTGATCCCGAACCGTCGCCAATAGCCCGTTGTGTTGCTACAATGCGACGTTAATTAAAATACTTAAAATACGTACAAATACATAATTACACCAACTATTTCTCACTATTACTTGCAATTACTAATTCAGCGTAATTTTTCTAAAATTATGTGTAAAATTAATATTTTCTTGTGATTTTCATTTATCTCAGGACCAGAGGAGTCTGACTGGGATAAATGTTTTTCGATGAAAATTTGTGTTTTATTAGATTCCCATTATGGGGCTCACCTTCACTAACTATTAATGATTCAATAACAACTTTCCAAATATTTTATCTAAAATCACTATTTTTGTTGATTTTCTATTTTTTCAGACCAGAAGGGCCGAACTAGATATTTTTTAAATCATTGAAGTTTTGTGTCAAATCTATGTGACTCACTAGCTCACAATTCCATACTAGGACTAAGTGAATTTCAAAAAATTATTCTGTTTTATTGTTTACATTTCTTCTAGACCTTAAAACTCTTGAATTCTAAGGTCTAGAAGGAATTGAACCTAGACCTTAAAACACCTGAATTCTAAAGTCTAAAAGGAATTTAACATAAACGTTAAAACACTTGAATTCTAAAGTCTAGAAGGAATTGAACCTTAAGTAATTTAACTTTGACCTTAAAACACTTGAATTCTAATTGAACCTTGACCTTAAAACACTTGAATTCTAATTGAACCTTGACCTTAAAACACTTGAATTCTAATTACCAGAAGGAATTGAACCTAGACGGGTTAAAATATTTGAACTCAAGGGTCTAGAAGGAATTGAACATTAGCCCTCCAAGTTTTTTCGACAAGATATCTCGAAAGTTTGGAGAGTGGGGTGCCAGCTCAGGTGTGACCTCGCCAGACCGTCGCCAATAACCGCTGTGTTGCTCTTGTGCTATGTTACAAGTAATTCAAGTACCTACCTACCTAGACGGATTGTAACCTTAAGTAATTGAACCTAGACCTTAAAATACTTGAATTTTAAGGTGTAGGCTCCATTATTTGACCCAAAACCAAACATTACCACGAAAACATCAAATATTAGTTCCTTGATTACCAGGATGACTACCAGGAAAACATTCAATGCTTTTTGAGTTTTAAAATGGTTTACATATATAGCTGGTTAAAGCAATACTCAAGGTAGGTAGGTAGGTATTTTAATTAACGTCGCACACTAGCAACACAACGGGCTATTGGCGATGGTCCGGGATCAATTCCAAAGGGAAATAACCGAGAACACCACATAATTTCGAACCACGGTCAGATGAAGAGGTCACACCTGAGCTGGCACCCATTCTCCAAACTTCTACATCACACCAACGTGAAGACATTTGAGGCTACGACAGATTTAATGTGCACCAGCTCCCTTTGTACACGGCGGTCTTTGGTTGGATTCGAATTCGCAACCCTCTGGTTGTTAATCCGTTACTATTCCAACCGGTATACCGCGGCCCACCTACCTCGAAGGAATGGAACTTTAAGTAATTGAACCTAGATTCAAGTATTTTAAGGTCTAAGTTCCATTGCTTGACCCCAAACCAAACAATACCACGAAAGAAAATCAAATATTAGTTACTTGATTGCCAAGAACACTACCAGGAAAACATTCAATGCTTTTTGAGTTTTAAAATGGTTGACATAAATAACTGTTAATGTAATGCCCAAGGAGTCACAAAAGTAAATACATTTCTTAAGTATATTTGTTTTAGAATTGCTTTATTTCTCTCTCTGTGGTCACATTTCCTACTACACAAGATCTAATTAGACGAGACCTCCTATTTATTAAAGTCTAAGCATTACAGATGTGTGTTTAAATACACTGTAAAGTATTCTTGTTAGCCAATTAATAACACCACCCTAATGTTAAGCACTATCTGGCTTTCACACTTCAGATAAGCATTAGTAGCTTAATTGAAACGAACTCGTGAAAACTAAATGCTTAATAGACTCGTACATGTCTAATTTGTCTGATGTGCTTGTAGAGTTAGATTTTGCACAGAGGATGCTAGGAACAGTGTAGATGATGTGAAGTCATTGTATGTGTGTGTGAATGATATATTACGTCGAAATTACTCGACGCTACCCAGACAGCTAGCTTTGTGGCCTGTCTACTGTGATATAGCTTTATCGCCCTGTTCGTAGTGTCGGATTTGAAAACGGTTTGTAAATCTGTTTCTAACCAGTTCGTTGGCCGTTATGAGATGTTTTTTCAGTAAAGTTAAGTGTGGGAGAAGTTGGTGTTTTTGTGGGTGGACGTAGTCCCTATGTTTCGTAACTTGTGAAATGTTACAGTTCATGTTCATCCATACAGAATTTTTTCAAAAAATAAAATTTGAAAGAGGTACTAAATTTTTGCCTGTACAAAATATAGATACAACTTGACAGCTCTTAATCTAAATCAGTGGTTCGTAACGTTTTTAGTGATCGGCACCCCCTTGAATCTAAAAATAAGTACTCGTACCCCCTTGAAAAATGTATTTCTATTTCTTTATTTAGAAAATTACTTCTATTTCAAGATAACTTATTTATAGAAAAAATAAGCACATACATTTACATATATAATACGTACAAAGCAATATCTCAATTTTTAATGGCTACGTTGTTATTTATTCATAATATTTTGAGCCGAGACTCCTTTTTTGAAAGAGCCACGCGTAAGTCATCACTTGCATTTAAGCGATTTCTGGCTTTTGTTTTTATGCGCAAAAGTGATGAAAATCCCATTTCACACAGGCAGGTGGTGGCAAATGATAAAAGTGTCTGCAATGCTGCTTTTGCCAGTTGTGTATAAGGTTCTAACTGTGTTTACCAGAATTGCTCTATCCAGTTTTTCAAATTTCATTTGAATACTTGCATTAACTCGTATTTCAATAAGATCGTCTTTTCCTAAATCGCCATCGAAACTTCTCTCACACCCCTGCAAATGCTTTCTCGCACCCCTAGGGCTGCACACACCCCGAGTTAAGAACCACTGATCTAAATAGATAAATAAAATTATTTTCCAAAAGGAAGTCCTAAATTAAATTTCAAAAAGTACTCTTTTATTCTCTCTCTCAAAGTACTCTAGTTATTTTCTTCCAAGGTGGTAGTTGAATTAACGTCGCACTCGAGCACCACAACGGGCTATTGGTGACGGTCCGGGATCGATCTAGAAGGGAAAGAACCGAGGACAACACCTCGTACTTTTGAACAACGGCCAGATGACAAGGTCAACAACTGAGCTGCCTCCCCACTCAAAATTTCCGTACCAAGTCAACGTGAGGACATTTGAGGCCATTACAGATTAAACGTAAACCAACCCCCTCGTACACAACGGTCATTGGTTGGATTGAATTGAGACTCTAGCCCTCCGGTTGACTCATCCAACTGGGTTACCGCGGTTCCAGTTTCCAAGCATAACATTCCAAGAGAATACTAAATTTTGGTATGTACAATTTCCTTTATATAAGGTGACAGCTCTTCACCAATACAGTTACTTCCCCCACAAAATTTTTTAAGCACTAAGTTTCCAAAAAGTACTAATTTTTATACATGCAAATATGTACATATATTCATGTATACACTCTTCATCAATAAATTTGAAAAAATTATATCTCAATAAAATTAAATCAATAAATACAAATAAAATTATATCTCAATGGAAACATTTCTATTAAAGGTACTGAATATCCCCAAAAAGTACTAATTATTTTATGTACAAAATATATTTAAATCAAGTGATAGATATTTACCCATACTGTTATTTTCCCAAACAAAATATTTTTTAAGAATTAAATTTCGAAAACAATACTATAAATGTGCCAAATATATTCTACAAGATGATATCTATTCACCAGTACTATTATTTTTAAAACAAACAATTCCCAAAAGTATTAAATTTTTTAATATATAAAATACATCCATATAAGGTGATATCTCATCACCCAAAGTATTTTCAAAGAAAAAATTCCCAAAGGTATCAAATATTTTTATGTGCAAAATACATTCACATATAAGGTCATATCTATTCATCCATAGTACACCCATAGTAAAAAATTCCCAAAAGTATCAAATATGTTTTATGTACAAAATACATTCTCTCACACACATAAGGGGATATCTATTCACCCATAGTATTTTCAAAACAAGAAAATTCCCAAAAGTGTCAAATTTATTTTATGTACTAAATACATTCAAATAAAGTTATAGCTCTTCACCTGTAAAATTATATGCCTAAGTAAAAATTTCCAAAAAAATAGTATTTATTTTTTTATGTATATAATACATTAATATAACGTGATAACTAGTCACTCATACTGTTATTATCAAACCAAAAAATTCGAAAAAATATTACAAAAAGAAGCACAATGTTTTTGGAACGTACAAAACTTCGCATTCTCTATTTTATCTGCGTATAGTGCAAATGTTCGACTGTTTTAGACTTCAACAGCGCCAAATTTCCCCCTGTCGGCGATATTTGGTATTCAATTTTTTTTTGCGGGATACATCTCCCCATGTTTACAAAAGCCTCGATACCCTATTTAGTTCCATTCCGTTATTCGATTTAGCTAGAGATGCCGCCAAAGCGTGAAAGTTATTTCATAGCCACCTTGTGTAAAGATTTTTAACAGATAACAAGTACAGATTTATTTATCCTCGTAAATTAGTTTCTAAAAAGCGAATAATAAATATTCAGTAGTGCGCTTAAATATGCTAATTGATTTCCAGAATTCCCTTTTTATGGTCGCTAATAAAAAGAAGCATTAACATTTCATTTAATTTTAATATAATGATTGCCAATCTCATTCTTGAAAGGGATTTGGCATATGTAATTGGCGATTAAAAATAATTTTACTTGATACATTTCGAATGAAATTATTTATTTAATAAGTGTTTCTTACTTTATTAATTAAAAATCTAATTGATTGATCTCCTAAATCAAATTAAATTTTTTGATTCAAAAAGATTCGTATCCTGCGCATAATTAATTATAATCATGCCTTGGAGCTTAGCTCACCGTACCTATCATCAATTAGAAATAGTTTAGTAAGTTTCAAGGATTAGATCTCAAAATTGTTTTGATAGCTAAAATGTTGATCGTCTTGTCATATTAATCTCACTGTAATTCGGACATTTATGATGCTAATTAAACAAATTTTTGTGTTATTAGTTTACGAAATCGTGTGTGATGAAATATTTCTTCATTTTAGAGAATCTTTTGGTGAAATGCAAAATCAATTGCTTGTCTGTCTCATTTTAGTAATTTTAAGGTAATTATATTTATTTGAAAGTGCAGTTAACTAATTTTTAAGGTTTCTACACATGTCGTATTTAATTACATTAATTGCTGCAATTTCTAAGTTAAATTCAATTACGCTAAAACTATTACAATTTTTTAAAATTATATTGAATTATTAAATTATAATTTAACAAGAATTTTGTGAAAACATTAATGAAATATAATTGGACTCAAAAATAAACAATAGCTATTTTTCCTTCCAAAACTATTTATTGCAAGATAGACCAGATGGCTTGTGCAAATCCTATTGGTCCTTTTCTTAAAATAAAATCCCTTGGAAAAATTCTTTTAGTTCTTTCCTCAAAATAGAATCCTTTGTAATGATTCTATTCGTCCTTACCTTAGAATAGACTCATTTGGAAGGATCATGTCGGTCTTTTATTTAGAATATAAACCCTTGGCAGGATTATATTGATCCTTTAGAATCGAATCATTTGGAAAGATTTTATTCCTATTTTCCTTATATTAGAATCCCTTGAAAATATTCTTTTCTCCTTTCCTTAGAATAGAATATTTTGAAGAGATTCTATTGCTCCTTTCAGGAGAATAAAATTATTTGGAAAAATTCATTTCTCTAGATTATGCGTTCCTTTGTAACGATTCTATTTGCCTTTCCTTAGAATAGAGTCATTTGGAAGGATTCTAATTGTCCTTTTTTGCAATATAATCCTTTGTAAAGATTATATTGGTTCTTTAGAATCGAATAATTTGGAAATATTTTATTTCTCCTTTTTATTAGAATAGAATCCTTTGAAAATATTTTATTGCTCATTTCCTTAGAAGAGTCCTTTGAATAGACTCTATTGCCTCATTTCTTAAGAATAAAATCCTCTGAAAAGATTTCATTCGTCTGTATTAAACCACCTGGTGGTTGTCCCGACGAGGTATCTCGTCATTAGTAAAACTGACCAGATCTTGATGGACGAGATATCTCGTCATTAGAAAAATTATCAGATTTTGATCTCGTCATCAGAAAAAAATCGTCAATGTGTTTAATGACGAGGTGTATTTTGTCATAAGTAAAAATGGTCAGATCTTGATGGACGATATATCTCGTCGAAACTACTAGTGGGTAAAAACTGTTTATAAGTCATTCAGGGAGGACTACAGGTTGCAAGGTAGAATTATACGTCAGAACCCCTCAGAGGGTTAACAACCACATATATATACAATTACATTGTGCTTCGAACCACAAATCTTAGGTCTCAACTATGACCGAAAATCAATTCTAAATGTATTTATTTTTCAAATGAAAAGTTGTAGTAAATATTGTACGATGTTTTATGGGCAGGTCAGGTTAAATAAATTGTAGTTGTATAAATACATGTGTGAATATTCACGTCTTTACGTATGAGCTCAGAGCAATGTTTTATAGACTGCATGTTATTCCGCGTTGTTAAAACAGCTCATTTCATTTTTAAACTGGTTATAAGTCATACGGGAAGACTAGGTTTCAAGGTGGAATAGTGTGTGTGAACCCCTCAAAGGGTTAACAGCCATATATATACAATTATATTCTACATCCAACCACAGAACTTAGGACTGAAAAACAGCCTTAAATTTATTTCACTTTCTAAGGGAAAGCTGTAGCAAATATTGTACGATGTTTCATGGGCGGTTCAGGTTAAATAAATCGTAGCTGCATAAATACGTGTGTGAGTATTCACGTCCTTACGTATGAGCCGCTCACAGCAAAGTTTTATGGACTGCATGTTATTCCCCGTTGTTAAAACATCGCTCATTTCATTTTAAAAAGCACAATCTGTGCGGGAATCCATGGTCCAATGCATATGGAGGGGGAGCAGGAATTGACTCACTCGTTCCTCATTGGTCGAAGCCATCCTCATAGGTAATTCTCTGGTCGATTTTCGAATTACGCAGCCTGCAGGCCTGATTCTTGCCTCGAGTCCACCCCGCTTGCTTGCACACGCTGCTGCTTACACACAAATCTAACTCATTTTAGTGCGCGGCGACTTCCTCGATTGCCCAACATCGCCGAAGACTTGGATATTGAACATTGGGAAAGCTTGTGTGGGATTACTCGTGGAAGAAAAGGCCCGGGTTCGGGAAATTTATGGAATATTTACCCGCTTTAGTGACTCTTGGATGATGCGAATAAACGGCCTTGTCCATAGATACACATGTTAAGTCAAATCAATTTTATAAAAATAAATTGAACCAAAGTAATTGACTATTGACTAAAAGTAATTGACCAAAATAATTGACTATTGACTAAAAGTAATTGACCAAAAATAATTGACTATTGACTAAAAGTAATTGACTATTGAATAAAAGTAATTGACTATTGAATAAAAGTAATTGACTATTGACAGAAAGTATTTGACTTACATGAATGGTGGTTATAAAATGTCTTAAAACTATAAAATGTCTTAAATATCTCGATTGCAGAATATTGCTGAAGACCTTGGGTGTTAACCATTGGGAAGCTTGTGTGGGTTAACTCATGATAGAAAAGGTCCAGGTTTGGGAGATTTTATGCAATATTTACTCGCCTTAGCGCAGTGGTTCTTAACCTGGGGTGCATGCACCCCTGGGGGTGCGAGAAAGCATTTCCAAGGTTGCGAGAGAAGTTTCGAAGAAGATGGACGACAGTGATTTAATAAAAGACGATCTTATTGATATACGAGCCAATGAACGTATTCAAATGGAATTTGAAGAACTGGACAGAACAATTCTGGTGTACACAGTTAGAACCTTATCCACAGTTGGCAAAAGCAGCATTGCAGACACTTTTACCATTTGCCACCACCTACCTGTGTGAAATGGAATTTTCACCACTTTTGCACATAAAAACTAAAGTCACAAATCGCTTAAATGCAAGTGATGACTTACGCGTGGCTTTCAAAAAGTGTGCCTCGCTTCAAAAGTATTATTATGAATAAAACAACAACGTAGACATTAAAAATTGGGATATTGTTTGTATGTATAAGTAAATGTATGTGTTTATTTTTAAATAAATAAATTATATTGCAATAGAAGTAATTTCCTAAATAAAGAAATAGAAACACATTTTTCAAGGAGGTGCGAGAACTAATTTTTACATTCAAGGGGGTGCCGATCACTAAAAAGGTTAAGAACCACTGCTTTAGCGACACATGCAAGATGCAAATAAACTGTCTTGTCAGTAGATACACGTGTGGAGTCAAATCAAATTTATAAAAATAAATTTAACATTTAACCCTCCTAGTGGTTTCGACGAGATATCTCGTCCATCAATATTTGACTAATTTTTTAATGACGAAATAGCTCGTCATCAAGATATTGCCATTTTTTTATGATGACGATATCAGTATGATATCAATATTTTACGATGACGATAAGAACTAGTCAGTTTTCTTCTAATGATCAAATATTTCTTCCATCAAAGTCTGATGCGTTTTGCTAATGAAAAGATACCTCGTCACGACAACTACCAGAAGGGTTAAGAAGGGATAAATGTAATTAACTATTGCATGAATAGTGTCAAACCTATTATTTAAAATATTTTAAATATAGCCGAAGACTTCTGTATTGAACATTGGGAAGCTTGTGTGGGATTACTCGGGGAAGAAAAATCCGGCGTGGGGAAATTTTATGGAACATCTACTTCGCTTTTGTGAGACATGGAATATGGAAAATACGACCTTGTTTGTAGACACAAGTTTTTGGATTTTTTGAATTTTGGAAAACGTTCGTCCCGTTTTTGGTACTAGAGGATATTGCATCCCAAAACCGAAGTGTTATCTACTTCACAAGTGTAAAGTTTTGATGCTGTTTGAAAGAAGGAATTTCAGCGAGTACTGGGGGGAAATGGTAGAAAATAAGGAGCATTTTTGACATATGCTTTTTTATTTCCGAAAAGGCAAGAATGCTTCGCAGACGCAAAAGTAGATGTATATTGTGTATGGTGAGGGGTACATTTGACGATTCCACTTGCCATAAGTGGTTCAGAAAGTTCCGTCTCCTGGATCAGTTCTTTAGCCAGAAACCTCAGAATTTCTTTGAGGGAAGTATTATACAGCTACCGGAGAGATGGAGAAAGGTAATAAAAAAGAACGGCACATAACATACTGATTAAATGTTATTTTTAGTAAATCATATTTTTCCTCAATTTTTGTCAAAATGGAACGAACTTCTGCATCAACCTAATAAATTAAACAATTAAGGGGAGGAAAGAAATTGACTATTACATGAGTAGTGGTTAACCCTTCTGATG
Organism: Meta bourneti; assembly: GCA_933210815.1. Classification (NCBI taxonomy): domain Eukaryota; kingdom Metazoa; phylum Arthropoda; class Arachnida; order Araneae; family Tetragnathidae; genus Meta; species Meta bourneti. Next base: position 91,409,041 of record OW119933.1, read on the forward strand.
GTTGTGCCAACGAGGTATCTCATCGTTGGCAAAATTAACAGATCTTGATGGACGCGGTATCTGGTCATAAGAAGAATCCTTATCAGGTTTTAATCTCATCACCATAAAAAAATCAGCAATGTCTTGACTATATTTATATAATGACGAGATATCTCGTCATTAGAAAAATTGGTCAGATCTTAATGGACGAGATATCATTGAATCCAATGGAGGTTTAATCAACTCTATAAAAATACCTTAACTTCACCAAAATGTTTATAGTTTTATAGACTTGATGAGCTGCTATCATACTCTGTTGCCCCTAATTTTTTTTTCTATTTCTATCAGGAATAATTTTAGTAATCAACTCACTAAAATGTCGATGGTTTTACAAATGCTCCATGAACTTCGTTTGCTATTCTGTTGCTCCAAAATTTTGGTATCGATATCGTCCTCTAGACGTCAGCTCTTATGATAGAAAACTTGGAGGGCGTTTTAATTCCATTTCAAGTGAAAGTATAAATGGATGAGTTGAATGTCGAACTTATCATAGAATACACTTTGTAAGTTCAAAGGCTCTAATTGTTGAGGCCTGTTAAGAAATATAGAAAGCGGCTGAAAGTTAGAAACGCTAAGTGAAAAGGAACAAGGTTGCTATTGGCAATATGTTTACAGACTTTGTCCCAAAATAAGTGTCACACTTGGACGTTTTCGTTTAGAATATTAACCCTTTAAGTGGTTTCGACCAGACATCTCTTTCATCAAGATCTGACTAATTTTGTTAATGACGCGATATCTCGTCATCAAGATGACGATGATTTTTTGAAGACAAGATCAAGATCTGGTCCGTTTTCTCTAATGAAGAGATATCTCGTCCATCACAAGATTTGACCAATTTTGCTAATAAGGTATCTCATCATCAAGGTATTGCCGATTTTTTTATGATGAAATCAAGATCTGGTCAGTTTTTTTAAAGACGAGATATCTCGTCCATCTAGATCTGACCAAATTTGCTAATGATACGATATCTCATCAAGGTACTACAGATTTTTTCATGATGACGAGATCAAGATCTGGTCAGTTTTCTTATAATGTCGAGAGACGACTAGATCTTAATGGACGAAATATCTCCTACATCAAGGATCTGGTCAGTTTTGCAAATGGAGAGAAACCTCGTCGAGACAACCACCAGAAGGGTTAAAGCTATTCCTCTGTGTTCTTTAGCTAAATGAGCTTGCTTTGTTAAGAATTGGTTTTTCGCATAGGCATACACAAGCGGATGCTTTGAGTTAATATTCCTAGCTTTTGAACGGAAACCTTGCATATGCATTTTGAAGGTGTTATTCCAAAACTCTTAAACTGACTTCCCCTTTGTTTGAGTGTCCACACACGGCTTCCCTATTGAGAATTCACCGGTGTGTCTTTAAACGCATAAGATTGTCAACGACTAGATTGTTCTGTACCATCAGACTCCCAAACAATACGCCTAACACAGCCACAAGAAAACTTATTCACATGGCTATTTATGTCTCTATAATGAGAGTCGTCAGTTGACCATCCAATAAATTCCCGCTGTCTAAAGTGAAGCCATACTGTTCAAAACACTCTGCCACTATTTTCTAGACCGCATTGTGTCTTCAAAGGAAGACACAGGAAAGACTGATAAGGATATTCAAAAGAGATAGGAAACAAAGGTTGAAAGCACTCAGTACGCCGAGTTATTGACTCCTCTTGGACAATAACTGCGATTCCTTCGTTAGAATTCGATTAGGGGGAAGCCAGACAAAGCATCGAAGTGCTTTGACTATTCCTTAGAAAATCATTCCCGGGTTACTAATTCTTGAGGAAATCATTTCAAAACTGGTGAGTTATTGTTGCTTAGATGAGCTAATCCCACCCGCTTTCAGCAGCGATTTGTTTTTTAAAATATTAGCGAGGATTATTCGTAGTTAATTGGACTTAGAGAAGACTAAAAATTAGTGAGGGAGTCTATGGAAACTCCTTTGTTGTGAATGCAGCTCGATCGCAGCTATTCAAATGTTTACTGGCTAATAAATAAAAAGGATCGAGTTATTGCTTATGTAGTAGTACTAAACCAACTTGCTTTAAGCAATGCTTTTTTGGGGTTGAAATATTAGAGAATTATTCATGATTGGAGATAAAGAATAGACATTAGTCAGGAGATCATTATGAAAACTCCTTTGCTGTGAATGAAGATCGATGTACTTTAACGCAGCAAGTGGTTTCGACGAGATATCTCGTTCATCAAGATCCAACCAATATTGCTAATAACGAGATATCTCGCCATCAAGATATTTCTGATTTTTTTTATGATGACGAAATCAATATCTGGCCAGTTTTATTTTAATGACGAGATATTTCTTTCATCGAGATCTGCTCAGTTTTGTTAATGACGAGATACCTCATCGAGGCAACCATCAGGAGGGTTAAATATTTAATGAGTAACCAATACAAATTATCAAGTTATTGATTATTTAATACTGATCCAACGTGCTTTCAACAATGATTTTGTGTTAAAATATTAAAGATACTTATTTATGTGATTAAAGGTAATGAATAGTAAAAATTAGTTAGGAGATCTTTATGAAAACTCCTTTGCTATGAATGCAGCTCGATTGTATTTGAATGTTTATTGACTAAGCACTAAAACTAACGAGTTCTTATTGCTTGTAGTGCTAAATAAATGTGGTTTCAAGTTATTTACTTTTGGGGAACTACTAATAAGGATTACTACGCGTCATAGTTGCATCAGAATATAGAAATCTATTCGTTGACGGGATCTATTTTTTAATAATTCATGAATTCTTTCACCCTTTAGAACGATTATATTTTCCTTTCCTTAGAATGGAATACTTTTAAACGATTCTATTGGTCCTTTCCTTGGAATAGAATTCTTAGAAAAGATTATTTAGGTCCATTCTGTATAATTGAATCTTTTGGAAAGAATCTATAAGCATTTTCCTGAAATTGGAATCCGTTTGAAATATTCCATATTGATCCTTAGAATATAATCTTTTGGAAACATTGTATTGCTCTTTTTCTTGGAATAAAATATTTTGAAAAGATTCTATTGCCCCTTTAATTAGACAAGAAATTTTTAGAAATATTCTATTTTCCTTTCCTTGGAGAATCCTTTGGAAATATTCTGTTGGTCAAGAAGGCCAAAACTGGTTAGACATCGTGCAGGGAAGACTTCAGATTGCAAGGTCGAATTTATGCGTGTGAACCCTTCAGATGGTTAAAGTCATAGGTTAAAACCACTTCTCTTCAGAATTAAATATTCAGTTTAATTTAAAATTTTGGATAGACAAGTCACGGTACATAAATAATTTAACAGAGTGCTGTATAATTTTGCCTTCTTTGACTAACTTATTGATATTCCTTATTTTTAAAATCAAGTATAAAAGTATTTTTCACTCTTTTAATAAACATTTCCATAAATTATTTTAAAGGAAAATTTATTCTATACTAAGCGAAGTACTACATAAATTGTTTTTCTATGCCTCGTATAAAGTTTTAGATTTGGATTCGCATTATAAATTATGCATTATTTTATCCTAAAGTGAGAAAGGTGTGTAAAATGTTTTTGAAAGCAGTCTATCAATTTAACTAAGTGAAATTCGTCCAATATAATGCACCGTGTATTGAATACTGACAAACTAATTTAATTTACGTTTCTTGGATGTAGTATGAACCTTGTAAAAATGGAGCTAACTACGTAAGTCATTAAATTTATTATTCTTAATAAAGTTAAAGAAATTGTCTTCCGAAGTTATGATGCATAAGCAAAATAAAATTAAGCTGAATTTTTACAGCTTCACTGTATAAATTATTATCTAAACAGAAAAAAGTATTCAGAAGTCGATCCTTAATTAAAAAGTAAATTTCGTCTGGTGCGATCTTCAGTGATGAGGCAGACAGTAAAAATGTCTGAAGTCCGCGTCTGATAGAAGTAATCTTCGGATTAATGGTATTTTGCTTTCCTTATTTTAAAAGACGCATATTTCGAGGTCACAGCCTCGATTTTAAAAACGAACTTAGTCAAACAAGATAACGTACTACTGGTAAAAACAGGGAATGAATGTAAGCATACGCTTTCCTTGTAAAAGTAAACTCCAAATTAATTTTGCTAATTTTTACGTTTCTTGCTCTCAAAGTAAAATAAAAGGAAATTTAATTTTGATGTCGGGCCGGAGTTATTATAAAAACCAACTTTGTCAAATGATGAGTCAGCAGAATAGACAAAAATCAAGAGGAACTCCTGATTACTCGTTCACGAGGATGAGTCGAGCCGCTTTTTTATTTTTCTTAATTTGGCACATTTTTTTTGTTTTTCAATTTAAGTCCCCTGCCTGCTTTGCGTCTTCCTCCCAGCAATTCCATTTAGTGCTCGGTATTCTCATCACGGCCGACAACTATTCAAATTTGGAAAGAAAATTCATTATTTGAAGAGATCTCTTTTGCGAACGTGAGTGCGGAGGGATTTTTTCCCCTGGCTTTTCTACTAAGGGAACTTTTGTTTTTTCGATCCTTGAGTCTACGGGAGAGACTGAAGTAGGGAATACGAATACGAATTCCGTGTCATTCGAGCCCCCCACTCGTAACCCGGAAAGAAATTGTATTTCGTGCATTTATATGTCGGTCACCATGGAGAGAGTTTCGGAGAAGGGCTGAGCTACTATAATGAATTTTTCTTTTCGTGTGTGGGGTGAAGCTATGTTGTGTTGAACAACCGGATTTAAAAGAGAGCCAAAACTCAACTATATATGGAAGAAGATTGGGAGAAAACTCAACTATATATGGAGGAAGATTCTGAGAAAAGTCAACTATTCATGGAGAAAGATTGGGAGAAACTCAACTATAAGTGGAGGAGATTGGGTAGGTATGTATTAATTAATATCGCACTGGGAGGAAGAATGGAAGAAAACTCAACTATATGCAAAGGAAGATTGGGAGAAAACTGACCTATATGTGGAGGAAGATTGGAAGAAAACTTTCAACTATATGTGGAGGAGGATTATTGGGAGAAAACTCAACTATAAGTGGAGAAAATTGGGAGAAAACTTAACTATAAGTGGAGGAGATTGGGAGAAAACTCAAGTATATGTGGAGGAAGGTTGGGAGAAAAGTCAACTATAAGTGGAGGGAAAAAACACAACTAAATAAAAAAAATTTGCATTCTTTACTCCACATATCGTATGAAGATACGTAGTGTGAAACACACAATTTAAAAGGGCAGGCGAAAGCATAGAGGAAATTTAAAGTAGAGTGAGCAAAGGTAACTCTTTTATGTGTCCAGGATCATGCGACCAAAACTAGTAGTAACGTGACCTTTAGACTGCTTTCTTCAGCTGGATGAAAAATAACATTCAACATATGATTGGTCCAAGGGACGGACGAAAACGCCCGTCTATTGATTCATAAACTGATTGGTCCGCACTACATAGTAATAGACTCTTTGGGGATTTCACCAATATTTTCGCCGCTGTATAGAAATGTGCAATCACATTTTTGTTAAATTTAATTTCCTTGCCTCCTTTCTGTCTTCCTTCCAACAATTCTATTTAGTGCTCGGTATTCTCATCACGGCCGACAACTATTCAAATTTGGAAAGAAATTCATTATTTGTAGAGATCTCTTTTGCGAACGTGAGTGCGGAGAGATTTTTTCCCCTGGCTTTTCTACTGAGGGAACTTTTGTTTTTTCGATCCTTGAGTCTACGGGAGAAACTGAAGTAGGGAACACGAATACGAATTCCGTGTCATTCGAGCCCCCACTCGTAACCCGGAAAGAAATTGTATTTCGTGCATTTATAAATCGGTCACCATGGAGGGAGTTTCGGAGAAGGGCTGAGCTACTGTAACGAATTTTTATTTTCGTGGTGTATGGGATGAAACTGTTGTGTTGAACAACCGGATTTAAAAAAGAGCCAAAACTCAACTATATGTGGAGGAAGATTGGTAGAAAACTCAACTGTATGTGGAATAAGATTGGAGACGACTCAACTAAAGGAAAGAATTTTATATTCATTACTCCTCATATCATAAAGACGTTGGCGTGGTGTGGAAGTTTGGAGAGTGGAGTGCCATTTCAGGTGTGGCCTCGTCATCTGACCTTGGTTCGAAATTGCGTGGTGGGATCCTCGGTTCTTTCCCTTAGGGTTTCATCCCGGACCGTCGCCAGAAGCTCATTGTGTGCTCCAGTGCGACGTTAATTAAGTACCTGCCTACCATGAAGATACAAAGTGTGAAACGTGCAATTTACAAAGGTAATCGAAAGCAGGGGAATAGGTTATTTTTAAATAAATAAACGACAAATATCGCAACAAAATCAATGAATATTCATGTGTGGAGGGGGATTCGGACATAACTAAACTAGATGTGTAGTGAGATTGCGAGAAAACTCAACTAAAGGAAAAAATTTTCTGTTCATTACCCCGTATATCGCATGGAGACACGTATTGCGAAGCACACAATTTCAAAAGTTGAACGAACGTAGTTTGTTATAGCAAGACAATTACAATGAACCATATTATCCTTGTCTCGTTGATTGAATTTTAAGTCCAAAACACATTCCGTGGTACAAAGTGCCCGTATGTTCCCTACCACCATATATTAGCACTAACTACACACATTCCATTCTAACAAATGGTCCCGGGTCTTCCCTACCAGTCCGAATACTAACCTTAACAACACAAATACCATTGCCTAAAAATGATCCGTTCCTACCACAGAATATTAAATCTAACTACACACATTCCATTCTAACAAATGACCCAAGGGGTATTCCTTACAAATTCAAATATAAACTCCAACAACCCACATTCCATTGAACCGAAATGGCTCATTCCATACCACTTAATTTTAATTCTAACTACACACATTTCATGGTCCAAAATGTCTCAGTCTTCCCTACCAATCACTTGAGCTCTAAGTTTTCTTTTGGTTTCCTTATAGTAAAATAACTACATTAGACCATATTATTTTATTCTTGCTAATTGAATATTAAGTCCAAAACCTATTCCATGGGTCAAAGTGCCCCGATCTTCCCTACCAGTCTGAATATCAACTCTAACAACCCACAATCCATTACGCCAGTAAACCTGTTTCCTACCACCGAATATTAACTCTAACTACACACATTTCATGGGTCAAAATGTCTCAATCTTCCCTACCAATCACTTGAGCTCTTCATTTTTCTTTGGGTTTTCTTATAGCAAAATGACCATAATGGACCATATTATCCTTTTCTCGCTCATCGAATATTAAGTCCAAAACTAGAAAGCAACCCTCAGATGTTCCCCACCACCGAATATTAATAACTACACACATTTCATTAGCCAAAACTTCTCTATCTCCCCTGCCATTCCCAATATTAATTATAACTACTCACATTCCTTTGGAGCAAAATTAACACCGTTCCCTACCACCGAATATTAACTCTAACTGTACACATTTCGTGGGCCAAAGTGTCTCGCTCTTTAATACCAGTCACTTGAGAGCTTCAATTTTTCTTTCGGTTTTCTTATAGCAAAATAATTACAATGGACCATATTATTCTTGCCTCGCTCATCGAATATTAAGTCTAAAACACATTCCATGGTTCAAAGTGCCCCGATCTTCCCTACCAGTCTGAATATAAACACTTACAACCCACATTCCATTGCGCCAAAGTGGCTCCGCTTTCTACCACCGAATATTAACTCTAACTACACACATTCTAGGGGCCAAATGGCTTTATCTTCCCTACCAGTCACTTGAGAGTTCTTTTTCTTTTGGTATTCTCATAGCAAAATAACACCAATGTACCATATTATCTCCTTGAATATTAACTCAACACATTCCATGTCCCAAAGTGCCCCGATCTTCCCTACCACTGAATATCACCTCGAACAATCACATTTGATGTACCAAAATGTCTCGATCTTTCCTGCCATTGACTTCAACTATTCGCATGCCATTGGAACAAAGTTGACCTCGTTCTTTACCACCGAATAGTAAGTCTAACTACACATTTCATGGACCAAAGTTTCCTGATCTTCTCTAGCAGTCACACTTGAGAGGTTTCGGTTTTCTTATATCAAAATAACCGCAATGCACCATATTATAATTGTCTGGCTCATCAAATATTAATTACTAAACACATTCCAAGTGCCAAAGTGCCCTCATGTTCCCTAGTAGTCTGAATATTAACTCTAACAACCCACATTCCATTGCGCCAAAATGGCCCGTTCTATACCACCGAATATTAACTTTAACTACACACATTTTAATTTAAGTAAGGAGCTGACGAAAAGACCTAACAACTCGATCAATTAGGAATTAAACACAGATTTTAGTAACAACCCACTTTATTAACTTTTTCTACCCATCGATTAATTAAACTCAGAGTACAAACCTATCCACACTAGCAGCGTACGGTTCTCAGAATTGTAGTCATTACAAAGTAATAGTCAAAAAAGTTCCCGAATCTATTTGTTTATTGAACGAGAAAGATGAAGCCAAAAAAGTCCCCATCAGTTTGTGCATATGCGATTAACTCTAATTGAAATTACATTCATACCATGGAAATCATTAATTGGCCGGTGAAAAAAGGAGCCAAGGAAATATGTGACACATAAAAACAATAGAGAAAATAATGAACATGCTTGTACTAAATTGATGAAGAGGTTCTTTTTCATTTCTTCCCTCTGCTTAGACTTAGAAAATAAAAGGAAAACTGGAGGTAAAAAGGATGTCACATAGAGGATTATTTCTCTTGGTTAGCCTAATTAGGTTTCCCAAACTACGTGGAAAGTTTTAATGAGTCTTACAATTTCTAAACTTTTCTTTGACACTGCGATTGCAGTTACCATAATTTCGTTTTGCAGTATACTGAGTGCCTTAAAAATCTATATCGAAAGTGATTGCAAAAAGGATGAGTTGACTTGTTTATTTTCGAGCTAACATGGTGTTTTTTGTTTCCGCTCTTTGGCCATTGGCTGATTAATTTATGAAACAGCGAAGGGAATTTTATTTTAATATGGAAAAAGCTTCGGTTTGTTTTATGTTTTGTAGTGAAATATGAATGATTGGCGTGAAACATATTTACCGTATGATTTTAATATGGAAAAAGCTCCTTCGGTGGTGGTATGTTTTAAAATGATGTTTATAGGAATTCTTGGGGTATATTACTCATTTACCTGAGGATTTTAATATGGAAAAACTTCGTCTGTGGTATGTCTTAAAGTCATGCATATAGGAATCTTTACGTGTTACACTGATTTACCTGAGGAATTTAATATGGAAAAAACTTCGGCTATGGCATGTCTTAAAAGGCCATAAAAGTCTGTGCACATCACCACCTCCGAATCAAATGATATTTTGCAAACAGGTATATTTAGGCCACCTTGAATCAACGTATTTTTTAAAATCTCCAAAAAATTTTTTTCTTCGAGATACGGGTCTATGAAAGTGACGTCACAAATACAATTTTATTTTTCTGAGCGCACCCCATCATCTAATTAAAAATTGCATATCTCCTAAAGTATTCAAGATAATTCAACTTTGTTTTCTTCAAGAGAAGTTTAAAACTTTCGAGCAAATATTGACGCTAACTTCATTAGTAGGACTTAAATAGTATTGAAAATATAGATTTTTCAATTTGATCAATTTTAAATTCATTTTTCTCAGAAAGCCATTTTTAAAAATCTCATTATTTTTCGAAGTTTCTAAATAAATTTAGTATACGAGTGTATGAGCACGTTTGCAGTTTCCGAATAGTTAAGCCTAAATAAATTATTTTGCGTACTGACCCTGAACGGAAAACCCAAAGCGATAATGAAATACAGTCAAAATCCTTTTCGAAGTACGAAAAATCCCCAAGCGCATGTCAAATTCCTTGTAAAAGGACGAAAAGTTTCTCGAAATCCTTAAATTTTATAGGGATTTCCCTTCAACTTCCAGTGGTAAATATTCTTTCCGTATTTGAGTCAAAATACTTTCCTACTCACCGCTAATCGAATATTATGGGCAGTAATTTACAGTATTTACTGAATTTGAATAAATTATGAAGCAAAATATTATATATTAACCATGCACGCAGAATTTCACAAATAAAACTGAGTTTTGTTGCTCACCTCGCTACAAAGAGAAATTTAAAAAATGCACTGTAATTGTTTTGATACAGTGACAGAATAATAAACTGCATATTTAAATACGATACCAATATTAATAAATTCCTATAACTATATTAAAACATATTTGGATGGTATATACAAAACGTAGTAACAGCCCAAAATGTATTTATAAATCCTCAAAACATTTCGAAACTACATAGGTAAGAAAATGCAAAAACTCAGTATTCGTAACTTAGCAGATAAAATAATGTAATATAAATTTCTATTTATTTAAAACTACAAGCAAAAATTAGAAATTTTAATATTAATTACGCTTATAAAATAAGTTGAATAATTTGTTAAAATTCAGCGAAGTTTAGCCTGCCCTTTCTGTCACATAGAACTCTAAAAGAGTATTCAACAGATGTTTCAATAAATGACCATTTCAAGGTCGAACTTAACGAATGCAATTCATAAGTAACTTCAATCCTCTTCGATTCTTCAAAGGTTGCACTCTCATGTCACAATATTCGGAGATCGTATTTTGTGTATAATCAGAATGAATTTGTAATATTAACGCACCATTGTAGAACTTCCAACAGGAGTGAATCTGTTAGTTATTTAAAACCTATTTTTATTGTTGCAGCAACATTTTCATGTGTCTTCCACAATGATTGTACAGTTAATTGATTTGTTTCTTCTCTCTGAATCCTGAAATTCCTTTTTACATACTACATAGATTTGTTTAAGAGATTAATTTCACAGAATCCCAGAATAAATTACGATTCATGAATTATGCGTTATAAACTTATATTCAAATTCAAGAATGAAATAAGAGTAAATGGGTACGACAAATAAACTTTTTTCAGACAAAGGTAACGATTGACACATTAAATTTACTTCTTCGCTATATAAATCATCTTCCCTCACATGAGCAGCTGGGTAGATTCAGCTGTTTGTTTGATAAAAATAAACATCAGTCTTTTTGAGTAATGTCGCTTGTCATTTTTTTATACTTTCATGCCGCAGGTGCTGTATTAACGACTAAGTGAAAATTGTAGTGCAAGGAAAGCCCCAAAGCAATATGCATTCCAAAAGTATTCCCCGGTCAATAATTGGAAATAGATTTTGTGACTGATCTCAATAACCATTTGCTGAAAAGTTATAAAACTCCGTGGCTCTACAGTCCTCGAAGAACCATGGCCGGCGGTGCCCATTCTGCTTACGAGACCTTGGAGGCCCTGGGGTGCCGAGTGGCATTTTTTGTCCCTGTCAGGTGGTTGGCCTGATGCGGGGACCCCCAGTGTTTAGTTCCCAAGCACGCTGGGTACTCATTTTATCGACCCTCAAAGGGCTGAGTCGACCTTGTCCAGCCCGAGGATCGAACCCCGGACCTGTTTTATGGCAGCGCGAAGCGCTACCACTAGACTATCTAAAATAGACATATCCGCTATAAAACTATCTAAAATCTCAGATATCACACACTACTTTGATATATGTACAGAAATAATGAATCCTGTTAAAATATTGCATCCGAAAAGGTGCTTGAGCTTCGAGCTGGGAGGATTCGAGAGTGTACTTCAGTGGAGGAATACCGTTGGTACCCTTTGAGAGCGTGTCAGAGGTTAAAATTTCGACGATATTTTGCGTTGAAGGTTGTTAAAAATCAATCTTTGAGGAAACTGCACTAGTTATATACAGGATCTAAATTAACAACATTCTAATGAACTTATACCAAAATTTTCAGAATTTTTTAAATATGGCTTTTTTTGAAATCTCCAAACTTCTTCAAGTTCCATGATGAATTGTTAAAACTAATCTATTAGTTAAAATATTTTTGCTTACTATTACGAACAGTACATTTAAATGTCACCAACAGAAGACAAAATAAGGTTATCTCTAATAGTTTGAGCTTAGCAAAATTTTAAGCGTTACGCGACATTCTTAACAAGCAAAATTGAATATTTTTATTGCCATTCATAGGGTCTTATTTCCACGAAAAAAATTTATTTTGCAAAACATAAATGTGGCATAGTTCCACATACGTTATTGGTCATAATATACTGAATTTTTAAAAAATCGAAGATGTCGAGGCGAAGATTTTATTTTTTATTGCCTGAATTTTTGAATGGATTCACCGAAATAGCGTGTTACTGATTTACCTAAGTGTTTGAATATGGAAAAAACGTCGGCTACGGCATGTCTTAAAGTGATGTAAATAGGAATGCTTGGCATATTACTGATTTACCTAAGAATTTTAATATGGAAAAGCTTCGATTGTGGTATGTTTTGTGGTGAAACATGAATGATTGGAGTGTTACTTATTTACCCGATGATTTCAAAATGGAAAAAGCTCCTTTGGCTGTTGTGTGTTTTAGAGTGATACGTATAAGAATGCTTGGCAGGTTACAGAGTTACTAGATTTTAATATGGAAAAAGCTTCGGCTGTTGTATGTTTTAAAGTTATGTTGATAGGAATGCTTGGCAGGTTACTGATTTACAAAGTGTTTTTAGAGTGCTTGGCAGGTTATCGACTTACCTGAGGATCTTAATATGGAAATAGTTAGGTTTTTTATTTGTTTTGTAATAAAATATGAATGCTTGGCGCGTTACTTATTTATCCGATGATTTCAATATGGAGAAAGCTTCCTCGTCGGTGGTGTGTTTTAAAGTCATGAATATAAGAATGCTTGGTACATTATTTACTTACCTGAGGATTTCAATATGGAAAATGTGTCTGCTTTTGCATGTTTTAAAGTGTAAATAGGAATGCTTGACTGATTTACCCTATGATTTTAACACGGAGAAAGATTTGGCTGAAGTAAATCTTAATCTTGAAGTAAATTTGGCTGACTTAAAATGATGTTCATAAGATTGCTTGGCATAGTACTGATTTACTTGTGGTATGCTTTAAACTGATGTAAATAGGAATGCTTGGCTGATTTACCCTAGGATTTTAATATATAAAAAGATTTGGCTGTAGTATTTTTTAAAGTGATGTAAATAGGAATGCCTGGCAAGTCACTGATTTACACGATAACTTTAATATGAAAAACGTTTAGGCTGTGGTATGCTTTAAAGTGATGCAAATAGGAATGCTTGGTAGGTTACTAATATATCCTAGGATTTTTAATGTGGAAACAATTTCTTTAGCCTACTCTCCACTCTAACCTTTAAACTTGAGCTAAAATTGAAATTAACTTTTAATCACCAAGTATGAATAATTGAGTTCAAAATAAGTAGTGTTTTTTAATAAAACGTATAGATACACTTTAAGTCTTATTTTAATATTTCAAAATTCTTAGAAGTCTATATTTTTTAGTATGTTCAAACGTGGTAAATTTTTTATCAGATATTTAAAGATGTGTGTTTGTGAAAGGGCATTAGAACTAAGTATCCAAATTCAAGCCATAATCAATTACCTTTATGCTACCTGTAGGTAGGAAAGTGGAAGTCGGTCAATTAGAAAGTACTTTAATGTAGAATTATGTTTCACTGCTGTACAGTGTTTCGAAAATATTGGGCCACATTGTAAAGAGTGGTAGAGGGGCCCAAAATAAACAATTTTTGCCGAAATATGTGTCAGGAAATGCTGCGTTTAGGTGGTAGATAGCGTTGTTTAGGTCAGTAGACAAGATACTTTCTGGGAAGTAAGGTATCAATCCTCGCTCGGATTTTCAACAGCAAACTCCAAATTCGTAAAGCGGTGCATACTGATGCCATGTTTTAAAATTACAAAAGCGTGTTTTGAACTTTCAATTCTGCAACTGATGATAAAATCTGTGGCCTTAAGAATATGACCTAACGTGATGCTCTGAATCTTCTAAACGTAATAGATAGAAATGAAAACAAACATTTCGACGAATGCGCATGCAGAATCTGAGTAATAGCTATTGCATCATCTCTCCCATTGCGCCATCTGTCCCTCACGTACCTAAGGGACGCGGTAGCCCGTTTGGAAGAGTGACGGATTAGCAACCGGAGGGTTGCGAGTTCGAGTTCAACCAAAGGTGTACAAAGGGGACTGGTGCACGTTAAATCTATTGTGACATCAAATGTCCTCACGTTGGCGTGGTGTGGAAATTTGGAGACTGGTTTGCCAGCTCAGGTGTAGCCTTATCATCTGACCGTGACTCAAAATTACGTGGTGTTATCTTTGGAAATTTTCCTTTGGGACTGATTCCGGACCGTCGCCAATACCCCGTTGTGTTGCTCCAGTGCGACGTTAATTAAAATACTTACCTTCTTACCCTCACTTACCTGTACTAACTATATTATTGTAAGTTAATTTTTTTAGTGGTGGCTACGTACTCTGCATACCCATTCTTTTATATGCAGAACGAGTGAGGGAGACGTAATTTTAACCCTCTGTGGGTTTCACACGTACAATTTCACCTTGAAACCTGCAATCTTTCCTCTATAATTTTTGACTTTCTTGACCATTAGAATTTTTCCAAAGGATTGTATTCTAAGGAAAGGACCAATGGAATAGCTCCAAAGAATTCTATTCTAAGGAAAGGAAAATAGAATCTTTCCAAAGGATTTGATTTAGAGGAAAAGACCAACAGAATCTTACTAAAGGAATCTATTCTAAGCTAGGTATGTAGGAATTGAATCGACATCGCACTGAAGCAACAAAAAGGGATATTGGCGACGTTTCGGGATCAATCCCAAAGGGAAAGAACCGAAAACAATTTCTCGTAATCGTGACTTATGTCAGATGACGAGGTTAGCCCCTGAGATGGCACCCCATTCTCCAAACTTCCACACCACGTCAACATAAGGACATTTGAGGCCACGACAGATTTAACGTGCACCAGTCCCTCTTGTACACGACGGTCTTCGCCTGGATCGAAATCCTCTACTCTTCCAACCGGGCTACCGTGGCCTCCTATTCTCAGGCAAGGTCCAATAGAATCTTTCCAGACGTTTCACTTCCAAAGAAAGTAGCAATATAATCTTTCTAAAGGTTGAAAGAATTCTTTCACACAACAGAAGTGTTTATTTAGTCATCAAGTGGGTTTTTTGGGTAAAAGCAACACTACACTATTCGTAAATATCGTGAAACTCAGAGGGTTAAATGTTACAAATGTATTAAAGTGTACTATTATTGAAAGAAAATTCCGCTCAAAACAAAAACATAAAGATCAGAATTGAAAAAGTATGTCCAATTTAATGGTGACGAATTAAATTGAAATAATTGAATTAAATACAATTGAGATAGTATCCTATCACAAAAGATAAAAACTATATCGGTGAACCATTCTTCAGTCAAACATTCTATTTTAAAATAAAATCCTATTTCTTATTACATTTGCTACTTGACAGAAATTCCAACACTCTTCATTTTATTCTGATACTTGATTCACATATTTCTAAAAAACATTTCCACAAAAGATCTAGAAAAATATTACAATTGCGGATTTCATTTTCAAAAATTAACTTTATTTATTTGAAAGGAGAATTTTTTCGTGTGCTTAATTAAGATATATGTTCGTTGTTAGCAAAATGGAAGTTCAATGTTTAACTTGATTTTCAAAGTATCTGGAAATGAAAAACCTTTATTTGATAATGAGTTATATTAAACCATTTTATACGATTGCGTAATATATGCATAATGAGAAATGCATCTTTGGTAGAATTTAAATATGAAATGAGAAAATCTGCGAACTCTTTAAATTTACTTAAGTAATGTTTCGGAATTTCAAATAATTGTTGCACTTTTTAACTTGTTTCAACACATTAAAAGTCTTCTAGGGAAAGAATCAGCAGTAGACTCAAACATGTTTCGAATCATGTAGAGTCGTGGAAAAAAACGAACCACCCCTCTTCATTCGAGCAATTTTAACAGTAGAGAAAATTCAAAGATGGCGTTCGACAGCAACTAACGTCTTCTATAAATTAAAATGCATCAAATTTGCATAACGGGTCGTCTTCATATGAAATTGAGCACTAACTTCATAATGTCCAATAGAAACTCCCTATTTCGACAAACAATTTCGAATCTATATCAAAATTTAATTTCCGATACCAAATTCCATGTCATTAGGTTTTTCCATTCCGAATTTATAGGTGCAGAAAGATTGGAGCTCCTAATGTTAAGTCAGTTTCTTAGACCTTTATGGATATCTTCCTAAATAATATTTCTATGGCGCTGATATTTCGTACCATGTTACTGTTAAAAAATACAAACAAAGCCACTAGATTACTAGAAACAAGTAGCCTGATCTGAGAGGTCACATTTCTAAATATTTCTGGTAGATAGAAGGATCCGTGAATATAGAAAACCCCATGGAACCATGGATCAAAGGGAGTAACTTCCGTAATAAAATGTTAATGATAGAAATAGCTAGTAAGTCAGAAAGTCGCTTTGAATTTTGTAAAAGAACAGACGTCTGTTTTAACTCTAGAATCTTAAGGTAGGCAAAACTTACGCACAGTACACACATTCATGTTATCAATCTAGGGTTAATAAAGATATTGACGCTAACGCATATTTTGTGCTTTTATATAAAATTTAAATACAATAATGTAGTTTAATAAATATATCCATGATGCAGTTCGAAAAACGTTCTAAAAGCTCGTTAAACGTACTTCTATGAGTATGGAATTTTAATTAATTTTTTACAACTTAATTTGTTTCAACTTGTTAATGTTTTGCGAAAAATGTTGCCGGAATATTTTACGTCCTTCCAAGACACAGATAATACAATTGCGAGAGAAAGAAACTTTTTTTTACTTCAAAAGGGACCAACTGTAATTAAAACATGATAGAAATAGCTAGTAAACCAGTTTTGAGTTTTATAAAAGGGGCAACGTCTGTTTTAAATCTAGATTGGTTAGGTAGAAAAAATATACGTACAGTACACACATTCATAACGTTACCAATCTAGGATTAACACAGACATTGACGCTAACTTCTATTTTGTGCTTTTATATGCAATTTAAATATAGTAACACAGTTTAATAAATACGTCAATGATACAGATTAAAAACGGTCTAAAGACCCGTTAAACTGATGAATTTGCAATATTAATTAATTTTTGTACAACTTAATTTGTTTCAACATGTTAATGTTTTACAAAAAATGTTGCCAAAACATTATTTGCGCTTTTATATGCAATTTAAATACAGTAACACAGTTTAACAAATACGTCAACGATACAGATTAAAAAACGATATAAAAACACGTTAAACTTATTTCGATGAATTTGTAATCTTAATTAATTTTTGCACAACTTAATTTGTTTCAACATGTTGATGTTTTAAGAAAAATGTTGCCGAAACGAAATGTTTTTTACGTCCTTCAAAGACATAGATAATAGAATTGCGAGAGAAAGAAACTTCTTTTTTATTTCGAAAGAGAACAACTTCTGTAATTGAAACATAATGATAGAAATAGCTAGTTAATCCTGTTGTGTGCATTCGCTCCTTTCTTCTTCAAGAAAAACAATGCGAAAAGATTGAAGATGGAACAAATGGCGCTATCAGAGCTTCTCCGACGAATGGAAGACAAAAAAAAGCCGAGCAGATAGAAGAGTTTTAAATCAGCAGTTATACTTCCTCTGTAGAATCCTGCCCGTTGCAGAGATTGGGAACATAATCTGGCAGAAATTATTTCTTGTTGTAGAACACAGATAAAAAGACAAACTGCAATCTATCTTGTTTCTGTGCAGCAACTCCGCTTCGCTTGTCACTTTCTGTGTTGAAAGAAAAAGGAGTAAAGTAGATAAAAAATAGACATAATGGAGAAATCCAAACAAGGGAAGATTAGAAATATTTGGGAAATGATAATACGTTGTGTTGTAGTAAGAAATCAAATGTAAGAAGGTCGTGCTTACTTTAATACGTTTGAGTTCGTTTCTATTAGAAAAGAAAATGCGAAAATGTTTAATTTAGAAGGTAATTTTAATTTAAAATAATGCATACGCAAGAGGGCTAATAATAATGCTCTAATTGCAACTTTTTTCATTTGTTATATAAATACCGGAGATAAATTTTAACCCTCCAAGAGGATTTTGACAAGATATCTCGTCCAAGATCTGACCGATTTTGCTAATGACGAGATATCTCGTCAGCAAGATACTGCCAATTTTTTCATTATCAAGGTCTGGTCAGTTTTCTTCTAATGACGAGGTATCTCGTCCATTAAGATCTGGTTAGTTTTGCTAATAACGAGAAGCCTCTTCGAGAGAACCATTAGGAGGGTTAACCCTCCAAGTGGTTTTGACACGATTTCTCGTCCATCAAGATCTGTCTAATTTCCCTAATTACGAGATATCTCGCTCATCAAGATCTGCTTAATTTAGCTAATGACGAGATAACTCTACATCAAGATATTGCCAATTTTTTGATGATGACGATTTCAAGATCAAGTCAGCTTATTCCAACGACGAGATGTCTCGTCCATTAAGATCTGGTCAGTTTTGCCAATGACGGGATACCTCGTCGAGACAACCCCAAGGAGGTTTAAGCAATTGAAAAAGTTGCAATGCATATTGACTATACAAGTACTGTATTTACGATGTATTTCAGTGAATTATCCAACTTCTAAATATTTTATTATTAGGGAGTTAAAGGAGAGGGGAAATACACACACAATACACAATTATGAAACTTATGGAGTATACTGATTGTGCAAATATATTATATACGTGGTATTACATTGAATTATCTTGCTTCTGGTGCTTTCATTGTTAGGGATTGAAAGGAATAATATATATAATTATGAAACTTATGAAGTTTACCTTCAGGGAGATATAAAATTAGAGGGATACTGAGAGTGAAAGTAGAGTTAGTGATTCTCTAGCTATGATTCTCTCCTATTCAACCTCAGGGTATTTTTTAATGTTTTGACCAATGTCAGTGAATCCACTAAAACCTCTGTCAATCGTTCTGGGTTTTATGGCCACTTTCGCATTGTATGAATGATAGCACTGAATGCATTTTCACTGCCTGTGGTCCTTAGATAATACTTAATCATAACAAAGCTTAATTGATAATGTCCTTAGGTAATTGCCCCTTTTGTGTTATTTTATGACTACTTGCGTAACATTAAATAAGATCCGATCTTCTCTAACCGTTATACACCGTGAAAGTTTGAAGTAGAGGTACTTCAAAATTTCTAGTATCGATATCATGCAACAAATAATTACCATAGAGCACCAAATACAGACTTGGAAATCCTTCCCATAAACAGGGAAACAACCCTTTTCTTCCCAGGGGCACCAGATCCCTACCCTGATAAAACATTCTCAACAACTGTCTCTGAACAACGGACACCAATGGAAAAATGTAAATATTGCCCGCTTTTCCGGGAAAAAAGAAGAGGGTAAAAAATAATTTGGTTCTTAATTCTAGAGATAACGCCAAAATTCCGAGGCTCTAAACTGGTAGACCGCAATAGACTTCCATCCCAGGCCAGTTTATAATAAATACAAGACATCTTGCTGTGAGACCTTATCCACATAAAGAGAAGTCCTAGAATTACTCAGCACAAAGAGACCATACCGCTTTTCTTGCGAAATCCCTCCCATAGACAGGCTAAAAACCCTTTTCTTCCCTAGAGCTCTGCAACTGTTCCGAAACCCGGACGCCAATGCCCAAATACAAACGCCAAGCGTTTCTCCGGGAAAAAAGAAGATAGTCAAATATAATTTGAATTCTTAATTCTAGAGATAACCCTAAAATTTCGTGGCTCCAAACCTATAGACCGCATTAGACTTCCAGCCAGGCCAGTTCATAATAAATAGAAGGCATCCTACTGTCAGAACTTATCCAAATAAAGAGGGGTTTTCAAATTACACAGGAAAGAAAGACTGTACCGCTTTTCTTGCGAAATATCTCCAATAGACAGGAAATAAACCCTTTCCTTCCCTAGAGCTCCAGACACCAACCCTGATAAAACATTCCCTGCAACAGTCTCCTAAACCCGGACGCAAATACCACGCGCTCCTCCAGGAAAAAAAGAAGAGGGTCAAAAATATTTCGGATTCTTAATTCTAGAGATAACCCCGTAATTTCTTGATGATAAACCAGTAGAACGCAATAAACTTCAATCCAGACCAGATGTCCTTAATACATACAATGCATTTTACTGTGAGATCTTATCCACAAAAACAGGAGTACTAGAACTGCTCAAGACACAGAACAAAAAGACTATACCACTTTTCCTGAGAAATCCCTCCCATAGACAGTCAAAATCCCTTTCCTTCCCTGGAGCTTCGGATCACTACCCTGATAAAACATTCGCTGCAATTGTCTCGGAAACCCGTATGTCAATGCCCAAATGTAAATATTGCACGCTTCTCGGGGTAAAAGGAAGAGGGTCAAAAATAATTTGGATTCTTAATTCTAAAGATAAACCAAAAATTTCAATTTCTTGGCGGCAAACCAGTAGACCACAATAGACTTCCAGCCCATGTCAGATGTCCATAATAAATACTACGCATCTTTCTGGGATACCTTATCAACAAAATAGAGTAGCCTTGAATTACCCTAGACACAGAACAAAAAGACTACACCACTTTTCTTGAGAAAAATTTCTTCCATAGACAGTCAAAAAACCTTTATCTTCCCTGGAGCTCCGGATCCTTACCCTGATAAAACATTCACTGCAACTGTCTCGAAAACCCGTATGTCAATGCCCAAATGTAAATATTGCAAGCTTCTCGGGGTAAAAGGAAGAGGGTCAAAAATAATTTGGATTCTTAATTCTAAAGATAACCCAAAAATTTCAATTTCTTGGCGGCAAACCAGTAGACCACAATAGACTTCCAGCCCATGTCAGATGTCCATAATAAATACTACGCATCTTTCTGGGATACCTTATCGACAAAATAGAGTAGCCTTGAATTACCCTAGACACAGAACAAAAAGACTACACCACTTTTCTTGAGAAAAATTTCTTCCATAGACAGTCAAAAAACCTTTATCTTCCCTGGAGCTCCGTATCCTTACCCTGATAAAACATCCTCTGCAACTGTCTCCGAAACTCGATGCCCAATGCCCAAATGCAAACCCCACGCGCTTATCCGGGAAAAAAGGTCAAAGATAATTTGCATTCTTAATTCTAGAGATAACCCCAAAATTTCGATGTGGTAAGCCAGTAGACCACAACAGACTTCCAGCCCAGGCCAGATGTCTATAATATATACAATAGGGTGGAGTGAAAAAGCTCGCCAAAAAAGTTTAGCTCAATTTATTAGCCTATATGCGGAAAAGTTGCCACCTATAAGTGTAATCATGTGTGTGAAATTTGAACTTCCTACGACGTAATCTTTGGCTGCCAATTTGCCACAGAAATCTCTATAAAATTTTAAGATTGATGAATTTTTCATGCAGCTCTTCGCTTGCTTTCTCTATGAAAACAACCAAGAACTCACCATGTGGAGGTGGCTGCATATCGAGTTCCACCACCCTCCCACCCTTTGTCTTTAAAATTTAGGTTAATTGTCTCATAGAACTTTGCGATATTGACATTTAGTTTCAAATTTGGGTAATGCAATTCTAGATGCTATCATTGATCTTATAAATCCGTATACTCTAATAGCATAATCTGTTAAAACTTTCAAGTTCTCCGATGGGTATTTTGTTGAAACATATAATCGCAAAATTCTATTTGCTGTCGTTAACCACCTGGAATGACTCATTTTTCCATTGCAAAGGACGTCCCATAGAAAGCTCGTTATCTTATATCATTTTTAGAACCTGTATTAACCACTGTTCCGTCACAACCAATAGATTGTAACTTAGAAATATCAACATTTTTCTCTAAAAAAGTTAATATGCTTGTTTTAATGTTATGAGAACTGCCAGATATAGGAGTGACATGGCCAACATATTTTGATCCAGGTTCTGAAAGTAGAACATGCTCTTCTGTTATTGTCTTTCTAGCTGTTCTTTCTCCTTCCTTAATTTGAATCAGTCTTGTCCTTTCGACCGTCAAAGTATATCGCATATTCCGATGAAGAGTGTTTTCCCTCATTTCTCCTTTTCAAGTCAATGCGGGTTTTTATTCTTTCCCTTCCGATTTTGCTACGATCGACTACTTTAGAAGAATCGTCTTTGGTAATTATTCCCATATCTTTTAAAGCTGCATTTATAGGAATTGATGCTGATCTATCGGACACCAGTTCTATCACAAGCCTGTGCTACATTTGGAAGTTTAGTTCTCATTTGCGAAGTTGAAGGAGAATCTTGACTTATAATTGTGTTTTTCGTTCCACGTTGTTTATATTCAGAAACAGTATCTTCATTTTCATTAGAAGAATTTGAAGAATCCAAAATGTGTCCCATAACAGAAGGAGAAAGTCTATTAGCTGTATTTTCCTCACTATCTTGCAATTGAACATTTTTACTTCTTTCTGCTGCCTTTTCTTTCCGTTGCAATCTCTTTTCAAGAATTCTGCTTGCTTTAATATTAACATTTCCAATTACCATTCTTCGAAATGTTCTTTGATCCGTTAAAAAAACTCTTTCAGCTACAGGTACTTTAAATTTGCAATTACAGATTAGAAAGTCCTTGCATTTACATAATGAAATATCAAACAGATTTTCCTCCGCTGATTCTCTAAATGACACATTTTTCGAAAAATTTAGTTCACCTTCTCTTTTCAAAGGCTTTTTAATATTACGATATTTTTATGGTATTCTCTTACCTTATGTCTTATTTGTTGGTCCGATACAATAGGAATTTAACTTTTTTCCCATAAGCATTTGAGATCTTTTATTAATTGGGAACACACATCAGCCAAAGCAGGTTCCTGTTTGTTTTTTCTTAAAAGATCTTGTCGTATATATAAGTAATATCTTATAACATTCGCATATGTTGGTAGCATATTATCTTTAAAGGTTTCAGGCACACCAAACACTGGGCACAAGTCTTCTGATCGAGTCCGAGGCATTTTGGAATACCCTAAGTAACACGTGATAACTAGAGTGGTAACTAGAAATACATTGAACGTCAACAAAAATAACACAAAATAAAATATGGGAATCACGTAACACAAACTAAATGAAATACGTTCTAATAATAGAAAGACAACCAACTCGAACAAAGAACGCAGTTGATACTGACGTCAGCAAGAGAGAAAGCATCAGCCAGCGTCGGAGGAGCATGCGCGACGCGCGTGCGCATTGCACACTTGAAGGCCAAGTCCCTCGATTGCCAAGGTCATTGAACTATTAATTTAGTATTCATTTCTTTGACAGTTTAATTTCAGCCATTTGTGATTTCAAATCAGAGTTCTTATATTTTATCAATCCGTTTTCGCCAGTTTTGTGACAAATTAGGCGAAATACTTGAAATTTCAAGTTATTTTGGCAGCCAAAGATATAATTTGATTTAGCTGATATTTTGTATTATAAATATGCTTTGTATAAGGCAACTTTTCCACATATAGGCGTTTCAAATTCGTTATTTTAATTTTTTTACTCTACCCTAATATATAAGGTATCTTACTGTGAGACACAAAATAGGGGAGTCCTAAAATTACCTAAGACACAGAAGAAAAAAGACTTCCACTGTCCTTGCGAAATCCCTCCCACAGACAGGCAAAAAAAACTTTTCTCACCTGGAGCTCCGAATCCCTACCCTGATAAAACATTCTTTGCAACTATCTCCGAAACCCGGACGCCAATGCCCTAATGCAAACACCACCCGCTTCTCCAGGAAAAAATTCCAAAGATTATTTGCATTCTTAATTTTAGAGATAACCCCAAAAATTTCTAGGTGGTAAGCCAGTAGTAGAACAACAGAATTCCAGCCCAGGCCAAATGTTCAAAATATATGCAAGGTATCTTAATGTGAGACCTTATCCACAAAGAAGAGTCCTAGAATTACCGAGACGCAGAACAAAAACACTATACCACTTTTCTTGCGAAATCCCTCCCATAGACAGGCAAAAAACTCTTTTCTTCCCTGGAGCTCCGGATCCCTACCCTGATAAAACATACTCTGCAACTGTTTTTAAAACCCGGACGCCAATGCCCAAATGCAAACACCACGCGCTTCTCCAGGAAAAAAGGTCAAAGATAATTTGCGTTTTTAATTCTAGAGATAACCCCAAAATTTCTAGGCGGTAAGCCAGTGGACCACAACAGACTTCCAGCACAGGTCAGATGTCCATAATATATATAAGGTATCTTAATGTGAGACTTATCCACAAAGTAGAGGAGTCCTAGAATTACAGAGGACGCAGAAGAAAAAAGACTGTACCACTCTTCTTGCGAAATCCCTCCCATAGACATGCAAAAAACCCTTTTCTTCCCTGGAGCTCCGGACCCCTACCCTGATAAAACATTCTCTGCAACTGTCTCTGAAACCCGGACGCCAATGCCCAAATGCAAACACCACGCGCTTCTCCGGGAAAAAAGAGGAGTCCCAAAAAAGAAAGGGGAAGAAGCACAAAGTGAAAAGTTATTTGCCTTTCGATTCCGGAATTCAGAAGGAAGAGTATTTTTATTCCTTCCGCCGAGGACGTTTAATATCTTGAGGATGGCTTTCAAACATCTCATTAGTCGGAGACATCCAACACGTTCAATAGCACTCTCCTTTGTCCTTGGTATTGGTTTGTTTTGAGACTCCTGGGATTTCTCTGGAATCGAGTTGCGGCATCACGAACGCCGGGATAACTCTCCGGAATGTTTCTTGCATAGGAGGACGTGATGCCGACACTTTGCCAAGCTTATTACCTGCGCTTTTATTTTCACGCGCACAATGGCTATTTATGAATGAAGCAACTGTGATAGCGTAGCCATCTAATATGTATATATTTATATAAATCCATAAGTGTATAAGATAACAATGCGTATAATTTTATATTTTATGAATGTTTATGATGTTAACCCTCTGAGCGTTGGGAGATTTGTGAATGGGGTTGTTTTTATTCCACAACACTCTTAATGACTAAATAACCGCATCTTAAGATTCCATGGACTATTTCAACCTTTCGAAAATTCTATTCGTCCTTTTCTTGGAGTTAAATTCTTTGGAACGATTCTATTGGCCCATTCTGTAAAATACAATACTCTCGAAAGATTGTTGTGCTCCTGTTTTAAAATAGAATCTTTGGAAAGATTCTATTAATCCTTTGATTAAAATCCTTTGGAACGATTTGATTGTTCTTTCCCATAGATTAACATCATAAACATTCATAAAATATAAAATTATACCCTTTTGAACGATTCTACTACTCCTTTACTTGTAATATAAAATCCATTCGAAAAATTCTAGTGTTCTGTTCCTTTGAAAAGAACCTCTTGGAAAGATTCCATTGCCCATTTTCTTTTATTATAATCTTTTGGATAGATTCTATTGCTTTTCCTTGGAATATAACCCTTTGGAAATGTTCTATTTCTTCTTTCGTTCGAATAGAATCCTTTGGAAATATTCTATTGCTCAAGATCAAAATTGGTTAGAAGTCCTGCAGCTAGGATTGTAAGGGGAATTATGCGTGTGAACTTCTCTTGAGTGTTAATAAGAAAATATTTCCCTTGTGCATTTTTCTGTAATCTAGTTCACATGTAAATAATGACCTATTTTAGGATTGATTAATAATTTGACATGAGTTAATAGTTATGATCTTTTTTCGATCCATCAAACCTGTATACCTTCATATATATAAATACATGTGTATATTTTGTGTGTGTTCCTACATCCATTTAAAGTTCTTACAGAAGTTTTGATCTAACCTATACTCACACACAAATTTCTTTACTTAAATAAACAGCATTTAAGGGGTAAAATAAATGTTTTGCACTTTATAATATTTATAAAAAATTACGAGTAACTTCTTATACACATTCCCTTTTGAAATGCAGTTTCCATTTAAAAATTACCCATCAGTGAGTTCATTTTTATCATACAAATGTTAATAAGTATATACGTGACTTAAAATGCTTTTTGTCACCATTTTTTCTGGCATTTTTTTAGATTTATTTATAGTTTTATATTGATGTATAATTGCGTCTAGCATTTTAACTCGCATTCCTTCAAATTTCTAACTATACTTCAAAAGCATGTTAGATTGTGAACCCCTTAGAGGGTTAAATGAAAGTTACGTGCGTTGTTAGAAGTTAGAGCGAAAATTTTATATAATTTCTATTTCTAAAAAAACAAACATTAATATTTTACAAAACCATTTAGATTATTTTATCTTTCTATCACCACATTTTAATATTTAATATACTTCTAGGCCATTGATATCATTTGAAGAAAGGATGTAAATAAATAACGCATATTACATTAACTAAACTGTAATGTTTTGCCATTAATCTTTATTTCCCACGCATCCTTTAGCCTGCAAATAATCAACTTACACTATTTTTGAAAATCAGTGGATGTCGCTATATTGTACACGTCTATTTAATATTTATGTAAAACAGTTGTACATATATATGTATAGTATATATATATATATATATATATATATATATATACTTTTATTATATTTATAATCATAAACACATGAACAAAGAACACAATTTCCTGATAGAGACACACATAAAACTATAACAGACTCCAAAAATTAATATTTAAAATAAATGAATAATTCAAGTAACGGTGGAAATTAAACATCAACAAACCATCGGCGTCCTTAAAGGATTATTACGCAAATGAAGGTATGAAATTCCTCTGATAATATGCTTCATATTCACGGTCTGTTTTGTCACTTTTCATTTCAACGGCGAGTCTTTTATATTTTGCTTCTTTTATATGGTTCTCATTTATTACAGTTAAGAGCAAGCAGTATGTGTGTTTTCATAGTCACCCAAGGGATTTTGGTTTTATTATTGAAAGCAGATGTTTACAATTTATGCGTTTTATTCATTTCTGGTGACATGTTTTAAGGTATGAATTAGACGTTGCGATTTGGGATGTCTGTGTTTTCTAAGATATTTGTGGTAAAAATTGTGCATGCCTCGGATTTGTTATTTTTTAACGTTCATTGAGGTCTCGTTTTTTTAATGTTGAATATTTTTGTTAGTGTGGTTTATTTATTTCTTGTTACCTTTACGTAAAGGACATTTTATCCTATTACCGTAGACATGCAATTGTCTTATGGTGATTATGGAGGAATGGAGGATTATAGAAAATGTAGTTTCGTTTCGTCTGCATATGCAATTGTCATTTGCTGATTATGGAGGAATGGAGGATTTTAGCAATAGCATTTTCGTTTTGTGTACACATGCAACTCATATACAGCTTATGGAGAAATGGAGGATTATAGAAAATGTAGTTTCGTTTCGTCTACATATGCAATTGTCATTTGCTGATTATGGAAGAATGGAGGATTACAGCAATAACATTTTCGTTTCGTATACATGCAATTTTTCCCTCTTCCCTTGATATATATGACCAATGTTAAATATTTTTATTAGCGTGTTTTATTTATAATATGTTACCTTTGTGAGTGAATAAGATATTTCATCCATTAGCATTTTCATTTCGTATACATATGCAGACTATGGGGAAATGGAAGATTATAGCAATACCATATTTTTATTTCGTAAGCATATGCAGATTATGAAAAAGTGGAGTATCGTGACAATATCATATACAGTTACAATTATCCTTGTTGTATACATTTCCAATTGCGGATTTTGGAAGAATGGATATTTTTGATAATAAATGAAAGATATAAAATGATGCCTTATTCTAATTTACGCACATATTGTAGAATGTTTTAAGGAAGGTATTATTTACCTCCTCAAGATTAAATATATTTAAAAATCTCTTGGATTTGTTTTTTAGGTCTGGAAGCAAATATTACAATGTATGCATTCTTCAACAAATGAGAGATAAGATATTTTAGACAAAAATGAATATTTAAGAGATGCCTTAGTCTGATTTACGCATACATTGTAGAATGCTTTAAGGAAAGTATTATTTACTCCTAAAGATTAAAGATAATATTTAAAAGTATGCTGGATTTGGTGTTTAAGGTTTCGTGAAAATATTACTTTGTAGACACTTTTCAATTAATGATAGACCAAATATTTTAGATCATAAATGTATATTTAAAACATTGCCTTATTCTGATTTGCGAACGGATTGTAGATTGTTTTAATAAAAGTATCATTTACTTCTAAATATTAAGTAAAATAATGTTAAAACGTATGCTGGATATGTTTAAGGTGTACGTATACACTAAATATTTTTTTTAATATTGAATTCAAAACTCCAGTTTTTCAAATACGTCATTGGTTTATGCTTAAAATCATTTCAGTGAGAAAAAATTATATTAAGCTAATTATTAATTATCTAATTTCAATATAATCAGCTATTTATCGTGTTTTTAACAGTGATATCTCAAATTCTAATTTGTTCAGACAGACAATTCATGCTGGAAATTATTCCTAATATTATTCTTTTTGTTTTAACCCTCAATCAAGTTGCTAAAGGGAATAGATTATTTTTTACAATTTTTTTCACCAAAGAAGCCTAAAAAATCAAGATTTTTCAGGAATTTAAACATTTAAAAATCAACTAAAATTTAATTTCGTAACTAAAACCTGATTGAGGTTCAAGACATCCACTGTATTATATAGATTATAATGATACAAAACTAATTATAACAGATCAATTCATTGTTGAGTTATCACTGTTTGAAAAAGCATCGTATTGCAAAAACACAGCTCTTCAGAAATTGAGTTTGAAGTTTTGGAAACATGTTTGTACTGGTGACTGTACCTAACGAAAAAGTCTTGTCGCTAGAAAAGTATTCCGAATATTTACAAGATCTTGGTATCACTTAAAAGCTCAGAAAGTGGGAAATATTTTGAAGCAATAAAAACAAAATCGATATTCTGGTAAATTTTCGTGATTTCTAGTGTATACATACACCTTAATATTACCCTATTTTACGAATTTAATTGTTACTGCAATATTTTAATGCTTTTTAAAGTATGCTGGATTTGGTTTTTAAGATTCCGCATTTTACGAATTTGTAGTTATTCTGCAACATTTTATTTTTTCTTAAAAGTATGCTGGATTTGTTTTATGAGATTCCATTTTTACGAATTTCGTCGTTACTACAATATTTTAGTTTTTTCTTAAAAGATATGCTGAATTTGTTTTTAAGATTCCATGTTTTACGAATTTCGTCATTACAGCGATATTCTCATTTTTAAGTCTTAGCTGTACTTTTCATATTATGTCAGCAACATATTTTATGAACCTCTCAGTCATAAGTACGTATCGAAAGCAAAGCATCTATAATTTATCGTGAGTATTTGAACTGATGAACAGCTATCAAGTACGAAAATCATACCCTAGTTTGATTTATTGCCCAAGTTCTAGAAAATAAAATTAATTTTCGACTCCATTCTAAAATTTCAGTTAGAAATTCAATGTGTCAATGTATTCATTCAAGTAAAAGCTTTTATACTTTGTATATAATAGTATTAAGATCCTACATAAACGCAATTCCATAGCAATATAAAAATAACAACTTTTTCCGCACTTCGAAAATACGAACTTATGTATAAAATGCGAGAAGGCAAAACTCATTTTGCTTGAATAGATTTTGAAAGGAAAATACTATTATTTAAAAAACACAAGGGGAAAAGAAAATATAGATATTCCATGTACATTCTTAGAGAACTTTTAAACTTCAAATATATTTATATTCCATTGTTCAGGAATTATTTCTCTACAGAAAAATCTTTCATTTTTTTATAAGTGGAATTCTTCTCCGATTCATGGTGAATTCATTTTCTCAAATTTTGGAAAATATTTCTGCAAAACACGTTTAAACACTTGGTTGGATAGAGTTCTTAAAAAAAGTAAAAACTTTTGAAACTACGATTTCGTTTAGAAAATCGAAGCTGAATTTTATAGGGTATTATTTAAAAACTGTCGAAAGAAAGGAATTCCGCATATTCTACATGATTCTTGGAAACTTTTGAACTCTAAATGCATTATTTCATTGTTCTAGTAAATATTTCATGCTAGAAAAGCCTCTTGGTTTTCTTAAGAGAAATGCTTATCCAACTGTCAATAAAAAATTACAATTTCCTAAATTTTGTTAAAATTATGGTAAAAGCTCTGATAGAGAGTATATCAAGGAAATATAAAGCAGCAACTTGATCCGCCCTTTGGAAAATTCAAATTTGTTTATAAAATGTAAGCGGAAATAACTTTATTGAAATGCGATTTGAGAAAGGAAACAGAATTACTCTAAAAATATCAGACAGAAAAATGCATACATTTATTTTTTAATATCAAGCATAGACGAAATATATAATATTTATTTTTAGAAATTATTATACAGTGAGGAAATACATATATTATTTTTTAATATTAGGCATGGAGGAAATACATATATTGATTTTTTAACATCAGGCATGGAGAAATACATATATTTCTTTTTTAAGATTGGACATTGAGGAAATACATATGTTTAATATTTATAAATATCAGACATGCATATAATACAAATATTTATCATTCAAAATATATCAGACATGGAGAAAATGCATATATGTATTATTTAAAATTATCAGACAGAGAAAATACATATATTTATTTTTAAGAAAGTATCAGACATGGAGAAAATACATAAATTTATTAATACCAAAACGAACCATTTTCTTACTACATAATGTTTATTAAGATTAAAAAGAAGTAAAAAAGAAGTATCTCTTCGTCTTAGCTTACGAAATTTTGCCAACACACAAGACGAAATCACTGTAAATACCGATGTAAATATTTACAAGTAATAAACAAAGTAAACACAATATGCCGATTCTGAAAAAAAGAAATGCCATAGTTATACAAAAGGGTGTGGAAGTTAATAGAGTAAACCTAACAAGATTAAAAAAAGTTGAAATAATTGCAGCAAAAAAGGAAAAATTGAGGGGCAGACTTTGGTCATTAACTCTTTCGTTTTCTCTTTTTTTATTTCGCTTTCTGTTTAATTGTATTTTATTTGTTTGTATGTCTCTTTTTTACTGTTTTGCTCTACCATTAGAAATAAAAAAAACCTGAAGATAAACACACTGGTAATAAAGAACATGTTCAAATCAAAATTTTCAAGAATCAGACAAATGTCATGTATACTTCTTCGAAAGCATTTTAATTTAAAATGTGTTTATTCCTCTTCTAGGAATTAATCTCTTTGAAAAAAATATCTCACTTTTAAGGGTTAATTCACCTTGAACTAGTAATAGAATTCTATTTCGAAAGGAATTGATATAAATCATATTCAATCACTTATGTTAGAGTTCTAAAGAAATATAAAAAACATGTTCATCCACTTTGTAACAAAATATTTTTTATTATGTTTTGCAAACGAAACCCTTGTTATTTAAATATGGTTTCGATAAAAAGCAGGCCATTTCTTAAGAAATTAGAAGAAATACACATTTTTACTCTTAAAAACAAAAAATATTCTGCACATAATTCTTAGAATGCTTTTGAACTTAAAAATGTTTATTCCACAGTTCTAGAAATTGTTTCCTTCTGTAGAAACAACTTTTAAAGGTACAATTCTTCTCCAATCAATAGTAAAATGGATTTTCGCGTACTTTGGTAAAAATTATCCGTTACATAGTTAATACTTAAAATTTAATATATGTTTATAGCACAGATCTTGTGGCAAACATTCCCTTTAAAGAATTCTTAAGAATAAAATTCTACTAAAAGTGAAATTCCATTTTCGTAAGTTTTGGTAAAAATTGCTACAATACATATTTAAACATGCATTTGATAGGGTTGGAGATATCTATAAAATAGTCCTATTCATTTGCTTTTTGAAAAAGACAAATTCATGTACGTTATGTTTTGTAAGCGAAATCCTTTTTTTAAATGCGGTTTAGGAAGAAAAAGCATTTGCAAAAATGAGTCGGAAGAAAACATTTTTACCATTTACAAGAACGAGAATTATTCCACTACATCTGTGCCCTAGAGATGAACAGTTGTAAGTCCAATTTTATCAATCTCTCTTCCCTATTTCTGTATATCTGTACCTTGATAGAAAGTGAACCAGTGCCTACATATTTATTTAAAAAAGTGAAGCGATGTTGGTGGATCAGGGCGTCATCAAGGAGGAGCCTGACCCAGTCAACACAATATGGTGTTTTCTGCGAGTGGGCGGCAGTTCGCCAAAAGTAACCCACACGCCCCCAAACACCATAAAAACTAAAGTAGAATAGCAAAATTATAAAGGTAAAATAAGCGAAAGGACAAATAAGGTAAAAAGGTCCTGGAATAACAAAATATTAAACATCTCGTTATCATTATTCATTTTATTATCTTATCATTATTATCTCGCATGAGCATCGCCAACAAATGCCATTTGTAACGCCCACAAAAATTTTACTGTGAGACTACAACTGTGTCTCACAGTAAAATTTTTGTGGGCGTTATAAATGATCCCTGATGACGCCCATGAGTAACTCAGATACCCATGTATATGTGTTCATAAAATGTCATAGTTCCTACATTCATATCAGTGTAAATAATGTACGATACATTTTCGTATATAATAATGAGTGTTTGCATATCCCTAGAAGTGAAATACCGCAAATAGCCCGTTGTGTTGCTCCAGTGTGACGTTATGAAAATATCAATACCAATACCAATACCAAATACCGCAAAATGTGTCTTATCTTCCAGCGATTTAACCTCGCACCTAAACGAAAATCCAACACACATTTCTCACTATAATTATAAAATTTCTTAGTTTCTACATTCATATCATGTAAATAATGCGCTATAAATTTTCGTATATAATGAATATTTTCCAATCCTTCGCAGCCAAATGCTGCAAAATGTGTCACCTCTTCCAGCGATTTAACCGCGCTCCTCAACTAAAACCCAACGCAAGGTTCATTTCACAGCTGCAAATTAGTCCATGAATAACCGCCTGCATGTTTTAGACAACCTGCATTCGGTTTCGCGCAAACTAATGAAACCCTGTCATTTTTTGCTGTTGACTCCGTTAAGAATTAATATCACAGTGTTTCCATCCCAAACAAATGCTGTCTTGATTAAAGTCTGATTATCAGATGCGTTTCATCAAATTTCGCTTCTCGCGGAATTAAATTTCCTTAAACAACCAAGATGTTTGTTTCTGCGCCCTCTTTCCATTTAGCCATCACGGTTTTGCTACGGTGAAATTGAATTTGCTCCCCTGTAATCAACCATTTCATTTATTCCTGGATTCGCCTCCCTTAATCAACAGCGCCAAATTGCAAAATCAACAATCAGGCGTTACAGTAAATTAAAAGATCCGGTATGGAATCTAGGAAAATGAGATGCGGTTACCTTCTACCTGTGGGTGAGATGATGCAGTTTACATCTGCATGTTGCACTCGGAATTGCAGGGGGTGACCGCGTAATCGCATTTATTCATGCAAACTGCATATTTCGGCTGATGGTTCTGAACCCTTAGCCGCGAGATTTCCGAATAGTTTAATGTTGCTTCTACCCCACATCACATTTAACCCTCCTGGTGGTTGTCTCGACGAGGTATCTCGTCATTAGCAAAACTAACCACATAGTGATGGACGAGATATCTCATCCTTAGAATAAAACTGACCAGATTTTGATCTCGTCATCATAAAAACATAAGCAAATCCTGATGACTAGCTATCTTGTCATTAGCAAAATTGGTCGAATCTTCATTGATGAGATATCTCATCGAAACCACATGGAGGGAGTAAGTTACTAAACAACCACATATTTCTAAAGGTAGGTAGATATTTTAATTAACGTCGCACTGGAGCAACACAACGGGCTATTGGCGACGGTCCTGGATCAATCCCCAAGGGAAAGATCCGAGGACAACACCACGTAATTTTGAACAACGGTCAGATGACGGGGCAACACCTGAGCTGGCACCCTACTCTCCAAACTTCAACACCATGCCAACGTGAGGATATTTGAGGCCACGACAAATTTAACGAGCACCAGCCCCCTTTGTACATGACGGTCTTTGGTTGGATTCGAACTCGCAGCCCTCCTGTTGCTAAACCGTTACTATTCCAAGAGGGCTACCGAGGCCCTATTATTCTAAAGAATACGGTGATTCTTTCAACTTTTAAAAAGATTCTATTCGTCCTTTTCTTGGAACAGAATCTTTCTTTGGAACGAGTCTATTGGTCCTCTCTTAGGAATAGAATCATTTGGAAATAATCTATTACCCTTTTCTGTAGAATAGCATCCGAAGGATTCTACTGCTCCTTTCCTTCGAATTAAATCCTTTCAAAATGTTCTATCGATCATTTCTTTATAATAGAATATTTTGGAAAGATTCTATTGCTCCTTTCCTTAGAATAGAACCCTTTGGAAAGAATCCATTGATCAAGAAGGTCAAAAATGATGAGTAATACTCAGTCTACTTATATTTCACGTCTGTGGTCAACACCTTGTAATTTTGAACATTTGTCCGATGATGAGGTCAACATCTGAACTGGTACCCCACTTTCCAAACTTCCACATCACGCGAATGCGAGGCACATCCTGTGGAATCATCTTTGGAAAATTATAACTCATTTCCTTAGAATAGAGTGTTTCGGAAAGATTCTATAGGTCAAGAAGGTCAAAACTAGTTAGAGGTAGGTAGGTTAATAGTTGAATTGACGTCTCACTGGAGCAACACAATGAGCACACAAAAGTGATTGGAAATCATGCAGGGAAAACTCTAGGTTGCAAGGTGAAATTATGTGTGTGAACCCCTCAGGTAATTAACTTTTTCTGATGCTTCGATATCAGTGGAGTCAACTTTGGAAAATGTTTAGTGGTGAGGGCTTTATATCTTCGGATTAGAGTAGAAACTCATTCACTGATATTCCTTCGAAAATATCGCCAAATTATGCTTTTTTACGCCAATTGGTGATGAGGAATACATTGTCTCAATGCAAAGAAGCCACGGTAGACCTGGTGGTAGAGTCGTGGATTAGAAACCGTGGGGTTCCGAGTTCGAAACTCGATCCAACCAAATAACGTAGTGTACGTAGGAGTTGGTGTACGTTAACTCTCTCGTGTCCTCAAATGCCTTCACATTTGTGTGGTGTGGAAATTTGGAGTGTGAGGTGCCAGCTCAGTTGGTACAACACTATTGTTGTTAAATATCATTGTTGTTGATACAACAGTATTCTTTTTAAGTATCAATGTTGTTGATACAACACTATTGTTGTTAAATATCGATGTTTTTGATACAACAGTATTGTTGTATCAACAACAGTAAAATATCATTCTAAACGCAGTTTGAAAATGTAATTTTATTTTGCTTATACTCCTCTCTCCCCATGTTGTGTAAGTTGCGTTCCCTGAAATATCAAAGTAAAAATATCATGGAAACATCAAACCGAGGATCCAGGTTTTTCATCATATCAATCATAGTTCCTCTCACGCTTTGAAATCAGCAGGCTTTTTGCACGAACAAAAATATATCTGATCCACAGCCGCGCTTTACTTTAAATATCTCTTCCCCAATATGGAATAGATCAATTACTCCTACTGAAAGCCAGTGCGACGGAGATTCAACTACCTACCCACTCAAAGAAAACCTACCCACCAAAGCTCCGAATAGTTTCTATCGATATCTGACCGTGGTTCAAAATTACGAGATGTTGTCCAGGATCTTTCCGTTCGGGATTGATCCCGGACTGTTGTGAATAGCCGTGTTGCTTCAGTGCGACGTTAATTTACCTACCTATCTACAAAATATCATCGTATATTTTGAGCTGTGCCACTATTGTTGCCTATGAGCATTAGAGCATTTATTTGACGCCACTAGAGTACAACATCAAATACGCGAAGTGCAAGACAGATCTGACTAACAGATCAGAGTAAAGCAAAAAGAGGGTTTCTAACAGCCAGTTGTGGATTACAGTTAGATTGAATATTCGCATACACAATGCATCGAAAATGCAGCACCATGAAGAAATCCTCCAATAGCATTGAACGTATGAAGAGTGCTGCATGGAAGGATATGCAAATGATTAGTATTGCATTGCACGAGGGAAAGTCAAAAATTATCCGCACTTAATTTTTTCAATCTATTTATACAAATGTAGGGGTTGAACAAGTTCGTCATTTTTCTAGTCTCCTTCCTTTTCCATGCACTTGGTCCAGCGGTTCACTGCTTGCGTATACCCTCCAAGAACAAGGCTATCGGTTGGTTGCCCAACCATTTATTTACCGCTTTCCCCATTTCTTTGTCTATCTAATCTGCAGCGAACAAGCTACATTGTCGATGGTAACTCGCCGGTTTGCCGGTAAAGGTGCTTTTACTCCACAACACACTTAATGACTAAATAAACCACATCTTTTAAAAGAACCCTTGGATTCACTCAACCTTTAGAAGCATTCGATTTGTCCTTTCCCAAGAATTGAATAATTCGGAAAGATTTTATTGCTCCTTTCTTTGGAATAGAATTTTTTGGAAACATTATCTTGCTCCTTAACTTAAAATACAACCAATTAGTCAAGTTGACTAATTCAAGACAAGATCTTATTGACTTAGATTCTATCAGTCAATAAGATCAAATTTGGTCAGAAGTCATGCGGGAAAGACTGCACTGTGCAAGGTAGAACAGTGCGTGTGAACCCACCTTAGGGTTAAAACTACGCCTTTAGCCAATCGGCCACAGCCAACCTTAAATCCCAAACCTAGAGAACTGCCTTCTTGACTATCACATCACACAGAAAATAACTTTAAAACCCTCACCCACTAAATAACATCCGCAATAACCAAACAACTCCCAACCCTCATCTCGTCTTCGCGCGTCGACTTAAAAATTAAAGCCATCGATACATAGCTGAGGACGACATGAATCAATCCCTATGGCAATTTCCCAAATGCGAACGGCACAGAACTATGCAGGATCGTTCCGGGATCCCCTCCCCTTAATGCTCCGGGAACATTCGGGAAGATAGTCTGCGTGGGAGTAATCAAACATTGAAGCCATAATGATAAATCTTAGGAATCCCAATTTTCCCCACGCTAAGCAAATTTGTTTTCTCGCGCAACTGCTAACTGGAAGCGCTATTAAAACTCCACAGCAAATTGGTCGTTATGGGTTTAGCGCAGAAAATCCCAACCCAATCGGATCCTCCAGAATCTCCTACACCAGGACCGACGTCCACCATCTTAGTGTTGAAGTCTATACCGAAATCGAGGCGTTACATTAAATTAACCGGTAACGACACGTTCGGGCAGCCGCATTTGTCTAAATTCGTGTCCCGCGAATTATTGGATGGAAGGATTTTAATAAGCACCTTGGTAGTCATGTCTTTGCCATAATTACAGAAACCTCCACCGGTCCCCCGATATGGAAGCTCTGCGAGCATTCAAATTAAAACTTTATGATTTCAAAAGCACTTAGTTCCTACTTCGACGGTATTAATAAGTTATAAGGCTTCCTCTCCGGTTACTGATAATTGAAGAGGTTAGCTTCCGCAGGTTGAAGCATTCCGCTTTTCAGCGACTGGAAGCCGTTCGGTAGACTAAGCTGTTCTTTGATATCCTGTAGACGGCTTTTGGAGGTCGGTAAGGTCTGAAGAAATCGGATGAATCCTTAAGAGGATAGTCCCTCCCCCAGTTCGGTAATTGTTCGAATGGGGCTTCAAAGAACAATTATTCCGCAGTGATTAGAAATTCTCTCTGAGTTAGGAGCTGTTTGGGGAATTATTCGAGACGGCCGTTCGGTTATATAATACCAGACCATTTATTGGAATGTGAAAAGCGATAATTGACAATCTGGGGAGATTAAAATTCTATCGGAGAAGGAGGCAGTCTTCGATTTATAAAATGCATTAATCTTTCCGATTTAACTATTTTGTGGGCAATTGTGCCGGGTAAGTTTACGGTCAAGTGGATTGAATTGGAAGTGTTTGTGGACAAAGTGAGGGATTTGTAACTCCTAGAACAAGTATTTTAAGTTCGCCGCTTCTGTTTTACAACGGTAGTTCGGGAGCCCTAGTGTCAATTAAAGAATGCAGTTATGTTTATTTATTTATTCATGCTCTCATACACATGCATTCATTTAAAGCTGGTGCGATTTGTAACTGCTGGAACGAGCATTTTTGAGTCATGGTGTGAATTAGAGAAGGTGGTTATTTTATTTATTCATACTGTCATACACATCAATTCATTTACCACTGGCGCGGGATTTGTAATCGCTATAACAAGTATCTTGTTCGTCACTTCTGTTTCACAGTGATAGTTTAGGAGTCAGGGTGTGAAAAAAGATGGTTACTTTTACTTATTCATACTGCCATATAATGGGATTTGTAGCTGATAAGGAACACATATTTTAAGTTCGTCACTACTGCTTTACGACGATAGCTCAGGAGCCCTAGTGTGAGTTAAAGAATGTAGTTAAGTTTATTTATTCCTGTCATACGCATGAATCCATTTACTTTTGGTGCGGGATTTGTAACTGCTAGAACAAGTATTTTGTTCGTAGCTTCTGTTTCACAGCGATAATTTAGGAGTCAAGAAGTGAAATAGAGAGAGCTCTTACCTTTATTCATACCGTCATACAGATAATGGGATGTGTAACTTCTAGAACGTTTCCATTGCACAAGGATAGTGTATCAGGATAGTTTATTTATGGATTTTTACCATGCCAGCAGAACAGATACGGCCTTCCGTATAAGTTAACCCTCCTGGTGGTTGTCTCGACGAGGTACCTCATTATTAGCAAAATTGGTCATAGCTTGATGGACGATATATCTCGTCAAAATCACTTGGTGGGCTAAGCAGTTCACAGACCTAATGCGCCCATGAGGTTTTTCCGATCCGCAGATCAGATATGGCCCTCCATAAAGGTTTTCCATCCCGCCGGCCTAAATATTTACATCAAATATTTAAAAAAGCAAAAAATGGAAAATAAATATAAGAAAAACATAAAATATAAAAAATTAAAAAACATGAAAAATAAAATACATATATATAATAACATTATAATCCAAAGATAAAAACTTTAGTAACTTTACTAACAAAGATGCAACATAATACAAAATCTAAATAGCTAAAAACGTGGAATAAATATTAATAAAACAGAACTCTCCATGTATGTGCGCTTAAGACGCAAGACAGTCTAATAAGACAGATAAGATAATAATTCAACTAAATAAAATTTAAAAGGAAATTTTAAAGAGGCAAGTAATGCAAGAAGCAATATCTATATTATATCTACACTGCTGGCCACCCAAATTGCAACACCAAGAAAGACAAGAGATATCACAACAAAATTTATTTTGTAGATAACATGTTGACCTAGTATCAAATGATTAAATTTATAGACTTCTGTGAAGTGTGGTTCCTGCCAAAATCAGTAGCCAGAGTAGCCGCCATTGTTGGAGATCACCGCTGCCACACGCCTCGGCATTGATTCAAAGAGACTTTGGATGTGTTCTTGGGGTACAGCAGACCAAGCAGCTTCCACACGTTGCCAAAGTTGATCTGGTGTGGCAGCTGGGGATGTATTCTGGGTCAATCGTTGAGCAACCATGGACCACATGTTTTCTATCGGCGAAAGATCCGGAGAGCGAGCTGGCCAGGGAAGCAATTCAATCTGGCGATTGACGAAGAACCCTTGGACAATGCGTGCCACGTGTGGTCGCGCATTATCCTGTTGAAATATGGCTGTGGGCAAGCCCTGAAGGTGAGGAAGGACAACTGGCTCCAACACCTCGGAGATGTAGCGCTGGCTGTTTAAAGTACCGGCAATGCGTACTAGAGGAGTGCGAGAGTGATATTCAATACCGCTCCATACCATAATACCCGGTGCAGGACCAGTGTGGCGGTGCATAACGCAGCTGTTCAGCATCCTCTCTCCACGGTGTCTCCAGACTCGAATCCGACCATCGTGGTGTTGCAGACAGAAGCGTGACTCGTCAGTAAAGACAATTTCATTCCATTCTGCCGTCCACATCCTTCTTTCATCGCACCATTGGCGGCGGAAACGTCTGGGGTTCTGCGTCAAGGGTAGACGAAGCAATGGACGTCTTGCGGACAGACCACTCTGCTGTAAACGGCGTCGAATGGTACGCGCAGACACTGGATGATGCGGTACAGATTGAATGTGCTGTGCTATGGTTCGTGATGTGGCTGAGCGATCCGTCACTGCCATACGCACAATATGCCTGTCATCACGTGAAGTGGTGCACTGAGGTGGATGCGATCGAACACGTCGGTCCGTCGTACCCTCCTGCATCCAACGATCACATATCCGCATTACAGTTGTTTGGTTTCGTCCAACACGACTACCGATTTCCCTGAAAGATAATCCACAATCTCGGTAGGCCACTATCCTTCCTCTGTCGAACTCGGATACTTGATCAAAAGATGATCGCTGTTTTGTACGAGGCATAATTGATCGTTTTTTTGAAAAAACCACAAGAAAAACACAACTGCCGTACTTGAAATCGTCGAAATCTCCAAGCCTTAAATAGCGCTTTGAAGTGGCGCCACAGGCGCGCGTGATGTGCGTCTGCGCTGAAATTCTAATCATTTGCATATCTCACCTCCGCTAATGCATGTTGTAA
Source organism: Meta bourneti (assembly GCA_933210815.1). Classification (NCBI taxonomy): domain Eukaryota; kingdom Metazoa; phylum Arthropoda; class Arachnida; order Araneae; family Tetragnathidae; genus Meta; species Meta bourneti. The sequence continues at coordinate 91,449,645 of OW119933.1, forward strand.
ATTTCATATTATTTGCATGCTTCCTTCAGGGTGTTGCATTTACGGTGGCCAGCAGTGTATATTAAAAACATAAAAAGTAAATAGTAAAAACAAAAATATTAAAATACATACAATAAAAAATATTCTAAAAAGTAGCAAATCGGAGTATAACATTATTCCGCATATAGCTATGCTGAAATTTGCGCAAGCAGCTTAAATTATATTCTTGTTATTTTTTCGCTTTGTTACATTTTTTGTATTGGCTTATAAGTATACGATAAAATGGTACTAGAAATATCATGCAGACAAATATGCATTTCCTCTCAACTTTACTAATCATTATTCTCAGAAGGAATATTACTAGCATGTTTTTACTAAACAAATACTGATAAACAGTGAACGAAACAAAATTAAATATAAAAGTACATAACATAATTTTTATAAACCGAAGCTAAATTTGAGTTTTGTTTACAAGTGTGCATTTTTAAGTCTAATAATTTCGAGGTTAATGCAACTGCCATAAATTTATGAAATAATTGTAGCGTAATTACTTCAACTAACGTAGTAAAAATAAAGGCATTATAATTAATTTAAGCTGATGCTTACATAAATAGTTGTTGGGAAAGTCTAACCAGTTTAGATAAGAAAACCTAATAAGGTGTAAGGACAGAAAAAGATTCAGTAATCTTAAGCCTCGAAATGCTGGGAAATATTCCCATAAAATCATCTAATCGATGGGGTATGAAAATATTGACTTAAATCTCGTACGCTTAAAAATCGTTATTATTATAATTTTTATTTTCAGATGAGCACGCTTGCAAAGAATTTCCATAGAAATCTCCTCTTGTTGACTTTTACGCTGCACTAAATCTCAGTTTCCCATAAAAAACACTTGACACTGACAGCCTCATATGTCGGAAAGGATGTTTTTCTTTTTGTAATGAATAATTCAATTCTCTTGTATCTGAACAGTTTACTCCACTCATCGGAATGAAAACAACAAAATATAATAACAGCAACAATAAAATAAGAGAAACGAAAATTAGCAATCTTTACGAGCTTCTTTTTTCCCTTCATTGTTCCAAGGTTTTTGTTTATGAAATTAGTAGTTCAATCCTTTCCATGTAAATTATTTACTCATAACATCGGAACGAAATAGAAAAATAATTAAAACACCAAAAAGGAAAATTAGCAATATTTACAGATTGCTTTGTTTTCCCTTTAAAGTTTCAAGGATGTTTTCATTTTGGAGATGAATAGTTCAGTCATCTTGCTTGCTAAATTTACTCCTAATATCGGAATGAAAATTAGTAATAATATAATAATAAGAATAAGAAACTAACTAAAACGAAAATTATAAATCTTCACGAGCTTGCTTTGTTTTCCTTTCATTATTCCAAGGATGTTTCCATTTTTGAAATGCATATTTCCATCTTGCATCAGAACTATTTACTCCTCATATCGGAATGAATTAAAATAATGAAAAATAGCAATTTTTACCAGCTTGCTTTGTTTTCTATTCGATGCTTCAAGGATGTTTTTTATTTTGAATTCATTGATTCAATTATTTTCCATTAGAACTATTTATTCCATATATTAGAATAAAATATAACAATAAAGAAAACAAAACAAAAGAAAAATAGCAATTTTTACTAGCTTTCTTTGTTTACCATTCAACGTTTCAAGGATGATATTAATTTTGAATTGAATAATTAAATCTTCTTGCATGTGAATTATTTGCTTCTAACAAAAGAATGAAAAGTAACAATAACAAAATAAACAAAACAAAATTTAACTATTCTTTATTAAATCAAGAAAATTAATTATTTCTTTACTAGCTTGCTTTGTTTTCCTTTCTTTTAATTCAAGAATGTTTCAATTTTGGAAATGAATAGTTAAATACTCTTGCTTGTGAAATATTTACTCCTTATTTTGAATATATACAATAATACTTATTCTCAAAATAAAATAACTATTATTATTATATAAATGATAACAATTATAGAAGAAATAACTTTTAGTGTTAAATAAATGATAACCATATAAAAGAAATGTAGCAAAAATTAAAAATTATAATCTTTACAAGCTTTTATTTCTTTTCTTTTAAACATTTCAAGGAGGTTTTCATTTTGGAAATGAGTAGTACAATCATCCTGTTTATGAATTATTTACACATAGCATCGGAATAAAAATAGCAATAATATAATAATAGCAATAACAAAATAACAGAAACGAAAATAATAAATATTTGCAAACTTGCTTTGTTTTCTTTCTCAAGGATATTTTCATTTTTAAAGCGAATAGTTTAATTCTTTGTCATATGAACTATTTACTCCTCATATCGGAATGAAATATAACAATAATGAAAACCAGCAATATTTATAAACTTGATTTGATTTACATTTGATTTTTCAAGGATATTTTTAATTTTGAATGAAATAATTCATCTTTCCACATCAGCTTTTACTCATTACATCGAAATAAAAATAATAGTTATGCAAATAACAGTTATACTAATAACAGTTTTAAAAATACATTTATAAATATAACAGTTTTATAAGTTTTAAAAATAATAGCAATGATAACATCCTTTATAAGCTTGCTTTGTTTTCCATTCTATGTTTGAAGGATGTTTTTTCAGCTCTCAAGGATGCGAAGTATTTTCTCCTCGTATCCGAATAAAACATAAGAATAATGAAAAACAAGACAATGAAAAATCACAAATTTTACAAGCTTGTTTTGTTTTCCATTCAATGTCTAAAAGTCAAACAGAATGATCGATACTTCAGCCGCAGATTATCCGGGTTCTTTAATAATTGAAATCAATCCATCACTCTAGCTTCGAAGTCGATCAACCACTGTAAACATCAGCTGAATTAGTTTGATGTTACTTTCTTTGTTTTTTGAACTAAACTAATGAACTAAAATCTAAACAACTTAATAAAACAAAACTAAAACTATTCCAGCATTAGTACTATATACAGCGTTGCTATACACAGTATTAGAATTAGTTCGATGGTCCTTTCTTTGTTTTCTGTATCAAGCTAATGAATTAAAAATTATAACAACTTAATAAAACTAAACTAAAACTATACCAGTATTAGTACTATATACAGCATTACTATATACAGCATTACTATATACAGCATTACATATACAGCATTACATATACAACATTACCTTATACAGCATTACTATATACAGCATTACATATACAGCATTACATATACAGCATTACATATACAGCATTACTATATACAGCATTACATATACAGCATTACCTTATACAGCATTAGAATTAGTTCGATGCTACTTTCTTTGTTTTTTGTACGAAACTAATGAACTAAAAACTAAAACAACTTAATAAAACTAAACTGAAACTATATTAGTAATACATATATCACAAAAACTAACTTAATCCTCTGAGCTTCACGAGATTCCCGAGTAGTGTAGTATTTCTTTTACCCCACTACACACATCTGATGGCTAAATAACCACATCTATAGGTCGAAAGAATCCATGCATTTTTTTCAAACCTTTAGATAGATCCTATTGTCCCTTTCCTTTGTACAAAATCCCTTGGAAAGATTCTATTGCTCTTTCTTTGGAAGTGGATCCTTTGAAATCATTCTATTTCTCCTTCCTTGTAATAGAATCCTTTGAAACTAATCTATTTCTTCTTTCCTTGGAATATAATCCTTTGAAATTATTTCTCTTTTCCTTGGAATATAGCCCTATGCAGTTATTTTATTTCTTTCCTTATAATAGAACTACTTGGAAAGATTTTATTTCTTTGGAAGTGGATCCTTTGAAATCATTCTATTTCTCCTTCCCTTGTAATATAATCCTTTGAAATTACTTTATTTCTTCTTTCCTTAAAATAGAATCCTTTAGAAAGATTATATTGGTCAAGGAAGTGAAAACTAGGTTGCAGTCATACGGGGAAGACTGCAGGTTGCAAAGCGGAATTGTGCTTGTGAACCCTTCAGAGGGTTAACAAGTGAGTTTCAAACATTCATTATTTAAGTTACATTTTAGAAAATTATATTTTATCCAGTTTACCTCAGCTAGTTGTCAACAAATAGTTTTGAAGTGATTAAAATAGTTACATAACGTTGAGTAAAACAGCTACAAAATAACGTTAAAACTCAAGAATTAATGTAAAAAATTTCCCACTCGTAAATTAATAATGAATATTTAATCTGAAGTTTATAAAATAGTTTTTCATTTTTGCGAAGAATATCAATTAACTTTGTGTGCACAGCTTAAATATTGTTCCAAGCTGCTGATAAATATGCAATGGAATTGTATCGCATCTAAAATATGTTAAGATAAGAAATTGTAAATACATTCTAATCTCTTTGGGAAACATGTAGCATTATTCTGATAGTTTACAAAATTAATTGGTTTAGTTCAATATATGTTATCTCCGAGAGGATCTTATTAAACCAAAAAATTTCTTGATATTTTGTATAGAATGTTTAAACTTGTTTGAATATTTAAATTATTTCGTTTGATGTAGTTCGAAAGTACACATTTCCGTAGATTTAATGGTACGCAGAATTTTACCTAAAGAATTTATTTGTTTAACATACCATTATAAATTCATGCATACTGATTTATGTACAATGTAATCTATCTTATTTATTCTAGAGAATCCAGATTGTGTCGATCTCATGCTTACTTTTAATGAAATACAATTTTATAACCATGTTAAAAGAAAAATACGCCTATTTATGGTGAATTTATACACTAGAAGATTTTTTAAATTTTCACTTTAAAATCCAGTTTTTTCACAATCTGTTATTGGTTTACGCTTAAAATCATTTCAGTGTGAAAATATCGAATTAAGCTAATCATTAATTATCTAATTTAGGTATAATTAGCTAATTAGCATGTTTTTGAATAGCGATATCTAAAATTCTAAATTTTTCAGAACGATAATTAATGTTGGAAATTATTGCTTTAAGATTCTTCATGTTTTGACCCTCGATCAAGGTACTAGAGGTAGAGTTTTTTATAGTTTTTTTCACCAAGAAAGCATAAAAAATCTCAAGATTTTTCAAGAATTTCAACATTAAAAATTTACTAAAAACTCATTTCTTAACTAATAACTCTGAGGGTCAAAGAATCCACTGTATTACATAGATTATAATGATGAAAAAATATTTATGAATGATTAATATTCATTGTTGAGTTATCGACAGTTACCGTTTCAACAAAGCATCATATTGCAAAAACACAGTTCTTAAGAAATTGAATTTAAGCTTTTGTAAACATGTTACAGTACCTAATGAAAAACCCTTGTAACTAGGAAAATATGTTGCATATTTACAAGATCTTGGTATTATTGGAAAGCTAACGAGTTGAAAATATTTTAAAGTATTAAAAAGATCGATATTCTGGTTGATTTTTGTGATTTCTAGTGCATATATACAACTTAAATGCGCTATTTTTTTTAAAAGTATTTCTCTACGTAGTGAGTTATTACTTTTAAAGACTTTGGGGATTGCTAGAAAATAAATATCTATCTCTAGACCGCAAGACATTACCCAGAAGGTTTTTAGTTTTGATGATTTTCTAGTTTATATAAATATTTTGATAGATATGTAATTTTCTTATCTTTAGTACATAAAAAAATGTTTATTGAGAACACACAAAATTTTTAACTGTATCTTTCGTTTATTCTGAGAGAAAGTACATGAAAAATAACATTGTTGGTATTCGACTTCAATTCTCTTTAAAGAGATCCAGTTCCTTTTGAACGATTCTTTTATTTTTTCTCATTACAAAATGTTTTACTGTACCTCTTATTCTAATGGATATAAAAAGCATTTCAAATGAATATAATAATCTCTACTTATAAACAATAATTAAAAAATTCAATTCCTTAAAAAATATTTCAATATTTAACCATCCAAGTGACTTCTAGTCATCAAGATGCGACCAATTGTACTAATAGCGAGATATATCGTCATCAAGATATTACCGACTTTTGATGATGACAAGATCAAGATCTGGTCAGCTTTTTCTAATGACGAAATACCTCGTCCATGAAGATCTGGTCAGTTTTGCTATTGACGAGACTTCCCCTCGAGACAACCATCAGGAGGGTTAATATTTTAACCCCCTGGTGGTTGCCTGGACAACGTATCTTGACAGTAGCAAAACTAACCAGATCTTGATGGACGAGATATCTCGTCATAAGAAAAACAGACCTGATCTTGATCTCGTCATCACCAAAAAACGGCGTCATTCGGAATTCAATCAGCATTCTTGATGACGAGGTATCTCGTCATTACAAAATTGTTCTGGTCCTGATGGACGAGATATCTCGTCGAAACTGCTTGGAGGTTTAAAAACTGGAGGGTTTCACTCCTGACATTCGATAGAAAACCTTTAATAAATGGAGGCCGCGGTACCCCGGTTGGAAGAGTAACGGACTAACAACCGGAGGGTTGAAAGTTCGAATCCAACCAAAGACCGTCGTGTATACGAGAGATGGTTCACGTTAAATCTGTCGTGGCCTCAAATGTCCTCACGTTGTCTTGGTGTGTAAGTTTGGAGAGTGGGGTAGCAGCTCTGTTGTTGACCTCGTCATTTGACCGAGATTCAGAATTACGTGTTGTTGTCCTCGGTCTTTCCCTTTGGGGGTTGATACCGGACCGTCACCAATATCCGATTGTGTTGCTTCAGTGTAACTTTAATTAAATACCTACCTTTAATAAATGGCTAAATAATTACAACTATGAAATTTTGTTATCGTATTCTTTAAAGCTGTACGATTAGTACAAGACAATGATATAAATCCGATATTTTTGGTTTCCTTTTGAGTACTTCGTCCCCTTGAGATGCTCAACAATAGTCAGGCGGCACAATCAGACACTTCATCAAAAATAGTAACGCGCCAAAGTAGAACCACGTTACATACACTATTAAGTCACAGTTGTGGTAGCAGCCCGTAGACTAGTTTCTTTATGCTTAACACTTGCGTTTTTACACTTTTTGCACTTATTGTGCCCTTAAGAAGTTTTGAACTTCTCAATCGATTCGTTGTTCCTCCGTCATAGCAAAACACTTTTGTTAAATATAACTGCTGTTGATAGAAAATTATTGTTGATAAAATTTCACTATACTTGATAGCTATTGTGTGCAACATTGATACAACATTGTTGATAAAATATTACTGTTTTTGATACAGCACTATTGTTGATAAATTGTCATTATTGTTGAAAACACACTATTCCTCTGTTCATACAATACGATTGTTCTTAAATACAACTCTTGCTGGTACAAAACTATTGTTGATAGAATATCGATGTTGTTGATACAAGACTTGTAGATAAATTATCATTATTGTTGATAAAACACTAATATTTCTTACAACACTATTGTTGTTAATATCACTCTTGGTAGATCACTTTTGTTGTTGATTATATATCACTGCTGTTGAAGCAAAACTATTTTTGATAGAATATCACTGTTGTTTATACAACACTATTGTTGATAAATTATCCTTATTGTTGATAAAACACTAATATTTCTTATAACAATTTAGTTGTTAAATATCACTGTTCATACAACACTATAGTTGATAAATTATCATTCTTTTTGATAAAATATAATTTTTATTCATACAATACTTTTATAAAATATCACTCTTGTTGATAAAACTCTATTGATGTTGATACAACACTATTGTTGTTAAAAATCACTGTTGTTCATACAACACTACTGTTGATAAAGTATCATTCGAAATGTAGTTTATAAATGTTTAAACTCTACTTTTTCTATTCCTTTCTCAGCCGACGTAGATTCAAATACATACCCACTCAAAAAAGAGACGAAGCTCCGTATTGATTCTATCTTCATCTGACCGTGGTTCAAACTTGCGAGGTGTCCTTGGAAGCTTTACTTTACTTGACGTTTCTTGGTACAGCTTAGCTATATATGGCCCTCGTGCCGTAGAACTCAATCAACTCAGCAGCTCATTTGTTTGGAAGTGATTAACCGAGCCAGATTAGACTTGGAAGGTGATTAACTACGTTATCATCGGTATTTTTAATGCTTCACATACGTTGGTTGTGTTTGGATTTTGCATATGTAACTAAGCAATTGATGCGTATGATATATTTGTTTCCAAGGACCGAATTCATCCGTTCAATTCATTCTAATCAAAATGACGGTTGGTTTGCTGAGTTTTTTTGCGTAAGGGTCATATTTGACCTTGTCGTGCCAAACACAAGTCAAGTAACAGAAAGAAAAAAGGGTCGCGGCAGCTCAGTCAGAAGAGTAGCCGATTAGAAACCGGAGTGTTGCGAGTTCGAAACTCAATCCAACCAAAGACGTCGTATACGACGGGCCTCGTGTATGTTAGATTTTTCGTGGCCCCAAATGCCCTCACTTTGGCGTGGTGTGGAAGTTTCAAGAGTGGGGTGAGAACTCAGGTGTTGACCTCGGCATCTGACCGTGGGTCAAAATGACGAGGTGTTGTAAACGGATCTTGACTTTCAGGATTGATCCCGGACCGTCAACAATAGCGAGTTGTGTTAATGCGCGATGTTAATTCAACTACCTCCTTGTTTTGCGTTTGGTGAAATATGGCCCTTCGGCCATGAAACCCAAACAATCACGACTCTTGGAAAAATAAAGGCAAATTGCAAAATACGAACACAACTGGTATCTTAGGTGTTAAAAACGCGAATGATAACGAGGTTAATCACTTTCCAAGTCTAGTCTTGTTTGACCACTTTCGAAACAAGGGAGCTGTAAAACATTCCACCCAAGTATAGTACTACAATTTTTTTTATTCCATTCCCAATTTAATTTTGCTGCAAGTAGACATCGTAATAAATATATCAGCACTGCTGCTCATCGGGCATCTTGATAGAAACGAATTTGATATCTCAATTCGGCTCTTGGAAAAATAAATTATGTATGCAAAATCCAAACACAAGCGACGTATGTGAGGTACTAAAAACGCGGATGATAATAAGGTTAACTTCCAAGTCTTATCTCGTTCGGTTAACCACTCCCGAAATAAATGAGCTGTAAACAGGCTACGAAGGTATTGTACTAAATGCGTTTATACCATGAAAAATTTAACCCTCTAAGTGGTTTCAGGGAGATCTCGGCCATCAAGATCTGAATAGCTTCGCTAATAATTTTGATAAATATCTCACAATCAAGATATTGACGATTTATTTATGACGCCGAGATCAAGATCTGGTCACCATAAGACTAGATGACGAGATCTGGTCAGGTTTTTCTTATGACGAGATATCTCGTCTATTAAGATATGGTGAGTTTTGCTAATGACGAGATACCTCGTTAAGACAGCTCAACCAGCAGGTGTGTTAAAGTTGTAATATGTAGACTTCATAATAAATATGTCAGAGTTTCTGCTCATGGGCATCTTGATAGAAATTAATGGAATATCTTAATTCGGGTCTTGGCAAATAAATTATATATGCAAAATCCAAACACAACCGAAGTATATGAGGTGTTAAAAACTCGGATGATAACGAAGTTAATCACCTCCCCAGTCTAATCTGGTTCGGTTAACCACTCTCGAAACAAATGAGCTGTAAAAGAGGCCCCAGTCTTAGCAGACTAAATGTATTTTAATACCGCTATCTATTTAATGCCCCTCTCCGTCAATTCTTCGTGCGCGGTTTTCAAAGCTTAGGGCTTTCATCTCAATTGATGAGCGCCGCATTTCTTCTCGCGGTCCGCACTCTGAGGCGACGCGGCTAATCGACGGATAGTTTATCCTCTCCGCGTCTGCCCATAACGACGCGGCGCTTCTGCGATGAGCGTTGCTTTCTGACGTTGATCCAACTCGAGATGAAGACAAAAGAGGGAATTGTTCAATCAGGCCAATGAAGGATTTGGACGGGGCGGCGCGGGGGCGTAACAAATGAGCGGGGGATCTGGCAAGTCACGCGCTCGAGGTGGGGATGAGCGTGACAACGTGTCGAGCATTGGGTATCGTCGAGAAACAGATTAACGCTATCCCTCACGTCCACGAGCATTATCCCCGTTCGGAGCTGGTTGGTGGTGTGGGTGCTTCGAAGGGGTTTTCCGGCAATTTCTTTTCCGACGCCCTTTTAGATCAGGGCGGCCCTTTTGTCCGCGCCCCTAACGAAATTCGGGAGGTTTTGTCTTCCTGTTGATAAACGACGTGGTTGCCCATACAAAGCGAGGACATATGATAGACCTAATCTTTTAGTAAATTGAAGTCGTCGTTAACCCTGGAAAGTTGAACTTCCTTCGGTGGAACTTCGGAACCTAGCGCACACATCATGTCATGAAATGTACGAATATTACGAAATTACTGGAGGAACCAAACAAGATCAGTAGATTAATACACAATTTATTATATTATATGTATTCCTAGGACAATTTATTTAGTTACATACTTCAATATTTGGTATTTATATCAGAATAATATATTATTTATCATGATGGCCATAAAAATTGTATATATCGTGCAATGTGTTCCAGGAATTATATTTACTCCTCACACCACACCAGCTCATATGTTGCCTCGTCATCTGACCATGGTTCAAAATTACGTGGTGGTGTTCTCTATCTTTCCCATTGGGATTGATCCCGGACCGTCACCAATAGCCCATTGTGTTGCTCCAATAGACGTTAATTAAATACCTACCTCAAACCGCCACACTATTATTTAAATCTTATGTTAGGTGTAAGGTCCTAGTGAAAGAAAATATGGGAACGGAAGTGGTTAGTAGCCTTAGGAGTCTAACTTTCTCCTGGTGAAAAGGCCTAACGGCTTACTGACATGGTTTTTAGATCAAGGCGGCCCTTTTGTGACGGTGGTTGCCCATACAAAGCGAGGACGTATGATACACCTAATCTTTTAGTAAATTGAAGTCGTCGTTAATCCTGGAAAGTTGAACTTCCTTCGGTGGAACTTTGTAACCTAATGCACACATCATATCATGAAATGTACGAATATTACGAAAGTATGAGAGGGACCAAACAAGATCAGTAGATTAAAACAAATAATTACTGAACATAATAAAAATTCATTGACTTCATACCATGCAAAGATATCTCTCAAGATATTAAATTAAATTTGTATAAGAGGAATATAATTTGAGATGGGATAGGGCTGAAAGAAAGTCATGTACTTACTATAAAAAAACACAATACATTAGGCATTGGGCATAATAGGGAAAGATAAAGTCACAAAAAATTTCTTAAAAATAATTCTGTAGAGAAGAGGATGAACGAATGAACTGATAAGAATCATGGAAAACCCTTTGAGAGAAAAGTGAGAAAGCAAGGTAAGTAAAAGCAAGGTTAGTAAAGTAAGTAAAAGCAATGTAAGTAAAATCCAGGTAAGTAAAGTAAGTAAAAGCAAAGTAAATATATATATATATATAAAAACCAGGTAAGTAAAAGTAAGGTAAGCAAAAGCAGAATTTTGTTAAGCATTAAAAATGGCAGAAAATAAGGAGCATTTTCGACATATTATACTTTTCTTTTTCAGAAAAGGCAAGAATGCTTCGCAGACGCAAAAGAAGATATGTATATGGTGAGGGAGCCGTTGACGAATCCACATGCCGTAAGTGGTTCAGAAAGTTTCGTCACCTGGATCAGTTCTTTATCCAGAAACCTCAGAACTTCTATGAGTGCGGGATTATGCAGCTACCGGAGAGATGGAGAAAGGTCATCAAACAGAACGGTACATACTATATTGATTAAATGTAATTTTTAATAAATAAAATTTTTCTTCAAGTTTTGTCAAAAAAAACGGGATGAACTTTTGCATCAACCTAATACATAAATGCAATACATACTCATACTTATAACATTGGTAAAACAGCAAAAACCTGCTATTAACTCTAATCCTGGTTGTCTCGACGAAGCATCTAGGCATTAGCAAGACTAACCAGATCTTGATGGACCAGATATCTCATCGAAACCACTTGGAGGGTTAATTCGAACTCAAGGAGATTCTCGAATTAGGGATCACGTTGGCGTGGTGTGAAAGTTTGGAGAGTGGGGTACCAGCTCAGGTGTTCTCGTCATCTGACCGTGATTCAAAATTACGAGGTGCTGTCGTGGGATCTTTCTCTTCGGAACTGATCCTGAACCGTCACCAATAGCCCATTATGTTGCTCCAGTCAGACGTTAATTAACAATCTAAATTGAATCAGGAGGTAAGTGAAGTTTAAAATAATTTCTCTTTAATGAAGGAGCCAAAATTTTAAAACTACATAAATGCAATGCATACTCATGCTTGTAGCATTGGTAAAACATGAATAGAACTGCTCTTAACTCTTCTGGTGGTTGTCTCGACGAGATATCTCGTCATTAGAGAAACTGACTAGATCTTGAAAGACGAGATATCTCGTCATTGGGAAATTGGTCAGATCTTGATGGACGAAATATCTTGTCAAAACTACTTTGAAAGTTAATTCCAACGCAAGGAGATTCTCTAACCATGTAAATGAAATTTTAAATATTTTCTCCATAGTGAAAAGGCCAAAACTTTAGAAACTACATAAATACAATACATAATCATGCTTATAGCATTGGGTAAAACAGATCAAAATAAACTGGTATTAACACTCCTGGTGTCTGTCTCGACGAGATATCTCATCATCAGCAAAATTGGTCACTTCTTGATGAATGAGATATCTTGTCCTAAGCATAATCGGTCAGATATTGATGGACGAGATATCTCGTCATTAGAAAAATTGATCAGATCTTGATGGATGAGATATCTCGTCATAAGCAAAACTGGTCAAATCTTGACTGACGAGCTGTCTCGTAATTAGCAAAATTGGTCGGTTCTTGATGGATGAGATATCTCATCATTAGCAAAATTGGTCAGATCTTGATGGACGAGATATCTCCTCATTAACAAATTTGGTCAGATTTTGGTGAACGAGATGTCTCGTCATTAGAAAAATTAGTCAGATATTGACGGACGAGATGTCTCGTCATTAGCAAAATTGATCAGATATTGATGGACGAGATATCTCATCATTATCAAAATTTGTTAGATCTTGATAGACGAAATATCTCGTAGAAACCAATTGTAAGCTAAATTCTAGTGCAAGGAGATTCTCTAATCAGGTAAATGAAATCCAAAATATTTTCTCTAATTAAGGAGCCAAAACTCCAAAACACGTGCACTCATTTGCACAACTTAAGCCGGCACTTTTAAAAATGTAAGCAATAACGGATACGTACCAATAAGCTCATGTTCCGTGACCTCAGCGCGAATAATTAAATTAATGACTAAAAACTCCGAAAACTTAAGGCTATCAAACCTCTTCCACGGAATTAAACTCTGGGGTGGTTGGGTGCGTTCGGCTCGGCGATTGGTCGTTCCCTGCAGTTCGGGAAAGTTTTAAGAAACTGCATTAACTTGATTACTTAGAGAGCAATCGATGAAATAAGTTGGCAAATGAAGCGGAACGGTTTCTGAATCATACCACTCTCTTATTAAATCATCAACATTTAAATGGCTTTGAAATACAACGGAAATTAACCTGAAAAATGTCCGTGGGATTAGTTAAGGTTACGTGAAATGCAATAACTCGGACTTAAATTCGCAGTAATTCGTGGACATCAATTAAATTTTGAATGACGAAAGAAAAACCGAATAGTTTAGTACTCTACTTTAAGTTGGTTGGAGGGCCGTGGTAGCCCAGTTGGAAGAGCAACGGATTAGCAACCAGAAGGTTGCAAGTTCGAAACTCGGTCCAACCAAAGACAGTCGTGTACGCTAGGGTTTGTGCACGTTAAATCTGTCGTGGCCTCAAATGTCCTCACGTTTATGTGGTGTGGAAGTTTGGAGAGTGGGGTGCCAGCTCAGGTGTTGCCTCGTCATCTGACCGTGGTACAAAATTACGTGCTATTTTTCTCAGATCTTTCCCTTCGGGTTTGATCCCTGACAGTTGCCAACAGCCCGTTGTGTTGCTCCAGTGCGACGTTAATTAAATGCCTGCGTACCTGATCACTTTTCAATCAACATTTATCCAGTTCAACCTGAGCAATGTCGGGCAATTCTGATTGTTTATTTGTCGTGGCTCAGGGGTATGCCCACTACGCTAGCAACCTTAGAGTTCTGCGACTCATGTCCAGGTTCGAATGCTGCCAGATACATTCCTTCCTAGGTGTATTTCTTCTGCGTCTGTAAAACTTTCATCGTGTGTGTATTTCTGTTTCTTGATGTGTCTCGAGCAGAAGGGTCCAATATGGCCCTTACGCCATAAAACCCCCAAACAACCAACCAATTTCGCCAAGATGCGCCAAGCATCGTTTCCCGTCAAGTGGGTTGGGCCCATTGACCTGAAATAAAGAAAACTGATCATTGCTATTGAGAGGAGTTTCGAAACGTGTAATGAACATGTCGACTAGTAGTCACGTGACTTCTAAGAAAATGTGACTTGTTTGGCCGATTTGGAATCTTATCGCTTCGTTTGGCGACGACGTAACATCTCATGGCATTGTAGGTGCTTGAATGCATTTCTATAGAGTGGCGGCCAAAAGTGATAAAATCGCCAAATTCTTCTACTATCTGATGATCCATTAATGTATCAATCAAATGATGAATCAATGGATTGGCATCTTCTCCCGTCCCATGGACCAATCAGATCAAAAATATTCCTTCCCCCAGCAGACGAAAGCAGTCTAAGGATCACGTTACTACTAGTTTTGGTCACGTTACTACTAGTTTTGGTCACGTTACCACTAGTTTTGGTCACATGATCCTGGGCACACAAAAAGGTTACCATTGATCACTACTTTTATATTTGCTCTATGGTTGGGCCGCGATAGCTCGGTTGGAAACGTAGCGGAATGGCAACCTGAGGATTGCGAGTTCGAAACTCAATCCAACCAAACACCGTCGTGTACGTGGTCCAACCATAGACCGTCGGGAGGCTGGTGCACGTTAAATCACTCAAGGCCTCAAATGTCCGTATGTTGGCTTGATGTGGAAGTTTGGAGAGTGAGGTGACAGCTCAGGTGTTGAATTCGTCATCTTACTGTGGTTCAAAATTACGAGATGTCCTCGAATCTTTTCTTTCGGGATTGATCCCGAATCATCACCAGTAGCCCGTTGTTTTGCTTCAGTGTATGGTTAATTCAATTGCCTATCTACCTGGATGATTTAGAATGTTAGCGTATCAAATTATTCATGCCATATACAAATTTAGATCAACCATATATTTTATGAGAGGCATTTTTAGTCTTTCAGCATCGGTACGTGTTTTTTGTTCATGTTCCCAATGTGACGACAGTTGGCTTGATTTTAGAATAAGATTTCAACACTGCAATACAGTTATAAAGGAAACATTATGAAATGATATGTGATAGTTGATTGTTCAATGCCAATTTAATTAAACACCAAACGTCGCCAAAACGGCGATTAACTACATTTTTAGGTAACCGTGATATGTATCATGCGAAAGCATTTGGATAGAAGTAAAATCTTCGCAGGCCTTATGGTTTTTTTATACTGAAAATCCCTCTTATAATAGACTTAACTTCCTAGATCGTTGTAACTATCGAACTTTTAAGAGTAGACAGTGTTAGCTTGTATTGAAACTGATAAGAATCTGCCAAAACCGATAATTCCACTTCTCATGCTCATAATCTCACATCTCGTCACACAGTAATGATCCGTTTTTCAAATCGAAATCTTGTAGCTTTACCAGTCTTTAGTGTATTTCATTCAATGTTCCGATACTTGGTCATTTTCTTGATTGTTGAAATATTCGAAAATGCATTACGTTACAAAATATGCGCTGAAATTTATACTGTAACCTGAGTACTCTGAAGTCGGCGAACGGTGTGGTTTTAAAAAGACGTATTTTTGCGTAACAAAATTTTTTGCATAAGCGTCTTATACCACTCTTGGCCAACAAAAAGAAATCAAAAGAACCCGAAGACAATGTTTGATCAGAATGAAATTTAACATGTGTGTGATGTACATAAAGAAAAAAGAAATTATAACAATATGAAATCGAGAAGACTTATTTTAGAAGTACATCTGAAAGAGGTCATAAATAAGTAACTTCCAGTCACTTTGGACTCCGCATGCTATCTTGTGGCAAATTTTGCCAAGCGTTCTATAGCTGCTGTTCCACGTTCCTTATATTTTGGGGATATATTAGTTAAATATCTAGTGTATCCCAGACATACTCTAGGGAGACAGACCTGGAGATCTTACTGTGCAAGAAAAATGAGTGTTAAATAAAAGAAATCTTAAATCCAGCAATTAGAGAGATTATTTAAATCACACATGAAATCACATTTGCGATGCTAAGTCATGAATGTATCGTATTGAAGTTAATTCATAATTGCAATGTTAAGTTATGAAGGCATTGCATTGAAGTTAACACACATCCTAATTGTGATTTAAGTCATGTGTGTGTGAATGTATTACATAGAAGTTAAATCATAATTGGAATGTTAAGTCATGAATGTATTGCATTGAAGGTTAACTAGCATCCCAATTGTGATTTAAGTCATGAATGTATTACATTGAAGTTAAATCACAATTGGAATGTTAAGTCATGAATGTCTTGCATTGAAGTTAAATCACGATTTGGAGAATAAGTCATTAATGTCTAGTATTGAAGTCAGTCCCAAGACCGGTTAAATAAAAATGAGGGAAACAAAATCCAATAGTTCTGGAAACGAACACCAATACTTTTCAGATATTTGCACACAACCCCCACAACAGAACTACAATGCTCCTGCGTGAGTCTTCCACAGATTAGATACTGCTTAGGAATTGACCGAACGCTAAAACGAAGACAAAATGATTTCAGCTCTCAAAAGCTGATAATGTCTAAAGTTTTGCCACTCGGATTTCGGTTTATAGGTTTCTGCTTTTATTCCCTCGTCACATCTCGCGCAGATCGCAATTTTGTTTTCATATTCATCGGTTATACCTTCCCCACACGCCCTCCATCAGCCCTAGTAGAACAGTCTGGTCACGTGACCCTCGTCCATTACCGCGGCCTTGCCTACGACGAGTCTACTTTGAAAGGGTAGCGCGGCAGTTTCCTTGATGACAGTGATGCAACGGCTTAGTTTTACGTTATTGAAGATGAAGCGGGATAGAAACAAATTCGTTACACCGATTTCTGGCTCTCGCGAATTAGATTTTCATCTTTTCTCCGATAAAGTTTTTTTACGATCTCTTACGGATGTGATTTGCTCTCCGCCATTTTCTCCTCGAAGGATTTCGGCATCTGGATTTGTTTCCCTTTAATACGATGAATATCAGCACCTTCCTCGTCTCAAGTATTCTTCTGGATGGAACGGCTATGCCACATTCATTTTCTCTTGGAGGAAAAATCGGCAAATCTGATTTTGGATCGAAGGCAACTTTTTTTTTTGCTGTGTTGCGATGGACGGCGTAGGTGCTGTGAATTAAATGGTAACAAGAGGTTTTGTTGTTCCAAATGTCGACATCCTTTTATTAAAGTATACTTGAATAGTATATTGAAAAGCAAATAACTGAAATAGTCATTATTTAAATACACTTAAAATCAGCACCTTCTAGTCTCAAGTATCCTTTAAAATTAAACGACTCTCGACATCATTTTTTGAAGAAAAAGAATCGATCAAGCTGTTTTGCATCGAAAAACTAAATAGTAACAAGAGGTTTTGTTGTTCCAAATGTCGACATCCTTTTATTACAGCGTATTTAAATCGTATTTTGAGAAACAAAAAATTTAATTAGTCATTATTTTATTACTATGAAAATCAACGCTTTCCTCGTCACAAGTATTCTTTAAAATTAAACGGTTTTGCGGCATTATTTTTCAAGAAAAATGGAACAATCTGTTTTGCATCAAAAAACTTTGTTTCTGTGTTGAAATGAACGTTGTAGGTGCTGTAAATTAACTGGTAACAAGAGGATTTGTTGTCGCGAATTCCGGCATCCTTTGATTACTATGTATTTGAATTGTATTTAAAAAAATAAGTAATTAAATTAGTCATTATTTTAATGCGATGAAATTCAACGCCTTCCTCTCACAAGTTTTCTTTAAAATTAAATTGTTTTGCGAGATAATGTTTTTTGGAAAAAGAATCGGCAAACCTGTGTTGCATCAAAGAACTTTCATTCTATATTACAATGAACAGCGTAGGTGCTACGAATTAAATGGTAACAAGAGGTTTTTTTATTCCAAATGCCGGCATCCTTTTATTAGTATATTTGAATTGTATTTTGAGAAACAAATAATTGAATTAGTCATTATTTTAATGCGTTGAAAATCAGATCCTTCCTCGTCTCAAGTATTCTTTAAAATTAAATGGTTCTGTGACATCATTTTTTCAAGAAAAAGAAGCAACTAATCTGTTTAGTATCAAAGAACTTTGTTTCTGTGTTGGAATGAACGTCATAGGTGCTGTAAATTAGCTGGTAACAAGAGGTTTTGTTACGAATATCGGCATCCTTTGATTATTACGTATTGAATTGTATTTTGAAAAATAACTAATTAAATTGATCATTACTTTAATGCGATGAAATTCGGCGCCTTCCTCGTCACTAGTATTATTTAAAATTAAACGGTTTGGGGATATCATTTTTCGAGAAAAAGAATCAACCAATCTGTTTTGCATCAAAGCACTTTTTCTGTGTTGCAATGAATGGCGTAGGTGCTGTAAATTAAACGGTAACAAGAGCTTTTATTATTTCAAATTATGCCAACACTCTTAGATGTATAGACTACATGACATGTATTTTGGAGAAATAATTAAGGAAATATTATTTTGATTAACTATTTTTGCAAATTACTTATATCAAATTATAAAATTCCCAACATCTGAATTTGTTTTTCTTTGATAACAACGCCTCCTCGTCTGAAGTATAATCTAAAATGGAAAGGCCGTTCTGTAATATACATTTTCTTTGAGAAAAAGCATAGGCAAATCTGATTCTTGATAGAAAGATAATTTTTCTGCGCAGGAAGCAATGGCCAAGGTGATGTAAATTAAATAGTAACAAGACTTTTTGTGGTGTTCATGTCTCATCAGGTTTGCGCCCTTTGACTTACACATAACTTGAATTTCATTACAAAAAAGAAATAGTTGAATAAATATACTATTTCTCTTTGCAATTCTTAATGCAATGCAATGCTCCTCTGCAAATTGCTTAATATTTTTGTAGGAAGGAACGACCAAGGTGATGTAAATTAAATAGTAACAAGGCGTTTTGTGGTGTTCATGTCTGCAACCTTTGACTTACAGATAACTTGAATTGCAATGCAAATGATAAAAAGTTGAATAAATATACCTTGAAACGTCATTCAAATTGCTCTTTCGTGACGTGAGTAGTAAGAAATGCCAACCACACAAAGACTAATTGAGTCTCTTTTCCCCAAAACAGATATGAACTTAAGCCCACCAAGTTAAGTTTCCAAGATAGGTGTTCAAAATTTTGCCATTGGTGACACTGTCGTCGTTCTCTAGTCGCGCATGGACATTTTACTATACCGCGATACATCCCTTTAATAGCTTGTACTCCATCGTTCAATAAAAGGAATATTTTTGACTTGATAATATCTAAATTGCACAAAAAACCTGGTTTGTTATAATTTTACACAGATGTACGCGCCGTGTGTAATTTTACTCTTATATCATAATAAAAGTACTTGAATCGGCCGTATTTAGTACTAATTTTCAACTACGAATATCCAGTCTCATTTAATTCTCAGTATTTATCAAGTGGAAGTTAATAATTCTCAAACTGAATTTAAAAAGTAGAATTCGTTCATGCCTAAATAATAAATAAAAGTATTTGAATTAAAATCATAAATAAAAGTACTTGAATTAGATGTATTTAATACTAATCTCTGATTACTCATTTCTAGTTTAATTTTATTCTCAGTATTTATTAAATCGATGTTAATAATGCTCAGGAACGAAGTAGAAGAAACATAATTCATCTATGTGTCTAAATAATAAATACAAGTATTTAAATTAAAAACATAAGAAAAGTATTTGAATTAGACGGATTGAATATTAATTTTTGACTACATTTCTAGATTCATTTTATTAAAAAAAGTCTAGATTAAAAATTCTCAAAAACAAAAAAAAAACACAATTCGTCTTTGCCTAAAAATGTATTTGAATCAAGATCACAAATTGGAATTAAAATAAAGGTATTTGAATTAAATTCGTAAATAAAAAGTATTGGAATTAGACATATTTAATGCTAATTTCTGAGTACGAAATTCGTTTCATTTTATTCTTAGTATTTATTAAATCTGTTAAAAATGCTCAGAACGAAAAAAGCATAATTCGTCTAGCCAGTATTTTAATTGCGAATTTCATTTTATTCTCAGTTATTTATTTTAAAAAACTCGATGTTAATAATTCTCAGAAATGAAATAAAAAAGCATAATTCGTCTATGCCTAAATAATAAATAAAAGTATTTTAATCAAACTCATAAATAAAAGTATTTGAATCAAACTCATAAATAGAAGTATTTGAATTAAAATTAAAATAATAAGAGTATTTGAATTTAAATCATAAATAAAAGCACTTGAATTAGACGTATTTGGTATTAATTTTTAATTACGAATTTCTAGTTTCATTTTATCCTCAGTATTATTAAAAGTCGAAGTTAATTCTTCAAAATGAAATAAAAAAAGGATAAAATTTGTATATGCCTCTGCGCATTTACAACAAACAAGGAAACCGTTTCTTTTTTCTAAATTACATTTTGCTTTAATGAATACCAAGAACTCAAAAGGATAATTAGATAAGTGCTCAATTTTCATCCTACCTTTTGGTTCCTATGCATAAAAGGCAATTGTTACATTTAATCAGAATATTTTTTAACGAAATATTGGTTCGGAGATATTTGATTACAGCCAATTAACTAAATGAAATGCGATGAAAAAGTGAAGAGAATAAGAACAATTATTTTGAAAAATTATATAATGGAAACATACAAGAAAAACACCGAACCGCTCTGCTTAATTAGTTTACGATGATTTCTTTTCAATATGATTTCAAGCTTTATTGACGTTATAATAGGAAAAATAAAATCAGAATTTATATATTTTTTATTGTAGGATCATAGTAAGATACCTAAACATCTTAAATGGTATTGAACATGACTTGGAATTTTTCTTCGGTAAAATCCAGTGACCAAAAGATAAATTTTCACGTATTCTGAGAATTCATGTTGTTTTGGTTTCTCCATCTCAGTATACATTAAAATTTTTTGTCGTGGCAGACTTTAAATAAAATTTTATTACTAACCAACTTCGATAAAATCATAAAAACATTGTTTTTTCCCACTAATGCCCGGTGAATTGAACTTAACCCTCGTGGTGGTTGCCTCGACGAGGTGTATCGTCATTAGCAACACTAAGCCCATCGTGATGGACGAGATATCTCGTCGAAACCACTTAGCGAGTCTATGAGAATTTCAGTTGCTACTTATGAAATTACAACGCACTCAGGGGCATATCTCCCCTGAGTGTGCATGAGTTTCACAGTCCCAGGTAGTCTCTATTGATCTTTAATTTTTACATGGGGTTTACTGTTTTTAGTATACACGGAGGTCGTGGTTAATGAAATCTCAAAATGAGAATTTCAGTCGTCACTTCCAAAATCACAACACTATTTCCAACAAAATAATTCCTCAAAATCTACAGCCTTTCCTGGTAAATGAACTCATTGTACGTTTAATTTTATTGCCTTAGCTGAGTTGGCGCATTTATCACTCCTTTCCTATCATTAGATTCATTTAATGTGTACTAAAAAGTTTTATATTTACTAAATAACTGAAATAAGAGTAACGGTTTAAACACCCTATATTAACGATGCCGTTAATGAAATATTAAAATGAGAATTTAAGTCTCACCACCTGCAAAAACACGTTGTCTCCAACGAAGTATAATTCCTTGGTATCTATAACTTTTCCACGAGACAGAAATCATTGTACGTTTTTATCTTTTCTGCCTCGGCTGAGATTATGCACTTATTATCACTCCCCTATCATCCCATTTATGTGTACTAAAAATTTATATTCGCTTTATATTTACTAAACAACTGAAATCAGAGTAATGTGGTAAAATACAATATATTAACTAGACTGTTAATGAAATATCAAAATGAGAATCTCAGCTGCCATTTCTAAAACCACAACACTGTTTCCAACAAAGAAATTCCTCAAAATCTACAGCCTTTCCTCGTCAATAAACTCTATTGTACGTTATTATTTTATTACCTTAGCTTAGTTGGCGCACTTGTTATACCTCTCCTATCATTTGATGTATGTGTATTAAAAAGCTTTATATTTACTAAAGAACTGAAATCAGAGTAACGGCTTAAAACACCCTATATTAACGAGACCGTTAATGAAATATCAAAATGAGAATTTAAGTATCACCACCTGCAAAACACATTATCTCCACCAAAGTGCAATACCTTAGTATCTAAAACTTTTTCTACGCGATAGAAGTCATTGTATGTTATCTTTTATGCCTCAGCTGAGATAACGCACTAATTATCCCTCCCCTAATATTGCATTTCATGTGTACTGAAATGTTTCATATTTACTAAATAACTTAAGTCAGAGTAACGGGTTAAAACACCCTATATTTACGAGACTGTTGATGAAATATCAAAATGAGAATTTCAGTCCCACCACTTGGCAAAAATATACTCCAACAAAATACAATTCCTCCGGACTTACAACTTTTCCGCGCGACAGAACTCATTGTGCCTGTTTTTTATCTTTTTGCCTCAGCTGAGATTACATACTTATTATCCCTCCCCTATAATTATATTTGATGTGTATTAAAAACAATATTCGCTTCATATTTACAAAATAACTGAAACAGCGTAATATTTTAAAATACCGTGCATTAACGAGATCGTTAATAAAATATCAAAACGAGAATTTCAGTTTCACCACTCGCAAAACTACATTGTCTCTAACAAAGTACAATTTCTCGGTATTTACAACTTTTACGCGCGACAGAACTCATTATGCGTTTTTATCTTTTTTGCCTCAGTTGGAGATTACGCACTTATTATCCCTCCTCTATAATTTGATGTGTATTAAAAACAATATTCGCTTCATATTTGTTAAATAACTGAAACAGCATAATGTTTTAAAACCGTGCATTAACAAGACCGTTAATGAAATATCAAAATGAGAATTTCAGTCCCACCACTTGCAAAAACACATTGTCTCCAACAAAGTGCAGTTCCTCGGTATCTACAACTTTTCCGCGCGACAGAACTCATTGTGCGTTTTTATCTTTTTTGCCTCAGCTGAGATTACGCACTTATTATCCCTCCCCTATCATCTAACTCATTTTTTAACCGCAAAAGTATCCTCCAAAAAATTATTAAGGCCTAAGAGATGAATGTGAAGTGTCGTGCAAAGATAAAGAGAACTCCCCTTCCAAAAAAGCCTCCTCATAATGAATGTATTTGAAGCTAAAAGATGAAGTGATGAATAATATGTTGGAATCTTCATGCCTTGGTAAATATACCCTATTCAGTAAGCTGGATCGGATCAAAAGAACAGTCCGCCACATTAAACACATTTCACAGAAGAATAGCTTCATATTCAGAAAAGAATACACAGAGGAACTAAGGGGGGGACTCACTACCACTTGAACGGTTCAAAACGGAATACAATACGTTTTTTAGTTGGATCAATAAAAAATTGTTATATTTCCGTTGCAGATTCAGAGGTGTATGCATACTATGCGAGGTAAAGGCGAGGTTCTCTTTAAAAAAGGCAACTTCAAAGACTCGGACTCAAAGCCTGAGTTCAAAGGTTAAAAGTGGTGAGCAGTTTTTTTGCTTGCGGAATGGGTGTTTGAACAGTATTGGAAAGTAAGGTTCTTGAGCGGACAGAGACGTAGAAATAAAGCCATTGCGTCTGGGTTTTGATTTGAGTTATGTGTTTTGGTTCAGAGGTTAAAGAATCGGAGGGCTGAAAAGGGTTTTCTTTCAGAAGGGGTACGAAAAGTATCTGAGCTGAGGAGATGCAGAGTGATAGAATACAGAGGCAGCGATACTTTATTCGCGCACCGTCCATTGCAGAACATAGGCATCATTCAATAAGGGATAACGCCTTCTATGAGTTTATATGCGTTCTGTAACAGGGCGTATATGCGTTGGAAAAGTTAACACAGGTAGGTAGTTGAATTAATGTGGCACTGGAGCAACACAACGGACTAGTGACGACGGTCCGGGATCAATCCCAAAGGAAAAGATCTGAGGACAACCCTCGTAATTTTGAACCACGGCCAGATGACGAAGTAAACACCTCAGCCCCCCGGCACCTCACTCTCCTAATTTCCTAATGAAACCGTTCCCAAGAATTCTATTCCAGGAAAAGGGACAATAGAATTTTTCTGAAGGGTGAAAGAATGCATGTAATTTTTAGAAAGATGTAGTTATTCAGTCATTAAGTGTGAGATAAAAGCAACACTACACTACTCGCAAATCACGCGACGCTCAAAGGGGTGACCCTCCAAGTGGTTTCGACGAGATATCTCGTCCATCAAGATCTGACGAATTTCACTACTGATGAGATATCTCGTCATCAAGATAATGCTGTTTTTTATGATGACGATATCAAGATCTGTTTAGTTTTCTTCTCACGAGGAGGTATCTCGTCCATCAAGATCTAGTCTATTTCTTTCTAATGACGAGATACCTCGTCGAGACAACCTCCAAGAGTGTTAAGATTACTATTGTATGTCTTAGAAATGCAACTTTCCGTCTTACGTGAATGCTACATACATAACGGCAATTTGTCATCTGGGGGTTTTTCCGCAAATTCCTTCAAAGCGCCGCTTTGTGATACCATTCTTCATTAGCGTGATCGCTCTTAATAACCGTTGGACGCAACGTGTTATTTCGCTAATCGGATTATTCAAACCACAGAGAACACTCCCGCACGAGTACTAAGAAGTAAGTGTTACACTGACAACAGCTCGCGTGCCAGATATCAAGTACCGGTAAAATGCTCCAGCGGGTGAATTAACCAACTTTGAATGGAAGGGACAAAGTTAACAGTCCGAATGTCTGACTCCATCATTCTCTTTTAAGTACGCCCATGCCGGAAAAAGTCCGGAATACGTGCTTAACCAGGGGTAGGGGTCTGGTTTTAATGACCCCGACCCGTGTGAGTGGACAATGAGCGGATATCATTACGCATTTCGGGCCAATGCAGGAAACCCGCGCTCTGCATGAGGTAGACTGAATCCCTTTCTCGTGAATTCTGGCCCTTAGGCGCGGAATGAAATGTCTTTGCTGGAAGGGAAATGATTATGAAAAAAGGTATTTCGCACTTGGATTGCCGAGTGTGTGCCCAAAGAGGACTCTTTGAATAAGGCTGAGTCCCTTATGAGGGTCTGTTGTGTTCTTAAATAGTGTAAGTCCTATTGGACGTTAGGGGAATCCAGCGTTGCAGATACAAAACTTGTAGCTCCACATTCTTTGCCAGTTACTAGTAATTTGCTTGCATTATTGAATTCAGATAGGGTTAAAAAAATAGTTATGCATTTGAATTCAGACAACTTGTATTGCAAATCACGTTCGTCTTTGGAACTAGGTTGCATCAACCAATTTATTCTTAACACTCCAAGTAGTTACAACGAGATACCTCGTTCATCAAGAACAGGCCAATTTTACTAATAACGAGATATGTCGTCCATCAACATCTGACCAATCTTGCTAATGACGAGATATATCGCTATTAAGAGTGCCAATTGGATCCCGAATGATGAAGGTATGGCCATTTTTTGATAATGATGAGATCAAGATCAGGTCAGGTTTTCTAGGGACGAAATATTTCGTCTATCAAGATCTGGTAAATTTTATTAATAATGTAACCTTGTCAGACAAGCACCAGGAGGGTTCAATGGCATAAGAGAAAAAGTTTTCGCGTGTTTGCAGGAAACCCTCGATCTGTATGAGATAGACTGAATTCTTTTTTCGGGAATTTTGGCCTAGACGCGAAATGAAATGTCTGCTGGGAGGGAAATGATTATGGAAAAAAAGGTATTTCGTATTCGGATTACTGAGTGTTCCCAAAGAAAACTCTTCAAATAAGGCTGGTTCGTTTTGTGTTCGTTGTGTTCTTTAATAGTTTAAGGTGTATGAATACACTAGAAATCACGAAAATTGACCAGAATATAAATTTTGTTTTATTGCTTCAAAATATTTCCTAATTTCTGAGCTTTTAAACGATACCAAGATCTTGTAAGTATTCAGAATATTTTTCTAGTTGTAAGGATTTTTCGTTAGGTATTGTCACGAATACAAACATGTTTCCAAAACTTTAACTCGATTTCTGAAGAACTGTGTTTTTGCAATACGATGCTTTCTTCAAACAGTGATAACTCAACAATGAATTGATCTGTTATAATTATTTTTGCATCATTATAATCTATATTCTATAGTGGGTGTTCTGATCCTCAATCAGAGTTAGTTTTTAGTTCAGAAATTAATTTTAGTTGATTTTTATGTTATTGTATGTAATTCCTGAAATATGTAATGTAATTCCTGAAATATGTAATGTAATTCCTGAAAAATTATATGTAATATATGTAAAATTCCTGAAAAATTTCCGTATTATATGTAATTGCTGTATTATATGTAATTCCTCTATTATATGTAATTCCTGAAAAATTCTTGATATTTTAGATTTCCTTGGTGAAAACAATTGTAAAAATAATCTATTCTTGCTAGCAACTTGATTGAGGGTCAAAACATGAAGAATAATATTAGGAATAATTTCCAACAGGAATTGTCTTTCTGAACAAATTAGAATTTGAGATATCGCTGTTCAAAAACATGCTAATTAATTAATTGTATCTAAATTAGATAATTAGTAATTAGCTTAATCTGATTTTTTTCTCACTGAAATTATTTTAAGCATAAGCTGATGACTTGTTGGAAAAAACTGGATTTTTAAAGTCTAAATTTTAAAAAAATCTTCTAGTGTATACGTACACCTTAAGGCTTATTGTGGAATTGAGTGTCGGAGATCGAAAACTTGTAGCTCCATCATTATTGCCGGTTACTAGTAATTTGCTTACATTATAAATTTCAGATAGGGTTATGAAAAGAGTTATATGCATTCGAATTCATTGTTCCCAAAGAGAACTTACATTAGAAATCACTTTTGCCTTTTTAACCACGCTCCATCGAACGCCTTTATTCTTAAATTTCCTGGTGGCTGTCTCGATCTCTTCATCATCAAAAATCGGCAATATCTTGATGATGAGATATCTCGTCATTAGGAAAATTGGTCGGATCTTGATGGACCAGATATCCCGTCGAAACCACTTGGAGGGTCAAATGATATAAAAGAAAATTTTTAATGTGTTTGCAGGAAACTCTTGCTCTGCATGAGGTGCACTGTATCCCTTTCTCGTGAATTATGGCAAATGTCTGCGGAAGGGAATGATTATGAAACAAGGTATTTCGTATTCGGATTGCCGAGTGGGCAAAAGAGAACTGAATAAGGCTGGGTCATTTTGGGGACCTTGTTGTGATAATGGTATGTCTTACTGTACACTTGGGGTGTTCAATGTTGTAGATACACAACTTGTAGTTTTCTAACAAAGTTCAGTGTAGCAGTCACTAGTCATGCGTTTACATTATAAGTTTCAGATAGGGTCATGAAAAGCATTTTCTTGTTGTGATAATGGTATGTCTTACTATGCACTTAGGGAGTTCAATGTTGTATATACACAACTTGTAGTTTTCTAACAAATTTCAGTGTAGCAGTCACTAGTCATGTGCTTACATTAAAAATTTCAGATAGGGCATAAAAAGAGTTTTCGTGAATTTGAATTAACGAGTTTGACAGAACTTTGAATAAAAGTGGATCACACACACATAGTACGGACCTCCTTGTTCTCTAAATAATTAAACAAGATACAAGTCAAGTTTAAATACAAGTTTGATGTGTGCTCCCTAAATTCAGTGTATCAGTTATTAGTAATAATAACTGACATACTAAATGGTTTAGTAGTCGGTTATTCGTTCTTACATTACAGATTTCAGATAGGATTAAGAAAAACGCTATGAATTCGAATTACCGAGTGTGCCAAACTCTGAATGAAGCTGGTTCGTTTTGGGGACCTCGCTGCGATCTTAAAAGGTATAAGTCTTACTGTGCGCAATCAGGAAATTCAGTGTTTCAGATGCTAAACTTGTCATTTGCTTACATTATAGATTGCAGATACGAAAGCTGCTATCGAGGGGCTAAAAGTTTTGTGAAGTTAGTCTCCATTGAGGAATATTTTCGCTTGAATCGCCGAGTTGCAAAGGGGCGTAAGTCCGCTTAATGGTACAATCGATGAGATTTGAAGTGTTTCAGATACCAAACTGTATAATTTACTTATTTAGCAAATTACAGTTAGGAAATTCTTTCGTATTCGAAATATAAAGGAACTCAAAGAAAGCTCTGTAGGGAGGGATTGTTTCTTTTGTTGGATCGTTTCCTCTACGAGTCTAATTTTCAAAATAAAGTGCGCTGTCTAACAAAGCAAGCGATAAAAGCTAAAAGTATAACATATACCTCATAAAATAACATATGGCTTGGGTTTACTCCGTAAATTATTTCATTTCTTGGAGAGATGGCAAAATGTAAAACATTCTGATGGTACACACAAGTACAAAATTTTACTGAATGATATTGGTTGGTTCTTATAAATGAGATGGGAATTTAGAAAAGCACCACTTTCTAAATTAGTATACGGTTTAACAAAGCGAGCGATTAAAATTGAAAGTTAACATATACCATAATAGTACTTGCGTTTAATCCGCAAATCATTATATTGCTGAAAATTTGACAAGACTCAATACATACCTAAAGTCCACACAAATACAAAATTTGATTGAAAGAAATTGACTGGTTTTGATAAGTGAGGTGAGTTTTTCAGAAAAATACCATTTTCTTAATCAGTACGCGATTTCACAAAGCAGGCGGTAAATATAAGACTCCTACGTCAACACCTGAGTAGGGTATCACCTCAGGTGTTTATCTCGTC
Organism: Meta bourneti; assembly: GCA_933210815.1. NCBI lineage: Eukaryota > Metazoa > Arthropoda > Arachnida > Araneae > Tetragnathidae > Meta > Meta bourneti. The sequence goes on from OW119933.1 coordinate 91,478,682, forward strand.
ATCTGGCCGTGGTTCAAAATTACGATGCGTTGTCCTCGGACCTTTCCTTTTGGGATTAAGCCGGGACCGTCGCTAATAGCCGGTAGAGTTCCTCAAGTGCGACGTAAATTCGGCTACCTACTACCATCCATTCCGATCGATTATTGGCTGAAGAGTGCTTCAAATTTCGCCATAATTTACTCATCTAGGGAATGTACTATTGCTATTTTGAAGTAACAAGTATTCGTATCATAATTATAAAAATTAAAAATATGTTGACCGAAACTTCCGTTTCAGATACTGTCGAGTGCCTTAAGTAGTTTAGTGTTAACAACGCGACATTTAACTCTACGAAACTGCACGCCTCTGGGCAGTTCAAATTCAGGCAATAAAAAATAAAATGCTCGCCTCACCACATTCGATTTAAAAAAAATTAGCATATGGTGGACAATGACGTATGCTAAACTATGCCACGTTTAGTGTTTGCAAAATAAGTTTTTTCATTAAAATAAGACCCTTTAAAAGGCGGTCAAAAATATTCAATTTTACTTTTCAAGAATGTCACGTAACACTTAAAATTTCGCTACGTTTAAACTATTAGAGATAAACTTGTTTCGTTTTTTGCTACTAATACTTAAATACACTGCTGGCAACCCAAATTGCAACACCAAGAAAGACAAGAGATATCACAACAAAATTTATTTTGTAGATAACATGTTGACCAAGTATCAAATGATTAAATTTATAGACTTCTGTGAAGTGTGGTTCCTGCCAAAATCAGTAGCCAGAGTAGCCGCCATTGTTGGAGATCACCGCTGCCACACGCCTCGGCATTGATTCAAAGAGACTTTGGATGTGTTCTTGGGGTACAGCAGACCAAGCAGCTTCCACACGTTGCCAAAGTTGATCTGGTGTGGCAGCTGGGGATGTATTCTGGGTCAATCGTTGAGCAACCATGGACCACATGTTTTCTATCGGCGAAAGATCCGGAGAGCGAGCTGGCCAGGGAAGCAATTCAATCTGGCGATTGACGAAGAACCCTTGGACAATGCGTGCCACGTGTGGTCGCGCATTATCCTGTTGAAATATGGCTGTGGGCAAGCCCTGAAGGTGAGGAAGGACAACTGGCTCCAACACCTCGGAGATGTAGCGCTGGCTGTTTAAAGTACCGGCAATGCGTACTAGAGGAGTGCGAGAGTGATATCCAATACCGCTCCATACCATAATACCCGGTGCAGGACCAGTGTGGCGGTGCATAACGCAGCTGTTCAGCATCCTCTCTCCACGGTGTCTCCAGACTCGAATCCGACCATCGTGGTGTTGCAGACAGAAGCGTGACTCGTCAGTAAAGACAATTTCATTCCATTCTGCCGTCCACATCCTTCTTTCATCGCACCATTGGCGGCGGAAACGTCTGTGGTTCTGCGTCAAGGGTAGACGAAGCAATGGACGTCTTGCGGACAGACCACTCTGCTGTAAACGGCGTCGAATGGTACGCGCAGACACTGGATGATGCGGTACAGACTGAATGTGCTGTGCTATGGTTCGTGATGTGGCTGAGCGATCCGTCACTGCCATACGCACAATATGCCTGTCATCACGTGAAGTGGTGCACTGAGGTGGATGCGATCGAACACGTCGGTCCGTCGTACCCTCCTGCATCCAACGATCACATATCCGCATTACAGTTGTTTGGTTTCGTCCAACACGACTACCGATTTCCCTGAAAGATAATCCACAATCTCGGTAGGCCACTATCCTTCCTCTGTTGAACTCGGATACTTGATCAAAAGATGATCGCTGTTTTCTACGAGGCATAATTGATCGTTTTTTTGAAAAAACCACAAGAAAAACACAATTGCCGTACTTGAAATCGTCGAAATCTCCAAGCCTTAAATAGCGCTTTGAAGTGGCGCCACAGGCGCGTGTGATGTGCGTCTGCGCTGAAATTCTAATCATTTGCATATCTCACCTCCGCTAATGCATGTTGTAAATTTCATATTATCTGCATGCTTCCTTCAGGGTGTTGCATTTACGGTGTCCAGCAGTGTACATCATTCGCAATAATAAGTAAAAATATCTTTTAAAATTAGATTAGTTTTTTAACAATTTGGCATGGAACTTGCTGAAGTTTGGTTAAAATTTAATAGAAAAAGCCATCTTTAAAATTTTTGAAACTTTTTGTGTGTCCATTAGAATATTGTTAATGTAGTACCTTATATAGGTAATGCAATTTCTCAAAGATTGATTTTTAAGAGCCTTCAGATATAGAGCCTAAGATATCGAAATTTCAACCGTTAACGCGAGCTCAACGAGCGAGGAAAACGGTATTCTTCCATTAGTAAGTAATGAAAGAAGCGCTCGAATCTCCCCAACCAGCAACTCCAAGCACCTTTTTCGATACGATATTTTAACATGATTCATTATTTCTATACATATATCAATAAAGTGTATGAAACTATGATTTTTGATGATTATTCAATTCTACATTGTTAATAGTTTTAAAAAAAGTAATCAGCCAAACTCTTCTAATTATTTACCGGGAAATATTTGGGTTGTATATTGTTTCAGGACTTCGTTTGCATCAAAATGTTCACTTGGTAATAATATAGCACCTTCTTTAACAAAAATTAAAATAAAGTTACAAAATATACTATTCTGAGGGCTCTAGAAATGTTGATTATTTATATTCTACAAACAGCTGCGTTTTTATCCACTCAGCTGCTCACATCGGGAAGATTATTGATGTAGAGAAAGGAAAGCTTTTTAATGTACCAATCACCATTACCTTAGTCTGATTAAAGCTTATTCCTATACATTTTAAATCGTTTAGCATATAATACTCGTTTACTCTTAGTTCCATTCTGGGATTTTATGAAATTAATCTCTCAAACAAATCTATATAGTAAGTAAAAAGAAATTTAATGGATTCAGAAGAGATAAATAAATTTATTTTTTTATGGAGGAATGCACATGAAAATTTTCCTGCAACATCAAAGATAGTTTTTAAGTAACTACACCAGTTTTACAATGGTGCGTTCATATGACAAAGTCGGTCTCTTGTCATACACAAGAACTCCGATCTCCTAGTATTGTGACATAAGAGTGCAACTTTTCAAGAATCAAAGATGATTGAAAGTAAGTTTACTTATTTATGAAGCTGCATTTAGTTATGAATTGCATTCGTGAAGTTCAACATTGAAATAGTCATTTATTGAAGTATCCGTTGAATGCTTTCTTGGAGTTTTATGTGTCAGAAAGGACAGATGAAACACATTCGCCGAATTTAACGAATGTCTCAATTAATTTTAATTAATCTAATATTCAAATTAGTAACTTCTTATGGTTTTAAATAAATAAAAATTGATATCATTATTTTATCTGCGATGTTAAATATTACTGAGCTTCTACATTTTTCTTATCTGCAGTTTTAGAACTGTTTTATGAGGATTTATATGACACTACGTTTTGTGCTATTAGTTTCAATACTGTTCAAATGCTTTAATATAGTTATAAGAATTTATTAATACTTTAAATATGTAGTTTATTACTCTTCCCTTTTTTATCAAAACAATTGCAGTATATTTTTAAATTTGATTTTGTAGTGAGATGAACAGCGAAATTATGATGTTTGCGAAATTCTGTGTGCATGTTTAATATATAATTTTGTGATAGATAATTTATTCAAATTAAGTAAATAGTGTAAATTATCACTCATATTATTCGGTTAACGTTGAGAAAAAAGTATTTTTAAGCAAATATAGAAAGCGTAGTTCCCACTAGTCGAAAGAGAATCCCGATTTAATTTAGGGATTTCGAAAGGGAATTTGATGGTATTTCATTATTTTCTGATCGCGTCGGGTTTTCCGATCAGGGTCATTACACAAAATAATTTATTTAAGCTTAACTATTCAAAAGCTACAAAAAGTGCTCACACGCTCCGATAGCATATTTATATAGGAACTTAGAAAAAATAATCAGATTTTTAAAGATGGCTTTTTTGAGAAAAATGTATTTAAAATTGATCAAATTGAAAAATTCCTATTTCTAACACTAATTACATACTACTAATGAAATTTGTATCAATAGTTGCTCTAAAGTCTTACATTTGTTTGAAAAAAAATTGAACTATCTTAAATAATTTGGAAGATATGCGATTTTTAACTAGCCCCCTGATGTAAATAAGAAAAATAAATTTTAATTTGTAACGTCACTTTCACAACCTTGTACCTCGGAGAAAATGTTTTTTTCGAGATTACAAAATATATGTTGATTCAAGGTGGCCCAAAATGTACCTGTAATCATTCTATTCGAAAATGGTGAGGTGAACAGTCTTACCTGGATTTGTGTGTGTGTGTGTGAATGGATTCACCTATATATATCACACATGCTACCTTCGATTCCTATCGAACACTGACTGCAGAGTGTTTCGATTTTTTGACACAGTTTACTCATCTAGGGAATGTACTATTGTTATATTAAAGTAACAAGTATTCGTATAATAATTATAAAAGTCAAAAATATTTGGACCAAAAATCCCGTTTTAGATGCTGTCGAGTAACTTAAGTAGTTTAGAGTGTCAACAACGCGACATTTAAGGTGTATGTATACACTAGAAATCACGAAAATTGACCAAAATATCGATCTATTTTTTAATAATTCAAAATATTGTCCAACCCCCTTAGCTTTCAAACGATACCAAGATCTTGAAAATATTCGAAATAGTTTTCTAGTTATAAGGGTTTGGGATAGGTACTGTCACCTTAGACAAACACGCTTCCAAAACTTTAAACTCGATTTCTGAAGAACTAGGTTTTTTTCAATACGATGCTTCTTTGGAACAGTGATAACTCAACAATGAATTGATCTATTATAATTACTTTTGTGTCATTATAATCTATATAATACAGTGGATGTTTTGACCCTCAGTCAAAGTTATTGGTTAAGAAATTAATTTTTAGTTGATTTTTAAATCTTGAAATTCCTGAAAAAAATCTTGATTTTTTAGACTTCCTTCATGAAAAAAATTGTAAAAAATAACCTATTCCCTCTAGCAACTTGATGGAGGGTCAAAACATGAAGAATAATATAAGGAATAATTTCCAACAGGAATTATCTTTCTGAACACATTAGAATTTCAGATATCACTGTTCAAAAAACATGCTAATTAGATAATTATATCTTAATTATATAATTAATGAGTAGCTTAATCAGAATTTTTCACACTGAAATGAGTTTAAACACAAACCAATGACTTATTGTGAACAAACTGGATTTTTAAAGTCAAAATTAAAAAAAAAAATGTTCTAGTGTATACATACACCTTAACTCAAAGAAACTGCACTCCTCTGGGAACACTCCCTTATGGGCTACTCCAAAGTACAACATTATCACTGCACATCCACTCTATCTTAAGACAATATTACTTTTTAAAATTGACTCACACTAGTTAAGACCATCTCTTCGTATACATCACACAAGCTACCTTCCATTCCGATCGAAAACTGGCTGCAGTGTTTCGATTTTTGTCACATTTTATTCATCTAGGGAATTTATTATTGTTACATTAAAGTAACAAGTATTCGTATAACAATTATAAAAGTCAAAAATATTTGGAACAAAAATCCCGTTTTAGATGCTGTCGAGTACCTTAAATATTTTAGAGTTAACAACGCGACATTTAACTCGACGAAACTCCACGCCTCCTAGCACACTCCCTTATAAACTACTCCAAAATAAAGCATAATCAATGCATATCCTCTATATCTTCAGACAATAATACTCCTTGTAATTGACTCAGACTAGTTAAGATCATCTCTTTATATTCATCAGACATGCTACCTTCCATTCCGTTTTAGATGCTGTCGAATACCTTAAGTATTTTCGAGTTAACAACGCGACACATAATTCGATGAAACTGCAATCCTTATCGAACACTCCCTTAGGTACTGCTCCAAAATACAACTTAATCACTTGCATATCCTCTCCATTTTAATACAATAATACTCCTTAAAATTGGCTCACTAGTTAAAATTACATAGATCCTCACCGACTCATTTAAGATGGCGCACACAGCACATCGCCTTAGCATTTGATAGTAAACGAATTACCGCTTATGAAGAAGCATTAACTAGTACAGGAATTAACATTCGCACCTGACGAGTACATTCCGAGAGCCCTTAACTAGACTAAATTAAGCCACTGTGTGACTTGCATGGGAGTGTCAATAATGAGTTACGGTGAAGTCATTTCTTTTAATCAATACCTAAGCTTCAGAATTCCCATCTGAATTCGAGGATGTCTCGAGTATTTCAAGAAAGAGGAATGAATAAACATTTTCTCCACGTACATTCTTATATAATTCTAATTAATTATGTATTGAAGAATGCTTCGTCCTTTAAGGTGTTTGGTTAGGTATGTCGCTATGCGGTCCTTTATGACTATACGGGGGTTAATTACACCGGGATTTTCCTTTATCTCTACATAGACGGGAAGTTGCCTTGAGGTGTTTGGTTAGGTTTGTCGCTCTACGGTCTTCATGAGCCACACGAGGGCTAATTAGACTATGTCCTACTGTTCTGTAAATATCTGAGAGTTACGAGATTTCAGAGTAGTGAAGTTATTGCTTTTACCATTTATGACTTTTAGTGACAACTACATCTGAAAGAATCGTAGGAAACATTCTATTGTCGAGAATGTCAAAACTGGTTGGAAGTTATGTAGGGTAGACATCAAGTAGTAGAAAAGATACATACATTTAAAAACCACACAGTTGGTTAAAGTGTTTGGTTAGATTTTTCATTTTAAGGTCTTTTAATGCTACTCGAGGTCTAATTAGACCGGGACCTACCATTCTTTAAGGTGTTTGGTTAGGTTAGTCCTTTTGTACAACACGAGGGCTAATTAGAGTGGGATATACCGTCCTTTGAGGTTTTTAGTTAGGTTTGTCACTGTACTGTGTTGTTAAGCAACAAAGGGGCTAATTAGACCGGGACCTATGGTCCTTTAAAGTGTTTGGTTAGGTATGTCCCTGTACGGTCTTTTATACAACACGGGATTGCTAATGAGACCGGGACATACGGTCCTTTAAAGTGTTTGATTAGGTTAGTCAATTTAAGGACCTTTTATACAACACGAGAGCTAATTAGACTGGGAGATACCGTCCTTTGAAGTGTTTAGTTAGGTTTATCACTCTACTGTGTTGTTACGCAACACAAGGGCTAATTAGACCGGATCTGTTATCCTTTAAAGTTAGGTTTGTCACTCTATGGTCTTTTTATTCAACACGAAGGAAATAAAACCGGACATACAGTTCTTTAAGATGTTTGGTCAGGTATGTCGCTGTGTGGTCCTTTATTACACAGGGATTTTCCTTTATCACAAGAAATATGGGAAGTTGCCTTGTGGTGTTTGGTTAGGTTTGTCGCTCTACGATCTTTATGTGCCACAAGAGGGCTCATTAGACGGCGACATACAGTTCTTTAAATCTCTGAGAGTCATGAGATTTCCGAGTAGGTGTAGTATTGCTTTAGCCGTTTATGACATAACCACATCTACATGTTGTAAGAATCGTAGCAAACATTCTATTGGTTAAGAATATCAAAACTGGATGGAAGTTATGTAGGGAAAACTGCAGGTATTAGAACAGATATATACGTTTGAACCGCACAGAGGGTTATGGTGTTTGGTTAGGTTTGTCACTGCGGTATTTTTATGTCGCACGAGGATCAATTCTAAGAATTATATGAATACTTCCACTAGAGGATAATTCTATTCTAAGAACCGAACCAACAAAATCTGTCAAAGGATACTATTTTAAGAAAATAACCAATGGAATCTTTCTAAACGATTCTATTTTAAGGAAAGCCTAATAGAATCTTTCTAATGTTTGAAAGAATTCATGAATTCTCTTAGCCAATAGATATGGTTATTTAGTCATTATGTTGGTTGTGAGATTAATTCAATATTACACTATTCGAAAACCTTGTAACGCTCAGACTATTAACATGTATCCATAGAATTCTATTTTAAGAAAACAAACAATACAATCTTTCTAAAGTATTTTATAATAAGGAAATGACAATAGGATCTTTCTAAAGGATCCTTTCATAAGGAAAATGGAATCTTTCTAAAGGTTGACAGACACATATATCTATGCGTAGATGATTTTACATTTAAGCAGTGTTTTGGAATAAAATGTAATATAAGCGGAAATTTGAAAACTAATTTGAAGAACTCTTTTGAAGAAACCCTTTTAAATGCAGATCTTATTCCGACATCAAGCAGACATTTCTCCAAAACGACTGCACTGCATTTCTTCTCTGCTAAACCCCCTTGTCGCGTAAGCTGAACTTCTCAATTTCAGAGACGCTATCCATTATTCCATAAATCCATCCTGAAAGGTTCATGAGAAAACACGTAACTTTTACTTCTTAAAAATCAGAGTGGTCCATACGCATAACTCCATCTCGCAAGCTGCTTGACTTCAAACCTATTAATTTTTCTCACAAATATAATCTTTCCAAAATACTTTTCTGAGGAAAAGATCAATAGAATCCCTCCAAAGATTTCTATTATAAGGAGAGGACCAACATAATCCTTTCAAAGGATTCTGTTCTAAGGAAAGGACTAATAGAATCTTTCCAAAAATTCTATTCTAAGAAAAGAACCAATAAAATCTAACCAAATCATTCTGTTTTAGGAAAAATTGACCAAAAGAATCCTTCCAAAGCATTCTATTATAAAGAAAGGGTCAATATAGTATCTCTAAAGGTTGAAATAATTCATGATTTCTTTTCAACGAAATAGATGTGGTTATCTAGCCATTATGTGTTGTGAGATAAATGCAATACCATACAATTCGGAAATCTTGTGGCACTCAGTGAGGGTTAAAAAAACCCAAAGGATTCTATAATAATTAAACAACCAATAGGATCTTTCTGAAGGATACTTTTATAAGGTAAAAAGTCAATAGAATCTTTCTAAAGAATTCTTTTATAAGGAAAGGACTATAGAATCTTTCTAAAGTTTGACATACACATATGTGTGGGTGGTTTTACATTTAAGCTATTTTTTGGAATAAAATGTAAAATATGCGTAAATTTGAAAACTAATTTAAAGTACTCATATGTGTAGACAGAAACACACTTTAAATGCAGGTCTTATTCCCCGACATCAAGCAAACATTTCTTCTAAACGACTTCACTGCATTTTTTTCACTGCTAAACCCCCTTGTCGCGTAAGCTGAACTTCTCAGTTTCAGAGATGCTATCCATTATTCCATAAATCCATCCTGAAAGCTCCGCGAGGAAACATTACGTCTCCAAACGGGGATCTACGGAAACAAGGATTCCGGTCCCTTTTTCGATTTTAAAAAGTAACTAACTCTCCGGAGACAACAAAACCGTCTTCACCTTGAATATCATTTTCATCTGAAGACTCATCCTCCACAAAGCGTCGACTAAGCAAGAAAAATAGATTTGAATTCTCAGCTCGCATGAAAAGGACTGTTGATGTCAGCGAAACAGGCAGCTTCCTAATATCTCCGCCGGAGTCTTAAGAAACAAGCCCATCCCCATAAGCGAGCCCTTTCTTTTGTAATCCTTTGTGCCTATGCAAATGAATGCACGTGTCTTGTGAAAGGAGGGACGACGTCGTGATCAAATAGAGTTGCCTTCAGAAAGTGTTCTTAGTTGAGGACACCGAAATTCGGCAGACAGTCGGCCTTGTTAACAAGATTAGCTCCCTTCAATTGGAGGACAAAACGAGGGTTGTTCTGCTTGGGACGACTGGTTATTTGCGCGCTTTCCTTTCTTAATTTTAATGAAACCGAGCGTGAGGGAGAGACAGCGATTCGAAAAGGGTGTGCGCTCAGAAGAAGTGTTTTGGCGGGGAACATAGTGCTCGTTTATTATTTTGACTCTGAATTGCTGAAGAAGTGCGATTGGTGTTATTGAGTAGAGAAAAACACAAATAACATGGTCATCAATTCAAGGCAAGTATCGAGTCTCTGTTCAAGAACTTTCTTTTTCGACGTTAGCAAAACGTGAATTCCATCAAAGACAGCCAACAAATAAATTTCGACAAAGATAGCAAAAATATGAATTCCGTCAAAGGTAACAAAAATATGAATATCGTAAAAGAAAACAAAATATGAATTAAGTCAGATAGCAAAAATATGAATTCCTTCAAAGATAGTAAAAATATGAATTCCGTCGAAGATAACAAAAATATGAATTCCGTTGAAGATAGCAAAAATATGAATTCCTCAAAGGTAGCAAAAATATGAATTCCTCAAAGGTAGCAAAAATATGAATTTCATCAAAGATCGATAAATATAAATTCCGTCAAAGATAGAAAAGGTATAAATTCTACAGAGGATGTCAAGAAATTTTAAGATGATATGTATACTAATGGGAATCCCGATTGGCCATTTATATCAAAGAAAATCTTTAGCCTACAAGATTTTAATTCTACTTTTTTAAAAGCTTGCTGTAAAGAGCCAAATCGGAAAAGTGTAAGAGCAAGGACTGCCTTTGTCTATTACATATATATATATATATATATATATATATATGTAATAACCCCACCAGTAAACTGCCCGGAACTAACCTGGAACTAACCAATCCTAACTGAAACCCCATATTTTAAATCACCCCAAAGACAAGGTCGTAAGATGCAACCGTGGCTTTACTTCTGTAATCCCTGACGTACAAGCGTATCTTCCCTGCCTCACTTGATCTAGAAGGAAGGAAGAGAATCCCATCAGGAATGTCCACAATGCAAGAGTCGTCAAATAAACTTCTGGTGCTGATTTACGGGTATATAAAAAGGAATATATCCCGAAAGTAGCAGAAGGATCGTCATGTACCCTCGTATGAGAGGTGAATAATCGTACCTCTTTTGTGTGTGTTTATCAGAGCTCTGATGTTAATATTGTCTAATTAGTTCCAATGTATATTGAATTTTAAATGAAGTTATATCTTTTATAATTTTTTAAATTTATTATATTTTCACTATTGACTATTATTGCCTTAATGTGCTGGATAACTTGCTATATTTTGTGAAAGATAGTTACCATAGTCAGTCAGTATTAAGATAATTGTTTTGTACAAATTTGTATTTAATTGAGTTTAGTTATGTGTACCTTGGTTTATAAGTTTTCATGATATTAAGGTCAGGAAAAATGCCAGACTCAAGTAGGGGAAATAGTGTTGGGGATCAACGTGCCGCAGCGTAGCACGGAAATTGTAGACAGCAGATTGGAGTTGGTAGAGCCAAAGGAACCTGCCCCAACAGAAACCTTCATAATTAATTTTGACCCTGTGGAAGGCATGAGATTCAATTCCTGGCTAATACATTTCAATCAAAAATGTGCAGAAAGCAATAAAGAAGACCACTGGAAGTTTAATAATATACATACATTTTTAAAGGTTAGTGCAATAACGGAATATGTTAACTCCTGCTTGAGCATTAGGAATTGTGTTCGATATTGGAAGAAAAATTTTTACATCCGATCTATTCATCACTAGGAGACTTTACGAGCCTTACATACGACCAAAAAGAAATCATAGCCAAGTACTTTCATAAAAAGCTTGAATGTGGGAGGAGTATAGGTTTATCGAGTTAATTGTTGTTGGAAGGATTGACGGACGGTCTCCCGTCCGACATGAAAAAATTAATGATAGTTAAGCCCCAGACAACCCCCACGGAATGGCTTAAATTAGCTGTTATGGCTAATGTAATGCTGTAATGGCTAAAATTATGTAAACCCCGTGAAAAAACAATTCGCAAACCCAGATGACTCAATACAAAGACAAACTAATTATTATAAGTCAAGTCGACCTAGTTATTATAGACCAAATCAACCTAATTATTATAGGCCAAACCAAAACCTAATTATGGATCACACAATTTTAGATTTAATCTTCCGGTCAGATTTCAGAGACACAGCTACCCTCATCTTGCAAAATTTGTGAGAGTAGAGGAATATTAAATGCATTTCATTGGGTACAGCTTGATCATTCAGAAAACAAAGCAAACATAATACACCTATTAATAGCACACAAAAATTACCCAGGGAAATAGGTACATCTATTGAAAACATAAACAATACATTACAATTATTTGTAACCGGTTACTTAAAACCCAATGTAAATTTACCTGTACCTATACATTACATAAATCAAAATTAACAGTTAAGTTTATCGATACTTGTTCAACTATATCCATTATTCCAAAAATCTAATCCACAAATTATCTCTAAAATTATTAATACAAAACTGTCCAGATATTTATGTGCAACAAACTCAAGGTAACTTTGTCATCAGGGAGAGACTAATTTTGACATTGACTATTGGAAATATTATTAAGGTCATACATTACATTATTGATAATGAACTTCCTTATGCATTATTAGGTCTCGATGATTGTGCTTGCTTTAAATTGCGCATTGATACAATCTGCAGAGGAGTTTTCAAAACGATATTTGTCTGAACAATAAGCATTATTCCAATTCACAATATTTATCTTTGCATATTAATATTATAAGTACAACAAAAATAATGAGGCAGGAAGTGGTTTGTCCAAATTACTAAGAGAATTCCAACGCATTTTTTCTGCAGATAAATGTTGTTGGTTGTATAGGAATGGAACCTCAACGAGCCATATTGAAGTCCGGAATTCCCATCTCCCTTAGACCATATAGGGTTTCCCCTATGGAAGAAATTGAAATTAAAAGCCAAATAGAACAACTTTTAAAAGCAAATATCATTAAGGAAAAAGTTCCAGTCCTTACCTGTAACCTTAGTACTTAAGAAAAACGAAGGGAAAACTCGTTTGTGCATAGACTTTCGAAAATTAAATAATATTACAAAAAATGATAAAGAAACCCTTCCAAGAACAGATGTTATTTTGGATAAATTAAATTCGGCTAAAGTGTTTTCAACTTTAGACCTTGCTTCAGGCTATTGGCATGTGCCCATACATTCTAACGATACTGAAAAATTTGCTTTCGCCTCTAACTTTGGACTTTATGAATGGTGCCGCCTACCTTTTGGATGGAAAAATGCACCAAGTGTGTTTCAAAGAACCATTCGTAGGATTTTGACAAAACAAAGTTGACTTTGCCTTAAATTATTTCGATGATATTATTTTCTTTGCTTCTGAAGAACACTTGGTCCACCTCAGGACACTCTTTCAAATATGTGAACAGGAAAGATTAAAATTGAAATTTGCAAAATGTACTTTTGTACAAAGCAAAATAAATTTTCTAGGCTGTGAAATTTAAGCTGGTCAAATTGGACCAGATAACACAAATATTGAAGTCATTAGAAACCTACAATTTCCTAGGAATGTAAAGAAATTGCAGATTTTTGGGTAGTATAAATGTATATAATAAATTCATAGAAAATTATGCTAAAATCAGAATTCCTCTAACACAAATTATTAAAAAAGGACACAGTGTAAAATTGGACAGAGGAACTGTCCAATTTCACAACTGAAACTGGACTGTCAGGAAGCGTTCTAAATGTTAAAGGATGTCTTAATGTCCAAACCTATTTTAAAGTTATTTAATCCTAATTACTCATGTCATATGTTTGTCGATGCCTCGACCGAAGCAATTGGTACCATTCTTAAACAAGGACCGGATGGTGTGCTTCACCCAATATCCTTTCATTCTAGACAATTAAGAGATTACGAAAAAAATTATGCTATCACAGAGCTTGAATGTTTAGCAATTATAGATTCTCTTGACAAATTTCATCATTATGTCCATGGTTCCAAAAATTTACAATTCATACTGATCACGCCGCTTTAGCATGGCTTAAAAATGTGAAGCATCTTACAGGAAGGCTATTCCGATGGTCTCTTAAGCTTAGCATGTATGATTGCGAAATAAAATATCTGAAAGGCTCCACAAACGTAGAAGCTGGCATGATATCCAGAAACCCTATTTCCCATTTCCTTCATCATAAAGTTCAGATCTCTCATTTATTAGACTTAAGGATCATAAAAGAGCATCAGCAAACCGAGGTGTACAATGCTAAAAGATATAAAGAAGAAAATAATGTTATAATTTATAAAAAGGGTTTTAAGAAAATCGTTGTACCAACAAACTTAAGAAGGAAAATAATGGAAGATACACATAATCAGTTTGGTCATCCAGGTGTACACAAAATGCTAAATTTAATCACTCCACAATATTATTGGCCGCATATTACGTTGGATGTTAACAATTTTGTTAAACATTGTGAAACATGTTAGTTTAATAAGAAACGTCATCAAAAAAGATATGGATTAGTATCTTCATTGCCTCCCGTTGAGAATTCTTTTAACATAGTTTCAATATATACTGTTGGTGGATTTAACTATTATAATTCAACAAAAAAATATCTACACATTGTCATAGATTATGCCACTCGTTACATATGGACACTTTTGCGTCTAAAAATGAAAACACTGAAACTTACACTAACTGTTTGAAACAAATCTTTCAAGTCCAAACCCCTAAGAAATTACTCAGTGGTAAAAATGGTGCCTTCACTCCGTCGAGATTCAGAAAATTTCTTAGAAATTATGACATTAAACAACTTTTAACTTATTGTCATCATCCTCAAACCAATGGGAAAACGGAACGCGTTGATCAATCTATTGTCACTAGACTTAAATGTGAAGTTAATGCTACATCAACCAAAATTTCTTGGACTAAATTACCAGAACAAGTAACACTGAAATATAACAATACCCCTCATTCAGTCACCCAATTCCCTCCTGCTTATCTGATGTATGGACCTTACAGTCCGCCTTTGAAAGGTGAGGAATATTGCACAGCTCTTGAAGAAGCTAGGAAATTGGCATTGACAAGAACTATAGATTTTCACAAGAAAAATAAAATCCATTATGAAACATGATTTCTCCCAGCTCCTTTTAACCCAGGTGATGTTTTTAAATATGAAGAGTTTCATTACCCCAATACACGTAAATTATCTTCACTATATTCTGGGCCTTAAACCATTCTTACAAAAACTTCTAATGTGAATTTCGAAAATAATAGACCCAATCCTCAAACAAAAAAAATCATCTGAAATTGTGTATGTTAGTAAATTAAGGTATTTTTACCCTCTTGAGAATTTCAAACTATTTCATGAATATTAAGCATACAATGATAGGTCGAAGAAATAGTTAACCTTAGCAAAGGGGAAGGTTCCTAATCCGAACTTGGCTATATCTCGGGTTTAAGTAGTTTTCTTCTCCGGTTCTTTGTTATCATTTCCTTTGTAACCTCTGCAGAGACAATTGGTGTTTTTTTTCTTTCTTTCAAAGATAGTTTCAGAAGACTTACAAAAATGTTCAAAACATATTTATACCCATTTCTTCATTTTGTGTAAAGTTTTATATAAGAAAAATCTTTTTATCAATATTCTGAGAAAAAAATATCTCAATTGAATTCTCATAAAAGTATCTGCTCAATGAAATAAGCATCCAGTCCAACTAAAGGTATGATTGTGAAAAAAGAACTGAGAGAATATTTCATCCTTATAAAGGTTAATTAACCTAAGATAAATAAGTGAAATATAAAGGCATGGACTATAATCAAGAATGGACAGTTCATAGACAACCAGATTGTGTGCTTTTGTGTATAAATTATACTTTATTCGTATAAGTGGATGTTTCCATGCACGATTGAATGAGAATGTTTTTATTGTGTTCATTCTTATAGTTGAAAATGTGTGATAATATTTAGTTACCTTTAAATCGTATGGTTACATAATGTGCAGGATTTGGGCCTGTCGAAATGTAAAATAACATAGATCTGCTTTTTATGGCATATGTACTCTAAAATGTTGGTATACTTTTCATGTATTCCAGTATTGTGCTGTTAGTGTTCAGTATAAAATTATGTTTTGAATATGCGTCAATGGAAGTGATGGAGAGACTTGAGAGTATTATTGCTTAATCCTGGTTTACTCTTCCTTGTGGTGAGTCTTGCTTGCAGTGCAGGCACTGCTGGCAAGCCTCTTCCAGAAGGAGGATATGTAATAACCCCACCTGTAAACTCCCCAAATAAGCTAACCTGAAACTAACCACCCCTAACTGAAACCACATATTTTAAATCACCCCAAAGACAAGGTCGTAAGATGCACCCGTGCCTTTACTTCTGTAACCCCTAGTCTCTCCTTCACCCAAAAATGGTTCCCCGATCACTCAGAGAGAAGCTAGCAAGGTGGACACGGCGTATGTCCAAGCTCCGTACATTATACCTGCCCATGTATGCTGTACACAATCCTGCTATCGTATTAAAAAATGTTCTTCAGTTGGATCACTTGGTAGTTCAGTCACGACTACTAACGAGTAATTCCCTATTTCTGGGATTAATACATATACATACATACATATGTATATATATATATGTGTATATATACATACATATGTATATATACCGAAATAAAATTCGGCAGACAGTCGGCCTTGTTAACAAGATTAGCTCCCTTCAATCGAAGGGCAAAGAGAGAGTTGTTCGATTTGGGACGACTGGTTATTTAAGCTCTTTTCTTTCTTAATTTTAATGAAACTTAGCGTGAGGGAGACACCGGGATTCGAAAAGGGTGTGCGTTGAGAAGTGTTTCTGGTGGAGAACATAGTAGTCGTTTATTATTTTGACTATGAAGAAGTGCGATTTGCGCTATTGAGTAGAGAAAATCATAATAACTTGGACGTCGCGTTTCCAAAACATGGAATACTGTTCGAGAGCTTTCTTACACAAAAATAGCAAAATGTGAATCAGCCATCCAATAAATTAGTTTCGTCAAAGATAGCAGAATATGAGTTTTGTCATAGATAGAGAAAATATGATTTCCATTAAAGATATCAATCTATGAATTCCATAAAAGATATCAATCTATGAATTCCATCATAGATAGCAAAAAATGTAATTTCGTCAAACATAGCAAAAATATGAGTTCCACCAAAGATAGCTAAAATCTGTGAATTTCATCAAAGATAGATAAATATAGATAGATAAGCAAAAATACAATTTGAATTTAATTGAGGATGTCTATAATATACAGGGTGAGTCTAAATTGTTTTTACAAAATAAGAGGGGTGATAGTACCCATCCAGACGAGCAATAATTACCATGGAACATAGGGTCGCATTCCACTCTGAGAGGCAGGAAAGAGTAAAATTAGAATTTCAACATGAACTTAAAAAGTGTTGGGAAAGCGAATGAACGATACCAAAATTTGTACAATCTGATTTATGATCAGAGAAAAACTCACAACAAGTGCTCTAAGTGGCGGCCACGCGTGTCGTTGCACAGTTCACACCGGCGAAGGAATGACTGGCGCACCCTCTCGAAGATTCCTGGTGTTGTGTTAATTTTATCTGCGGCAACACCGATTCTCGCTACGAGATCTTCAGTCGAGTCCACAGGCGTCTGTGCACTAAAGATTTCATGTGCCCCAGAAGAAAAAGTCCAGTGGGTTGAGGTCCGGTGAGCGAGGAGGCCAAGCCACAGGTCCGCCACGTCAGATCCATCTTGCGGGATATGTGGCATTCAAGAAGTGCCGGACCGTGCTGGCAAAGTGTGCGTCAGAGGCGATGACTTGTTCATGCTCGACGCGTTTCGATTTTACTCTTTTCTGCCTCTCAGAGTGGAATGCGATCCTATGTTCCATGGTAATTATTGCTCGTCTGGATGGGTATTATCACCCCTCTTATTTTGTAAAAACAATTTAGACTCACCCTGTATACAGGGTGTCCCAAAAAGGTTGTTCCGCAATTTATCTTTTTACCATTTGGAGATAGGTAGGCAACGTAAATTGCAAAATTGCACCAAATAAGGTAAGTAATTAAGATATGTGAATAAAATTATCACGTGATAACAATTTAAGTAGATACAGTTTTTAATTTTTATACAACCCCTCTAGATAAAAATCCGAGATGGCAGAAATGTTCCTTACCTGCATCCCTATCGTTAGCAGAAAACTGCATTTCTGTAGGTTGAACAGTAACGGAGTCATAAGGACGCAAAAAAGTTGACTTATACCGCTTGTGCACAGCTGGTCAAGCAGTCAGATTAGGGACCGCATACACAATGCTTAAAAGCATTTTTTTTCGGTCAGAAAGTTCAACATTGTGCAAAGTAATGTAGTATTGCAACTGCAGATGAAAATCGCAATGCATAATAGTAGACAATGTAATCTTTAATAAAAATATTGTAGAAAAATGGTTTAAATAAAAATAGAGGGAAATTTTTCCATCTGCAGCAATGCAGAACTTAGCTCTTCATTCTTGGCCATGGGTCAGTTTCCGTTCTAGATTAGATACGGCCCCCTTAAAATAGAAACTCTTGTATCTCCGTTACTATTCAACGTAAAGAAATATGGTTTTTTACTAACGATAGGGATACAGGTAAGGAACATTTGTGCCATCTCGGAATTTTATCTAGAAGGGTTGTATACAAATTAAAAACTGTATCCGCTTAAATTGTTATCACGTGATAATTTTATTCACATATCTTAATTACTTACCTTATTTGGTGCACTTTTGTAATTTATATTGCCTACTTATCTCCAAATGGTAAAAAGATAAATCGCGGAACAATCTTTTTGGGACACCCTGTATAGTATCACATCCAAAATTCTTATAATATAATATTTATTATATTAATAATCAGGTAAACAGACAATTACTTCAAGTACTGAAAAGCAAAATCATATACTACAGACTACTACTGATCGAGATCAAATCAGATAAATTTTAAAAATCGATATGGAAACCTAAAATTTATGTTAAGTTCAAGTATTTTTTCATATTCAAAGTCCAAAACTAGTAATGTAGTTCCACTAACAGGTTACCTACGCGTTAGAAATATTACACATACAATAAACTACCCCTGACTTCTCTCCAATAAGGCATTTCGATACAATCTCTTTCATTTTCTTCCCACGTATTCTTTGAGATACAAAAGCAATATCTCCCCCAATGCTTCACTCTCTGATGTTGATTTACCCCTTCCGTTATTCCATATAAACCAAATAAACTTTCAGATACCTAGACGTTTTTACAAACAACTTGCGTAGGGAGATAGACATCGGTTAGAAGGAAGATTCCAGTATGTCTGAGCGATTTACCAATTCATCCATTAAGCGCAAACCCAACTTTCATTTCTTTAGAAATGCATGCACATGTGGTTAGTTTATTTATTCAGCTATTTTCGCCCGAAATTTGTGTACCGTAACGCAATCTTTTCACATGTGGATGTTGTTTTCGTGCGATTAATCTTGTTTACGTTGCTGCCAAATGCAATACAAATGACAACTGTAAATACGACATACAGAATTACTAATGCGGGTGAATCCGAATTTGAATGTACCATGGATACAAGGAAAAGGCTAATTAGAGCAAACAAATAGTTTTAAGATGAATGTGCGAGTTACATTTTATTACTGAAGGTATTTTTCCTAATTAGAACTTGAAGTTTGGAGAGTGGGGTGCCAGCTCAGGTGTGACCTCGTCCTCTGAACGTGGTTCAAAATTAAGAGGTGTTCCTCGGATTTTTCTCTTCAGGTTTGATCTCGGACCGCCGCCAATAGCCCGTTGTGTTGCTCCAGTGCGATGTTAATTAATATACCTACCTAATTATAATTTGCATTTTGTGAAGTTTTATTATGAAGGGCTCCGTTAAACCTTGGAAGGACTCTATGCAAAAAATAATTGTTTTGAAGAACAGTTAATGGGTGAAAACCTGTCGCTTCTTATTAATGTATTATATTTTGGATATGAAAAGTAAAAAATAGGTTCATACAGCATATGAGTGAATCTTAATTTGAATATACAGGGGGCATACCAGGAAAAGCTTAATTAGAGCAAACAATAGTTTTGAGATAAGTATGTGCAATTACATTCTATGACTGAAGGTAGTTTTCATAATTAGGATCTGCAATATATGAAGTTTTATTATGAAGAAAGCGTTAACCATTGGAATGCTATATGCAAAAGAGTTTTTGTTTTGAAAAACAGTTGATGGGCAAAAACCTATCACCTTATATGAATGTATTTTGCATATGAAAAATAAAAAAATGGTATATAGCATTACTAATATGAGTGAATGTGAATAAACCACGGGCGTACAAAGAAAGGGCAAATTAGAGCAAACAAATAGTTTTGAGATAAGTGCTTTCACTTACATTCTATGACCGACGGTATTTTTCCTAATTAGGATTTGTATTTGGTTAGTTTTATTACGATTGAAGCGTGTTAACCCTTGGTAGGGCTCTATGCAAAAAGGTTTTGTTTTGAAAAACAGTTGATGGGTGGAAACCTATCACCTTATATGAATGTATTTTCATATGAAAAATAAAAAAATGGTATTATACAGCATTACTAATATGAGTGAATCCTAATTTGAATATACAGATGCGTACTAGAAAAAGGAAATTAGATCAAACCAATAGTTTTGAGATAAGTGTATGCACTTACATTTTATGACTGAGGGAATTTTTACTATTTACTATACCAATTTTATGAAGTTTTACTATGAAGGATGGTAGGTTGGTTTAGGAGTTTCATGGCGCAAGGGCCATATTTGACTAATTTATTATGAAGGAAGCGTTAACCCTTATGAAAGGGCTCTATGTAAAAAAAAAGGTTTTGTTTTGAAAGTCAATTGAATGTACCATGGACGTACAAGAAAAGGCTAATTAGAGCAAAAATAGTTTTGAGATCAGTGTGTGCGCTTGCATTCTATTACTGATTGTATTACTGACGATAGAATCTTTGAATTGAGTATTACTGATGGTTGAGTTGAGTTTCGAACTAGCAACCTTGCGGTTGCTAATCCGTTGCTCTTCGCACTGGGCTAGGGGCGCGGTAGCCCAGTGCGAAGAGCAACGGATTCAAGTTCAAAACTCAGTCCAGCCAAGGACCGTCGTATACACGGGGGTTGGTGCACGTTAAATTTGTTGTGGCCTCAAATGTCCTCAAGTTGGGGTGGTGTTTAAGTTTGGAGAGCGGGGTGTCAGCTCAGGTTTTGACCCCGTGGTCTGACCGTGATTCAAAATTACGAGAATTGACTTGGATCTTTCCGATGGAATTGATCCCGGACCGTAGACAATAGCCCGTTGTGTTGTTCCAGTGCGACGTTATTTAACTACCTACCTATCACATGGAATGAAGCTGAAAATACTGCTTTATATTATCTAACTCGTCACAAAAAATTGGGTTCGTTTATGGGTAATTCGTAGTTCGTAATTGAATTAACGTCGCACTGGAGCAATACAAAGGGCTAATGACGACGGTCCGGGATCATTCTCGATAGGAATGATCCAAGGACCGCAACTGTTAATTCCGAACAGCGGTCATATGCGAGGTCAAAACCTGACTCAGAGTAGGTAGGTAAGAATGTAATTGGATTAACGTCACACTGTAGCAACAACGGGCTAATGATGACGCGATCCGGGATCAATCTCGACAGGGATGATCCGAGGACAGCACCTCTTAATTTCGAACAGCGGTCATATGCGAGGTCAAAACCTGACTCAGAGTAGGTAGGTAAGAATGTAATTGGATTAACGTCACACTGGAGCAACAACGGGCTAATGATGACGCGATCCGGGATCAATCTCGACAGGGATGATCCGAGGACAGCACCTCTTAATTTCGAACAGCGGTCATATGCGAGGTCAAAACCTGACTCAGAGTAGGTAGGTAAGAATCTAATTGAATTAACGTCACACTGGAGCAACACAACTGGCTAATGACGACGGTCCGGGATCAATCTCGACAGGGATGATCCGAGGACAGCACCTCTTAATTTCGAACAGCGGTCATATGCGAGGTCAAAAACTGACTCAGAGTAGGTAGGTAAGAATGTAATTGAATTAACGTCACACTGGAGCAACACAACTGGCTAATGACGACGGTCCGGGATCAATCTCGACAGGGATGATCCGAGGACAACACCTCTTAATTTCGAACAGCGGTCATATGCGAGGTCAAAAATTGACTCAGAGTAGGTAGGTAAGAGTGTAATTGAATTGACGTCACACTGGAGCAACACAACGGGCTAATGACGACGGTCCGGGATCAATCTCGACAGGGATGATCCGAGGACAGTACCTCTTAATTTCGAACAGCGGTCATATGCGAGGTCAAAACCTGACTCAGAGTAGGTAGGTAAGAGTGTAATTGAATTGACGTCACACTGGAGCAACACAACGGGCTAATGACGACGGTCCGGGATCAATCTCGACAGGGATGATCCGAGGACAGCACCTCTTAATTTCGAACAGCGGTCATATGCGAGGTCAAAAACTGACTCAGAGTAGGTAGGTAAGAGTGTAATTGAATTGACGTCACACTGGAGCAACACAACGGGCTAATGACGACGGTCCGGGATCAATCTCGACAGGGATGATCCGAGGACAGTACCTCTTAATTTCGAACAGCGGTCATATGCGAGGTCAAAACCTGACTCAGAGTAGGTAGGTAAGAGTGTAATTGAATTGACGTCACACTGGAGCAACACAACGGGCTAATGACGACGGTCCGGGATCAATCTCGACAGGGATGATCCGAGGACAGCACCTCTTAATTTCGAACAGCGGTCATATGCGAGGTCAAAAACTGACTCAGAGTAGGTAGGTAAGAGTGTAATTGAATTGACGTCACACTGGAGCAACACAACGGGCTAATGACGACGGTCCGGGATCAATACCAAAGGAAAGGACCGAGGACAACACCTCGTAATTTTGAAAAACGTTCAGATGATGAGGTGAACACATGATATGCTATCCCACTCTCCACACTTCCACGCCACGGTAACGTGAGTACCTTTGAGGCCACGAAAGATTTAACGTGTATCAGCCACCACACACACTACTTTCGTAGGTTGGATAAAGTGTCGAATTAATCCGCTACACTTCCAACTTGCCTTCCACGACTCGACTACAGTTGTAGAAAATCAAGGAAAGCGAAAATACCTGTCTGCGATCGGATGTCTTTAAAGGCTGCTTTCGCGCGAGTAAATCATTCGCACCAGACTTAAAGTAAACTCAACTGTTAACAAAATACTCGGAGAAGGTTTCGACACACATTTTCCTTGAAACCGGAAATTTCCTGGAATAGAAAAGACATGTCAGAAGCTGGAATGCTGCCTGTTAGATGTTACCGGCGCGTTGAATTAGGGAATAGGCAATTAGACTATAGTGTGATCAGTTAACCCTACGATGAATTGATTATAAGTTGCACGGGTTCAACTAGAATTGAGCTGAGTGACATTCAACTGTATTAGTCTAGACTTTACTTAGCTACAAGGCCGAATTCAATGCTTAAATTGGACTGCAGAGGGAATTAACCCTCCTAGTGGGTGTATCGAATAGATATCTCGTCACACTGACAAAACTGACCAGATATTGATGGACGAGATATCTCGTCATCAGCGAAATTTTCCAGATCTTGATGGACGAGATGTAGGTGTTTTACTTAAAGTCGCACTGGAGCAACACAACGGGCTATTGACGACGTTCCGGGATCAAACCCGAAGGGAAAAATATGAGGACAACAACAAGTAATTTTGAACCATGGTCAAATGACGACCTATCAAAAAAAGGACTAATAAAAGCTTTCTAAAGGTTGATGGGGCCTGGTTGGAAAAATAACGGATTAGCAACCGGAGGCTTGCGAGTTCGAATCCAACCAAAGACCATCATGTACAAAGGGTTTGAGGGTTTTATGGCGCAAGGGACATATTTGGCCATGCTGCGCCAGACACAAGATATACAACATCAAGTAACAGACACAATGAAAGTTTTACTGACACAGAAGAGAGAAATACACCCACGAGGAATGCACTTGACAGGAATCGAACCTGTGCCGCCTACAACTCGAAGGTTGCTAGCGCAGTGCACATATCCACTGAGCCACAACGGCCCCCTTCATGCAATGGTATTGGGTATTGGTATTTTCAATTAACGTCACACTGGAGCAACACAACGGGCTATCATGCAAAGAATAATGACTTTGTGGATTTAACCAATTTAAAGATTAACCCATTCCAGTCTAGAAAAGCTGAAAAACTCATATTTTAAAGATTTTGATTTAGTGTGCTCCACTTGTAAGCAGATACCCCCATGTACAAAGGGGGTTGGTACACGTTAAATCGGCCGCAGCCTCAAATGTCCTCACGTTGAAGTGGTGGGGAAGTTTGGAGAGTGGTGTACCAGCTAAGGTGTTGCCTCGTCATCTGACCGTGGTTCAAAATTCAGTAGTATTGTCCTAGGATCTTTCCCTTGGGGATTGATCCCGGACCGTCGCCCATAGCCCGTTGTGTTGCGCCATGTGCGACGTTAATTAAAACACCTACTTACCGAGTAACGCTTGGCTGTACTAGGGTATTTGGTATTTGGTATTTTCAATTAACGTCACACTGAAGCAACACAACGGCTGTACTATGAACAGATGAAAAGTTGAAATGTATTTTTCTCCGTGTGTGTTTGTTCCATCATAGTGAGTTTGAAAACAATTAATGAATTGGATGACCTTTTGAATTTAGTTTTAAGATTTAAATTTTTGTAGATATAAAGAAAACTTTAGGTTGGATATTTTTTAATTTGGATTGTTTTTAATCGCAGTCCAGAAGTAATTGTGTAGGTCTCACTGGAGCAACGCAACGGACTATTGGTGACGGTCCAGGATGAAACACGAAGGGTGCTCCGAGGACAACACGCATTTTTGACCACGGTCAGATGACGAGGTCACACCTGAGCTGGCTCCCCACTCTCCAAACTGCCACCCCAAGCCAACATGAGGACATTTGAGGCCACGACCGATTTAACGTGCACCAGCCCCCTTTATATACGAAGGTCTTTAGTTGGATTCGAACTCGAAACCCTCCGGTTGCTAATTCGTTACTTATCCGCCGGGATCCTGCGAACTTCACACGACCAGAAATACAATTGTTAAAATTGTGAACCAATGGATTGCAAATTTTATTTGGTTTGTTTAAGTCAATACTCTTAAGGCAAAAATAATGACCCAATTGTCTGGGTGACTTCATTGATCTCATTGTCATTATGAGGGCCGAGGTAGCCCAATTGGTAGAGTTGCGGAGTAGCAACAGGAGAGTGTCGAGTGTGAAAATCGAGCCAACCAAAGACCGTCGTGTATGTGGGGTCTGATGTTCGTTAAATCTGTCGTGGCCTCAGTTGTCTTCACTTCGACGTGGTGAGAAGTTTGGAAAGTGGGATGGCCAGCTCAGGTGTGTTGACCTCTTGATCTAACCGTGATTCAAAATTACGAGGTGTTGTTCTGAGATCTTGCCCTTCGGGATTGATCCCGGACCGTTGATAATAGTTCTTTGTGTTGCTTTATTGCGATGTAAATTCAACTATATACCTACCATAGAACCAATGAATTAAAACAAAAATATTAAAACAAACCATATACTATAGGTCACAGTTTAATGAATGTACAAAGGAGTATATATATATCAAAAAGTAAGGTGAATTTTTGATTGACAGAAAAGCGTGCAGCGATAAATATATGCAAATTTATTATGTTTGACAAATCGTATCACACTATCATTCGAAAAAGGAACCATAGTGATCTAAACATTTATTCCAACGTGGCACCAAATCATCCATGCCCTTTTCAAAGAAATCTTGCTCCAGGTTCCCTAACCAGGTAAGTGTAGCCTGTTGTGCCTCTTCCAGTGTATGGAAACGCTGCCCACGGAGGTGTTTCTTCAGGGGGCCAAACAAATGGTAATCCGAAGGGGCTAAATCAGGGCTATACGGAGGATGGTCAAGAATTTCCCACTTCGATACTGCTCACTGAACCATATGAGCTATTCAATGCATTTGCAATATCATGCAACCTCACTCTTCTGTCCTCACGAATCATGGCATCGACGACAGCCACATTCGTGTCGTTACACCACACGTACACTTGTTTCTGCTACATAACACTCTCTCTATAGACTTCCAACAATTCTCGATGAATATCACATGTTTTTCCCCTTGGCCCATAAAAAACGAATGACACTGCGCACTTCCTCCTTGTAGTAATTAATGCTCAAGTCGATGCGCCATCTTTGATTTGCTCTAAGCACCAGACGGGTTGACGTAGAAGTTTCTACAAGCCGTCACACTTCTATCACCTTGGTACTCGCAACATATAAAAAAATTAATTAGCTACACAAAAAACTCTGAGTTTTACAGACGAATTCACCTTACTTTTTGATATAGCCTTGTAGCTTACTCCTAGGAGTGTTGTTATATCAAACCCTTTGCTTACCCCTATACTACTTGCATTGCACCTATCAGGATAGTAAATCATCAGTCAACATCAAGTTGAGAACTTTTATAATCAATTATAGTTCTCAGATAACCCAAAGCAGAGCAGTGACAAACTAAGATCTTAAGAACACTTAATATATTTAGAGAAGAATCCAAAAGAAACGAAGGTTAGACTTCAACTAGAACACGGTTGTCTGAGTCATAAATCCTCAGAAGAGCCTCTATATTTCATTGACAGCACAACTGTCAACGGTTGTCACTAAACTTAACTTCTGAAGTAAATACCATCTGCAATTTCACAACATTCTTTTCCTATAACTCTTTCAGGAGTGATGTTTTGCTCTTTGAAATAGTTAAGACTAGGAAAAGAAATATTCTAGGTATATTAAGGGTGTTAGGGTATATAAGTGTTTTTTCATTTGATATTAGATACCTAAAAATGCTCTAGATGAGCGATGATACAAGATTTCCCATAGCTCCTTAAAAACCCGTGGAAACTACATTTTTGTTCTGTACATTCATATAAATTGATAGTATTAACCTTTATAGGGGTTCTAAATATATCCACAGTATATTGCAATAATCGATTAGAATCTGAATTGATTATCGGTTTAAAAATCGATTAAAAATTAAATTGGTTATCAGTTTTGAAAATGGATAAAACAATATCCATTACCGGTTTAAAAAGTCTATTAAACATTAAATCGATTATTGGTTAAACAATAGATTACAGGTTTCAAAAATCGACTAAATATTCAATCATTTACAGGTTTAAAAATCCATTAAACATTAAACCCATTACCGGTTTAACAAATCGATTGAACATTAAATCTATTATTGGTTTAAAATTTGATTACAAATTAAATCGATTATTGGTTTGAAAAATAGATTACCAGTCTAAAAAATCGACTAAACACAAAATCGATAATTAGTTAAAAATAGATTACCAATTTAAAAATCGATTAAATGTTAAATGTATTAATGGTTTAAAAAAGACGATTACTGGTTTAAAAATCGATTAAACATTAACTCGATTATCGGTTTTAAAAAGCTGATTTTATCACAAAAAAGCTCTTCAAAGTGTTAGTGGAGGCAAATGAATGGTAGTAAAATGAATAGGGTTTCACGACAGTAAGGAACATTTGAGCTTTTAAAAATAGCCGATTGTCCAACTAAATTGACTATCGGTTTAAAAATCGATTAAAAATTAAATCGATTATCGGTTTAAATAATCTATAAACGTTAAATCCATTACAGATTTAAAAAATCAATTAAACATTAAACTTATTACAGGTTTACAAAATCGATTAAACATTTAATCACTTATTATTTTATAAATCGATTATTGGTTTAAAAAATGTATCACAGATATAAAAAATCGATTAAACATTGAATGGATTACTGGTTTAAAAATCTATTACCGGTTGAAAAGTCGATTAAACATTAAATCGATTATCGGTTTTAAAAAATCGATTTCAGCACAGTGCGCTTCAAAGTGTTAATGGAGGCAAAACCAGTAAAATGAATAGGGCTTCGCGACAGCAAGGAACATTTGAGCTTCCACGTTAGGATAAAGAATAGTCGAATGTCGAAGCTTCAGGAATGCCTTGACGAAGTTTGATGTCTATCTCATGACCCTTGTCGTGCTCGTTGCCTGACTGACTTCTTGAATTTTTTCCTTGCCTATGTAGGCCAACTCCCAACAAAAGCATCGAAAAAAGCAGCGTAAAAAGTGCTGGCATGTGTGTTAATCTGAGTGTGAAAGATATCAGATTGATGATCCTTTCAGTTGCGAATTGAAGTGCTGTAAACTTAGTCACCCAAACGTAGGTATTCAGGAGTCAATTCATCTTAAAACTTTCAATAGCTGCGAGTGCTTGTTGCCATGTAACCGATGCGAATTCTGGCCTCGAAATCTATATCCATGAATCTATCTACATCGATCTATAAGTATAGGTAAGTAAGGGAGAGAAATGGATCCAAGAAAATCGCGGGTCTTGGTAGCCCGGTTGGAAGAGTAACGGATTAGCAACCGGAGGGTTGTGATCTCGAATCCAACCAGAGACCGTCCTGTACAAGAGGGCTGGTGCACGTTAAATCCGTTGTGGCCACAAATGTCCTTGGCGTGGTGTTAAAGTTTGGAGAGCCAGCTCGGGTTTGATCCCGGACCGTCGGCAATATCCCGCTGTGTTACTCCAGTGCGACGTTAATTAATATACCTACCTACCAAGAAAATAGATTTTTGTGAATTTAGGAAATAAAGTATCCGATTTTTTTTCAATTCAAAGGTACATTATTTTACTATCGAAATATGCATGTGACATTTGTTAGGTAGGTATTTTAATGAACGAGCAACACAACGGGCTATTGGCGACGGTCCGGGATCAAACCCTAAGGGAAAGGATCCGAGGAAAACACAACACAATTTTGACCCATTTAACGTGCACCAGCCCCCTTTGTACATGACGGTCTTTGGTTGGATTTGAATTAGCAACCCTCCAGTTGCTACACCGTTACTCTTCCAACCGGGCTACCATGGCCCCATGGGATATATGTTAGAAGATAGAATGACAGTACGAAATACATGTCAGTGCGTCATCTCTACTCTAAGGTTCCAAGTAAGATGGCGCGTTTTTCAAAACTGACTATGAACAGGTGTAAATTTAAATGAAGTAATGGATTAATACTGAAGTTGTAGTCATTTAATTATTTTCTTACTCCATAACCATTACAGTTATATCCTTATAAGGTGCAACTTTAATGCAACCATAATTTTCAATTTAGGTATTCAATCCAATCCAGCTTTTTAACCATCTTGGTTGTCTCTACGAGGTATCTTGTCCTTAGTAAAACTGATCATATCTTGATGTGCGATATATCTCGTCATTGAAAGAAATCTGACCAGATCTTGACCTCGTCATCAAAAGAAAGTCCGCAATATCCTGATGACAAGATATCTCGTCATTAGCAAAATTGGTCAACTCTTGATGGACGAGATATCTCTTCATTAGCAAAATTGGTCAGCTCTTGATGGGCGAGATATCTCGTCATTGAAAGAAAACTGACTAGATCTTGACCTCGTCATCAAAAAAGTCGGCAATGTCTTGATGACAAGATATCTCGTCATTAGCAAAATTGGTCAACTCTTGATGGACGAGATATCTCGTCATTAGCAAAATTGGTCAGCTCTTGATGGGCGAGATATCTCGTCATTGAAAGACAGCTGACTAGATCGTCATCAAAAAAGTCGGCAATGTCTTGATGACAAGATATCTCGTCATTAGTAAAATTGGTCAGTTCTTGATGGAGGAGATATCTAGTCGAAAACACCTCGAGTGTTAATAGGGTAAAATCTTCCCAACATTCTGCGCATCTGTTAAAGTGCACTGCACATGGATTTGTGTGGATTCATGACTCATCTACAGGGTGGCTGTAAAATAAGAAATAAGTAACTCTTTGGTAATTTAATTAATGTCGCACTAGAGCAACACAACGAGCTATTGACGACGGTCCGGGATCAATCCCGAAGGGAAAGATCAATGACAACACCACGTAATTTTGAATCACGGTCAGATGACGAGGCAACACCTGAGTTGGCACCCCACTCTCCAAACTTCCACACCACTGGTCCAACTGGTCATTCCAACATGAGGAGATTTGAGGCCACGACGGATTTAACGTGCACCAGCCCCTTTGTACACGACTGTCTTTTGACCTTCCGGTTGCTAATCTGTTACTCTTCCAACCGGGCCACAGCGCCCCCAAAGTAACTTTTTGGAGGCATTTGTAGCTGAATCAAATAAAAATGGAACTAAATATGGTATTGAGACTTTTGGAGACACAGGGACACACGAAAAGCAAATTAGTACCAAACGTCGCCGATAGGGGGTGCTGATGGAGTCAAAAACAGTCGAACATTTGCACCAGCCCCCACGTACATAACGGTCTTTCGATGCATCGAGTTTTGAACTCGCACCCTCGGGTTGCTAATCTGCTACTCTTCCAACAGGGGCTACCACTGGCCTCACAACAAAGTATTAAAATTAGTTCAGAATATACGTACAGATGTATAACGAAGTGTCGCAAAAACAATTATTTTTGAACGATCGAATTACATTAGAAGTGTTCCATCACATTTTTCTATGGAACATGGAAATCAGTGCGCCATCCTACCCTGACGATAGGTGCTTCATCTCTCCCAAATGTCAGGAAGAGACGACGCATGCCGCCATTTGGTAACGAAAATAACAATATGGCCGAATGATACAGCTCACTTATAAACATTTCTGACTATTCCAAAACAGTAACAAGCCTCTGAACTAGGATCTTGTAGGTAATCTACTTCACCTCTAAATACTTTTAAAAGCAAATACATGTTTTAAAATTATAGGAAGGGAAACTTTTGAACTTTCCCCTATTTAACAGATAATAAAATATATGGTTTAAGAAGTATGTATATACTAGAAATCACGAATATTGACCAGAAAACCCTATTCCCTCTAGCAACTTGATTGAGGGTCAAAACATGAATATTAGGAATAATTTTCAACAGAAATTGTCCTTCTAAACAAATTAAAATTTGCGATCATTGTTAAAAAAAACATGCTAATTAGCTGATTAGCTAATTTTTATCTAAATTAGATATAATTAATTATTAGCGTAATCTGATTTTTTCTCACTGAGATGATTTTAAGCATAAACCAATGATCTGTTGTAAAAGGAACTGGATTTTTAAAGACAAAATTTTAAAAATCTAGTGTATACGTATACCTTAAATGAGTCTTAACCATAGACGTGAAATATAAATAGACTAAGCATTACTACTGATAGGAGCTTCAACAAGTGTGACCAACATGTCGACTAGTAGCCACATGTCTGCTCTGTGAAAAATTGACTTGGCTGGCCGATTTGGAATATTATTACCTCGTTTGGTGATATAACATGACAGGGTGCGTGCTTGAATGAGCATTTCTATTGAGTGGCGACAAAAATGGCAAAATCGCCAAAGTCTACTATTATACCGCGCAGACCAATCAAATGAGGAACAATGGATGTTTTCTTCTCAGGCACCAATCAGATGGTAGGTGTTTGTTTCCAACCGATGGACGAAAGTAGTCTAAGGGTCACGTTACTACTAGGTTTGTTAACATCTGGACTCATATGTAGGTTACCATTGCTCAGTCTACTTTTATATTTCTTCAATGCGTTTTCCCACCTCGCAAGTTGTAAGCAATGTAGGTTCGACTCCTTCCTGGGTCTTCAATGACAACGAAACTTTTTATCTTCTGCGTCAGTAAAACTTTAGTTGTGTATGTCTATTTGATGTTGTTTAGATCAGCTTGGCAGAATATGGCCAAGCGCCATAGGCCCAACCCAATCAGCCATTTATGATTGACTTTATGTGAAACCTTTTTTAATTAAATGTTACATGAAATTATGGGATGATTCAATTGAATTTTCTAATTTAAAAAAGCATTTCATTTCAGTGTTTGTCAATGCATTTTTACGACGTTTAACGAATTCAAATATCGCCACATGATACAATTTTAATAAGAAGACTTAACTGCTTCGCTGTAGCTTTTCTACCAATGATTTACGTCAGATCTCCCGCAATCAGCAACTTTTTCTCCGGACTATTTTTTTTCCAAAAGTGTAACTCCGGGAAATAAATTCCCGTTTTCAAAATTCCTCCCCGCCTGGAGGCAAACCCCAGAGAGCACAAAATTGAATCCCCAAAAATCGCTGAGTGTCGAAATCGCATCTCCACCAGTAACGAGACCGAAGTTTAATTTTATCAAAAATAATTTTTCACCATCGCGCCCCCTCTAATTGGAAATCATTTTTACTTATTTACTTATCCGAATTCGAAAATGATTTATTCAACTGCATCTACGATTTCTTCGGATTAATAAGTACTTTAGTCACTTTTATGTTACTGAACGCTTAGATGTGGTCTTTTAAGTTTCATCGTCGTATATCGGCTTTATGCCTTTAATTCGATTTTATTTTTAGCTTCTCGTTTCAAAACATTTTGAAAAATGTAAGCGAATATATGATTTTCAGGCCAGATTGATTTATTTATATTTTCCTCCTCGTCTTTGCTGAGTTCGCAAGTGGAGGTATTTCTTCACCCATTAAATTAAGGTGACGAATTCCTTTAAATATTTTTTCGGAGTTCTGGTTTCTTTTTTTCCCAGTGAGAGTGGAAATTTTAATCTCTGTCGAGGATTATTTATTACCGAAAGGGGACAAAAAAGGCGTTTGCGTTAAGTCTCGACTCGGGAAATTCCGGGGAATTAGCGAGGTTTTTGTAATAACGAATGGATATGTGTTCTAAGTGAGTTATTTAAGTACGTGTGGATGTTTTAAAAACGCGAGAAATCGAAGAATTAACACTTGAAGTTGTGCAGGTTTACTTAAATAATTCGCCTCGAATAAATGTTTCAAAATTAAATGTAAAGATGCAGACTGTTATGAATGTTAAATTATTTTAATTATTTATAACGGTAAAAAACTACTTTAATTCATGCACTGAGTTGTTTTATAACATTGATAATTTTATTAAGAGTATTAATGTTAGGTTAATCTATTATGTTACAGTAATTATTTTATTAAGAACATTAATGTTGCGATTAATTATTATGTTACATTTATATATTTTTGACATTATGTTTTGCATTACAATACGAGAAATTCATAAAAAATAAATTTAATATTTCCTGAAGTCAGGGTTGTGAGTTCGAAACTCAAACCAACCTAGCTAGTGCACGAAGGAGCTGGTGCACGTTGGATATGTCGTGACTTAAATTGTTCTCATGTTGGTGCCGAAGTTTGGAGAGTGGGGTATCAGCTCAAGTGCTGAGCTCGTCATTTGACAGGAGTTTAAAATTACGATGCGTTTTCCTCGGATCTTTCCCTTCAGTATTGATCCCAGTCGCCTATAGCCCGTTGTGTTGCTTCAGTGTGGTTACTTAACTATCTACCTATCTACATCTGTCAATATAAAAGGATTATTTATCACCGAACGGGAACAAA
This sequence comes from Meta bourneti, assembly GCA_933210815.1. Lineage (NCBI taxonomy): Eukaryota > Metazoa > Arthropoda > Arachnida > Araneae > Tetragnathidae > Meta > Meta bourneti. The sequence goes on from OW119933.1 coordinate 91,511,996, forward strand.
AACGCTTTGGTGTTAAGTCTGAACTCGGGAAATTCCTGAGAATTAGCGAGGTTTTAGTAATAACAAATGGATAGTGTGTTCTAAGTGAGTTATTTAAGTACATGCGAATGTTTTGAAAACGCGAGAAATCGAAGAATTAACACTACAAGTTGTGCAGGTTTTCTTAAATAATTCGTCTCGAATAAATGTTTCAAAATTAAACGTAATGGTGCACAGACTGTTAAATCAACCGTAAAATAAACTATTTTAATTTATGCGTTGAGAGTTAATTTATAACATTGATTTTATTAATACGAACATCAAAATTGTGTTTTATTATTGTTAGATTAATATGTGTGTGTTTTAGACAGTATATTTTGCATTGAAATACGCATTTCATAAATAAATTTAATATTTCCCTCACTCATGTAGAGGGTTGCGAGTTCGAAACTAGGTCCAACCAAAGACAGTCGTATACACAGGGGCTGGTGCACGTTAAATCTATCTTGGTCTCAAATGTCCTCTCGTTGGCGTGGAAGTTTGGATAGTGGGGTGCCAGCTCAGGTGTTGACCTCGTCATCTGACCGTGATTCAAAAACACGACCTCGGATCTTTCGTCGCCAATAGTCCGTAGTGTTGGACTCCCTACAAGTTATCTGCCTACTCACCAGAGCTGCAGTAGTGTTGTGCGTACAGTTCAAAGCTTAAAACACATTCTTTTTAAACTTTCTGACTAACCTTTCTGACAACCCGATACTTAAAAAACATTTTTGTTTCTCGTTGAACAACATGCTATTTAAAAGATTTTTATGTTCTTGCATACTTAAGAAAAACTACCGCATTTGAATGGATTCCAAATTTTTGAAATATGAGCTCACTATCATGCAGCGGAAAACGCTTCAAAACACATCAAGCATTTAAGAACGACTGCATTCAATTTGCATTCAGAATTCGAAATAAATCCCCCCAGTTCATCATGCTCAAAACAAAAATCAACCGAAATCAGGTGCAAAGATATTTTCAACGTCTAGCGAAATACATTTAGAATTGGAAAAAAAATGTGTTTCTGAGCATAAAGCTTGATTAAGATTCAGAATGCATCAAAACTGTGAATAAATTAACACACAGGGCTGTATCCCTTAGGAGGTCTTGCAAAGAAAATGAGTCAATGAATTCCCATAAGGCTGCAGGTGTTTCTAGAGAGAGTAAATAAATGAAACTTACATTTTTACGGTGTTTACTTCCTTTTTATACATTTTCTTCCTTTATTATTCGGAATTAAAATATTTCCGACAAATAATCCAAAACAAAAAATGGTGTTCAACGAAAAAATATTTCGTGTCTTGTTTAATTATTGGCGTGTTTTCTGGAAGTATTTGTTTAGGTAAATTTTGATGCAGATTCGTGAAATAAGTAAATAATGGTGAGACTATACAAATATCTGTTTTATCTGATGTACCACTTCTTTTAATTTTGTTGGAACAATAGCTTTCTAAAGCACTTCCCCGTCTAATTGATTACTTAATGCTTAGGCTAATATCGAAGAGTATAATAAACGATATAAACTCAAGATTCAGAAATTCAATTAATACGTTTGATTCGGATCTATTAAAATTTACCAAATAAGTTATGTTATTGTGAAATCAATCATATTTTATATGTATTCAACACAATCAACTTAATTCATGAAATTGCAAAACGTCAAAAGCGTTTTAAATTTTCCATGAGTCTCCAATTGTTATAAAAATATCTATTACTAATACGAAAATGATAGGGGCATTGTTGTATTATTTTAGTAGAGGAATATATTTGAAAATATTTCTCAGACATGGGCCCAAAGTTCCTAGTTGATCGGTTATATTTTATGGCAGAAAGGCTATATCTGGATATCTTACATCAACCCTGACGATAACATAAAGGCTGTAACCACGCTAATTACGGTTTCCGGATCTGCCCGATGTGGTCCTTCCGCCATAAAATCCAACCAACCTTAAACTTTCGGACCTTACTAGGTACATGTCCAAACAATGACTTGTCCCTATATAGCTCTTCCGTCATAAAATACAACTAATCAGAAGCTTTTGGACCTTACTAGGTGCACGTCCAAACAATGACTTATTACGATATGGCTCTTCCACTATACAATCCAACCAATGAAAGGGGAACCTTGGGATCATGCCGAAAGAATATTTTAAATATTTTCTTCTATATATATACATACACCTTAAAAGACAAACCACTCAGTTATTAGCGATCAAATATAAAGATCCTCCTCAAAACACAGGCCAATAGCACGGCCATTCACCGAAAACGCCTTTCCAACCAAGAAAAATGAAGTATTTGTCCCTAATTGCAGTTAGTTCTAAAGAACACACGTTACGCTCAGAAACTTCCCATTCCAGACAGCATCGCTGTAAAGAAAACATGGCACTTTTATCGACTCGGTCTGCAGGACGGGGTCCCATAGTTTTACTTTACAGTCCATCAACCCTGAAGGTAGCATAAAGGCTGTAACATCGCCGATTACGGTTTCCGGATCTGCCCGCTACGAGACGGTCAACCTTCCTGCCATAGTTTGATCGAGTTGATCAGGACGAGTGTAATTAGATGCGTCTTTAAAGGCTGCCGTGAAGCCATTAGCGTGGGGAATTGTAACTGTAAAGTGCAATGGGCTGGCATTGAACACCTCCAGCATTAAACTTGCTTATTTGACTAATGCCGTAAGTAGGGGACGCGTTGTTGGTGGCCGGCGAGCGTGAATGTCTTTTCGGTCGTTCCACTATGGATTTGAATGAAAAGACAGCCGAAGCACTCGTTCGCAAGGGGAATCGCCGCAAGTTGTACTGTAGCGCGTTTGGATAATGTTTTCGTCGCCGGTTGAAATGGACGGCAATATGTGGAACGCCAGTTCACTATATACTATTTTATTAGGTTCATTGTATCCATTAGATACATTTCTTATTGTTATAACAATTGTTTTTTATCAACCAGAAGAAATAATATGTGTATTATGTGTATATTATGCATGTGTATTATGTGTATATTATGTATGTGTATTATGTGTATATTATGTATGTGCGTGTATTATGTGTATATGTATGTATGTGTATTATGTGTATATTATGTATGTGCGTGTATTATGTGTATATGTATGTATGTGTGCATGTATATGTCTATATATATATAATTTATAATTCAAAGCAAAGGATAGAAGGTAGGTATTCTAATTAACGCACACTGTAGCAACACAGCGGGCTGTGGGCGACGGTCAGGGATCAATCCCAAAGGGAAATTTAAGAATATTAATTTAAGAATACTAAGAAAATTTCAAAAACGAAGCGGTGTTGGTGGATCAGGGCGTCATCAGGGAGGAGCCTGACCCAGACAAGGCAAGATGGAGTTTTCTGCGTGTGGGTAGCAGTTCGCCAAAAGTTTTATCATCTTAATGTTTTGCATGTTTGAATTTTTATTATACACACACATACGTGCAGACTTGCTACTCTTTCATCTTTAATATCTTTAATGCATTGCATACCATTACTGTACTAAACTGAACAATTTACTACAAAGTTTAACCCTCTGAGGGGTTCATACGCATAACTTCATCATGTAACCTGCAGTTTTCCATTCGTTTTTGACCTTCTTGAGCAATCTAATCTTTCCAAAGGTTTCTATCCCAAGAAAATAAGAAATAATATCTTTACAAAAGGTTCTAATCAAATGAAATTATCAGTATAATATTTCCAAAGGATCCCATTGCAAGGAGAGGGCCAAAATGGAAAGGCTTCTATTCTAAAGAGAGGAACAATGGAATCTTTTCAAATGATTCTATTCGAAGGAAAAGAGCAATAATATTTATCCAAAGGATTTTATTTTAAGGAAATCAACAATTGAATATTTCCAAAGAATCTATTCCAAGGAAAGGATCAATAGAATCTTTCCAATGGATAATATTCTATCGAAAGGAACAATGGAATCTTTCCAAAGGATTCTATTCTAACGATAGGAACAATGGAATCGTTTTAAGGGATTCTATTCCAAGAAAGGACCAACGGAATATTTCCAAAAGATGTATTCTATGGGCTACAAAATCTTTCCAAATGATTCTATTCGAAGATGAGCAATAAAATCTTTCCAAAGGGTTCTATTCTAACGAAAGGAACAATGGAATCCTTCTAAAGATAGAAAAAATCCATGGATTTCTTCACTTTATAAATGTGGATTTTAGTCATTACACGTGTTGTCGGGTAAAAGGAATACTACACTTCTAAGAAATCTCAGGGTTAAAGGGTTAAATGAGTCTCCGAACCGGTACTAAATGAAAATGGTGAAATTTCTCCCCAGACCATAAGCAACATTTTCACAAGACAAAAGCAAACCTCACGATTCATCTGTGTTTAAAACAGATTCCATAAATAGCCTTTTTTTTGCCTCCTTAACCTTATTTCGTTCCACATGTTTTTCAAAATCTGGACGAATCGGAAGAGAAAAAAATAAAACCCTGTTCCTCAGATACAGCGCACTGGATAAAGAGGTAGAGAAAAGCCTTTCTATGAAGATATTTCCTTTTCATTTCTTTATGTTTTAAAATTTTTTCCCGTTTTTTACTGACCAGGAAAAGTCACGGAAAAGAAGCAAAAGGTTGCTCTGGCTAGAACAGGCTACTGCCCCCGAATTTTATTTTAGTCTTTTTTTATTTTATTTCAGGCGTATTTTTTATTTATATATTTTATACGACGGAGCGCACGGCTTTTCATTTCATCAAAATCGAAAAGAGAGTGTTGATTTGATTGTCGACTTTATATATAGATATATATCTATATATATTTGGTCCCGAATGTTTTTTAAAGCACTGGAGGTAAAGTCACGTTACGATGGAAACCGCGACCGGGAAAATTCAATTATTAAGCACCCCCTTTATTTTTGTCATTTTATTCTATTTCGCTCACTTTATTTTGTTAGGAAAAAAGTTGTAACGGGGAAAAAGAAAGTTTTCCTTCTCTTTCTTCTCCCTTTTTTCCTGCCCGAGGATGACTTAAAAAAGAGAAGATAAAAAAGGATTCCAGTCTCTATATATTCGGCCACTCGCTGGATTTAAAGCGTGAAGTTACCAGCTTTCCTGCTGGGCGATTGAGCTTTCTAAAAATCAGTTCTGCCATTGAAAACAGTAGCGGGTGAAAATGCATTTACCTGGTGCTATAGAATCTCGATTCTCATTTGAAAATAGCAAATTTGGCTACACTCGAGCAAAACAATATATTAAAGTGGATTCCAACTTCTATATATTCGGCCACTCTATATACCAGATACCAGATTTAAAGCGTGAAGTTACCAGCTTTCCTGTTGGACGATTGTGCTTTCTAAAGATCAGTTTTGCCATCGAAAACAATCCTGTGTGAAGACAGCTTTACCTAGTGTTACAGAATCTCAATTTTAGTTTGATAATAGCAAATTTGGCCATACTCAACCGAAACAATATCTCAACAAATTCCAACCTCTATATATTGGGACACACACTGGATTTAAAGAGTGAAGTTACCATCTTTCCTGCTGGGCGATTGAACTTTCTAAAGATCAGTTTTGCCATTGAAAACAGTAGCGGGTGAAAACACATTTACCTGGTGCTATAGAATCTCCATTCTCATTTGACAGATAATTTGGCCAGACTCGAGCAAAACATTACTTTAAAGCGGAATACAATCTCTATACATTCGGCCACTCTATATACCAGATTTAAAGCGTGAAGTTACCAGCTTTCCTGTTGGGCGATTGAGCTTTCTAAATATCAGCTTTGGCATCGAAAACAGTCGTGTGTGAAGACAGCTTTATCTAGTGCTATAGAATCTCAATTTTCGTTTGATAATAGAAAATCTGGCCGTATTTGAGTGAAACAATATAGCGGATTCCAACCTCTATATATTGGGCCACACACTGGATTTAAAGTGTGAAGTTACCAGCTTTCCATGCTGGGCGATGGAGCTTTCTTAAGATCAGTTTTGCCATTGAAAACAGTAGGGAGTGAAAAAACATTTACCTGGTGCTATAGAATTTCAATTTTTATTTGACAATAGCAAATTTGGTCAGACTCGAGAAAAACAATACTTTAAAGCGGAATACAATCTCTTTATATTCGGCCACTCTATATACCAGATTTAAAGAGTGAAATTACCAACTTTCTTGTTGGGCGATTGAGCTTTCGAAAGATCAGTTTTGTCATAGAAAACAGTCGTGCTTAAAGACAACTTTAGAAAGTGCTATAGAATCTCAATTTTCATTTGACAATAGAAAATTTGGCCTTTCCTTCACAAAACAATATCTCATAGCGGATTCCAACCAACATAAGTTCTGCCACTCTGTATACCTGATTTATAACTTAATGTTATCTTTCCTGTTGGACGATTGGTTTCAATAACTTAAGAAAACACAGTTTTGCCATCGAAAACAGTCGCGGCTGAAGACACCTTTACCTAGAGCTATAGAATCTCAGTTTTGTTTGACAATAGCAAATTTGCCCATACTCAAATAAAGCAATATCTCACAACAAATTCTAACTTATATATATTTTGCCGCTCTATACACAAGATTTATAGTGTAAAGTTACCATCCATCCTCTTGGAAAACTATGCTCCTTGATTTCCAAATGATCACAGTTTTGCCATCGAAAACAGTGGATACCTGTATCTAATTCTATGGAATCTCAGTTTTTGTTTGGCAATAACATATTTAGCCCTTCGCCAGGAAAATAATGTCATTGCAGATTCCAAACTATATAAATTCTGCCACTCCATACACCAGATTTATAGCGTGAAAGTACTATTTTTCCTGTTGGATCATTAGTTTCCATAACTTAAAAGAGCACAGTATTTTCGCTGTTAGGAAAAAGGTGGTAACGGTGGAAACAGAAAGTTTTCCTTCTCTCTCTCTCTTCTCCCTTTTTTTCCTGCCCGAAGATGACAAAAGGATTCCAGGCTCCATATATTCGGCTACGCATTGGATTTAAAGCGTGAAGTTAAAGCGAAAGCAGTAGTGCGTGAATACAGCTTTACCTTAAATTGGGCCAGATTCGAGCAAAACAATATATTATAGCGGATTCTAACCTCTATATATTGGGCCACACACTGGATTTAAAGCGTGAAGTCACCACCTTTCCTGTTCGGCGATTGAGCTTTCGAAAGATCATTTTTGCCATCGAAAACAGTCGTGAGTGTAGACAGCTTTACCTAGTGCTATAGAATATCAACTTTTGATTGATAATAGTAAATGTGGCCGTACTCGAGTAAAGCAATATCTCATAACGGATTCCAACCTATATAAATTCTGCCACTCTATACCACATTTATAGCATGAAATTACTATTGTTCCGGTTGAATGATTGGTTTCCATAACTTTTGAGAGAGTTTTACCATTGAAAACAGTGGCGGTTGAAGACACCTTTACCATTTTGTGCTATAGAATCTCAATTTTTGTTTGACAATAGCATATTTGGCCCTCCTCGAGCAAAAATATCTCATTGAGGATTCAAACTTATATGAATTCTACCACTCTATATTCCTGATTTATAGTGGGAAGTTAACATCTTTCCTGTTGGACGACTGATTACTATTGAACCGAATTTTTTTCATAGATTCCATGTTCAATGTAAAAACATTCAAATTCTTTACCAAGAAGAGAAAAAATGTTTAAATTCAGACCACTGCAGTTATATTACTAGGTACCCAATGTCTAACAGCTCTGTTCATAACGAATATTCATCACCGCAACGAAAGAAGACGCACAAGCGAAATATCCCACTTAAGAAACTCAATCGAATTCTTGCAAATACAGGAAAATAATTACTATTCAACCGAATTCCCGCTCAGTCTGTTATCTGTCATTGGCAGAGGAAGAGGGGCATTTCTAATAGCTGCTATTGAAGGGGAATCCGCCTGAGAAATGATCGTCAGAATTTCCAAATGAATTCTCTATATTGGACGTCCAGAACTGATTCGGAGGAACGCAGAAGATTAATACTAAATTTGAATAAACTCACTATTCTGTTCTCATTACCGATTTTCTCAATAAACAGGCTTCTAAACGATACTTGATCCGTTGTACGAGTGAATGCGAGCTTCTGAAGCCGTACTAATGCGACACTGGATTCAATACGTTCAGTAACAATGGGAAGAAACGAACAGAGGCACGTATTGTGTGTTGTAAACAGGCGGGAGATAACGGGCAAATAATGCCTCAAGAAAGACACGGTGGTAAGCGGAGGACTTATGAATTTTGGATAGGGCTTCTCTCGGTTCGATTTGCATTGAGGAGTTTGAGTTCAGAAGTTTGAAAGTGGAAGAAGGAAAGCTGCAATTTCGATGGTCATTAGAGTTTTCTTCAGTAAAAGATATGTTAACAGCTACAATCTTAATGGTCATTATAGTTTTTTCAATACAAAAGTAAGTTAACAGTTGCAATTTCAATGGACATTATAGTTTTTCAGTTAAAAGATAAGTTAACAGCTGCAATTTTAATGATCATTAGTATTTTCAGTAAAACATAAGTTAAAAGCTGCAAATTCAAGAGTTCCTCATTAGATTTTTACAGTAAAAGATATATTAACAGTTGCAATTTAAACGATCAGAGTTTTTCATTAAAAATAAGAAAACAGGTACAATTTCAATGGTAATTAAAACGTAAGTTAACAGCTGAAATTTTCATAGTCATTAGTTTTCTTCTGTAAAGGTAAGTAAAAACACTACACTTTCAATAGTTATTAGTCTTTTCAATAAAAAATAAATTGAATGCTGCAAATGGATAAGTCCTTAACGTTTAATTCTTAATAACCTTTTTAAATTGTATATAAGGGCGGCATATTAAAATTTTCATTTTATCATATTTCATGGTAAAATATGAACATCGTAAAAATCTTATATCGAAAGTAAACACGGTCAAAAAATAAGCATTTACTTCATAACAAACACTGAATTGATACGAAATAAATTAAAATATGATTCCATATGAAGCATACCCGAAACAAAAGTAAATATCAACTTAAGAGACAAGCATGCATTGATTCGATATAAATTTGAATATGAATAATATTAAAAAATTAATCCATAGGAAGCTTACGCCAATAAAAAATATTAACTTCCTAACAAAACTACCTTATACGATATAAATTACAATATGAATAACATAAATATATGATACCATAGAAAGAATATTCGATAGCAAAAATAAACATTTACTTAAAACGAAAACCACATTGGTTCGAAATAAATTTGAATATATATATGATTTCATACTACTATAAAAATATGATTACATAGGAAGCAAATACGCCAACAAAAGAAAAACTTTGCTTCATGACATCATATTGGAGTTAGTTAATAGATCTTCCCTTTATTTCTGATTACAAATAAAACCGTAGTATGCCGCTGTGTGAGCACTATAAATAAATCATGATTTAAATAAGTGCATAACAGAATTTGATTATGAAACACCCGAAGGGTTAAGTAATGAAATTACAGTAGCAAATCTCGCTCGACCCTAGATGTGTGATTCAAATAGATAAATTTGGAATAAAGATTTCTACTTGTTTTTTCCATCCTCACTTTGTTTATCACCTCTGTAATTTCTCTGTTACCAGAAAAATAATCTATAAATAACACGTAAAAGAATAACCTTTAATAAAACTCTTTTTCTCCGTTCGTTCGCTCTGTCTTAAATTATGAATAATTTAACAACTGTTATTTTAATAGCGATTAGAGTTTTGTCAATAAAAGATAAGCTAACAGCTGGATTTCCATGGCACAATTGGAGTTTATTTCAGTAAAAGATAAGTTAACAGCTGCAATTATAAGGTCATTAGATTTTTTCAGTAAATAAGTTAACAGTTACAAATAGATAAGTCAGAGACGTTTAATCCGTAAAATACTGGGGCCGCGGTAACCAGGTTGGGGATGATTAGCGGATTGGCAATCGGAAGATTGCGGGTTAGAATCCAACCAAAGAGCGTCGTGTACAAGGGGAGCTGGTGCATGTTAAATCTGTCATGGACTCAAATGTCCTCACGTTGGTGTGGTGTGGAAGTTTGAAGAGTAGGGTGCCAGCTCAGGTGTGACTTCATCACCGGACCGTCGCCAATAGCCCGTTGTATTGCTCTAGTGTGACGCTAATTAAATACCTACCGTAAAATACTTTTTATTGTCTATAAGGGCATCTGAATTTTCACATTATCATACCATACTTTACGGTAATAAATTGTATGAACCGTATTTTATACTAAAATATAAATTTTAAAGGAATAATTAGAAGATACTAATTTCAATTTCATTTTAACAATAACAGAAACAAATGTATATAACAATATACTCGTTAGTTATAATATTTTAACTATGCTATTTACACTTAACAGAAGTTTAAAAAAATTCTACCTACAGATATTCAACCTATCTGTTGGTGAAATTATAATATGAATATAATAAAAGCAATACGAAGAGAAGCAAACTTTACTTCATAACAAAACTACATTATACGGAATAAATCAAAAGATGAATCGAAAGAAAGCATACAACAAACAAATGCAAAAATTGAATGGTTAAAGGAATTAGAATATAAATATTATAAAAATGTGATTACATATGAAGCGTATGTGATACAAAAAGTAAAAATATACTTCACAACATTATATTCGAGTTGGTTAAGCTTAGACTACACTAATCACACAGTCTTCTGACGAAAATAACTGATATCTTTCGAAATCTAACTAAACAATAGATCATCCCATTGTTTTCGACTATAAATAAAACCGCACTATAAATGAATCATGCTTTAAATAAGTCGATAACAGAATTTTATTCTAAAACACCCGAAGGGTTGAACAATGAAATTGCGGCAGCAAATCTTGCACGCCCCAGGTGTTTACGTCAAATAGATAAATTCGGAATAAAGATTTATGCTTGATTCTTTCCCCGTCCCATCCATTTTGTTTATCATCTGTAATTTCTCTACATTCCAGAAGAATAATCTATAAACAACACGAAAAAAAATAACCTTTAATAAAACTTTTTTCAGTTAGCTCGGTGTCTCCTTGAATTATCAATAAGTTAACAGCTGCAATTTTATTAGGGTTTTAGAGATTTTACAGTAAAAGATAAGCTAACAGCTGTAAATTCAATGGTAATTAGAGTTTTTTCAGTAAAAGATAAGTTGACAGCTAGTCTTAATGGTCATCAGAGTTTTTTCAGTAAAAGATAATTTAACAGCAAGTCTTAATGGTCATCAGAGTTTTTTCAGTAAAAGATAAGTGAACAGCTGCAAATAGATACAAGTCGAAAGAGTTCAATTTGCAAAATACTTTTTGCCGTCTATAAGAGCATTTAGATATTCACATTATCGTACTTTATGGTAATTGTATAAACCATAATTCTTACTAAATTATAAATTTGAAAGCAATAATTATAGAGTACATAGGAGACTAATTTCAATGTTCTAAAACTACATGACACGTTATAAATTAAAGGATGGATTTAAAGGAAGCATATACGAACGAAAGTAAAAATTGAAACGATATAAATTAGAATATGAATATTATAAAATATGATTCCATTGGAAGCGTATGCGATACCAAAAGTCAGAATATACTTCACAACATTAAATTCGAGTTGGTTAAGACAATACTAATCACTCCGTCTTCTGATAAAAATAAATCAGACCTTTCGAAATCTATCTAAACAATAGATCCTCCCATTATTTTGGACTATAAATAAAACCGTATTATGCCGCTGCGCACTATAAATAAATCATGCTTTAAATAAGTCGATAACAGAATTTGATTCTGAAACACCCGAAGGGTTGAATAATGAAATTACGGCAGCAAATCTCGTACGCCCCCAGGTGTTTACGTCAAATAGATAAATTCAGAATAAAGATTTATGCTTGTTTCTTTCCCCGTCCCATCCATTTTGTTTATCATCTGTAATTCCTCTGCATTTTAGAAGAATAATCTATAAACAACACGAAAAAGAATAACCTTTAATAAAACTTTTTCCCGTTCCCTACATGTCTTCTTGAATTATCGATAAGTTTTTCGGAAAGAAATCTCGGAGGTAAAGTCCCATCCGACAGCAAGAAGTAACTAAAACAAATAAATGTATACATATAACTAAATGGCTGATATATATACACCTATGGCTCATATCTGATGATATATGGTGGGAGGATGTTTCGATTGGGAAAAGTTAGTTTTTTTTAATTATCAAATTAAAAATGCTTGGGGAAGAAAGCATCGGAAACTAAGGAAGACTGAGCAAGGAGTAATGCTTTCTAATTATCGGACTTCCACGAATTAAAAAGTAATTTGGCTGAGTACAATTAAAAGTTAATGGGTATTCGAAAAAATGTTTCCTTTTATTTAATTTAATATCCGTTTGGGGTACTTAAAAAGTTTCGTGCTCTAGGAACTGATACGTGTTTTACTACTGAATTGATTACGAAGAGCGAAAAAGACAAATCGATATATTACGGTGTATGGTGTGTGAATTTGCTTTTGTAAAAGGTTTTGTGGAATAATGTTATTATTAAAAAACTAAATTCATGCTTTGCAAAAAAATTAAAATACCCCGAAGTCAGAGTTTAGTCGGAATTAAACTTAGAATGCACAATGTTAAGGTATGTACTAGAAATCACGAAAATCGAACAGAATACCGATACTTTTTTATTAGTTCAAAATATTGTCCAACTCCTTAGCTTTCAAACAATACTGAGATCTTGTAAGTATTCGAAATAGTTTTTTAGCTACAAGGGTTTTCGTTAGGTACTGTCACAATATACAAACATGTTTCCAAAGCTTCAGACTCAATTACTGAGGAACTGTGTTTTTGCAGTATGATGCTTCGTTCAAACATTGATAACTCAACAATGAAATGATCTATTATAATTGTATTTGTGTCGTTATAATCTATATTATACAGTGGATGCCCTCAGTCAAAGTTATTAGTAAAGAAATGAATTTTTAGTTGATCTTTAAATGTCGAAATTCCTGAAACACTTTTGAATTTTTAGACTTCCTTGGTGTAAACAATCGTAAAAAACAATATTCCCTCTAGCAACTTGATGGAGGGCCAAAACATGAATAATATTAGGAAAAATTTCCAACAGGAAGTGTCTTTCTGAACTAATTAGAATTTGAGATATTGCTGTTCAAAAACATGCTAATTAGTTAATATATATTATATCTAAATTAGATAATTAAATATTATATTAATCTGAATATTCACACTAAAATGATTTAAAGCATAAGCAAATGACTTTTAGGAAAAAATTGGATTTTTATTTTAAAGTCGAAATTTAAAAAAATCTTTCAATGTATATTTTCTAGTGTATAGTACATCTTAATGAAGAAATTGACGTTGGTTGGGTTTTATGGCGCAAAGGCATACGTATATTGTGCAATGTTACGCCAAACACAAGACAGACCAGCGTTAACATTCTCAGTTTAGTGTCGAGCGGCACATCACTGCAACTCTTAGGGTAATAATCTGGGGGAGGGAGCCATCACACTTATAACAGCCGGTCGATTATTGAAGTGGTATGATGGTTTGACAGCACAACGATATGGTCAGCAGATTTGTTGTTTTGCCTTTCTTGTGAAGTGTACATGGGGTGATTTATCAGCACAATTAACGTTCGCCTAACCTCTTCCAGAAGTAAATATGCATAGTTGGAACCCTTTCTTTGCCAATGAGATTTCCAGATTTGTCCCCATTGGTATATCTGGGATATACTAGGCTGTCAATTATACCTCTCCCGGTCCACTCGATAATTATCTATTGTAAAAAAATGCGCCATCCTGTCTGTTCTTGAATGAGGGTCCTCTAAGAGTTGACTTCAAACATCCATTTCCTAGGCTCTTATAAAATATTGGTTTGTCCACTGGGATTTTAACCCACTTGGAGTTTGCTTCGACGAGGTATCCTGTCTTTAGCAAAACTTACCCAGGTCTTGATGGACGATATATCTCGCCATTAGAAATACCGACCAGATCGTGATCATGCCCATCATAAAAAAACCGACCTTATCTTGATGACAAGATATCTCATCATTAGCAAAATTAGGCAGATCGTGATAGACGAGTTAACTTGTCATTAGAAAAATTAGTCAGATCTTGATGAACGAGATATCTCGTAGAAACCACTTGGTAGGTTAACCCTCCTGGTAGTTCATCTTCGAGTCGATAACAGCCTCTGTTCTAGGCAAGGGGCAATTTGTTTTTCCTACTTGGATCTTCATTCACCTTGGAGAATAGGGCAGATTGCATTAACGAGTTATTTGACAATTAGTAAAACTGACCAGATCTCGATGGACGAGATATTTCGTTATTAGCAAAATTTACACGATCTTGAACGAGATATCCCGTCGAAACCACTTAGAGAGTTAAAAGAGTTCTATGTAACAAGAAATCAAGATACACTGTATTGACAACAATCACCGGACATCTGGAGTTGAAAAAACATTTATTTTGGGGTCTGACTATAAATTTAAATTTCCAATTACATAGTTCACATCCACATGGGTAATTACAGAGCTAACTACTAGTGAGTATAGACTGAAATTTAAAGAAGGAATGTCCTATAGAAATGTTTATATAAAAATCCAAACACTGAAAAAAGTAACAGTCCCTTTACTATCCCCAAAATATCCATATTTAGAATGTTAAATACGTACCATCATGAGCACAAATCCTAGGGGACTGAACCATAATTTTATTATATAATTTGGCTAGAAAATTATTTTATGAAGGGGTGCTAGTAAGTACAGTCCCCTAGGACTTGTGCTCATGATGGTACGTATTTAACATTCTAAATATGGATATTTAGGGATAATAAAGTGACTGCTACTTCAGTTGTTCAGGTTTTGATATAAAACATTTGAATATTTGTATGGGACATCGCATCCTTACATTTCAGTCCATACAGTGTCCCAAAAAGGTTGTTCCGCAATTTATCTTTTTACCATTTGGAGATAGGTAGACAATGTAAATTGCAAAAGTGCACCAAATAAGGTAAGTAATTAAGATATGTGAATAAAATTATCACGTGATAACAATTTAAGCGGATGCAGTTTTTAATTTGTATAAAACCCTTCTAGATAAAAATCCGAGATAGCAAAAATGTTCCTTATCTGTATCCCTATCGTTATTAAAAACCATATTTTTGTAGGTTGAATAGTAACGGAGATACAAGAGTTTCCATTTTAAAGGGGCCGTATCTAATTTAGAACGATGGCCAAAAATGAAGAGCGAAGTTCTGCATTGCTGCAGATGGAAAACATTTTAAACATGCGTTGTAAATTTCCTTTTACTTTTATTTAAACCATTTTTTCTACAATATTTTTATTGAAGATTACATTGTCTACTATTATTCAGTGCGATTTTTATCTGCAGTTGCAATACTACATTACTTTGCACAATGTTGCACTTTATGACCGAAAAAAAATGCTTTTTAGCATTGTGTATGCGGTTCCTAATCTGACTGCTTGAACAGCTGTGAACAAGCGGTATAAGTCAACTTTTTTGCGTCCTTATGCCTCCGATACTGTTCAACCTACAGAAATGCAGTTTTCTGCTAACGATAGGGATGCAGGTAAGGAACATTTCTGCTATCTGGGATTTTTATCTAGAGGGGTTGTATACAAATTAAAAACTGTATCTGCTTAAATTGTTATCACGTGATAATTTTATTCACATATCTTAATTACTTACCTTATTTGGTGTACTTTTGCAATTTACATTGCCTACCTATCTCCAAATGGTAAAAAGGTAAATTGCGGAACAACCTTTTTGGGACACCCTGTATATACTATTCACATATCTTAATTACTTACCTTATTTGGTGTACTTTTGCAATTTACATTGCCTACCTATCTCCAAATGGTAAAAAGATAAATTGCGGAACAACCTTTTTGGGACACCCTGTATATACTATTCACATATCTTAATTACTTACCTTATTTGGTGTACTTTTGCAATTTACATTGCCTACCTATCTCCAAATGGTAAAAAGATAAATCGCGGAACAACCTTTTTGGGACACCCTGTATATATTCACTAATAGTCAGCTCTGTAGTTACCCTTGTGGATGTAGACTCTGAAATTGAAAATTTAAATTTATAGTCATGCCCCAAAATAAATGTTGTTTCGTTTCTACTCCAGGTGTCCGGTGACTTGTCAGTGCAGTGTATATTGATTTTCATTTCTCCTGCACAAGACAGGCAGAAAGATCAGTCCCATCCTGGGGAAAAGGACACTAACCAATACCAATCCTTTTCAAATTAACACGCTGAGGGGCGGGGGAAGGTAATTAAAGAGCCTCGCTTATTTGACAGGGATGCCTTTTCTCCCTTGACGTGAATACGAATCTGTTTCCTGGAAAACCAGACACTACCACAATGCCCACTACACCCAATTGACATCCGCGAACCGGATGTCAAGTGTACGCGCGCTTCTGAGGAATCGTGACTCATAAGATCAATAGATTATTTTCTCCTTCTCAGGAGGAGACAGATGCGCATTTCGGGCATTTCAAAAGTAAATAGATCGATCTCAGAAATGAATGCTTCGATTGCCAGAGTTAAATCCGAGTATTATTGCAGCTAAGCACTGTAGTGGTGCTTGCCATGGGCGGATCCAGAATCGTTTTGTAGGGGTCAAGGTAAAGGAATTGAAGTGCAATTCCTACATTTTTCTTGACTTGTTCATTTCAAATACATCATTTCCCCCTACAGAACATACATATAATTAAAACAAGCAGGGTATTTAATGTATTAGTAGATCGATCTCAGAAATTCAGACTTCGGTTGCTCAAGTTAAATGTGTTATTGCTTGCCATAGGATGGATCCAGAATCGCTTTGTCGGATGTCAAGGTAAAGAAATTGAAGTGCAATTCGTACATTTTTGAATTGTTCATTTCAAATTCGTCATATTTCCCCCTACAGAATATACATATAATTAAAACAAGCAGGGTAGTTAATGTATTAGTAGATCGATCTCAGCAATTCAGACTTTGGTTGCTCAAGTTAAATGTATTATTGCTTGCCATAGAATGGATCCAGAATAGCTTTGTCGGGGTCAAGGTAAAGAAATTGAAGTGCGATTCCTACATTCGGGATTGCATTATTGTTAAAAATGTCTTTCCGCAATGGAATAGACACATTTAGTGTAATGAGAAATGATGTTTATTGTGTGAAACTGGACAATAGATTGATCTCAGAAATCAATATTTCGATTGATGGAGTTGAGAATCTTCGTATTATTGTAACTTAAGACTGCAATATGGAATGATCCAGAGTACTATGTAGGGTCAAGGTGATGAGTAAACTCAGAAAGAGTAAACAGAGCCCCCCTTATGTTATTTGTATAACTGGCTCTAGAATTCCTACATTTTCAATTTCATAATCATTTAAAATGTGACTCTTTTACAACAGAATATGCACACATATTATAAGGAGCTGTGGTATTTAATGTATGAGAATGAAAAATAAATAGATTTGATCACAGAAATGAGTACTTTGATTGTTAGAGTTGAATCTTCGTATTATTGCAGCTGAAGACTACAATACAGCTTGCCCTAGGATCATCCAGCTTTGTAGGAGTCAAGGTGATAGGATTGAAGAGTAATCCCTACATTTTTGATTGCATCATCATTTAAAATTCTGTTTTTCCCAATAAAATGCATACATAAATTAAAAAACATCAATCTCCGAAATGAATGATTTGATTGCTGAAACTAAATCCTTTTATTATTTCTTCTCTAAAGACTGCAATATTACTTGCTAGGAGAGGATCTAGAATAGTATTTCTGCGAGATAAGGACATACATTTTATGTACGAAGTTCATGTAAAATTCGTATTTTCCCGAACAGAATGTACTACATATGTAATATAACCCTCCTGGTGGTTGTCACGACGAGGTATTTCGTCATTAGCAGAACTGACCAAATCTTGTTCGACGAGATATCACGTCATTTGAAAAACTGACCTGATCTTGATCTCGTTATAAAAAAGGGCAATATCTTGTTGAAGAAATATCTCGGTCATTAGCAAAATTGATCAGATTTTGATGGACGAGATATTTCCCCGAAGCCACTTAGAGGGGTTAATTGCTTTTTAGTCGCTTTGACGAGTAGTTTACTTTTTACATACATATATACGTACTAAACGTGTACTTATTAAAACATGATAATGCTTAATTTATATAAACTGGCTTCAATTGAAATATAAGAAAGTGCGAATAGATAAGGATCAGGACTAAAATGAGGGCAACTGACCATGTAACTGAAATCGTTTCAGGTGTTTATAGAAATAAAGACGTGTGAAGTTGAGGGTGTGGAAATTTTTATTCCGAACGAAAAATATATTAATACATGTAAATATATTCGATATACCTAAATACGCGAAGATATACAATTGGTATTAATTAGTCCGTATGTTGCTAAAAAGAACTTGAATATATTGAACATCTCACTAGTCGTCTCAGCATTTGAGTCAAAATTATCAAAACGTGTCTAAGCTAGAATAAATGCATGGTAAGAATTTTAATTAACGTCGCACTGGAGCAACACAATGGGTTATTGGCAGCGGTCCGGGATCAAACCCGAAGAGAAAGATCCGATGACAACACCACGTAATTTTGAATGACGAGGTCCCATCTGAGCTGGCACCCCACTCTCCAAACGTCCACACGACGCCAACGTGAGGACATTTGAGGCAACGACAGATATTTAACTTGCACCAGCCCCCTTTGTACACTACGGTCTTTTGATTGAATTCAAACTCGCAACCCTCCGGTTGCTAATTCGTACTCTTCCAACCAGGCCACCGCTCCCGGAAGTTTCTACGAATGTGAGCTTACTTG
Source organism: Meta bourneti (assembly GCA_933210815.1). Taxonomy (NCBI): domain Eukaryota; kingdom Metazoa; phylum Arthropoda; class Arachnida; order Araneae; family Tetragnathidae; genus Meta; species Meta bourneti. Next base: position 91,530,866 of record OW119933.1, read on the forward strand.
ACGTTGTGTGCCTTACGTTTGGCGCAGCTTGGCCAAATATAACCAACAAACTTTCTTTTATGAATGACCATTATATTAATGGTCAAATTAAACACCTCGCCAGCAGTTTGAAGATTTGAGTTTTAAGGTCAGGAAAGCATTCATAAACGAGAATAAAGGCCGGAAACTTTCTACGAATATAAGCTTTGTGCATTCCAAAACTCTGTTACAGAAAGTCTGCATCTTTTCCCAGAACATCCATGGTAAAGCTTCAATATATACCTTCTTCACCGCTAGCAGAATAAAATCATTTTATACGTAACGAACAATTTGAATTTCAGGCCACATGTGTTGAAAACTTAACGGACGCTTTAACATCCTTAACGGAATTTCATGCGCGACGGCTAAGTGTGGCATGAACAACCTTAGAAGTCGGACCCATAACTCAATTTCGCATTGAAAGTCTTTGTGCCCTACGAGTGCACAATTGAGTTACAGCGAGAAGTTAAAAGACGTTATATTTTAAGTCAAACTCCAACGCTATGTCAATTTAAACTTTTTAAAGATTATTCTTCGCTGCCTTTGCAGTGGAGTGGAATTCCACGGTGTGCTGAATGCACGCTTTTACGTGGAGGAGCTACTAAGTGTGAAAATGTATCACGGCAATTTTTAGCAAAATTTGCGAAGATGCAATTTTGCTATTAGTTGGGGACGAATTTCACTCGTAAAAATGACCTTTTCGAGAATTCCTAGAAGTTTGGAGTAAACTTATTTCTATTTTAAAGTATATATAGTATATACTATGTATAAAAACTATTCTCGTTTTTCTAAATAAATAATGTTTTCCTGAGTCTCATGTATTTTTGAAATATATATATCTGTGACTTGTGCAAAAAGTGTCAATGTCAAATTTTGGTGAAAATGAGTTATAAGCTATTTTCATATATTTAGCATCTGAATTTTTCGTGCAAGAACTGCCAAAGTCAAATTCAAAGTAGAATAGTACTACTTTGAATTTGGCGGGGTACTGTTATACCCCGAAGTTACGCGATAGGTGGGTCCGACGACAATCGAGTAAGTCGGGGTACAACTTTGCATATAAATACATATAAATTTTATTCAATTGGGACCAAGGACTAACAAAAACACTAGTTTAGAATAAAAATATTTAATAGAATTGCAGTTCTTAACGCATATTAATACAAAATATTGAAAAAATAAATGAGTTACGTAAAAAGTTATTTCGATGTCGATAGCTTCATAAAATCTAACGAATTCGTCTGACGACATGCCTTCTTTTTTTCATGTAGAATTTCTTCGTAGCAAGCTAATAATTTTTTTATTCCTTGCTTTGTAGCTATAACGTGTTCTTCGTTGGAGTCGGTTTTCTAAAATTTGTAAGCTATTTTCAATTGAGCTGAGACCTTGTGTCAAGCTTGCAATTGGCATGTCCTTTTCTGGTGGAACTGGGTCTGATATTTCAGTGACGTTTTGCTCACGCAGCTTTATGAGCTCATCAATTGTCAGCTCCTGACTATGTGAATCCAACAGCTCGTGGACATCATAACCATTGACTTCCAAATCTAATTGCCTGGCAAGATTACAACTTCTTTTATCACAAGAGCGACATGATCAGTTTCTTGTGTTGTTTCCGTCTCGTTTTTGAAAAAAATGGACAAAGTTTCTTCCAAGCACCATTCAATGTTTTTTGGAAATTTCATCCCAAGATTTTTCAATGATTCTTACGGCATCTAAAACATTGAATTGTTTCCAAAAGTCTTTAACAGATATCTCACTGTTTTGCCTCATAGCTTCATTCAGATGTGCAAACGAACGCCTCGTGTAGTAAGCCTTGAATGTTTTGATGACTCCCTGGTCCATCGGTTGAAGCAAGCTGGTTGTGTTTGGAGGCAAAAACACAACTTTCACATTGCAGGAGAATGAGATTTACTTCGTTTGGGACAACATAGATTTTTAAGGGTTTAGAAAACGTATAACAAAACAATCTTAACTTGCGTCGATCGTAGAATCATAATCGTGCACGTAGAGTTCGCGCGAAACGCGTCCAATGCGTATCACAGTAAGAGAAACATTGAAGATAGCGGGCGGCAGTAATACCAAACGAAAAAATCAAGAACCGCGTAATTCCGAGTTCGCGTAAGTCGGGGTATTACTGTACTTGAGATATTGACGCTTATTAGTGCCGATGTCAAAATTGAACATCAATATTTTTTGCAAGAAAAACCAAAGATGACATAGACTCGTAAATCTGTAGCAATATTTGAGATAAAAGTACCAATGTCAACTTCGGTACTTCCTGCATTGAAATATTTTCCACCTAATATAGATTGGCTACACTGCACTGGTGCATTTTAACCTATTTTACCGCCAACGACAGTTGTTATATATAATATTTAATGCTTCGTCAGTTTAGTACTATAAAATTTCAGTTTTAAGTGTAACTTAAGTTGCTTATTGAAATTTTTACTTTCATTCTTAATTATTTTTTGGTTGTGTTGAAAATTAGTGACATGCATTGCAGAAGTAAGATTTTAGCTTTATGCTGGCAAAGAAATAAAATAAGTATGTTTATTTTTAGGTTATATCATTTTACTGAATTAAATAATCCGTAACCAATTGTAGGAATTTCGTTTTATTAATTCTTGCAATTTATGAATGTTATATCTATCTGTAGTTTTTACCAGTAAGAAGTTTTTTATGTGAACAGGACATAAAAAACATTGCCTTCGTTGCCTTTACTTGAATCAACTTCCGTTGGAGAAGCAAGCAATTCATGTCCTTTTAAAGAATTACCGATAATTCTCAATCAAATGTACTCGGCAACTCAGTCAACTCTCCTTAGAAGAGCAATTTAATATTTTGGAAGCAGATTTGTATCTGACAGATAGTTCAGATGAATATATACCAAACGCGATACTGATATTTCATCAGATTCTAGTATAACAGAAAAATATATTAAGGCAGAAAAAATATTGGTGCTCACAAAAAAGCAAATAAATATAACTGAAAAAGGAGAGAATATGAAAACGTATGTTAGGAAGGAAAAAACAGAGTTACTCGTAAACGGAAGCGGAATAGTTCGAAATGGGAAAGAAATGTTAGAAAGACCGCAGAAACTCAAGGTTTGGAATACTTATCTGCAGGCGAAAATGTTCCTGCCAAAGCTTTGAACTCACCCTGCTCTTGTAGACGCAAGTGTTGTATTAAGATTAACGAAGAACAAAGAAATACTTTTTTCAAGGATTTTACACATTAACGACCAATTCACAGAATTAATTTATTGTACAGGGAATTGAAGAAGCATATAGTGACGCAAAGGATTAGAAATCTGATAAATTCAAAGTCGTCGAAAATTTACGAAGTATTTCTTGCTTGATAATAGTTGTGTTGCTCCAGTGTGATGTTAATTAAAATACCTACCTACCTACTTGATAATAATGGACACAGAACATAAGTCTGTCAGTTGATATTCCTAAACACCCTAGATATAAAACTAGGGAAAATAAGGAAAATAGCAGAAAAGAAAAGGCGGTCAGATAGTGGAATATGTCTTGACGACAAGCGAGGTTGTCATGGCCACCAGAAGAAAATAATTTCAGATCAAATTAATGCTATTAAGAATCACATCGGATTATTTCCAGCATATAAAAGCCACTATTCTCAATCCCCATTCCGATAAAAAAAATACTTAAGTTCTGATTTGAGTATATGAAAAATGTATAGAATGTATAGATTACTGTGAGGAAAAGCAAATACAACCTGAATGTGAATCATTTTATATGAAAGTATTTAATGAAATTTTTAATCTTAGTTTTTATCGTCCTGCGTTAGACACTTGCTCTAAATGTGACAAATATCATTTAATGAGCAATAGTGTTGCCGATGATGTCGTTAAAGAAGAAATGAAGCAAGAACATGAAGATCGTTTAAGATTAGCTGACGATGCTTACTTAGAAAAAAGAACAGACAAGAAACTCAGTAAGGACAAGAATATTACTTTTATATCTTTTGGTTTACAAAAATGTCTGGCCACGCCACGCTTGCAAAGTAATTTGGCGTTTTACAAAAGATCTTTATGGACCTACAATTTAACAATGTATGGTTAGATTAAAGGCGAAAAAATTGTCCGTTGTTATCTATGGAATGAAACCATAGCTGCTATAGGTGAGCAAGAGATAGTTTCATGTATACGAATGTTTTTATTATCATTACCTGACAATTGCCAAGAGGTGAATATGTTCAACGATTGCTGCCCAGGGCAAACTAGAAACATTTATTTTCCTTTGATGGTGTTGAATTTATTTTGTGCAATCAAAAACACCAAAAAACCCTTCAGATTATAAAGCATAAGTTTCTTGAGCCTGGCCATACGCATATGGAAGCTGACACTATTCACGCGGCAGTTGAAAAAGTTGCAAAAACCACAACGGCAACAATTGAATTAACAAGAGATTGGGCGAAGTTGATGAGGCTAATCCCCGGAAGACCACCTATTCACGCCATAGAGATGGAACAGTCAAATTTTATGCATTTCCAGAAGCTGGTGAAATATGATGTATCCATCGCGAAGTTAATTCTTCCGAACAAAGCGTAGAATGGGGAAAATAAGACGGATACAATACCTGGCTAATTCGCCAAGTAAAATGTTCTATAAAAAGTCATTCAAAAAGGATGAACCATTCCATACTCTGCAATTAAGCATAATGACACCCCAAAACATACGCTCCAAATCCTTCTCAAAATTAACTCCCTTCAATAAGTACCCCATTCCTTTGCCTCCAGAAAAAGTCGAAGATTTAAAATTTTTATCCTCATTTCTAAGCGAAACAAGTAAGCCATTTTATCAGAATTCACTGATAAAATGGCTTACTTCTATGATCTATGTCTTATGTTCACCAAATGGTAAAGAAACTGGCGACATTTTATCTGACGAAAGAAAAGAGAAATAAAATTATAAATTTTGCTGCAATATAAATAATACTTAATAAGAGTCATTAAATTATACTTAATAGTTATTAAATAATAAGAATATTTTGTGTTAGATTGTTTGCAAAATAAGAAAATAAAAAACTAATAATAAATGGTGTCTTTCATTGCCCATGTCTTAAAAAAATTACGGTAAAAGTGACAATGTCAAGAGTTTTTCCTCTATTTTCCGACAAAAACACTATCACATATTTCGCATTCCAAATTCTTTCAATAAATACTTAATTTGGAGTTATTAGAAATTTTTAATGATGGTTGTACACAAGTAAATTCTAACCTCTATCTTTAACTTCAAGTATCGCAAAATTAGAAATATTGACGTTGGCACTTCTTGTACCAAGCCACAGGTATATATAATATTGAAAAGTGTGGTAGAGGGGCTCAAAATAAACATTTTTGTCAAGGAATGTGTATCCGGAAATGCCGTGTTTAGATGGTAGAGGGCGCTGTTTAGATCAGTTGATAACGTTGTTTCGGTGGCGTAGGGTGTCATTTTCCGCTGGGATTTTCAACGGAATGCATCGCGACAGAATTCCGAGCTTACCGTTGAAAATCCGAGCGGGGAACGGCGCCTTACGCCACAGAAACTATTTTACCGACTCATAAAAGGGTACCTACCACTAAAACGCGGCATTTCCGGACATACGTTCTTTGACAAAAAGTTTATTTTGGGCCTATTTACACCCCTTACAATTTAGCCAGACATTTTCGAAACACCTTGTATATTTAAACTTGGGAAATGTATAAAACGTGATTTTAAACGTGCTATTTATGAATCGAAAACACCACGCATGCATTAATATCAGACAAAACTTTTCAAAAATTCTTCACATGGCGATATTCGCATAAACTATTTCAATTTCAAAGCCCGGGGATATGTTTCTCATTTTAATATAATGGTGCTCATGTGAATAAGGCCCAAAACCCCACAAGAAATATCACTTCTTCCTAAACTGAGCCTTCTTCCTAAACGGAACAGTTGCTCTTTTACTTATTTCACCCCATTGGCAATAAAAAGGCATCCTTTACTTTCTTGCTTTTATTTCCATACTTTCTTTACTTTTTGTTTCCGATCTAAAACACACCAGAGTTTAAAAAAGCGAGATTGAATTTCCAACTTGTCCAAAATACGGCCGACTTTGAAATAAGCGGAGTACAATCCCCATATCGAAATGCTTAAAAGGGATAAAATTCAGCATGTTAATATCGTCTCTGATGTTTTCTTTGTTTAAAATATACTCAGGAGTAAACGCAATATTTTTATCTCCCGAAAATTCTTTTTTCTTGTTAGATATTTATTTATTCGTACCTCCATACAGATAAATCCATGTACATGACAGTGTGAAAAGGCACAGAAAATAGCAAAGCACAGAAATGTATCGATGAGAAATTATACAGTTAATATGAAGTTTGGAAGTACAATTTTAGTTTTTAATCCTTCTAGAGGTAGTCTGGACGACGTATCTTGTTTCATTAGAAATACTGACCAGATCTTAATGTACGAGATATATCGTCATTAGAGAAAAGTTGACAAGATCTTGATGGTCGAGGTATCTCTTCATTAGAAGAAAACTCACTAGATCTCTATGGACGAGATATCTCGTCATAAGAATAAATCTGACAAGACCTTGAGAGAGGAAATATCTCGTTTCATTAGAAAAACTGACCGGATCATGATCTCGTTATCATAAAAAAATTGGCAGCATCTTGAGGACGAGATATCTCGTTAACGAAATTGGTCAGATCTTGATGGATGAGATATCTCGTCGTAACCACTCGGCGGGTTAAAGTAATGAAACTGTTTTAACTTCGGAACTGTCAGAAAATGTATAAGCTTGGTGGTAAGCTATTCATGATCTTAAACTGGAAAATTGGTTTATTTTTTCAAATAACTCTTAATGTTTCTTAAAAAATAAATTTTAAATGATTTTTATAAAAATATATACATGAGTGTTATCTCACTATGACTAGAGGAAAGATGAAGTTTTCAGAGATGCCAAGCAATACGGATCATGCTTAATAACTATGGACTTTTACCTTTCATTGCGGCAAATAGTGAAATTATTGCAGAAAATCAGACTAGATGGTTCAGACTAGATATTTTCAGAGATGCCAATACAATACGGATCATGCGTAATAAATATGGACTTTTACCTTTGATTTCGGTGAATAGTGAAATTATTGCAGAAAATCGGACTAGATGGTTTTGCAATCTTTTGAATCCTTTACCAAATGAGCATTTTTTCAATTTCTATATTTCACTGCAATCGTCATTGTTCTTGAGAACTAAATGTCACTTTATTCTTCATTATTTTTAAATGTAGAAAAGTTTTATGGGCCTCTGAAGTAACGCTATCCTTTTGGATGACTTCCATTTGGGAAGTATCCATAACAGGTCTTACTAGATAATAAAAAACGAATAAGTACAATATCATCAAAATCCTTGCTCATTCTCTTTAAGATAGTACTTTTGGATCTCATGCGCTATGACAGATTTTGATTTTTTATATAGCACTTTTCTACAAGGTGGTATATACAGGGTGAGTCTAAATTGTTTTTACAAATTAAGAGGGGTGATAGTACCCATCCAGACGAGCAATAATTACCATGGAACATAGGGTCGCATTCCACTCTGAGAGGCAGAAAAGAATAAAGTCGAGAAGCGTCAAGCATGAACAAGTCATCGCCTCTGGCGTCGTTTTGTACCTGCCTACGTAGCATATCTACTAAGCAAGATGGCCTGCTCGGTAGCGCATTGGCGGACCTATGGCTTAGCCTCCTCGCTCACCGGACCTCAACCCACTGGACTTTTTCTTCTGGGGACACATGAAATCTTTAGTGTACCAGACGCCTGTGGACTCGGCTGAAGATCTCGTAGCGAGGATCGGTGTTGTCGCAGACAAAATTAACACAACACCAGGAATCTTCGAGAGGGTGCGCCAGTCATTCCTTCGCCGGTGTGAACTGTGCAACGACACGCGTGGCCGCCACTTTGAGCACTTGCTGTGAGTTTTTCTCTGATCAATAAATCAGATTGTGCAACTTTTGGTATCGTTCATTCGTTTTCCCAGCACTGTTGTAAGTTCACGTTGAAATTCTAATTTTACTCTTTTCTGCCTCTCAGAGTGAAATGCGACCCTACGTTCCATGGCAATTATTGCTCGTCTGGATAGGTACTATCACCCCTCTTATTTTGTAAAAACAATTTAGACTCACCCTGTATGTATAAGATGTACAGTCGGGGTAGAAAAAATACAAACCACCCCTCTTCATTCGAGCAATTTTAACACTAGAGCAATTCAAAGATGGCGTTCGACAGGAAATAACGTCTTCTATAAATTAAAATGCATAAAATCTGCATAAGGGGCAGTCTTCATATTGAATTGAGTGCCAACTTCATAATTTCCAATAGAAATCCCCTATTTTGACACACAATTTCGAATTTATGCGAAAATTTAACTTCAGATACCAAATTTCATGTCATTAGGTCTTGCCGTTTCGAAGTTATGAGTATAGAAAGATTGGAGCTCCTAATGTTAAACCAGACTTTCAGACTTTTATGGATATCTTCCTAAATAATATTTTTATAGTGCCGATATTTTGTACCATGTTACTGTCAAAGAACCCCCAAAATCACCTAATATTGTATTTTAAAAATAGATTTTAGTATGCAATAATAATTATTAAATTAATGTTTGAAAAATTATGAATTGGAACCTTGTTATATTTTGATAAGAATCGATTTAGAAGGATTTCTAATATGATCATATATAATTTCAGCTCATTCCAATGGTTATTTTTTGCGCTACATTAAGTTTTCCTCATTATGGCGACTTTGGGGGGCAACCAAAGGTTTAGGAAACGTCTGACAAACATGAGGAATGCTTAAATATTTGAAAAATTATTGGAAATTTCATTTATGTCATCTAAAATACATTGCCGTTTATCAGTTATGTGTCGCATAGATGAACTCTACCAATCAATGATCAATTGAATGACTCACTATTCACTTTTCGGATGATTGGAATATCAGTTCGATTGTATTAAATGGAGGTAGGCTTTTGGTTGCATACAATTTGTATTTCAAATTTTTGTACTTATTGTACAAAGGATTATGCCAAGAATGAACATTTCTTTTAAGGTTCTTTGTAGAATTATTTCAGTCAAGTATCAAATGAACAGCTCCTGAATAACTACTATTTATCTCGATCTACGAATAGCGATTTTCAATAAGGAAATGATCCCTGAAATTGACAATTTTAACATTTAATGTCAATGGATAGAAAGGTAGTAAAGTCAGGAAATTCCATATTTAAACTAATTTAGTGATGCAGAATCTGATTAAGGCATCAAAACATGGCGCTTCCATTGTAAATTTTGTTTGTGCAAAATTTGGTATGAAGACGGCTCTTAATGCAATGTTTTTGCAATTGAATTAGTAGAGGACGTTATTCCCTATTGAATATTATCTTTGAATTTGCTCTACTATGAATAGAGCTCGAAATAAATGAGGTGTTTCGTTTTTTTTCCTCAATTGCATCCTACAACGCAAGCATGTCCTTAATAGGTCTCACTAGTGAATCAAATATAATAAACTCAGTTCACCAAAATCCTTCCACATTCCGTTCTTGATAATTTATTTGGTTCATACGTTCTAACTGGTTTTACATTTTAGGCTCAAGATTATATTTAAGGTTTATGTATACATTATCAATCACGAAAATTGACCTGAATATCGAGATTTCGTTTTTATAGTTTCAAAATATATTCCAATTTCTGAGCTTTGAAACGATACCAAGATCTTGTAAATATTCGGAATACTTTTCTAGTTACGAGGGTTTTTCGTTAGGTACTGTCACCAGTACAAACATGTTTCCAAAACTTTAAACTATTTCTGAAGAACTGTGTTTTTGCAATAAGATGCTTTGTGATAACTCAACAATTGAATTGATCTATTATAATTATATTTATATATATTATATTTATTTTTCAATAATATTTATAATTACATTTATATTTATAATTATATTTATATTATAACTATATTATAATCTATGTAATATAGTGAATGTATTTTGAATCTGAGTTTTTAGTTAAGAAATTAATTTTTAGTTGATTTTTAAATATTAAAATACTTGAAAAATATTGATTTTTTTAGACTTTCTCGGTGAAAACAAATGTAAAAGTTAACCTATTCCCTCTAGCAACTTAATTGAGGGTCAAAACATGAGAATAATATTAGGAATAATTTTTAACAAGAATTGTCTTTCTGAACAAATTAGAATTTGAGATATTACTGTACAAAAACATGCTAATTAGCTTATTATATCTAAATTAGATAAATAATGATTATCCTAATCTCAATTTTTTACACTGGAGATGAGTTAAAGCACAAAGCCTATTGTAAAAAAATTGCATTTTTGAAGTCAAAATTCAAAGAATCTTCTAGTGTATAAGTACACCTTAAGGCATTTACAAAATGTTTCTGAGAGTACCACAACAATATTCCAAAATAAGTCTCACTGAAGTATCAAAAAGACAAATAAATACAATGATATTCTCAAAATCCCAAGCATTATTTTCAAGATGGCAATTTTCGTTCATGCACTCTGATCGAGTTTGACTTTTATTTTGAACTTGTTTATTCTCAAGGTTATGATTTAGGCACTTATATGCAAATCGGACTACCCCAACTATTTCCCCAACAGATCTTACTAAAGAATAAAAAACAAATAAGTATGTTTGTATCATCAAAATCCTTGCGCATTCTTTTCAAGATTATACTTTTATTCATACAGATTTTCTTTCAACAGATCTCACAATAATGATATTTGTTATTGTTTCTAATGATAAACTCTACCCAAACCGCCACATTTACTTTACACTTAAAAAAATCAATACTTCCTTTCAAATAATCAACATATCCCTCAATTTCCTGCCAATGACTCATCCTAAAATCTTTTGATACCAAAATGTGTTAACAGCGGCACCCGGCAGGTGTTTTCATACTTGTCTCCGCGCATATATTTAAAAATGTTTCGATTCCATTCAACCAATTAAAATCACAATGTCTGTCCCACCAAAGTTGTTGATTGGCTATATATATATGTTAGAACTTTTGAGGAAACGTGGAATTAAGATATAAAAAGCGAGTGTTTCGCTTTTCTGAATCAAGGATGCTTGACCATGTGCCATGTAAAGCCAAAAGTATGTGAGTACCAAAAGAAATGTCTTTTTAATTCAGCATTGTGATCTTACCAATTTCAAAAATTTTAGGGAAATCCCATTTGGGGGAGTTTCATCAAATATTCTTATTGTGTTGAAGTAACAAAAGTCTGAATTAGATATTGTGTGTTATTTTTATAATATTCTGAGTGTTGTTATTCTACATGTTCCTTTATTAAATTGTGGTCTATTTTCCGTCTTATGGCTCCATATCAAGCCTCATTAATTTCTATTTGTTTAAGCCAAAGTACGAAAGGATAATAATTATATATATATATATATATATATATATATATATATATATATATATGCATTATTATTATTATAACCCTCATCATCGTATCCTATCTAGATTCGGTCATTATATTTCCGACCTTAGCATCTGCGTTTGTGGTAATATTACAATGCCAATATTTCTCAACAGCATTCATTTTCTTCTTTTCAAAATAATACTTTTGATTCATACAGATTGTGACTCAATAGGCCTCAAAATAATGAAATTTGTGATAGTTTCTAAGGATAAAATCCACCGAAACCGATCAAATGAAGTGGAGTATCCTCTCTAGATCCGTTTTTATTATTTTTCTGACCTTATCTGCGTTTGTGGTAACATTGCAATTGTCAATATTTCCCAATAGCGTTCATTTTCTTCCCCTTCCTATTGAGAAAACAAAATCGCAAAAATACACATCTTCTTTTATCCTTTATTAAGTAACTGGAAAACCTCTTGCCTTCTCGAGTCTATTATACCCCATCGACCAAGAAATCATTTTCCCAGCCTCTAGGAAGTGAAGCATTTCTTATAAAATTCGCGAGTGGAAATATGTTTTCGAAATATAATTTATAAACTGGTCTGAAACTTTTCGAATGCACTCTTGTTTCTTCTACTATCTGGGAAAATGTCCAGAGATTAAAAGAAACAAGATATAGTTATAGGGACGTATATATTTATAGGTTTACTGGTTTTGAGTTTTATGACACAAAGAATATATTTGGCCAAGCTGCGCTGGACATAAGACAGCCGACATCAATACTGGACATTCATACAAAGAAAGTCTAACTGATAAGGAAAAGAGATATACACGCAGGGAAATATAGTTATAGGAATATTATAAAATATAGTTATAGAAAGATTAGAAATTTTTACTTTTTGGTGAAATTTATGCATGTACTGAAACGAAGTAATCATATGCAATTGGACTTAACCCTCCTGGTGGTTGTATCGACGATGCATCCATCAATACTAAAACTGACCAGATCTTTATGGACGAGATATCTCGTCATTAGAAGAAGACTGACCAAATTTTGATCTCGTCGTTACAAAAAATAGCAATATCTTGATGACGAGATGGCTCGTCATTAGCAAAATTGGTCAGATCTTAATGGACGAGATATCTCGTCAAACCCACTTGGAAGGTTAAAAGAGCTTATTTATTAAAACGCAGTATATAACATTATGTAAATGAATTACGAATAGTGGACCCATGAGGTAGACATCTGATCGGCCTGTAAGTGACATGAGAAATGTAGGTGAGAAATAAAACCAGGTCGCGAGTAGGAAAGTAAGTGCAATCAACAAATGTTGGTGTCCGGTCAGAAGCGTTTGAGAGAGAAATACAGTGGATTGGAACTAACAATGAGTCTGCTTGGAAACTTGGTCGAAGAATGAATCGCGACTACAAGTAGTTTCCGAGAATTTATTTGGCCAAATATGGTCCTTGCGCCATAAAAAAACTAAAAAACGAACCAAAAAACCCGAGAAAATATTACCTATGAAAAGTTCTATCCGCTGTTAATAATCATTAATGAGAAGGTATTATACAAATACTATTGTATCACACAATTCGGTGACCAATAGTTTATTTCGTAAATTCTATAGCTTCTATCTCAGTTTGTAACCTCCTCCAATTCGCTTCAAAGCAGTTTCATACTTTTTATGTGCACGTCCATTTCCTTGAAGTCTCTTGTGTTTGGCGCAGCTTGGTCAAATATGGCATTAGCTCCAGAAGACCCAAGCAAACAAATTCGTTAATCGCAGTGCTATAATATCCAAAACGTGATGAGCCAATAAACCACTAACTGAAGATTATGCATTAAGAGTATTGTGTAAGTAATTCTGGTGCAGAGACAAATTATTTATTTCATAAATTATATCACATCAATTTCTGTCACTCTAATTCACATCAAAACAGCTCCTTCATCCCTTCAAGTGGTTTCGACGAAATATCTCGTCCATCACGATCTGACAAATTTTTCTAATGACAAGATATTGTAGATTTCTTCATAATGACGAGATCAAGATCTCGTAAATTCTCTTCTAAGAACAAGATATCTCGTCCATAAACATCTGGTTAGTTTTCTTCTAATGACGAGATATCTTGTCCGTTAAGATCTGGTACGCTTTCTTCTAATGACGAGATATCTTGTCCATCAAAATCTGGATCGTTTTCTCCTAATGACGAGATACATCGTCGAGTCCACACACAAGGTTTACCGATACACGACAAGGTTTAAGAAACCATATCCTTGACTAAGTCTGTTTTGTATGTGGCTGAGCATGGCCAAATATGATCTTTGCGTCATAAAACTGGACCAACCAAATTCACCAATCGCAGTGCTATAATCCAATAAACCATTAACTAAAGGCATTGCACAACAGCAATGCATCTCACGCAATTCTGCAACGGCGACCATCAGGTTTATTTCATAAATTATCTCGCATCAATTTCCATCGCCACATCCCGCTTCGAAGCGGCCTCTCCCCAAATCAAGCGCAAACTGCAGATCCCCTTTCCCTTTAAAACTTTCTTTAAAAATTCAATATTTTAATGTTTACCCAGGATAAATGCACTTTAATGGACATTTTCTTCCCCTTTCGCCGACATCTGCCGGAAATTTATACGCCACTTAAAACGCCACTGTCTTGGATATTCGGGCTGTTACCCATCGGTACAGAGGGGCTGTCTCCCGGTTAACCACTCATAACTATTCCGTCGATAAATAACAGATGCCGACCGGCTCACACTCGTCGTTATTGATTGAGCAAAATGAGTGAGTGTGTGAAGTCGTAATTAAAAGGTTTTCGTCCCAGAGAGCGATTGATTCCCGTTCTATTTGTTACCGCCTCTTTTGCCGTGTTGCGACTGTCATGACACGCTGAATGGGGAGAGCACGTTTTGACAGCGATAGATTTCTGGAAAAGTGCACCCTAATTAAGCACAGTAGTTATGCAACTCGGGCTTCACTCGCAGGTGAGCTGGGGAAGTTTTTAATAAGTGTTCCGCAATCAGTGGGACGGGACAAAAGACTCGGTGGAAGAAGGATTTTTCGATTTCAATCATTTAGTAAGAATTAGCCAGTTTGTGGTTGAGGTCGATTGGTTGGTTTGGGGTTTTATGACACAAGGGCTATATTTGGCCAATGTGGTGAAGTAGGATTCAAATTCATTCATTGAATGAGTCATTGAATAGCTGATGAGCAAATGTCTGATGACCATCAATGGACAGGGATCCAATGATAAAAAAATCTTCCCAAAGAACACCGTCTAGCTGTGTTCATTGGGTAATCAATGAAAGAGGACAAGAGTCCGTGGAAGAAGGATTTTTCGATTTCAATCATCTATTAAGCGTTAGCCAGTTTGTGGTGTAGTCGAATTCAAATCTGGATAAACTGTATTCTAAAAAACCGTATTTGTATTCTACAAAAATGGATTAAAGTATCAGTCATTGAACATCTGATGATGATTTATAGACAGCGATCCAATAATTTAAGCAATGATTATTAGTTTTGTAATTCGGGCTTCACTCGCAGGTGAGCTGAGGAAGTTTTTAATAAGTGTTCCGCAATAAGTGGGACGAGGCAAAATACTCGGTGGAAGGATTTTCCGATTTCAATCATTTAGTAAGAATTAGCCAGTTTGTGGTTGAAGTCGATTGGTTGTTTTGCGGTTTTGTGGTGCAAGGACCATATTTGGTCAATGTGTTGAAATCGGATTTAAATCTGGATGCCCAACTCTTTTACAATTAAATTATATCCGATTTTCATTCTATAAACGTGGATTAAGGTATCGGAGTCATTGAATAGCTGAGGCAAATGTATGATGACCTCAATAGACAGCGATTCATTGATAAAACAATCATCCCAAAGAACATCGTTTAGTTGTGTTTATTGGGTAATCAGTGAAAGGGGACAAAAGTCGGTGGAAGAAGGATTTTTCGATTTCAATCATTCAGTGAGCATTAACCAGTTTGAGGTGAAGTGGGATTCAAATCTCAGTGCAACTCTTTTACAGGGAAACTCTACCGCACTTGTATTCTACAAAAGTGAATTAAAGTATCAGTCATTGAATGTCTGATGACCATTTAATAATTAAGCAATGATCCCAATGAACACAACCAGACGATATTCGTTGGTCTTTGGGATTGGGCTTACAAGATCCAGAGAGTAACTAATGCAATTATTAATTTTGTAACTTGAGCTTCACTCGCAGGTGAGCTGTGGAAGTTTTTAATAAGCGTTCCACTATCAGTGGAACTGGACAAGACTCGGTGGAAGATGGATTTTTCGATTTCAATCATTTACTGAGCATTAGCAAGTTTGAAGGTGAAGTCCGATTCAAATCTGAATGCAACTATTTTACACATAATCCTCCTGTTGGTTGTCTCGACGAGGTATCTCGTCATTAGAAAAATATTGACCAGATCTTGATGGATGAGATATCTCGTCATTGGAAGAAAACTGACCGTCATCATAAAAGAATCGGCAATATATTGATGAAGAGATATCACCTTCATTAGCATAATTGGTCAGATCATGACTAACGAGATATGTCGTAGAAATTACTTGGAGGGTTATATTATACACGTTTTGTTTTCTATAAACGTGGATTAAAGTATCGGAGTCATTGAATAGCTGATGAGGCAAATGTCAGATGACTCAATAGACAACGATCCAATGATAAAACAATCATCCCAAAGAACACCATCTGGTTGTGTTGTGTAATCAGTAAAATGGGACAAAACACTTTGCGGAAGAAGGATTTTTTATTTCAATCACTTAGCGAGCATTAGGGGCCACTTTGTGGTGAAAGTCTGATTATAATCTTAGCACAACTCTTTTACACCGTGACTGTATTCTGCAAAAGTGGATTGAAGATATCGGGGTCTTCTAATGTCTGATGGATCAAATGGCTGATTACAATGAATAGCAACGATCCAATTGTTATATAATGAACTCAACTGTTCATAGGACATTGGGATTATGTACTAGGATCTAGAATTTCACTTCATTAGGCCCCTAAATTAAGGACTTCGCAGGTTGACACTCGCAGGCGACAATTGAAGTTTCCTGCACACTTGCCTTAGCTTCCAAATCAATATCTGAGATACAGTGGCTCCCAAAAGTGTTCGTACAGTTTAAAAATTTGTAGAAAAAGCGCTGTAACCTGGAATTGAATTCGAATATAAAATCCAATATTTTTCATATTATCTCCATGTGATTCTGAATAAAACCTAATATTCTTTAAAAAATATTGACTTATTTTCTTTTTATAAAAATGAAAATGCAAGGAGGCAGAGAAAGAACACGCCACGAGTGATCGTACACCGAAATATTTTCGGATAAATTCATAAATAAAATTATCGTTTATAGCTTTTTTTCATTTTTGCATTGTGGTGACATTTAAAAAATCGTATGGATTTAATCTTTGCTTGCTTACTTCGTAATATTCTATTTATTATTTAAAAATGGCTCGTAGTCGTAAGGAACCAACGAACAGCAATCGAAAATTGATTATTTTTCATCATAGTAGTGGTAAATCAGTTCGGAATATCTCTAAGTTAGCAAATTTATTCCATTCTACGGTGCAGTATGTGATAAAACGCTTTAAAGAAAATCGGATCGAAAACAATGTAAGGAAAGGTCATCCGGTAAAGTTAACTCAACGTGATCAGAGATTTATAGTTAGAAAATTTGTGAAAAATCCACGTTTGAGTGTTGTAAAAATTTCTACAAAATTTACTGAAACATTTTCTACTTCAATTTCATCTGAAACTGTTCGACGAGTGCTCAGATCAGCTGGATTAAATGGGCGTTCTGCCCGAAGAAAATTTTTGTAAGTACGAAAAATAGAAAGCTTAGGCTTTCCTTCGCAAAATCAATGATAAATAAGCCAGAAACATATTGGAATCATGTCTTATTTGCAGATGAAAGCAAATTTAACATGTTTGGTTCCAATGGGCGTATAATTGTATGGAGAAGAAAAAATGAGGAACTTAATCCCAAGAACTTAGTTGGAACAGTAAAACATGGCTGTGGAGGTGTCCTTGTGTGGGGGTGCATGTCAGCATCAGGACTAGATAATTTGGTATTTATTGATGGCATAATGAATCATGCTCTTTATTTAAATATTTTAAAAGACAATTTGAAATTATCAGCCCAAAATTTGGGTACTGGAAACAACTTTGTTTTTTATCAAGATAACGATCCTAAACACACGGCTCTCAACGTTCCCCTCTGGTGTCTCTATAATTGTTCACAAGTTCTGAAAACACCACCTCAATCGCCGGATTTAAACCCAAAAGAACACATTTGGAGAGAACTGGAGGTTAGAGTACGAAGGCAAGGCATTAAAACAAAAAGCGAACTAAAAAAAGTAATTATTGAAGAATGGTGGAACATTGATGCAGAAATTACCAAAAAACTTGTGAACTTTATTCTCAGACGTTTAAAAGCTGTTGTGGATGCTATAGGATATCCTACTAAGTACTAATTTACCGAAATATTACAATATTTACTAATATGTAGAAATTTTTTTAAAGTGTACGAAGATTTTTGCGAGATAACATTTTTGTTACTTTTTGATTATTGATTTTCCAAAAAAAAGTTTTACTATGTTTTTAAAATATTTTATGTAGTTTTATTTAAGAACAAGTTATAGATGTTATTAAAAAATTCTCATTCTGAAATATTAATTTTTATTAATGAATAGAGCAGTATTTCATTGAAATTCGTAAGTGTACGAACACTTTTGGGAGTCACTGTATATGCGACGCCGGAAATTTCTTAGAGTAAATAGGTGCATGAACTAATTCGCCCAGCTTTGTGACTCGCATTTCAGGGTTATGGTATTTCTCGCAGGGGACTTTTGCCATCGAAAGACTTTCCAAGAACCAATCACGTCCCTTATCCGAGGTGTTGTCTACCGTGTACTTGTCAGATTGGTACCCTCATGTATTAGAACGAAATGCTCCTAGACATACTGCCCTTCGTGTTCACTCTTGCCTGAGCTTCCCGATTTTAATATTCGAGATATAAGCAACGCAAGAAAATTCTTAGAGTAAATAAGTACATCAACTAATTTGTCCCGCTTTGTGACTCGCATTCGGGTTTCGGTATTCCTCGCCGGAGACTTTTGCCACGGAAAGACTTTCCAAGAACCAATCACGTTCCTAATCCGAGGTGGGCCCGATTATTAATATCGATCAGACCAGGGCGCGAAGCGGCATTGAGCCCGGATTTCGGTTCATCGTGTTCAGTGGGGACTTTCATCCCATTCATTATTTTGCGGATGATAATGGAGACTGCAAGCAGCAATTGAGGAGGTAGAGGGGACAAAAATGTTAACCCTTTCACCCTCCTTTAAGACGTGAATGGCATTCCTAGTGTGGTCGTATTCCCTCCGCCATACCACCTCGGCAAATCATCCTCAAAAAATGCAAATTCATCCACCGACTCAAGACCAAAATCTCCCTGCTCTAATGATAAATAATTCTTTTTCGGGGTTTCTTTTCAGTATGACTTTCCACCACTCTTAGTCAGAATTATTCATTTGGAGTGACACGCTTTATGACAGCTTTACGGCATTTTTAAAGGGAGCCCTTCCAAATGCGTGCCACATTACAGACGGGGAGTCTGCCCCATTTCCAAGAAACAAATCTCGGAAATGTCATTTGGAGGACTTCTGCTTCCCCCGCCATTGGACGCCGCGCCTAATGGCGCTGAATGCCCCAAATAATCAGAGTACGTTATTTAGGGATGTCGCGCATTTATATGCATTACTTTTGCATCTACTCCAACGTTTGGGAATTCGGTGGAGGGGATCTTTTTGGAGTTTGTTTCTTTCTTTTGATGTTTGCATATCTTCCATTTTGAACACCTGGTCTGAGAGCAGCATTGTTGCTAACGGCGGCAGAGCAACGCTCCTCTTGCAGTCGTCAAGTTGTTATTAAAGCATTATGGGAATTGCTTCGAGGCTTTTAACGCGATCGCGGCGAGTTGAGATTGCGCCATTGACTTAGGGAGGGAGGTTTCTATTTTCCGACTTATTTATTTGGCCCAAATGAAAGGCCGGCTTCCCAGATAGCATTGTGGAGTGGCTCTTTAATGTCGGTAAGCGGCAGGGCTGTTCGGCGAGCGCACCGTTATCTCGGAAGTATTTGGGAAATTGTGAAAATACCGGAATCTTTTTTCTTCTTCAATTAGGCTGCGTCTATTAGTGTTCGCGAAGATCACTTTCCTGCTTCTGAAAGGAAACGTATTGATGTTAAGCTATGTTTTATGGACGTGCTTTAAAAGCATCTTTAGGAAATCGAATCATAAATTTCTACAACATAAACACGTCTTCACTCTGCTGATAACCACGTTTTGGCTCTTTCATAAACGATGCTACGCTTTCCTTTGCTACTTTTTTTATATTTATGTTTTATGAATGAGTATCACCTAAGCATATATGGTATCCGTATCTGGTCTGCAGGTTGGATGATTCCATTCGGAGGGCCGTATCTAGTCTGCGAGCCTTGCAAACTTATTCCGTGCGCTGTAACTCACGTGGTAAAACTGGAGAGCGGTGTCTGATCTATGGGCGGTTTTGGGCATGGCAGCCCTTTTCCTTCCCAAACAAACTGTCTTTATTCTAATGGACTTCGCCATGGCCATCTGCCTTCTTACTGTAACCGCCCTAAAATCGAGAGTTTACTATCGTTGTGAAACCTTAGCCCTCTGAGCGTCGCGAGATTTGCGAGTAATGCAGCGTTGCTTTTACCCCACGATACACACCTTAATGACTAAATAACCACATCGTTCTAACAAGTCTATGGATTCTTCCAACCTTTAGAAGGATTCTATTGGATCATTCCTTGGAATAGAATTCTTTGGAATGCTTCTAATATGACAAGTAAAATATAATTCTTTGGAAAGATTTTATTGTTCATTTCCTTAGAATAGAAACCGTTGGAAAGATGCTATTGGTAATTAGTACTTAGAATAGATTCCTTTGAAAAGATACGATTTATCATTTGCTTTGGAAAGATTCGATTTATCATTTCCTTACAATAGAATCATTTGAAGACTCAATTTATCATTCCCTTAGATTAGAATCATTTGGAAAGATTCGATTGCTAATTCCTTAGAATATAGGGCCACGGTAGCCCGGTTGCAAGAGTAGCTGATTAGAAACCGGATGGTTGCGAGTTCGAATCCAACCAAAGACCGTCGTGAACAAAGGAGGCTGGTGCACGTTAAATATGCCATGGCCTCAAATGTCCTCACGTTGTCGTGATGTGGAAGTTTGGAGAGTGGAGTGCCAGCTCAGGTGGGACCTCGTCACCTGACCGTGGTTCAAAATTACGTCGTGTTGTCCTCGGATCGTTGACCTCGGTATTGACCCCGGACCGTCGCCAATAGCCCATTGTGTTGCCTCCAGAGCAACGTTAATTAAATATCTACTTACCTATCTACATCTACCTTAGAATATATTCTTTTAGGTAGGTTCAATTCATTATCTCCTTAAAATAGAATTATCTGGAAAGACTTATGCTCCTTTCCTTTGGATATAATCCTTTGGAATGATTTTATTGGTCAATGAGGTCGAAATTCGGTAGAAGTTATACGGAAAGACTGCAGATTTGAAGTTTGAATCGTGCATGTGAACTCCTAAGAGGATTTATAATGCAGTGGACGTACTGAAATGAAAAGCATTACAACTATGAAGACGGGCCGCATTACTGAATTTCTAACACAGATCCTTTGAATCAGCTTTCGAATAATCTGGGGATATATTAACCACGTGCTTCAAAATCGCTGGACATTTACATTTAATTTATAGATTTATCTGATTTGACCTCACAGCCCTATTACATTCAAAACACGTAACTCATGTTTTACATTTGCACAACTATATTGTATGTCATTTATATACTTTGACCGTTGAGATTAAGCTTGTCACCAATACCATTACTTTAATATCCGAATATATATGCAATGCACTATCAATATGCGAATTTAAATTAATTTTACCCTACCAAATTATATTCCTATAGGAGTAGTACTCAATAAGAAAAATCAACACAATAGTCTTTCTTGCGGTTATTCCTAAACTTTCTGCGAACCATAGTATTTTCCATGTTCCGACTTGCTTACCCACAATTCTAATCTTATCACTCCCTATAGGCAAGCTAAATCCGATTCCATTGGGAATAAATGCAAGATGAATTGTAAATTATTCCATATTTACCAAATTATTCTCCAGTAGGAAGATAATTTAGACATTCCAGAAGCACTCTGCTCAGCATATGCATTTTCAAGCCGCAATTTGTTATGTACGTATGTCGATTCATCATTCATGAGGGACAAGGTGAAATCTGTTCAAGAACCAACTTTGGGAGTAAAGGCAAAAAGACAAATCTCCAGTATGAATGATGTAAATTTTCAAACTGATGATAGTGGCGTTTTGGCAAAGAACTCGACGAAGAGGTTTTACCGAATTTAAATTGATTTTACACAACCAAATCATATTTCTATAGAGTAGCATTTGGTAAGATAAATCAGCACAATGGTTTATGTTGCGGTTGTTTCGAAATGCTCTCTGAGCATAATATTTTACAAGCTCCTATTTGCTTACCTCTCGAGTTGATGATATTACTCAGGGTAGACAAGCTAAACTCGATTGCAGTTGAAATAAATATAAAATGATATTTCCAAATCACAATCTGCCTGTGATTTGGAAATTCTTATTTTGCGGAGAACCTGATGAACAATTTTCACTCCAACTTTAGATAATTCTATATAACCAAATTATGTTTCTGTTGTGAGATAATTTAGAGATTCCCGATGCATTCTGCTCAGTCTATGCATTTTACAAGCCCTAATTAATCATGTATGTATATCGAAATCTGAAGAACAATTTTCACTCCGATTTTAGATAATTATATAACCTTTCTTGTTTTAAGATAATTTGGGAATTCCTGAAGTATTTTTCTCAGCATATGCATTTTACCAGCCCCAATTAATCCTGTAGGTATGTCGGAACCTGATGAACAATTTTCACTCCAATTTTAGATAATTATATAACCTGTTCTTGTTTTAAGATAATTTAGAGATTCCTGAAGCAGTTTGCTCAGTATATGCATCTTACCAGCCCCGATTAATCATGTAGGTATGTCGATTTATCACACTCATGTGGGACAAGCCAGTATGTTACAGAACCAACCCTTTGGGAATAAAGGCGAAAAGACAAATCTCTTTCAATCCGCATCGTGTAAATTCCCGGCTGATGAAAGAGTGGCATTTTGGCAAAGAACTCGGTGGAGAAATTTTACTGAATTATAATTAATTTTGCTTTATCAAATTGTATTATTATCTAGTAATACTTAGCAAGGTAAATCAATGTAAGGGTTTACCTTGAGGATGTTCCGAAATGTTCTGAGCTGACCGAAATTTTACAAGTTCCGACTTGCAAAATACTGCAATTCTACGTGTACTGCAATTTCCGAAATACACTCCTCTTATATTACTCATAAATAAGATTCTTGTGGGTATTAAAAGTCGAATCTCATTACTCGCGCTAGACAAACCAAACTCGATTCCAGCGGGAATAAATACAACAAGCCAAATCTGTCTGTGCTGTGCAAATTCTTAACCCTCCAAGTGATTTCGACGAGATATCTCATCCAACAAGATCTGACCAATTTTTCTAATGACGAGATATCTCGTCATGAAGAATGTTAATTGAGTTCCGAATGAAGATATTGTCATTTTTTGATGATGACGAGATCAAGATCTGGCCATTTTTCTTTTTATGACAAGATATCCTGTCCATCGAGATCTGACCAATTTTGATAATGACGAGATATCTCGTCATCAAGGATGCCTATTTAATTTCGAATGAAGATATTGTCGTTTCTTTGATGACTATATCAAGATCTTGCCAGTTTTCATCTTATGAAAGAATATCTCGTCCATCAGATCTATTCAGTTTTGCTAATGACGGAATATCTCGTCGTGACAACTACCAGGGTCAAATGGGTAACTGAGTAGAATTTTGTGTAGGAATCTGATGAAGATTTTCACTCCAATTTTAAATTACTCCTTATATGCTGAATTATATTTCTGTAGTAAGATAATTTAGAGATTCCCAAGGTACTCTTCTCAGCGTATGCATTTTACAAGCCCCAATTAATCACGCACGTATGCCAATTTATCATACTCATGTGGGACAAGCCAAAGTCTGTTCCAGAGCCAACCTTTGGGGGTAAAGGCAAAAAGACAAATCTCCTCCAGCCCGCATCGTGTAAATTCCCGGCCGGATGACAGAGTAGCGTTTCGGCAAAGAACTCGGCGGAGAATTTTCAGCCAATACATTCCGCCGGATAATTGCGCAGTCCAGAAGGCAGAGCCCAGGCGGAACTTTTGTCAAATGCCACAAACACACACCATCCATTGTGATTTCTTTTCATGGGCTCCGTTAAAGACCATTCATCCTACCAACTACTAATTTCATCCACCGAACTGAGCAGCTGCATTCCTAAACACTTATTGAAACGAAACAGTTCGGCCAGGACGCATTGCCTGCCGATCGATTAGTCAGAGGCAGTCTTTCTAATTAACGATGAGAGGTGCATTACAAGTTGGAACTTTAATTAGCCCTCGCGCGAAACTATGTTTCCAATAAAAACAGTTGTTCAGCAATAATTGCCTGGATCACTTCGGCTTCTCCCATTAAATCATTTTCTTTCGATCCAGTTCTCTCCCACTTCATTTTTAGCTGGCCTCTTGTAGTATCGAGTCTGTTGGTTCGAGGATATTTTTACCTGATTGCAAAATGGTGTGCTTGACACTGGGGAAATGGTTTTTATTTCTTATTCTGGAAGTGGAATAAACTGGTTTCGACACTTTTTCAGGTAGGTAGTCGAACATACGAGAACAAGGTTGGTAGTTGAATCAGGTTGGTAGTTAGACTCATTTTTAGCTGATTGATTTCATTTAGTTGAACTAATTTTTAGAAAAGAGAAAGGGTTTGTAGTTGAACTCATTTCTAACTGGCTTCTTGTAGTATCGAGTCTGTTGGTTCGAGGATATTTTTACCTGATTTCAAAACGGTGTGCTTGACACTGGGAAAATGGTTTTTATTTCTTATTCTGAAAGTGGAATAAATTGATTTCGACAATTTTTCGGGTAGGTGGTCGAACTTACGAGGACAAGGTTGGTAGTTGAACTCATTTTTAGTTGGTTAACTTCATTCAGTTGAGCTCATTTTTAGGTATGACAACGGGTTTGATAGTTGAATTCATTTTAGCTGGCCTCTTGTAGTATCGAGTCTGCTGGTTCGAGGATATTTTTACCTGATTGCAAAACGGTCGCGCTTCACAAGTTGTCCCGTGATGTACCACCCTTAATTTTTGGATATGTGTGCATAATGAAAATAAATATGTTCCAAATTCTTAAATTTTGATCTAAAGTAGATTGATTGAAATGGAATTTTGGAAACCTCCGAAATTTCCCACAAAATTAATGTCAAACAGAACGGCAGAATTCAAAATACTGAAGGGTATAAAGAACTCAAACTGCACTGAATTTCTAAGTTAACACATAATAATAACGTTATTCGAAAAATACCTCTCGTTTTCTTATACATCATGCACGTCTGCGATAAACTGTAGAGGAAATACAGGTCAAAGATAGGGCTACCATTTCTGAATGGTCGGGCCTCGAAATCCATAAGGATGACTCCCTCATACATAAAAATGATTCCACCCTCGGAGTAGCTAGCAGTGTTTTCTCTTGACTGTCCCATTGCTTATGAAACAGTGATGACTCAAGCAAACATCAAAAGAACTGGACAATCTGCAGACAGCACTCCTTTTCTTTGGACTACATTACCACTACTCACAAAGCGCTTGAACTTCGTAGAATTATTTTAAATTATAGTTAAATAAGAATTAATGAAATAATAGATAAATATATATTTACAAAATAATATAAATAAATATTTATTTATAAAATAATAAGTGGATAATTAAATACGTATTTATAAAATTGTAAATTAATACGTATTTACAAAATAAATATGAATACGTATTTATAAAATAAACATGAATTTATAAAATAGTAATTAAATGTGAATTTGTAAAGTAATAAACAAATATTAATGAAAATAATAATTAAATATGAATTTATAAAATAATAAATGAATATGTATTTATAAAATAAAAAGTGAATATGTATTTATAAAATGGTAATGAAATATGTATTTAAAAATAATAATGAAATATGTATTTAAAAATAATAATGAAATATGAATTTATAAAATAATTACATTTGAATACATAAAATAATAATTAAATTGTAATTGATAAAATAACAATTTAATATAAATTTATAATATTAAGTATGAGTATTTTGAATAACGGATACTGAAGTAAAATAACATTTGAATTTAAAAAAATTTCAATTCCTAAAATATTCAAAAATATTGAATAACTGAACTAAAATGTCTTCAAACAACGTTTTACAGCAAAACTGCCGACGAAAAAAGAACAAAACCTCTTTACTCCAGCGTCGTTCATCGTTGAACAAATTCAAAGGTACCATTCCATAGGGATCACCGTTTTTTTAGAAATTCATATTCATAACGGAAATTCATATTCATAGAGAGCCGTTTTGATATCAAATTACACACGAACTTCGTATTATTAAATAGCAACACCCAATTTTGACTTGGATCCCTTCGAGATATATCCCGGTCAATCGCCAATAGCCCGTTGCGTTGCTGCAGTGCGACGTTAATTAACTACCAACTTACCCATTTTTGACACCCTCAAATTTATGCAAAACGCTTGAAGTCAATTGGCCCAATTTTTCTGGAGGTTCTAATGTTAAAATATCATCAATAATCTCAACATCGCTGCTGATATTTTTTACTATCATTTATAAAAATATATATCATTTTACTATTTTATGATGCATCATTATATTATTATTTGTATTAACATATAAACAAAATCTACGTAGTTCCTGTTTAAATTAACCCTTAGCATGTAATATTAATTATAAAATTAGTTTTCAAAAAAATTATGAATAACGATCTTAATATAATTTGTTGAAAATCAATTCAGGACTTTTATCTGAATATGTAAAATTTCAGCTCTTTTCTTCAAGTATAATTTCGGTTTCTTGGCTAATTGGAAATCGATTCAGAAATTTCATCTAAAAATGCAAATTTAAACTTTCCTTCAAGTTGAACTTCGTCTACTCGGCTTAGAGAAATCAATTCAGAAATTTTATCTGAATATGCAAAATTTCAGCTCTTTCCTTCAAGTAGAACTTCGGTGTGCCAAAAAATGCCTAAAAATAGCGTCAAAAATAAAACTACTGTATATCGTAAAATTGAATTCACATGAAAGCCTACGCATATTGCGCTTATTAGAGACAGATCTAAATTAAGTTTTGCCACACATTAGCAAATTAAAATTTATTTTAATTTCAAATTACATGCAAAATAGGATTATGTATAGATATATGTAGAAATAACGTATATTCAAGATTACACTTTGTGTCTTATTTGAATTCCTTTAACCTAAGGAAATCCCTATGCTACGTTTAATGTTCAAAGTACAAAGATGATCAACATTGAGTTCAGATAAGTGTATAGAAAGTACTATAAATTGAAGAAAAATGTCAAAAAATTTATGAATTTTATTACCTAAGTTAAAGTACATTTCATTTCCCAACAAGAAATGAAAAAGTTTTTGAAGATTTCTTCTTGCTGTTGAATCCATTCTTATTTCTTGTTGTGGAAGTTGAAAATGAAGAATGTCTTCAAATAAATGAAATCGGTTATTGGATTTATTTCAGTAATGCTTTGAAATCACGGATAAGATTGAAATTTTTCAGTAGACATAATGGTCCATGCAGTTTTTAAGAAATGTTGTGACTTCAAGTGTTTTTATTAGAAGCTTTTGCTAGGAATTTTTTATCCAAAGATAAAATGAAATCTTTCGGATGTAACATTAGTTTACTTCAGAAGTATTGTTATTGCTTTTAATATCGATTTCCAAATGACACTGCAACTGTTAAAATGTTAGATTTTTCGAGATTCTAACTTTATATTCTTTAGAATAGAATTTAAAGGATTTCAATTCTTAGAATTTTTGTTGTCATAAAAGATCAAGCGTTCACAATTATTTTTATCAATCACCCATAATTTCTTCATTTAAATCTAATAAAATGAAATAATAAAGGATGTATACATAATTATAAGTCGTATTTAATGTCAAAACTACGCCATTAAATTTATTGAATTTATATTTAAAATAATGAATAATGTATTTTTAAATGTAAATATTTGCATCGCGCGTATACTATAAATACATTAATTCTAAAATCTTTCTATTGGCGACGGGTTGGAATTGTATTCGAAAACAAATCAAGTGATGTCGTGTAGGAAATATGTACCGGAAGCACGTTCCGCAACAAAAAATTTACCGCCACTATAGATTAATAGAAAAAGCCTCTCATAGAGATTAGTTATTATTAGTTACCTTTGATACAGATAAATTCGGGATCACTATTGGCGACGTTCTGAAATCGTATTTGGAAAACAAGCCAAATGCAGTCGTGTTTGCAGTCGTGTTCGGAATACGTACCGGAAGAACGCTTCGCCTCAAAAACATTACGGTCACCTACATTTAGCTTGACAGACAATTTCTCGTAGATATTAGTTATAATTTAGTTACCTTTGATACAGATAAATTCGGAATTTCTATTGGCGACGTGCTGAAATCGTATTCGGAAAACAAGTCAAGTGACGTCGTGTCCGAAATACGTACCGGAAGCACGTTCCACCACAAAAAACACGACCACTATCTATATTTAGCTAGACAGAAAAAGTTCATAATTAGTTATTTAGTTTCCTTTCGTACATTTATAAATTCGTAATTACTATTTTCAAAGTGTTGACATTGTATTCGGAAAACAAGCCAAGTGACGTCGCGTCAGGATAACGTACCGGAAGTACGTTCCGCCTCAAAAACACTACCGCCACCTACATTTAGCTTGCCAAAAAAGTCTCTCAAAGAGATTATTTATTATTTAGTTACCTTTGATATATTTACTAGTAATACATTGCACGTAATGCTTCCTGTAAATACTAGCAGAAAAGTTCTTTTAAAATAAGTACTTCTTAAGTACATTTTTAAAATAATAGATTTTATTCAGGACTAAGATATATGGTGCTATTCAATACATTACTTTCACCTATGGAATAAACTGCACTAGGAACGTTTTATATCCATGTGAAGTATTACTTTACTGAAGCAGACTGATTAAAAACCATACTTGAAGGAAATATATGAACATTAATCTTAGTTTCTTACTAAAAATGTTTTACCTTCAACCGGCTAAAATATAAATCACGAAACATCCGGTTAACATCTTAACGTACTTGAATTTGTCAGCTTTAAAAGTTAACACTCCTCTTGTTATAAAAGCTTTCGTAGAAGGTAGACCGTTTGTTTCGCAAAACGCATTTTTAGTTTATTAGATAAATATTTGTGCAAGTTATTGCGGGTTGTGGAAATAAAATTATGAAGCATTCTTTCATTGACTTAAAATTTCTGAGGAATACATTTTTGATACCTAAGTATTTATATAGAGATGAGCCCTTTTAAATGTGGATAGGTTACTAATTACACTGACGTGCAAAGCATAACCCCCTGAGGGGTTCACACGCAGAGTTCCACCTTGCACAACCTGCAGTCTTACTGCATGACATCTAACCAAATTTCACCTTAACTAATGAAATCTTTCAAAAGAATTATATTCTAAGGAAAGGAGAGATGGAATATTTCCAAAAGAATCCATTCTATAGTAAGGAGCAATAGATTCATTTCAAAGGATTCTATTCTGCAAAATGGGTAAATAGAATCGTTCCAAGGAATTCTGTTCCAAGCAAAGGACCAACAGAACCGTTCCAAAGAATTCTATTCCAAGGAAAGGACAGAATCTTTACAAAGAATTCTATTCCAAGGAAAGGACAGAATCTTTACAAAGAATGTTGTTCCATTGAATCATTCATGAATCATTTCACAGAATTATGTTCCAGGGAAAAGGACCAACAGAATCTTTCCAAAGAATTATGTTCCTAAGAAAGGACTAACAAAATCGTCCCAAAGAATTCTGTTCCAAGGAAATAACCAACAAACTCGGTCAAAATAATTCAGTTCCAAGAAAAGGACCAACAGAATCATTCCAAAGAATTCTGTTCTAAGGAGAGGACCAACAGATCAGTTCCAAAGAATTCTATTCCAAGGAAAGGACCAACAGAATCTTTCCAAAGAATTTTGTACCAAGGATTGGATCATTCCCTTCGGGACTGATCCCGGATTGTCCCCAATAGCCCGTTTTAAGGACCAACATAATCCAAAGAATTTTGTTCCAAGTAAAGGACTAACCGAATCGCTCCATAGAATTCTGTTCTAAGGAAAGAAACAAGACTCGTTCGAAATAAATCTGTTCTAAGGAAAGAACCAAAAGAATTGTTCCAAGCAAAGGACCAACACAATCGTTCCAAAGAATTATGTTCCAAGGAAGAACCAACAGAATATTTGTAAAGATTGAAGGAATCCATGGATTCTTTAGAAAGCCGTACTTATGTAGTCATTAAGTGTGTTGTGGGATAAAAGCAACACTACTCTACTTGGAAATCTATCGACGTTCAAAGGGTTAGTTGTCAAACGCCTGGCATTTTTAAATAAATAACTTAGAACCCCGATGTACTATTGTGCTCCACTAACTCGTGTAACACAGCAAAGCGAACTTTGGTTTTGTGAAAATCTGAGAAATTTACTATAGTATCGAATGAGAATTGTCCTGACAATTATTTTCCGCCAACCGCTAGCTTGCCAACCTTGAATTGCCAAAGCATAGAACCATTTTTTAAAATTTCATTTGACATCAATATTCCTCTGTATATCTCACTTCATTCAAGCTCTGCGAATGACAAATGAAATTTTAAAAAGTGGTTCAATGCTTTTTCAATTCAGGTTTGGCAAGCTAGTGGTTGGCGAGAAATCATTATCCAAGACAAATCTCATTCGATACAATGGAAAGTTTCTCAACCACTCAAGAAGCTAGACGATTTTCACCTTGCTGCGTTCCACGAGCTAGCTTGTGCACCCCAAAGAGCTTACAGTCGTCATAATGGAGTCAAGAATCCGCCATGAAACTGCCGCTGTAATCAACTTTCACCTACGTTTTCTATAACAGGAATCTGACTGAACTCCCAAAAACCAGAAAGGATCATCGAGCCTTATTTTTGGATGACGGTGATTGGTCACTGTTACTAATGAGAGGTATTGAAACATATTCGCACATTGTATGGAGATTGACTGAAGATATGATTAAGAACTGTAAACTTTGACCACTACAGATTTCTGCTGTAATTATTTTCATGCTTTAATGCGCTTTATACATGGAATTTCTGGTCATTAGATGGTTGGCTATTTAATTAGAGAGCATAAATATTGCAAAATCATTAAAAACTCATTTCATGTTGGAAAATTAACAAAGGTTGAAAAGATACATTGCTCTTCATAGGTCTGATAAACTTGAACTTTTAAACATAACTACAACACTATTCTTAAAAACCTTGTATATCTCTAATTGATTTTCTTCACAAGGTCTTTTTTCATACAGAGTTATTTACATCAATAAACAAAAACTCAGAACTTCCAGAATATTTAAAGTGTACGTATGCACTAGAATACTGTTTTTGATTTTGACTTTAAAAATCCATTTCCATTGGCTTATGGTTAAAATCATTTCAGTGAGAAAAAATCAGATTAAGCTTATTATTGATTATCTAATTTAGATATAATCAGCTAATTAGCATGTTTTTTTAACAGTGATATCTCAAATTCTAATTTGTTCAGAAAAATTCCTGTTGAAAATTATTCCTATTATTCTTCATGTTTCGATCCTCAATCAGAATGCTAGATAGACTAGGTTATTTCTTACAATTGTTTTCACGAAGGAAATATAAAAAAATCAAGATTTTTTTCAGGAATTTTAACATTTAAAAAACAGCTAAATATTAATTTCTTAACTAAAAGCTCTGATTGAAAGTCATGACATCCACTGTATTATATAGAGTATAATGATAGAAAAATAATTATAATAGATAAAATCATTGTTGTGAGTTATCACTGTTTGACAAAGCATTGTATTGCAAAAGCACAGTTCTTCAGAAATTGAGTTTAAAATTTTGGAAATATGTTTGTACTGGTGACAGTACCTAACGAAAAACCCCTATAGCTAGAAAATTATTCCGAATATTTACAAGATCTTGGTATCTATCGTTTAAAAGCACAGAAATTAAAAAATATTATTGAAGCAATAAAAGCAAAATCGATATTCTGATAAATTTTCTTGATTTCTAGTGTATCGAGTGTATCTAGTGTAGCAGTTGACTTTAGAAGTAATTACAAACATTCCTAAAATTTCTATAGGAGTCTATACTAATGGTACCCCAATGAGAAAGGAAGTAGTGGTGTATTCATCAAATTCACATGCGATTAGATTCAATTAAAGAGAAGAAATTGTGACCACTGATAGATTTTCAGAGTTGAATTAATTGCTATTAATGAATCTTTAAAAACCCTGTTTCTTCTTCAAATCTTTATAGCGATACCTGGATCCTAACTGATTTTCGTAGCTCAATCCAACACTTAACCTTCCAAGTGGTTTTGACCAGATATATTGCTAAGCTCACAGCCGTATAATAATCCAGCTTTATTAACAACCCAAGAACTCATTTATATCGCATTTCAAAATTTTTAATTCTCTTCAATATTTCATTTAATTTCGCTTCAATACTTAACATGCTTCTGTGGCTTATCACCACATTGCATGGAACCCTTGAATTGGAAGTATATGATAGTTTATTTACGGAATTATAACTACATCATTAATTTTCAGTTAGTCTAACAATCTCTTACATCAGTCAAAGATTAATTCTTCGTTTCCGAAGAGAGAAAACCCGTGCCAATATGCAAGGCTCATACTCAACTGCATAATAATCCAGCTCTATTGACAACCAAAGAACTTTCATTTATATCGTTTTTCAGATGCAAGAATGGGAATGCCGTCGAAAGGAACTTTAAGCGATGCAAAAACCTTTTTCATCCTAATAACCCTATATCTTTAGAAAAGCATCTGGCGCATTATTTGGTGCGGGATGATTTATGATTTGTGATACTATCTTAGTAACCCCCTCTATATCCATCTTTCTCCATTTTAATCCTAACGTCGTTACCCAATGTAAGTCTCGCATCTTTGAATGAAGTAGAGTGGCATTATTTTCCTGCTCGTGTCTCGGCGCCTGCTACTTATCAGCAGCAAATTGTAACAGAAGATGCGCCACGTCAAAGATCTCTATCCATCAGACTGGGGCCACCCGCTTCGCCAAGACTAATGAAACTTCGCGCTTTAATGCGCGTGTGTGACTGCCTGCCCGTCAAATTTATCACCCCGATATTTTCCTATCTTTGATGAATATGTCGGGCTCGTTAACCTAGGACAACTATGCCGGTCAATTTATAGCCCATTACTTTGTGTGCTGTCCGTTATGGACACAGCGATCTCTGTATTGGAAATGGGGTTGGGTCAAACAGCTGTGGACGTTTTTAGTTCTCCAGGGTCCACTTGGTTCTTTCGTTGGAAAATCATTGCGTTTCAAGGACGGGTGTGTATAAGTGTATGACGAGTTCAAGGACGAGTGTTTTATGAATGAGTGCGCTTGAGGTCCGTATTCTCAGAAAGCTGTAATAGAATGATGAATGCTGGACTAAGGAAATTTTGAACTTTAATGGGCCAATTTATAGCCCATTATACTGTGTGTGCTGTTCTTTATGAACACAGCGATCTGCGTATTGGAAATGGGGTTGGGTCAAACAGCTGTGGACATTTTTATTTCTCAGTGTCCACTTGCTTCTTTCCTTTGAAAATCATTGCGTTTCAAGGACGGGTGTGCATGAGTGTATGACGAGTTCATGGACGAGTGTTTTTGAACGAGTGCGCTTGAGGTCCGTATTCGCAGAAAGTTGTAATAGAATGGTGACTGCTAGACTAAAGAAATTTTGCACTTTAATGCGTATGTGTGACTTCCTGCCCGTTAAACTTATGACAATTTCCTATCTTTGATGAATACGTTGGGCTCGTTGACCTAGGACAACTATGCATGTCAATTTATAGCTCATTACTGCGTGTGCTGTCCGTTATGGACACGGCGATCTGTGTGTTGGAGATGGGGTTGGGTCAAACAGATGGGGGCTTGTTCATTTCTCCAGGATCCACTAGGTTCTTTTCTTGGAAGATCATCGCGTTTCAAGGACGAGGGTGTATGAATAGCGCTTGATGTTCGTATTCGCAGAAAGTTGTAATAGAATGATGACGTCTTAACTAAAGAAATTTTGCACTTTAATGCTCATATGTGTGGCTGCTTGCACATCATATTTATCATCTCCAATATTTTCCTATCTTTGGTGAATAGATCGGGCCCGTTACCTTGGACAACAATGCTGATGAGATTCAAATTCATTATTATGTGCGTTGGTCATGGACACGACGAACTGTATATAGGAAATGGAGTTGGGTCAAACCACTGTGGACGTTTTTAGTTTCAAAGGGTCCACGTTGTTCTTTTCTTGAAAAATTGATGTTTCAAGGACGAGTAAGTATAAATTGAGTTTGAAGTCTGTACTTGCAGAAAATTGCAATTGAAAATGCGCCACTTCAAAGAAAGTTCACTATTCATCAATCTGGGGCCATCCTCTTCTACAAGACTAATGCATCTTTGAGATTTAATGACAGTGTGTCTGCTTGCTCGTCAAATTTATCACCCCAAAATTTTCTTATCTTTGATGGAGAAATAGACAAGGCTCGTTAACCTTGAACAACTATGCTAATGAATTTCTTGTCCATTATTGTATGTGCTTTTCGTTATGGGGGTAGTAGTTAAATTAACCTCTCACTGGAACAAAATTATTTGGTACGATTCTGTTGGGTCCCCTCCTTGGAATAGGTAGGTAATTAATTAACGTCGCATTGGAGATACACAACGGGCTATTGGAGACGGTCCGGGATCAATCTCGAGGAGAAAGATTTAAGGACAACAACTCGTAATTTCAAACCACGGTCATATGACGAGGCAACACCTGAGCAGACGTCCCACTTTCTAAATTTCCACACCACGTCAACGTCTGTTCGTTATGGACACGAACTACTGTGTACTGGAAAAGGGAGTTGGGTCAAATAGCTCTGGATGTTTTTAGTTCACCAGGGTTCACGCTGTTCTTTCCTTGAAAAATTGACGCGTTTCAAGGACGAATTCATGAAATGGGCTTGAAATTCATTCTAGGCATGTTGGGTTGGGTTTTATTGCTGTATTTGGCAAGGCTATATTTGGCAAAGTTGAGCCAAACAAAAGACAGACAACGTCAAGTAATGGACATACACACACAAGGAAAGTTTTACTTAAATAGAGAATAGAAATACTCCTAGGATAAGTTACAGGAATGGAATCTTAACCTCCTACATCTTTAGTGGGTTAGCGCGGTGGAGTAACCCACTGTGTGCGTTGAGCTAAGGATGTCTTTATTTGCAATAGATTATTTAGGTCGTTGTTTCTGATTAGGTTACTGATAAGACGTTTAACAGCACATTGCATGAGTTTGGGTGTAATTACGTATACTTCTTAGTACTTCAAAGTACCATTAGCTTATCTCCCCGAAAAATGAATACTTTTTCTGGGACGTGTGTGCATTACAGTGAAGCATGTGTCCTTTACTTACTTCCAGATATTGAATACTTATGAACAGTTATGGAATTGAATGAAAGAAACCGAATTTCTGACAGATTCACGTTAAATATTCTAGTACAGAGTCGTTCCCATTGCATCGTCTGTCTAGATATAAGTGCTGTCACTTACCTCCACATATTCAATACACTTTAAAGTCAAACCAAGCGGTATAATTGAAAAGAATATTCACGTAATATCTCCAAGCATTCTCAATTTATAACGATAGTTACTTTCAAAGCTCTTTTCCATCTTTTTATAGTTTCATAACTTTAGAAACGCATTAATAAATTAAAATGTGACTAACTACAGCAGTAGTAACCTTAAATTCAAATCTGTAAGTTTACATTTATTAGTAGAAACCTTAAATTTTTAATGGTAAATATAAATTGCATAGTAGAAACCTTAAATTTCTTAGTAGGAACCTTAAATTTCTTAGAAACCTTAAATTTCTTAGTAGTAACCTAAAATTTCAACTTAATAACCTGACATTTCAACCGTAGTAACCTTAAATTTAAATGTAGTAACTTTATAATTCGACGCAGTAACCTTAAATATATATATTTCAATGTTGTAACTTTAAATTTCTTAGTATAAACTTTACATTTCTAGTAGAAACCTTTAAATTTCTTAGTTGCAAACTTAAACTTCTTAGTAGTAACAAATTCCTTAGTAGTAATAGTAGCCCGGATGGAAGAGTAACGAATTAGCAATCGGAGGGTAGTGAGTTCGAAACTAGGTCCAACCAAATACCGTCGTGTGCACGAGGGCTGGTGCACGTTATATCTGTCGTAGACTCAAATGTTCTCACTCTGGCGTCTAGTGAATGTTTGGAGATTGGGGTGCCAGCTCAAGTGTTGACCTCGTCATCTGACCATGGTTAAAAATTACGTGGTGTTGTCCTCGGATATTTCTCTATGGGATTGATACCGGAACGTCGCCACTAGCCCGTTGTGTTGCTCCAGTGAAAAGTTAATTAATTACCATTACCATTGTCATTACTTTAAATTTAAGCGTAGTAACCTTAAATTTCATCGTTGTAAACATACTTCAACGTAGTAACCTTAAATTTCATTGTTGTAAACATACTTCAACGTAGTAACCTTCAATTTCATCATTGTAAACATATAGTACTTCAACGTAGTAACTTTAAATTTCAACGTATGTATAAATAATTCATATTGCATTCGCAAAACTAATTCTGATTCAGATAGAGTGTAAACTCCTATTTGCTGTCAACTTCCCCACAACATCCTCTTCGACATTCCGATAACGTATCAAAAACCGTATGCGTTAACTAAAGGTGTAATTGCGGCTTCCAATTACTCTAGGACGAGTAATTTCTGCAACTCACTTCACCGGGTTGAATCCGATCTTAACGGAACCAGATCTAAGTGCACATCTCAACCATTAACACTAAGAACAAACACACAAGACAGGTGTATATGAGTCCAAATACCAAAAAGACTCACTCGGCCTGGGTTTTAAATAGATTCTCATTACAACTACCACTAGTTCAGGTAAATTTACAGCCTGTAAATTTAAAGCTTGTAACGAGAAATTTGATTAGGCCTTCCTGAGGGATTTGGATATTGACGAACGGCGACCTCAACAAATTCACATATTAGTGGAAATTAGCTTTAAACTTTTGGGAGAATAGATTTGGCGATCCTGCCATCAGGAATCCTTAAGGAAGTCCCATTTCGCTGATGTGTTTCTGAGTGGAATGGGGTTTTCGCGGCTTCGGTTATTCTTTATTGGATTGCGACTCGAATCGTGTTTTAAATATTAAAGAAATGGGAAAGCCGAGCTCTCTGCCAGATGTTCCGAATAGTTTTAAGTAAGAAAGAGGTAATGGCATATATTGGAAGCTGGGAATAGAATTTCTGCGACCGAGTCTTTTAGGATGGATTTGGAATAAGTATTCTTAATCTATTTGGTCTAATTGAAAAGTATGTTGAGATACTTTATTTTTGCTACTTCCTATGTTTATTCCTAAGGAATGGCAGGTTGGGTTTTATGGCGCTAGAGCCATATTTGGCCAAGTTGCTCAACACAAGCCAACGTCAAATCATGGATATGCACCTCAAGTAATGGACTAGATCTGATCAAGCTGCGCCAAAGACTGTTTTCAGTCAAGTAAATGGTTCGTTGGGTATTTTTATGGATTAACTGTCAGATCTGGTCAAGCTAAGCCATGGAATGTTTCTTTTCCGTCAAACAAATAGACACACACACAAAGGAAGCTTTTAGTGACAAAAATAGGTATGTGGGTATTTGAATTACCGTACCACTGGAGCCATACAACAGGCTATTGGCGACGGTCCATGATCAATCCCGAAGGGAAATCCGAGGACAACACCTCGAAAACATTATAGAATATGATAGCATTCTATTGTATTTATGCATCCCAAAGGTCGTAGTAAGAATGATAAGACTTCAAATCCAATTAGATTTTAGATCATCCTGCAGTTCATGTACAATCCAAAGATCGTATTGAGATTCGAGTTTTCCAATCTGCTTAGATTTTGTCCTTTTATATTTCAATTCCTTAACCCTTACAGAATATGGAAGCATGCTATTTTATTTGTGCATCCCAAAGGTCTTAGTAAGACTTAAGTTTTCCAATCTGCTTAGATTTTGTCCTCTTATAGTTCAGTTCCTTAACCTTTACAAAATATGGAAGTATGCTATTTTATATGTCAACTCTAAGATCGTAATCAGTATTAAATTCCTTAAGGTAAAAAGATTGTAAAGGTTAAGAATCCAGTTAATTTTTCTAAACTACAATTAGTGTCTTATAAAGCAAACAAATCAGTATTGGAAAAAAATTATTAATGTATAAGCATAGTAACCTCTCAACACTATCCTCTACTAATACTAACTATACACCTATAAGTTGAGAACATTGCTCTTCAAGGCTTCTCAACTATGACTATTTTCTAAGAGCATATTTAGCAATTTGTGTTACCAGAAAAGTTACATGAGTTCAAAGTTCCACAGGTTTACCTATGCGCGAACCTTTCTATTTTTAATTAATCCTACTGGTGGGTTGTTGTCTTGATGTGGTATCTCGTCATCAGCAAAACTGACCAGATCTTGATGTACGAGGTATCTCGTCATTAGAAAAACTGACCAGATCTGATCTCGCCATCATAAAAAAATCGGTAACATTTTGATGATGAAATATTTTATCAGCCAAATTGGTCAGATCTGATGGACAAGGTATCTCGTCGAAACCACTTGGAGGGTTAACTCTCTTATCGTTGCGAGATTTGCGATTAGTGTGGTGTTGCTTTCAGCCCACAACACACTTAATAACTAAATAACCACATCTATTGGGTAAAAGTAACCATGGATTCTTTCCATCTTTTTACAAATATGACTATTCGGAAGTGTTGAATGGGGCACATTTTGGGAAGTGGGAGAATCCTTTCATTGCAGTGTATAGCTTTTGTAATGAATTAGAATTGAAAAAGAGGAAGGGTTTTAAAAAATTCAGATTTGTTCTAAGTGTAGGAAGTCCAAAAAAATCTGCTGAATGGAGCTTATTGATTAATTGTCATTTGCCCTCATCAATAATATTTTTCATCATTCTACATCGTGGATTTAAAAAAGCACCAAATCCAAAAATGCAAAAGTAAAGTTAATTTAGTAATAAATCTCATTATATTAACGGAGGTATACAAAGGAAAATTCACAAAATTGAGTAGTTGGATTAATTACTAATATGCAAATTAAATATTAAAACATTCTGTGCTTAGTCCATTCAATAAACTGACTCTATCTTAAGCAGCTGGATTTTGAAACAAAATCACTAAAAATATTATCCACTTAGACCATTCTATAAAACGACTATATCGTAAACAACTGCATTTTGAAACAAAATCACTAAAAAGATTATCTGCTTCGACCATTTAATAAGCAGGCTAAATAAAAGTACAAAAAACGTTTCACAATTTGGCCATTCTATAATCCAAATTTATCTTAAACCAGATACATTTTAAAACAAAAAAACCCACTAAAAGCATTTTCCGTTTAGTACATTCCATAAGGAGACTAAATAAAAGCACTTAAGACTTTTACGGTTTAGTCCATTCTATAAAGCAAATCTATATAAAACATCTGCAATTTGAAACAAAACCAGTGAAAACATTTTCCGTTTAGTCCATTCCTTAAGAAGACAAAATAAAAGCTCTAAGACATTTTCAGTTTAGTCCATTCCATAAGCTAAATCTATATTAAACAGCTGCATTTCAAAATAAAACCAATAAAAATATTTTCGGTTTAGTCGATTTCATACACTGATTATTTTAAACAGCTGCATTTTGAAACAAGAATACTAAAAACATCTTCCGCTTAGGTCCATTCCATAAACCAAATCTATCTTAAACAGCTGCATTTCAAAACAAAAAACAATAAAAATATTTTCCGTTTAGTCGATTCCATAAACTGCTTAAACAGCTGCATTTTTGAAACAAAATCACTAGTCTAAACGCATCAACACTGGATCATTATCAGTTTAATCCATTCCATAAACCAAATCTATACTAAAACAGCTGCATTTTGAAACAACCAATAAAAGTATTCTCGGTTTAGTAGATTCCATAAACATTTTTAAACAGCTGCATTTTTGACACAAAACTACTAAAAACATGTTCCGCTTAGTCCATTTCATAAGCCAAATCTATATTAAACAGCTGCATTTTGAAACAAAAACCAATAAAAATATTTTCCGTTTAGTCGATTCCATAAACCATCTTAAACAACTACACTTTTGAAATAAAATCACCAAAAACCTAAACTCATCGACTCTGGTGCCTCAAACTTCCTGCAGCCGAGACGATCGACATGATCCGTGATGTAAATGTTTCTTTCAGCAAACCAGACCCATCCCATTGTTTCCAATCCAATGATCGACTGCAGAGAATTCCGTCCCTTCATCCGAAGGTGCTGAAGAAGAGATTTTGAGGAGATGGATGGGCCGCTGATTGTCCGCCAGACTGCGTCGCAGGCATTTTCCATCAGATTGAAGGCCAGAGACGCAATTAACGATTGTCCCTGGACAACAAGATCGAAGGCATTTACAGCCCTACTCATGGCCAATCTGTAGAAGAATCGCTGGAGATAGATTGAGAAAACAAGGCACTCAACAGCGGAGGTGCCATTTGCACGCATGGAGTCAGTGATCAGTACGTCAGCTGCGGGAGAAGAAAAATGGTTTCCAATTTTCTTCGTCCATGGTAAAACGTAGTTTCCGATACCTGGCTAGTACTGATACCGGGAAATGGCTTGAATTAATTTTATTCATGTCTAAGTAATGTCCTATTTTGCATTCGAGTTTTCGTGGCCTCAAATGTCCTCACGTTGGCGTGGTGTGGAAGTTTGGAGAATGGGGTGCCAGCTCAGGTGTTGAC
This sequence comes from Meta bourneti, assembly GCA_933210815.1. Classification (NCBI taxonomy): domain Eukaryota; kingdom Metazoa; phylum Arthropoda; class Arachnida; order Araneae; family Tetragnathidae; genus Meta; species Meta bourneti. The sequence continues at coordinate 91,571,621 of OW119933.1, forward strand.
CTCGTCATCTGACCGTGATTCAAAATTACGAGGCGTTCTCCTTGGTAATTGGTAACTAATTAACTTCGTACTAGAACAACACAAAGGGCTATTGACGGCGGTCCGGGATCAAACCCGAAGGAAAAGACCCGAGGACAACACCACGTAATCTTGAACCACGGTCAGATGACGAGGTCACACCTGAGCTGGCACCCCTCTCCAAACTTCCACACCACGCCAACGTAAGGACATTTGAGGACACGAAAAATTTAACGTGCACTAGCCTCCCATATACACGAAGGTCTTTGACTGGATTCGCATTCCCAACTTTTAGTTTGCTTATCCGTTACTCTTCCAACCAGGATACCATTACTCCAAGGGAGAATGAAAATCCAAGTATGAAAAACAAATTGTACCTTGTCCAGAACTGGCGACAGTTTGGAAAGGGTTTTTGCAACAGAGGTAGATCATTACAAGGTAGTTTCCGACACAAAGATGAACTATCAGGAGGTAGGTAGGTATTTTAATTAACGTCGCACTGGAGCAACATAAAGGACTATTGGCGACTGTCCGGGATCAATCCCCAAGACAAAGAACCGAGGAAGACGCCACGTAAGTTTGAACCACGGTCGAACTACCAGGATTATTAAATATTACGTATTTTGACACTGGTTTTTAATAAAACTTCAGAACTTTTAAGATTTCCCGGAAGACAATTTTTACGAATCAGTTTTTCTTGATGTGCAAAAGAATTTTGGCATTACTTCCATGTGACATCATTACCTTTCCCATACATGTTTGCATCACTATGAGACTATTTTCTAACTTTTCCAATTTTCCAGCAAGTGCACTTACGAAAATTCCTTTTCAGTTTTTACCAGCCTTTGTTTACTATGAAAGAGGGTATTTCAGGGTATTTCAATTAACGTCACACTGGAGCAACACAATGGGCTATTGGTGACGGTCCGGGATCAATCCCAAAGGGAAAGATCCGAGGACAACACCACGTAATTTTGAACCACGGTCAGATGACGATACTATGAAAGAAACGATCGAATAGCATTCTTAGGTTTTCTCATAAACAAATGTTGCCTTCGTTGGTCCATTTTAAACTTAAAGAAAAACTATTAACATTAAAGGGTAGGTAGGTATTTAATTAACGTCACACTGGGACAACATAACGGGCTATTGGGATCAAACTGGGAGGGAAAGATCGAGGACAACAACACGTAATTCTGAACCACGGTCAGATGTCGAGGTCACACCTGAACTGGCACCCCTCTCCAAACTTGCCAACGTGAGGACATTTGAGGCCACGAATGGTTTAACGTGCACTTGCCCCCTTTGTACTCGACGGTCTTTGGTTGAATTCGAACTCGCAACCCTCCGGTTGCTAATCCGTTACTCTTCCAACTGGGCTACGGCGGACCCCACTTATTTGGGGACTGGAGAGTATTTATTGTATAAGTATTTCAACTATATAATTCTTTTTAATAATTTTTATATTAAACACTGGTTGGTAAAATATCCAGAAACGAACTTTTTTTAAGTGCACTTGCTGTAAAAATAGAAAATTTCTATACAATGCTTTTACTTCTATCAATTGCATATTCATATAAATAAAAGCATTCTATAGAAATTTTTACTGGAGTATCATAAGAAATATTAATGTAGGAAAATTCAATTTGCATGAATTAAAACAAAAAGTTGAGCCTATATGATAAATAACAAAACGCCTGATGCTAATAATCCGTCTGTTGTATGTAATCACACGCGTAAATATCGATAAGCACTTGAAAGAACGAGAAAATGTAATACAAGTAATCTTTATAATTAATGGATAAAAAGTAAAATATAAAAGTCTATATATTCTGCAATAAATCTGCAAAATGTGCAGCAAGTAAATGACTCGGTAATTAACTCTGCCGGATTTTTAAGCTAAAAAGAGGAGTTATATATTTTTATTAACCCTTGCCGCACTTCGTCTACCTTTTGTATAGGTACCATGTAACTAAGCTTGCACATTAACTAAAATTAACTGCTCCTGAAATGCTCTTATTTAAGGATACCATAATTAGGATGCATATTTAGATAGCGCTTTATAGGATAGTAAGTCTTGGCAAAGCGTATATGAACAAAAAATTAACGCAACAATGAGGGTTAACATAAAATATTTCATACGCTATATTTACTTACTTTTAGTTTAAAACAGGTTTTCTATTGTTCGGTGAAAAAAATCGGTTTTGTATTCTTCATGAAATTTTATTTTATAGTCTTAATGTGTATGTATACATTAGAAATCACGCAAATTGACCAGAATATTGATATTTTATATTGCTTTGATTGATATTTTATATTGCTTTGATTGATATTTTATATTGCTTTAATTGGTATTTTATAGTGCTTTAATTGGTATTTTATAGTGCTTTAATTGATATTTTATATTGCTTCAAAGTATTTCCTTCTTAGCGGGCCGCAGAAGCCCGGTTGGGAGAATAGCAGATTAGCAACCGGAGGGTTGCGAGTTTGAATAAAAAAAAACCGTCGTGTACAAAGGGGACTGGTGCACGTTAAATCTGTCGTGGCCTCAAATGCCCTCACTTTGACGTGGTGTGGAAGTTCGGAGAGTGGGGAGCCAGCTCAGGTGTTGCCTCGTCATCTGACCGTGGTTCAAAATTACGTGGTGATTTCCTTGGTTCTTTCCCTTCGGGTTTGATCCCGGATCGTCGTCAATAGCCCGTTGTGTTGCTCCAGTGGGACGTTAATTAAATACCTACCTACCAATTTCTTAGCTTTCCAACAAGCCAAGGTCTTGTAAGTATTGAAAATAGATTTGTAGTTACAAGGGTTTATCGTTAGGTATTGTCACTATGTACAAACATGTTTCCTAAACTTTAAACTCAATTTCAGAACTGATTTTGCAATGTGATGCTTCGTTCAAACAGTGATAACTCAACAATGAATTGATCTATTGTAATTATTTTTGAGTCATCATAATTTTTACAATACAGTGAATGATTTGACTCTCATTCAAAGTTATTAATTAAGAAATGAATTATTAGTTCATTTTTAAATGTTGAAATTCCTCAAAAAATCCTGATTTTTTTTATACTTTGGTAAAAAAAAAAATTGTAAAAAAAAAGCCTATTCCTTCTAGCAACTTGATTAAGGGTCGAAACATCCAGAATCCAGAATAGTACTAGGAATAATTTCCATCTTGAATCATCTTTCTGAGCAAATTAGAATTTGAGTATCACAGTTCAGAAACATGCTACTTAGCTAATTAAATCTAAATTCGATCATTAATGATTAACCTAATCTGATTATTTCACACTGAAATGATATAAATCACAAACCAATGTCCTATAGTAAAAAAACTGGATTTTAAAAATCAAGTGTATACGTACACCTTTAGGTAAGTATTTTAATTAACGTCGCACTGGAGAAACACAACGGGCTATTGGCATAGGTCCGGGTTCAAACACGAAGGGAAAGATCCGAGGATAATACTATTTAATTTTGAACCACGGTCAGATGACGAGGTCAAACCTGAGCTGGCCCCCACTGTCCAAACTTCCACACCACGCAAAAGTGAGGGCATTTGAGGCCACGACAGATTTAAGGTGCACCAGTCCCCTTGTACAGGACGGTCTTCGGTTGGATTCGAGCTCACAACCCTCCGGTTGCTAATCCGTTGCTCTTCCAACTGAGCTACAGCGGCCCACACCTTAAGTACATGTGTCCCAAATTTGGCCCAGTTATAAGATATTTATCCTAGTGGTCCTTATCTCGACGAAATATCTCGTGATTAGCAAAACTGCCGAGATCTTAATGGACCAAATATCTCGTCGTTAGACGAAAACTGACCAGTTCAGTTGAGAGGAAAGACTGCAAGTTTCAAGGTGAAATTATGTATGCAAAGCCCATAAGGGTTAAACTAACAATTTTCATTTAAGGTTCCTCTAAAAGTGCAGATTTGTTAACAGTATCTCATGTGATTAATGTGTACAAGCACGGATAATACGATGAGTGAACGGAATACTCACATACGATCACAAAGGCAATTTGTGAAAAAGATGGATCAGAAACCGATTTAATTGTTAGAAGATTTGTTTCTACCCTGAGATAACATATTACATATTAAGACGGAGTTGTGTACTTCAGGATTACAATTGATATTAATTGGAAGGCAATTTTCACGTCTCCGTTTTTCTTTCTTGATATGTATGCTTTTATAAGCATTACTTATAGATCAAACCATTCTATTCAAAAGAGCGGAGAAATAGGATCTTTCAAAGGACGGTTTTCTACGGAAGTGTACGATTGAATCTTTCCTAAAGATTATATTCTAAGGAAAAGACCAATAGAATCCTTGTACAGAATTTTATTCTAAGAAAATAACAAATAGAATATTTCCAAATGATTCTATTATATAGAAAGGAGAGCAAAAAATGGAACCTTTCCAAAAGATTCTATTATAAGGAAATGAGAAATAGAATATTTCCAATGATTCTATTCTAAGGAAATGACTCACAGATTCTTACTAGAGGGTTATATTCCAAGGAAGGGAACAATAGAATATTTTCAAGAGATTCTATTATAAGGAAATGACCAATAGATTCTATTCTGAGGAGAGAACCAATATAATCCTTGTAAAAATTATATTCTAAATAAATGCGACAAATAGAATCTTTACAAAATATTCTATGGAAAGGTGCAATAGAATTTTTCGAAATTATTTTATTCTATGGAAATGAAAAATAGAATCTTTCAAATGATTCTATTCTGAGGAAATGACTCACAGAATTTTACTAGAGGATTATATTCTAAGGAAGTGAGCAATAGAATCTTTTCAGAAGATTGTATTCTAAGGAAAGTAACAATAGATTCTTTCCGAATAATTCTATTTGAGAACCAATATAATTCTTCGAAATGGTTCTATTGTAAGAAAATGACCAATATAATCTTTCTAAAGGTTAGGGAAGTATCCATGGATTCTTTTAAGCAGATGTGGTTAGTCATTAATTTTTTGTAGGGTAAAACCAATATTACACAACTCGAAAATCCCGTGAAGCTCAAGGGGTTAAAGTACAGAAACTGGAACTTTCAAGCTTTATCAATAACTAACTCAACTATCTTATATGTGCTCATTGTTCTTGATTACTTATGCACTCTTTGTACGGTTGGTGCAATAGTGGATGCAGCACATTTACTAACCTGTGTGCAGAATCGAATAGAAACAACTCTTAGTGGCGAATTACCTTCTGCCTACCCGGCAGCTGCCCTAAATTTTATTTACAGTATTTTACCTTTCTATTTTGTATTTTATGTTTTAATTCTTTTTATTTATATGTACTTTTTATACTGAAGAACTTGAGCAGCTTCTCTAGCTGTTTTGCATTTGTATTTACTGCATTTTACCATTTGATTTTACATTTTGTGTTTTAATTCTTTTTATGTTCTTTTGGCTGAAGAACTTGAACAGCCTCCCTGGATTTTTATATTTGTAATTGCTGTATTTTAGCTTTGATTTTGTATTTTATACCTTAATTCTTTTTATTTGTAGTTTTGGTTGAAGAACTTGAGCAGCTTCCCTAACTTTTTTGCATTTGTTTTTGCTCTTACCATTCAATTTTATGTTTAATGTTTTAATTTTTTTTATGTACTTTTGGTTGAAGAGCTTGAGCAGCCTCCCTAGCTTTTTAGCATTTGTACTTGCTTGTATTTTACCCTTTAATTTTATATTTTATGTTTTAATTATTTTTATTTATGTGTACTTTTGTCTGAAGAACTGAGCAGCTTCTCTAGCTTTTTATATTTGCATTTGCTCTATTTAGCCTTGAATTTTCTATTTTATGTCTTAATTTGTATGCACTGTTGGCTGAAGAAGGTTTTGTTTTTGAGTTTTGTGGTGCAAGGGCCATGTGTGTGTGTGTTTGTCCTAGCTACGCCAAGTACAAGACAGGATCAATTGAAAAATGTCTTGAAAGTAGAAAACAGTGGAATCGGGGAACAGGGTAGTACGATCAAGTCAGAAAAAGATTGCTTGGGTATCCTGAGAGCGACTCTTGTATTTCCTAAAGACAGTAAACTACATAAGGAAAGAAAATATCACACAGGTACCTCGGATCCATGAAGGTACCACCAAAAGGAGATATTTCTCTGATGACTTTGGCTGAAGAACTTCAAAAGCTTCAATAGCTTTTTGTATTTTTATTTGTCATATTTTACCCTTGACTTTTGTATTTGATATTTTAATTCTTTTTATATGTATGTCCTTTGACTTATAGAACTTTTGGCATTTGTATTTGCCTGTATTTTACCATTCAATTTTATATTTTGTTTTAATTCTTTTTTTATGTTCTTTTGGATGAAGAACTACAGCAGCTTCACTATTTTTTTGTATTCTTATTTGCTGTGTTTTATGTTTTATTTTATGCTTTAATTCTTGATTTATTTGAGTTTGTATATTTGGCTGAAGGACCAAATTTGGCCTGTAACAGCCTGTAAATAAAAATAGTTCCTTGATTAAATGCACTCACGTCCAAAAAAACATTACATATTCTCCGCTAAAACTCTCAATGCATGATACCTGAAATCAATTATTACCAACATTTATCCAATAAAGCGCATTTCATTTATTTTACTTTATCTAGTTCAAGAAACGACGCAAAATAAATTGACGTATGTACCTGTAAACTAAGCAATAAACTGTCAACCCCTCCGTATGATGAAAAAACTCATATCGTCCTTTAAGATGAATGAGATCCATTACAAGTTGAAGCCGAATTTCTTCGGTATTCGGTAATTTTTCATAAATAAATTCTATCACTCCTTAACTAAACTCCAGAAGTTTACTCTGACGGTGTTGGCATAAAGAAAAGAAAACGAGGATGATGAATTTTTTCATTAATTCGTTTTCTATGTCTGATGAAAGTTTTGAAGTTTCTTTTCTCCATTCCGTTCTTATTTTGCCCGAAAAAAATGAATCAGAAAATAAATTCTGCGTATTGATTAAAGCATTTTAGCATTTTTTTTTGCAATTGGTGTCTGGTAGACGTGATGTGAACACGCTCACTTTAGGAAAACAAGATAGGTGGCGCTTCTGACAAATACCAGATGGCGCTCGACTCGATCGGGACACACTTCGATGGATAGTCCACGATGAACAGTTGAATCACCAAAGCAATGCATATCCATTTCAACAACAGTCTGAAGACATGTTATAGGTTGGTAGGTATTTTAATTAACGTCGCACTGGAGCAACACAACGGGTTATTGGCGACGGTTCGGGATCAAACACGAAGGGAAAGATCCGAGGTAGCCACGTAATTTAGAATCACGGTGAGATAACGAGGTCACACCTGATCTGGCACCCCACTCTCCACTTTTCCACACCACGCCAACATGAGGGCATTTGAGGCTACGATATATTTAATGTACACCAGCTCCATTGTATAGGATGGTCTTTGGTTGGATTCGAACTCGCAACCCTCCGGTTGCTAATCCATTACTCTTCCAACAGGGCTACCACGGCCCCTTGAAGACATGTGATTTCAAGCACTACTTCAACTCCTATCGCAGCTTCACTATTCGTTACCTTTCAGCCTCATTTCAACAAACGGCCGATTGTACTAATACTCGACTGCTAAAGGCAACACAGGACAATCATCCATTGAACAATTTTGCATACGGAAGTACACCCGTGCTGTTAATACAGATCTCACGGTCTCATGCAATAGGTAAACAGTCAACTAGTAGTACCATCTGTGGAGTTAAGCCACTTAATTCTTGAGAGAGAATGAATTTTTACACTGGCTTGCCTACCGGTAATTGTAGCACCTCCTACAGCACCAACTGCAACTGCACCCCCCTTGATGACCTGACACCCAAGACTTTGAAATTTGAAAGTTTCTGATAACCTAAATGTATTCAGAACACAATTATTTTGTTATCTGGAGACGGCCTTTGGCACAGGAGCTCCATGGAAAATTCACTCTCTCTCCAGAATTTACTGGCTGAACTCCATAGATGGTACTACTAATTGACTGTTTACCTATTGCATGAGACCGTGAGATCTGTATTAAAAGCATGTGCGTACGTCCGTATTCAAAGTTGTTCAATGGATGATTGTCCTTCGAGGGACTACCTGTGTGCCGAATTTCATGGCTGTAAGTGCTATAGATACTTCTGGACACCGTACACACACAAACACTTCCTTTTATAATAGTAGAGATTGATCATACATTTTCGACTCGCGATTTCAATGTTATCATTTCACCTCTCCCATTAACTGTAATAGTGGCTGTCTCATCGAGGTATCTTGTCACTAACAAAACTGACCAGATCTTGGTAAAGAGATAACTCTCCATAAGCGAAATTGTTCAGATCTTGATGGACGAGATATCTCGTCCAAAGTACTTGGAAGGCTAGTTAACTTATTAAATTATTTCACACATTTTTACTATTGTCTCATTGGCTAGTATATTTTCGTTTTTTCATTCTTTGCATTCATCCTCACAAGGTAACCTCCGGTCTTTGGTGGGGTCGAATTTCGAACTCGCAAACCTCCCGGCGCCAATCCGGTACTCTATCAATCGGGATACCGCGGTCCGCTAGAACCCTTTGGAGGATTAAACCAGAATATTACACGTCCCTGAACAGGGTATATTTTCGACTAGCCATCGCAATGTATAGGCATTCAACCCCTCCCATTAAGAGTGAACCCTACGTATTATTTCTCATCTTAAGCATCCTCGTTTCCCACAGTTCGTCTTTGCCTACTAATACAGTTCAATGGTATAAATTGTGAGTTAAAACGCGCTCCTTGATCTCTATAGGAGTACTCCACGCCAGAGAGCCTGCTCATTCAACTAACAGATAGTAGTTGAGGCGTTTCTGAGTAGGATTAAATCCCTGTGCTATTGTGAGATCGCCCGAGGAGAATAAATGGATTCGAGAACTGTGTTCGTCGTTCTAAAGTTTATCGCTGGGAGATTTCGAACGGGGATTGTATTTATCGAGCCTGTGTTCCTCAGCCTAGATTCCGTAAAACTCTTAAGGCAGGGGTTACATGAGAAAACTGTGATGTTTTTAAAATGTTAGTGTAGTTCGGAATGGAGCGGTACGAGTCAGGAAAGTCAAATAAATTTTTCGAAGATGAAAAGTTGATGAATCGATGAAAGCAGTGTTAGTAAAGAATTAAAGTTTTTAGTGATCAGTAGATGCTCAGCATGAAAATTTTATGAGTTGGGATATTCAAGATGGAAAGTTCATGAGTTGATAAAAGCAGTTTTAGTGAGGAATTAAAAATTTTTAGTGATCAGTAGATGACTCAGCATGAAAATGATATGTGTTGGGATATTCAAGATGGAAAGTTCATGAGTCGTTGAAAGCAGTGTTAGTGAGGAATTAAAAATTTTTAGTGATCAGTAGATGACTCAGAATGAAAATGGTATGAGTTGAGATATTCAAGATGGAAAGTTCATGAATCGATGAAAGTGGTATGAGTCGGGTAGGTAGGTATGGTAGTTATTTTAATTATCGTCTCACTGGAGCAACACAACGGTCCTTGATCAAACTCGAAGGGAAAGATCCAAGGACAACTCCACGCAATTTTGAACCACGGTTAGATGACGAGATCACACCTGAGCGGGCACCCCACTCTCCAAACTTCCACACCACATCAACGTGAATACATTTGAGGCCACGAATGTTTTAACGTGCACTAGCCCCTTTGTACATGACTGCCTTCGGTGGGATTCGAACTTGTAACCCTCCAGTTGCTAGTTCGTTACTCTTCTAACTGGAATACCACGGCCCTATATGAGTCGGGAAATTCAAGATGGATAGTTGATGAGTCAATGAAAGTGGTATTAATGGGGAATTTAAAATTTGTAATGCTCAGTAGATGATACTCAGAATGAAAGTGGTAAGAATTGGGAAATTCAAGATGGAAAGTTGATGAGTCAATGAAAGTGGTATTAATGGGGAATTTAAAATTTGTAATGCTCAGTAGATGATACTCAGAATGAAAATGGTAAGAATTGGGAAATTCAAGATGGAAAGTTGATGAGTCAATGAAAGTGGTATTAATGGGGAATTTAAAATTTGTAATGCTCAGTAGATGATACTCAGAACGAAAGTGGTAAGAATTGGGAAATTCAAGATGGAAAGTTGATGAGTCAATGAAAGTGGTATTAACGGGAATTTAAAATTTGTAATGCTCAGTAGATGAGACTCAGAATGAAAGTGGTAAGAATTGGGAAATTCAAGATGGAAAGTTGATGAGTCAATGAAAGTGGTATTAATGGGGAATTTAAAAATTGTAATGCTCAGTAGATGAGATTCAGAATGAAAGTGGTAAGAATTGGGAAATTCAAGATGGAAAGTTGATGAGTCAATGAAAGTGGTATTAATGGGGAATTTAAAATTTGTAATGCTCAGTAGATGATACTCAGAACGAAAGTGGTAAGAATTGGGAAATTCAAGATGGAAAGTTGATGAGTCAATGAAAGTGGTATTAATGGGGAATTTAAAATTTGTAATGCTCAGTAGATGATACTCAGAATGAAAATGGTAAGAATTGGGAAATTCAAGATGGAAAGTTGATGAGTCAATGAAAGTGGTATTAATGGGGAATTTAAAATTTGTAATGCTCAGTAGATGATACTCAGAACGAAAGTGGTAAGAATTGGGAAATTCAAGATGGAAAGTTGATGAGTCAATGAAAGTGGTATTAACGGGAATTTAAAATTTGTAATGCTCAGTAGATGAGACTCAGAATGAAAGTGGTAAGAATTGGGAAATTCAAGATGGAAAGTTGATGAGTCAATGAAAGTGGTATTAATGGGGAATTTAAAAATTGTAATGCTCAGTAGATGAGATTCAGAATGAAAGTGGTAAGAATTGGGAAATTCAAGATGGAAAGTTGATGAGTCAATGAAAGTGGTATTAATGGGGAATTTAAAATTTGTAATGCTCAGTAGATGATACTCAGAATGAAAGTGGTAAGAATTGGGAAATTCAAGATGGAAAGTTGATGAGTCAATGAAAGTGGTATTAACGGGAATTTAAAATTTGTAATGCTCAGTAGATGAGACTCAGAATGAAAGTGGTAAGAATTGGGAAATTCAAGATGGAAAGTTGATGAGTCAATGAAAGTGGTATTAATGGGGAATTTAAAAATTGTAATGCTCAGTAGATGAGATTCAGAATGAAAGTGGTAAGAATTGGGAAATTCAAGATGGAAAGTTGATGAGTCAATGAAAGTGGTATTAATGGGAATTTAAATTTTTTATTGCTCAGATGATACTCTTAACGAAAATGATCGAGAAGAGTCGAGAAATTAAAGATGGAAAAGTGGATGAGTCAGAGAAAGTGGTATGAATGAGGAATTTAAAATTTTCGATGTGGGAAAATGATGTGTTTGAATGACTGGTAGTTTGAGGAATTTCATATCGTCAATGAGAGAAATCGATGGGTTTGAATGATAGTGATATAAGTCAGGAATGACCAACAAGTCGATTGCGATCGACAAGTGGATCGCGAAGTGATTTTTGGTCGATCACAGCCGACAGGAGACGATTTCAACACGCAAACTCAACTTAGTCGTAACTCATAGAAACAAACGGACGTGGCTCCTTTACTATCATAGTTGACATTGACAATTCGCCTTCCGCGCCAGCAGTCGAGAGAGTGGGAGAGCGGCGTTCTACGTCACCTGTAATCCGCTCGCTGTCCAACACGCCATCTAGCGGGCTCTTTTAATCCCCGGTGTAACAATACATAAGTTGGCATTCCTATATTCCTTGCTTAATATTTGGTATTCACATAGTGGTAACATTGTATTAGCGTTTCTAGTAAAAGTGTCAATTTTTCTTAACACTACTGCTGTACAAAAATGCAAGTACCTTCTTTCTATGGTACTGGTATGGTTTTAAATTAAAATTGTCTACTTGTATACTTCTTTAGCATTTTAGTACCCATTAAAATGAGTAGTAAACCAAAAAATCGAAGACTTATCATTTTCATGAAGAATGGAAACCTTAATTACTTTTTTACAATGATGAATGATAAATGTTGTTGCTTAATATGCAATGCCTCCGTAGCCGTTACTAAAAAGGGTAATCTAGAGAGGCATTTTTTAACTTTACATAACAAATATCAAACAGATTATCCATAAAATAGTGACTTGAGAAAAATAAAAATAGGGATATTAAGGCTCAATTACGAGTTCAACAAAATGTTTTTAAAAAGCCCATATTGAAATCACGTGCAGTGACTATTGTATCATTCAAACTAAACCATATTTTAGCAAAAAGTGTAAACAATTTTCTAACGGGGAATTTATAAAAGAAACTTTCTTGGAAATGTCAGATTCATTTTTTAATGATTTTAAGAACAAGATTGAAATTATTGCTTCAATTAAAGATCTACAATTGTCTCGAAATACTGTGATACGGCAAATTGAGAAAATTATTGAAAATATAAGAGAACAGGTATATAACGACATTAATAGATGTTCTTGTTTTTCCCTTCAATTTGATGAATCGACAAATACACGTGACACAGCACAATTGCTTATTTTTATTCGTATTGTTTTAAAGATTATACATCTAAAGAAGAATTGTTGGGTATGATTCTTTGAAAGAAAAAAATTGAGGTGCACATATATTCAACTCTTTTAAAGATTTCCTCACTAATTTGAAACTACCACTTTTAAATTAGTTTCAATAAAAACAGATGGAGCAGGAGCAATGATAGACCGCATAAATGGATTTATAACTCTGACAAAATGATGACGAATTCCCAAGTTTTTTGAGCTACCACTGCATAATTCACCAAAAAGTGTGAGCCAGCAAAAGATTAAATACAAAAGAAATAATGGACATAGCATTCAAAATTGTTAATTCCATTTAAGGAAGTTCCCTCAAACGGCGTCTCACCCAATTGCAACTTGATGAAGGACAGCCAGAATTATTATTACATACCGATGTATGGTGGCTAAGTAGAAATAAATTTCTGCAACGATTTCGTGATTTATTAACTGAGATAAAAAATTTCCTTGAAGAGCAAGGTCAAGAATGTGCAAATTTAAATGATGAAACTTGGCTCAGTGATTTAGCGTTTCTTACAGATTTTACATCGAAATTAAGTGATTTAAATTTAGAATTGTAAGGAAAACAAGACAATAATTGAAATGATCAGTAGAATTAATGCATACAAAATAAAATTTATTATACTAATAGATCTTCAACAAGACAATTTGAATCGCTTTCCAAATATCCGATAACCTACAAAAACATCAAAATTGTAATTATAACATTGAAAAATATGTTGCAGAAATTAAAAAGGTGATTGAAGACAGGTCATATTTTATGATTTTGAAAAAGTTATTGTGCAGTATCTGTCTGTTATTTTTAAAAAGGATTTAGATATAAAACATACTACCGCAAAAATTTCTGATACATTTAATATTGAAAAAGAACGCGTTAGAAAATTAAATTATAACTCTACAATCTGATCTAACCTTACAAACCAGAGAACTTGAGTAAGGTTTTTGGAAATACGTCAATCGAGAAAAATATCCCAATATCACCAAATGTAAAGAATATATCTACTTTTGTTGTTTTGTATCTACATACTTATGTGAATCGGCTTTTTCATATTTAAAGTTCACGAAGACTAAACATCGTTACCTACTTACTAATTCCCATACTGAAGATTCATTATCATCATCTTTGTCTGGATGCACACCAAATTATGAACGCTTGGTTGGAGAGAGAGAGAGACACGCAGACGCAGACTTCCCATTAATAATAATAATAAAATAAAATTTAACCTGTATTTTTTCTGTGGCTACTTTTCAATTAATAATATTATTAATAAAATATAATGTTGGTTTAACACCCCCTCCCCATTGTCACTTATTAGTACGCAAGACACAAGTTTGAATGTTTTAAATGTCAAGATTTTAATAGGTAGATCGCGACACATTTTTAAGAAAAAAAGTCGATCATATATATACAGAAGTTGGCCACCCCTAATATATAAGTTATGAATTTAAAAATATTTCGATGTCGGGAAATTGGTGAGTTTGAATGACAGTGCTAAGAGAAAAAAATTAAAATTTTCCATGTGAGAAATTGAAAAATTTGAATGACAGCGATATGTGTGAGGAATTTAGAATTTTTGATGGATGAATTAATGAGATTGAGAATGATAGTGGTATCATAGTGATTAATTCAAAAATTTTTATGTAAGGAATTGAATTAATATGAATGTCAGTGGTTTGAGTGAGGAATTTAGAATTTTTAGTACTCAGTAGATAACTCAGACTGAAAGTGGTATGGGGAGTCAGCAAATTAAAAGTTGTTAATTCCATGAAAGTGTCATGAGTGGGGAATTTTACTTTTCAGTGTGCAAGTAGATGAGTCGATGAAAGTGGTATGAGTGAGGAAATTAAAATTTTGATATGAGAAATTGATGAGTTTGAATGACTGGTACGAGTGAATTTTCGATGGAAGAAATTGATGCGTTTGAATGAGTGATATAAGTGAGGGAATTTAAAGTTCTCGATTCAGAAATGTATGAATGAGAATAAAAGATATATGAGAGAGAGAGACGGGAAACTAAATGAAAACTTACCAATTCCATGAAAGTGTCATGAGTGGGGAATTGCAACTTCTCAGTGTGACAAGTTGATAATTCAATGAAAGTATTATAATTGAGGAACTAAAAGTGTACTTATACACAAGATTTTTTTTATATTTTGACTTTAAAAATCCAATTTTTTCACAATAGGTCATTGGTTTGTGTTAAACTCATCTCCAGTGGGAAAAATTCCGATTAAGTTAATCAATAACTATCTAATTCAAATATAATTCGAATGTTTTTTGAACAGTGATATCTCAAATTCTAATTTGTTCAGAAAGACAATTCCTGTTGAAAATTATTCCTAATATTATTCTTCATGCTTCGACCTTCAATAAAGTTCCTTGAGGTAAAAGGTTTTTCTTACAACTTTTTCACCAAGGAAGTCTAAAAAAATCAAGAATTTTTTAGGAATTTTAACATTTAAAAATCAACTAAAAATTCATTTATAAGCTAATCACTTTGAATGAATGTCAAATATCCACTGTATTATAGATTATAATCATACAAAAATAGTTATAACAGATAAATTGTTGAGTTATCATTGTTTGAACGAAACACCATGTTGCAAAAACGCAGTTCTTCAAAAATTGAGTTTAAAGTTTTGGAAACATATTTGTACATGGTGAAAGTACCTAACGAAACGTCTTGTAACTAAAAAGCTATTTCGAATATTTATACGATCTGGGTAACTGAAAAGCTAAGGAGTTGGAAATTATTTTGAATTAATAAAAAATATCTATACTTTGGTCGATTTTCGTGATTTCTAAAAAATATCTATGTGAGAAATTAATTATCTAAATTTAAAGCGGTATATGAGTCAAGAAATTCAAGAAAAGTTCTTGAGTCAATGAAGGAAGTATGAGTGATTTAAAATGAACATTAAAATTTTCAATATGAGAAATTGCCGAAAAACTCAAATATCTAACATCTCTCTCATATCAAACTCATATATGGGAGAAGGTGAAGAGTCAGAGTTAAAATTATATGACACAGACAATTTCCACACAAAATGTGCAGGAGGGATGATAAATTCCACATTCAAGCCACTTCCATTGAATCGTCAACTTTCCATCTTGGATTTCCCTAAAAATCTGAACCACGTTGAAATAACGCCACGACGTAAAACAAACCAGACGTCTAACTTGGAAATAATCCAAGGCAACCTGAGAACTGGATACCAATTTCCCCATTTTTGTTTCCGATTTCAGACGACTTGACCAACGGGGGGATATCGATCCCGTGCCTCACGCTCTAATGTGAAAAAGAACAGGGATTCTAGCCTGCATAAGTCGATAAACCGCTCCCAGCTTTATTTACGCAGAAGTGCTCTCACCTGACAATTCCCGTACCGACAGCTCCATCCGCTCCAGAGGACACTTTTTTGACGGACGCATTGGAAGGAGACACCAGTACTGACAACGGCTTTGTCTGTTTCTTGCAGAAACCGAAGATGACTTCCCCCAAGAAATCATTTGCAACGGGATATTTGGGGAGACAATGTTAATTATTGGCAATTGGTGCATCCCTGGTGTATGATTGCTCGTGTTGCAATGTAGCGTTTGTCAATGCATAGCTTTAGTTATTTCGATCTTGGAAATCATCCTATTAGACTTCGGTTTTCATGTTATTTCCTTTGATGATTTTGATACTTTCCGCTTATGAGAATTTACAAATTACCAATGAAAATTCTCTATACCGGTTTTTATTCGTAGTTTAGTTTGCAACTTAGAGAGAAATTCTCAATTCCAGTTCTTATTTTAGCTTGCAAATTACTGCATTATCAATATCATAAATTAGCAAAGGAAATTCTTAGTACCAGCAAATTACTGACGGAAATTCTCAATACCGGTTATTAGTTTGGTTTGTAACTTACCGACGGAAATTCTCAGTACCGGTTTTTTATTGACTTGCAAATTACTTACATCATCAATATCGGTAAATTAGTGACGCAAATTCTCAATACGGTACAATTTTTCGACGGACGCGTTGGAAGAAGACACCAGTGCTGACATACGGCTTTGTCTGTTTCTTGCGGAAACCGAAGACGACTTCCTCCAAGAAATCATTTGCAGTGACACATTTGGGGAGACAATGTTAATTATTGGCAATTTGTGTATCCGTTACGAATGATGGCTAATGTTGCAAAGTAGCGTTTCTCAATGCATAGCTTTTGTTATTTCTATCTGGAAATCAGCCTACTTATTCTTCAATTTTTTCATGTTTTTTTCCCTTTGACGTTTTTGATGCTTCTTAATTTCGGTTCTTAGTTTGGCTTGCAAATGACCGACGTTGTCTATATCATAAGTTAGCGACAGAAATTCTTAGTACCGGTATATTACTGACTGAAATTATCATACTGGTTTATTGTTTAGTTTGCAACTTACTGATGGAAATTCTCAATACCGGTTATTAGTTTGGTTTGTAACTTACCAACAAAAATTCTCAGTACCAGTTTTTAGTTTGACTTGCAAATTACCAACACTATCAACACAGGTAAACTACCGATAGAAATTCTCAATACCAGGTTTTAGTTTGGTTTACCTCCAATTACGGACATTATCATTCCCAGTATATTACCAACGGAAAATCTCAATAACTGTTTTCTGTTTAGTTTGCCGACATTACCAATATTTTCAATACCGGTAGACTACCGAGTGAAATTCTCAATTCCGGTTTAAGTTCGGTCTGAGAGATAACGACTTTATCAATACCGGTAAAAATACCAACAAAAACTCCCAATACCGGTATATTACCAAAGAAAATTCTCAATACCGGTGAACAACCAACCAAACAATGAATTCTCAATACCGGTATACTTTATTTACGCAGTAGTGCTCTCACCTGACAATTCCCGTACCGACAGCTCCATCCGCTCCAGAGGACACTTTTTTCACGGACGCGTTGGAAGGAGACATCAGTGCTGACAACGGCTTTGTCTGTTTCTTGTGGAAACTATAGACGACTTCCCCAAGAAATCATTTGCAACAAGATATTTGGGAAGACAATGTTAATTATTGGCAATTGGTGTATCCCTGGTGTATGATGGCTAATGTTGCAATGTAACGTTTGTCAATGCATAGATTTTGTTATTTCTATCTTGGAAATCAGCCTACTTAGTCTTCGATTTTTTTCATGTTATTTCCTTTGATGTCTTCTGTCTATGAGAATTCACAACTTACCGATGAAATTTCTCTATACCGGTTTTAGTTTAGTTTGCAACTTACAGACCGAAATTCTCAATTCCGGTTCTTAGTTTGGCATGCAAACTACTGACATTATCAATATCACAAATTAGCGACAGAAATTCTTAGTATAAGTAAACTTTCAATACCGGTAAACTACCGAGTAAAATTATCAATATCGGTTTAAGTTCGGTTTGAGAGTTAGCGACTTTATCAATACCGGTAAAAATATCAATAAAATCATCAATACCGATATATTAACATATAAAAATCTCAATACTAGTAAACAACCAACCAAACAATCAATTATCAATACCGGTAAACTTAATTTACGCTGAAGTGCTCTCACCTGACATTTCTAGTACCGACAGCTCCATCCGCTCCAGAGGGCACTTTTTTGGCGGAGCGGTTGGAAGGAGACACCAGTGCTGACAACACGGCTTTGTCTGTTTCTTGCGGAAACCAAAGACGATTTCCCCCAAGAAATCACTTGCAAAGAGATTTTGGGGAGACAATTTTAATTATTGGCAATTGGTGTATCCCTAGTGTATGATGGCTAATGTTGCAATGTGGCGTTTGTCTATGCATAGCTTTTGTTGTTTCTATCTTGGAAATCTGCCTACTTAGTCATTTCTTTTGATGATTTTGATGCTTTGTGTTTATGACAGCTTGAAAATTACCGATGAAAATTCTATATACCGGTTTTTCGTATAGTTTGCGTCTTACAGATATAAATTATCAATTCCGGTTCTTAGCTTGGCTTGCAAATTACCAACGTTATCAATATCATAAATTAGAGACAGAAATTTTTAGTCCCGGTAAATTACTAACTGAAATTCTCAATACTGGTTTATTGTTTAACTTACTGACGGAAATTCTCAATACTGGTTTATTGTTTAGTTTGCAATTTACTGATGGAAGTTATCAATACCGCTTATTATTTCGTTTGTAACTTACCAACGGAAATTCTCAGTACTGGTTTTAATTTTGCTTCCGAATTGCCGACATTATTAATACCTGTAAATTAGTGATAGATATTCTCAGTACCTGTAAATTACCTACGAAAATTTTTAATACTGGTTTCTAGTTTAGCTTGAAAATTACCAACAATGTCAATGGAGGTAAACTACCGACAGAAATTCTTAATATCAGTTTTTAGTTTGGTTTACCCCCAATTACAGACAATATAGATACCAGTATACGTATTACCAAAGGAAAATCTCAATAACAGTTTTTTTCAGTTTGCCGACATTGTCGACATTTTCAATACCGGTAAACTACCGAGTGAAATTCTCAATACTGGTTTAAGTTCGGTTAGAAAGTTAACGACTTTATCAATACCGCTAAAATTACCAACAAAAACTCTCAATACCGGTATATTACCAAAGAAAATTTTCAATACTGGTAAACAACCAACCAAACAATCAATTCGCAATAGCGGTAAACTTAATTTAAGCAGAAGTGCTCTCACATGTCATTTTCAGTACCAACAGCTCCATTCGCTCCAGAGGACACTTTTTTGACGGACGCGTTTCGACGGACCGAAGAAGTGACCAACGTTGCAGAAACCGAAGACGATTTCCCCAAGAAATCATTTGCAACGAGATATTCGGGGAGACAATGTTAATTATTGGCAATTGGAGTATGCCTGGTGTATGATGGCTAATGTTGGAATGTAGTATTTGTTAATTCATAGCTTCTATTATTTAGATATTGGAATGCCTACGTGGTCTTCTGTTTATTTGTGACAGCAAGTTATTTCCTTTGGTTGTATTGACACTTTCTGCTTACGAGAATATGCAAACTTACCAATGAAAATTCCCTATTCAGGTTGTTTTGTTTAGTTTGCAACTTATCGGCGGAAATTTTTAATATTATTATGTTTTAGTTTGGTTTACAAATTATAGGTATTATTAATACAGGTAAATTACAACGAAAATCCTCAGTACTGTGTTTTTAGATTGGTTTGAAACTTACCAAGAGAAATTCTCAATACCAAATTTTAGTCTAGTTTGTAACTTTCTGAAAGAAATTTTCAATACCGGTTCTTAGTCTGACTTGCAAATTACCGATATTATCAATATGAGTAAATTACCGACGGAAATTCTCAATACTGGTTTTTAGTTTGATTTGAAAATTACCAACACTATCAATACGGTTAAACTACCGATAGAAATTCTCAAACCAGTTTTTAGTTTGGTTTGCAAATTACTGACATTATCAATACCAGTAAATTAGCGACAGAAATTCTAATTACAGGTTAATTACCAACAAAAATTAATAATAAATATTTTTAGTTTGGATTGCAAATTATTGTCCTTATCAATATCTCTGAATTACTAACAGAGAATATCAATATAGGTTTCTAGTTTGGTTTGTTTCCGTAACAGTAAGCACTGACTGGGTATGAATTTCATTCTTTACTATTGTATTATAGTCCCATACCACAACATTCAATGAAAAAAGTCAAATATATGAAGATGCAAATTAATATCAATATATTTTATGCACTGCATACAGGATAGAATCATCTTGAGAAAATATTTAACTGTAACCTATAGTCGCTGAAATCAGTTCAACAAATTATGTCGCTCGTTTATGTCGCCTGTCTGAAAATAAAATCCTTACACCGTGTAACTAGTAACAATATCAATCAATTAATTTTAAGGATTTTAAGTCTATTCTATTCGCATTTATTCATAAGAAATCTTACTTAAGAAAGCACTGAAAAAAATGGCTCAGAGTAAAAATAATGGAAAATTTAGAAAAAGTGTACATCGAAGTTAACGCCCCTGGTGGTTGTCTCGACGAGGTATCTCGTCTTTAGAACACAACTGGCCAGATCTTCATGGACGAGATATCTCGTCCTATTTTTTATAGTCTATATTTTTAGTGAAAATAAATTAGAAACAAATGTTAAATAGTCGTTTTAAAGTACAATACTTTTTGTAGTAATACCTGAAATGGCACAAATAGAATAGAAAGATTCAAGGCACAAAAATAGTTGCCCAATGGATGGAACACCTTTTATCCTTTAAGGCGGATTAAAATGGATAAGATTTCTTACGCACAGAAGACTTCCTCGACGATTTTAAGAGTTTTCCTGTGTTCAAGTTCTAAACTTGAATAACGCTAGCAAATAAATTTGAGCCAAAAAGTCGAGGATTCCGGGATTGTGAAAACATATGGTGATTTTACGAGATCTCAATTTTATTGAAAGATAAAATTTTCCTTTGACGTAGGACTACATCTAACTCCACGGATAGTATTGGGTGGCTGTTAAAGACTGCCTGTGACAAAAATAGGTCACAATTTAAATCGTTATATCGCTAAAAATACGTTCCGAACATTAACCTCCTGATGTTTGTCTCAATTCAATATAAGTCTGAATTGAAATCGTTATATTGTTACAAATACGTCCCGAACATTAAACTCCTGACTTTTGTCTCAATTGAATATAGTAGGTCTCAATTGAAATCGTTAATATCGTTAAAAATACGTTCCGAACATTAACCTCCTAAAGTGTGTCTCAATTGAATATAGATCTCAATTGAAATCGTTATATCGTTCCAAACATTAATCTCCTGATGTTTGTCTCAATTGAATATAGGTCTGAATTGAAATCGTTATATCGTTACAAATACGTCCCGAGCATTAACCACCTGATGTGTGTCTCAATTGAGTATAGGTCTGAATTGAAATCGTTATATCGTTAAAAATACATTCCGAACATTAACTTCCTGATGTTCGTTTCAATTGAATATAGGTCTGAATTGAAATCGTTAATATCGTTAAAAATACGTTCCGAACATTAATAGTGTTAGCATATTCGTAAACAGCATGGAGTCCAATTCGCACACTGCACAATACATCGTGCGCGTGACGCTCTCCTCCCTCATAATGAGGGAAGAAAGGATGTGACATTTCTGGATGTGCCATCGCTTTTGACTCGGTCAATCACGACCGTCGTGAGCTCAAACACAATCATGCGTAGAATCACTTATCCCTCCAGATGTTTGTCTCGTCGATGTTTCTCGTCATTAGAGAAAGTGACCACATCTTTATGGACTAGATATCTCGTCATTAAAAGAAAACGGATCTGATCTCGATCTCGTCGTCATTAAAAAATTGGCAATATCTTGACGAGAAATTTCGTCTAACGAAAAATTGGTCTTATCTTGATGTACAATATATCGTGTTGCAACCACTTGGAGGGATAAAGCTCATGAGGAGATCTATTCAAATATAAGTGGAGCATTTCGGAGTGGTTTGAAGTGAACATTATTTTTTAAAAAATGTTTCTTGTGAACAGGGGGAAACGATCTTGACAATACCGCATTTTATCTAGACAGCACATTGAAACAATACTTGACTAGATCATTTCAACTCTTCAATCGACAAATCGTAGTCGTAGTCGTAAAGATCGCAAATAGTAGTCGTTCAAATTGACGGCTAGACCAGAACTGAGTCTATTTGTTGTTTTTATTTCAGATGAAGTTTGGGTTTCTCGGCTCTTGTTGCTCAAAGGCTCTGATACCTGTGATCTGAAGGCTGTGATTTCACCAAACTCAAATAAATTTGAACCAAAAGGTTCAGAGAGAATTTCGTCTGTTACCGTAACTATCTTCAGTATATGGTGATTTTACGAGTTCTCAATTTTATTGAAAGATAAAACTGGGGCCATATTTGTCAAGCCTGCAAATATGGCCCTGAGCCGTATTTGGCAGATGCTTCAAAGTCAAGCAAACGGGTAAATACACGGAGAAAGATTTATTTTCAGATGAAGAGAAAATACCGAGGTCGAAAATTTGCCGAGATTATTAGCAAGATTGGTCAGATCTTGATGGACGAGATATCTCGTCGAAACTACTTGGAGGGTTAATGAAAGTTTTAAAATCGTACGAATTCGTAAAAAGGGGCATCGAATGTATCAATTAAATGAAGGAACAACTAAACGATAAATAACAAGAGTTGAAAACAGAGAAATTGGATTAACTAGTTCAAATACCTTATTTTTCAGCTTATTTAATATATGCAAGAACTTTCGCAAATTTTGACACAGACCTAATGTTCACTATATTTTATTCACACAAAATGCTGAAATTGAGCATGGCTACATTAGGTGTAATGCCCTTTATGTTGTGAAGTGTGCTTCGACGATACTTCTGCCTTAAAGTAAATGTTACTTTAGAGAAATTTCCTTAGGTACACAGGGGCAACTTCAGACAACAACCTTTTAGCGTATTGCAAATAGAGGGAAATATCTATTTTCATTTCAAAATGCTCATTTATTTTATTTCAGAAACTTTCAGATTATGGTAACTGCTTTCATAAATCTTTATGTTTTCATAACTTGTAATTTCGGATTTTAATTTCTATAAGTTTTAAGTACTTGCACTTATCTTTAACCCTCTGAGAGGTTCACTCGCATAATTTCACCTTGCAATCTGGTTTTAAACTTCTTGACAATTGAAATTTTTCCAAAGGATTCTATTCTGAGGAAAGGACCAATAGAATCTTTCCAAAGAATTATATATAATATTCTGTGGAAAGAATCAATACAATCCTCCCAAGCTATTCTATTCTAAGGAAATGACCATTGGAATCTTTCTTAGAAATACAACCTTTCCAAAGGGTTCTATTCTAAGGAAAGGACCAATGAAATATTTCCTAGAAATAGAATCTTTCCAAACTATTCTATTCTAAGGAAAAGACGTACACACCAATTCAATTTTCCCAAGGAATATAATCTTTCCAAACGATCCAATTCTAAGTAAAGGACCAATGGAATATTTGCTAAAAATATCTTTCCAAACTATTCTATTCTAAGGAAAAGACACACACACAAATGGAATCTTTCTTTGAAATAGAATCTTTCCAAGTAATTCGATTCTAAGGTAAGAACCAAATGAATATTTCCAAAAGATTTCATCGTAAGGATAGGATCAATAGTATCCTTCGAAATTATTCTATTTTTAGGAAAAGACCAATGGAATCCTGCCATGGAATTTTATTCTAAAGAGATCCATAGAATCGCGTTCAAAAAGATTCTAATATAAGAAAATGACCACAATAGAATCCATTTATAAGTTATATACATTGGTTCGAAGAATCCGTGGATTCTTTCAACCAACAGATGTGGTTATTTAGTCATTATGTGTGTTCTGGGCTAAAAACAATACTACACTTCTCGAAAATCCCGTAACCCACTCAGGGGGAAAGTAAATCATTCGTCTGGGTAAATAGTTATATACAGGCATCTATAAATAAATGTTTCATTCTATTATATGAATATGTTGTCTCAATTTTTACAAACTCTCATTCACTCGTTCGGGAACTAGACTTCAATTTAATTTGGTAAATATTATTTAACATTTGAATTTGCATTCGTTAAAAATCCATACATATACTCTTTAATGGAAGACGCCTTGTTGCATTTGTTTACCAAAAAGCTTTTCTATATTTACAAACAACGATTACGACATTTATTTACCAGAAATAATTTCCCCGTCTACTTACAAATAGACAGCTAGTTAGATTGTTTATCAAAGTTATATTAATATCATGCTATTTCTGTTACTCTTGCTGTGCCCATTTACTGGGGTTATCTAATACTTAGTGCAATAAGAAATTAGCTTTGACATCGATATCAGTAGCAAGTGGCGAAACTGGTTCTTTTACCCTTTTCCCTTTCTGTTACAATCGTATGAGATACGGAAATTGCTCCTATTAAGTGAACACTTGTTTCTATTTAACTATTGCTACTGTTACATGAATTCTTTTTTCGTTGTTAATCAAAGTTTTATATTGCTATTACTTGAACACTTCTTTCTATTCAACTATTGCTACCAGTTACTTGAATTCTTTTTTCATTGTTTATCAAAGTTTTAAATTGCTAACATTTTTGATCATTAGTTTCTATTCAACTATAGCTGTTGTTACTTAAATTTTTTTTTCATTTTTTATCATTTTTAAATTGCTAATACTTAAGCACTTGTTTATTTTCAATCATTGCTAGTTATATGCATTCTTTTTTCATTGTTTATCTAAGTTTTAAATTGCTTCTATTACTCGAACACTTGTCTCTATTGAACTATTGCTGCTTTTACTTGAATTTTTTATTCATTGCTTATTAGAGTTTTAAATTGCTACTATTATTGCTTGTTTTTCCATCCATTGATATTGCTACTTGAACCCTTTTTCATTGTTTACCAAAATTTTAAATTGTTGCTATTAACTGAACGCTTGTTTCTATTAAACTATTGGTATCATTACTTCAATTCTTTTTTTCATTGTTGGATAAAATTTTAAAATGCTACTTTTTATCTCATCTCTCTCTCTGATAAAGATTACAATTTTATTAATTACAAAGATAATAATTTTATTAATTACAAAGATAATAATTTTATTAATTACAAGGATAATAATTTTATTAATTAATAAGATAATAATTTTAATAATTACAAAGATAATAATTTTAATAATTACAAAGATAATAATTTTATTAATTTTCTTATTTACAATTTTTGTTACATTTCTATTAATCTGTTAGATGCTGTTAATTCTCTATAATGAAACTGACTTTTTTTGTTTTTCGAACGCATGCAAAATAAATATTACAAAAGTAAGAAGTATTTCTTTTTATATCGCATATTATGCTGTCAATACAAATTCATTGTTTATTATTGGGGATCGGATTTTAGTAACCTAATAATTTATTTTGTATGAGGCCCCTTGTTAAAAAATGCCAATTAATAAAGAACAGTTTTGGAATAAAAAAGTTACTCGGTAGTTTTAGTGAAAAATTCCCCAAATGCTTCAGTTATAAGTATAATTAATTATGTAACGTTTGAAATTTTATTAATAAAATTTATAAAATCTCAAAGAAAATGTTTCATCAAAATTTGCGAATAATGTTTCTACCTAATTAAATGAAGCGTGAATTTTTTCAATTGGCAACTTTTAAATACGGGGGTGGCATACAAAAAAATTAATTTAAAGTCATCAAATTCCAAGCCTTATTTATTAGATGGCTCAATATAGCCCTTGCGTCATAAAACTCAACTATTAAACCTTATTTATTAGTTTGTTGTGGTTAAGCACCAAGTACTCTGAAACTTAAGGCGCCATCTGGTGGTAATTGCTTTCACTCACACGACTAATAACAAAACACATTTAATTGCAACACAAAATAAATATTCCATTTTCCATTGTGTATGCTTTGATATAACAAGACGCATTTTTACATCAGAAAAAGTCATTACTTATTAACGCCAATTGAAAAGACATTTCGACCGTAACTTAGGGCGCCATCTGGTGGAATTAACTTTTACTCGGGACAGTGAGAAATTAGCCTGGACGTAAAAATCAATATCTAGTAATGGAATTTTCTCTTCCAATGCCTATTTTTTATTTCTGCCCTTCGTCTAAAATTATTAAGTGCTCTCTTGTCGCTCTCATACCGACTTTATTGCTAATCGATGGGATTCCGACGGGTTTTGGTTTTTAATGTCTAGATAGGACACATCCACGCGCAGTATCCAGTAGTGATCAGATAACAGAGCTCTCCTAAATCAAAATCATTGCTCGATACGCACATTTCGTTGGGCGGATAAAATAGGGGCTACGACTCATACATCTATTTAATGTTTTATCTATAATCGTGTGATAAGACAGGTTGGTAAGTCGGTTAACTCAACGGCATACGGGCTGATTAGTTGGATGGGAGAATTCAGTATGTCGATATCTCTTAAAGGTGTTTCAAATGAGATTTAAGGTAAGCTGGGTGTAGGCCTTAACTTTCTGAAGGGTTCATACGCATAATTCCACCATTACTGAATGACTTTTAATAAATTTTGACTTTTGTGACAATATGATCTTTCCAAGGGATTCTATTCTAAGCAAATGAGCAGCAGAATCTTTCCAAAGTATTCTATTCTAAGTAAATGAGCAGCAGAATCTTTCCAAAGGATTATTTTCTAAAAAAGAATCGATAGCATCTTTCTAAAGGATTCTATTATAAGGGCCAATAGAATCCTTTAGAAAGATGCTATCTATTAGACTATAATTTCCAAAGAATTCTATTCTAAAGAAAGAATTGATAGAATCTTTCAAAAGGATTCTATCCTAAAGAAAGGGCTGATAGAATTTTTCCAAAGCATTTTATTCTAAAGAAAACAGTGGTAGAATCTATCTAAACGATCATTTTCTAAAAAAATACATAGAATATTTCCAAAGGATTCTATTCTAAAGAAATTATCAATATAAAATCTTTCCAAAGGATTCTATTCTAAGGAAATTATCAACAAAAAATTTTTCTAAAGCATTCTTGGAAGTTTGGTGCAGCTCCGGCCATTTGGACAAGTTACTGTCCTTGAATCATAAACCCCGACCAACCGAACCTATTAGCTCAGATTTCATGTCTATTATACATACTAAAATCTGGTCATCAAATAAAAGCCAAAAACAGTAACAATAAACAGGGAGGAGGAAGATACATTCCAATGGCTCTTCGGTCGACCAAACAAAGCAACTTTTACGAGATGAAACCTGTACAGATACAGACGAAATACAATTTAGTTCTGGTTGCAACATATTCAAATATTTATTAGTCTAGTATAGAAAAATAAGATATGGTCCAATGTTTCCTTTTCGGTCGACCAAACAAAGCAAATTTCAAGAGATGAAACCTGTACAGATACACTTCACTAATAACCTGGTCCTGGGAGCAACATATTCAAATAGTTATTAGTCTAGTACAGAAAAATAAGATACAGTCCAATGTTTCCTTTTCGGTCGACCAAACAAGGCAACTTTCACAAGATGAAACCTGTACTTCAGTAAAACAACGTGGTCCTATAATATAACAAGACGTGTAACAAGTATAATGTAACAAGACGTCCTATAATATAACAACACATTCAAATAGTTTATGCTTCAATGCTGGAAGAGAAAATATTTTATAAGTGTTCTAAGTAACTCAGATAGTAAAATTGCTTAAATTTTCGACAAAGTATTTTCAAATTTTCGTAGCTCTGTTATTTTAGTGGTTTATCTTAGTTTAAAGCTGCTATGTATTAATTTTCACTTTAATTGTAAAGGTTTAATGAAATTAAAACTTCCACTGGTTCCAGAAGGAAAGAATGGCTTATTAAGTACCTTGAACTACACAATAGATAAAATTCCCCCACTTTTCCTTTGTAGTGACGGCCTTTTTAAGAGAAAGCAAAATTCTTACATTTAAAATCCTACTTACAACTTTGGGATGAAAATTATTCCTTGCAGTTGCAAAACTTTTAAGCCTGCTTTAACTCAAAGCTCACGAAAATAATAGCTTTCCTTCATTCATCTTCTAGAAATTGATGATTTTCTATTAATTATTTTCAAGCCTTTCCAAAATTAAATTTTTATGATAAATGGTGTAACAAATAATCGAATACACTATTAAATTTTTCTTAATATCATTGATAATATTATAGTTTGAAAATTACACATATTGTTAATAACGTAAAATTACCTACGAGAATTCTCAATAGAGGAAAATTACCCATAAAAGTTGTAATACCGGAAAAAAAGGGACGGATATTCTCAATCCCAAAAAATAAGCGACGAAAATTCTCTACACCGAAAAGTCACTTAAGAAATTTTTCAATACAGGAAAATAAGCGACGAAAGTTCTTAAAAACAGAAAATTACAGACAAAATTCTCAATACCAGAAAATAGGCGACGAAAATTTCCAACACCAGAAAATTACCGATGAAAATTCTCAAGACCGGAAAATAAGCGACGAAAATTCTCACTGTAAGAAAGTCACTTACGAAAATTCTCAATGCAGGAAACTAAGCGAAGAAAATTCTCAATTCCGGAAAGTCACTCACGAAAGTTCACAATGCAGGAAAATATGCGACGAAAATTCTTAATTACGAAAAATTACAAATAAAAATTCTCAATACCAGAAAACAAGCCAACGAAAATTCCCAATTCCAGAAAATTACCAACAAAAATTATTAAGACCGGAAAATTAAGCGACGAAAATTCTCGCTGTAGGAAAGTCACTTACGAAAATTCTCAATACAGGAAAATAAGCGGTGAAAATTCTCAATACCGGAAAGTCATTTACGAAAATTCTCAACATAGGAAAATAAGCGACGAAAATTCCCAATATCGGAAAATTGGAGACAAAAATTCTTAATACCGGAAAATAATAAGCAACGAAAATTCCCAACACCAGAAAATTACGGACAAAAATTCTCAAGACCGGAAAGTAAGCGACGAAAATTCTCACTACAGGAAAGTCACTTACGAAAATTCTCAATACAGGAAAATAGGCGACGAAAGTTCTTAATAACAGAAAATTACAGACAAAAATTCTCAATACCGGAAAATAAGCGACGGAAATTCCCAACACCAGAGAATTATCGACAAAAATTCTCAAGACACGAAAATAAGCGACGAAAATTCTCACTATCGGAAAATTACTGGTGTTGGAAATCTTCTCAAAGCATAGTGAATTCTGGAGAAACTTTTAGAGTTGGGTGACACTTGAGGGAACGTGACTAGCTCGACTCAGGTCGCGCGATAATTGTGGGTGAAGTGAATACATATCTACTGCTCCTATCACATGGGGTAGCGCCACTCACCAAATCGCCTGCAAAGGTCGACAATCCCCGATGTACAAGTCGCTCCACTTCGCTCACCTATTGTTTTCTTTGGTGGGTGACAACTATCAAGGTTGTCACCCACCAAAAACCTGAGAAACGCGACCCGGGTTCCGCTTTTTCTTCCTGACAGGAAAGAAAACCGGTTGAACCTTAGAACGCGCTACCCAGGACGCAATCCAAATTGCCACGAAAAGAAGTAGCGCAGCCTCATTCGCGCTTCATAAGTCACCACACTAACAGCACTCTGTCCGCAACACACTACATGTGTGGCTCCTAAACCGAACAAGGGCAGCGGTAGCCCGGTTGGAAGAAGTAACGGATTAGCAACATGAGGGTATGAGTTCGAATTAAACCAAAGACCGTCGTGTACAAAGTGAGCTTGTGCACGTTAAATCTGCTATGGCCTCAAATGTCCTCCCGTTGGCGTAGTGTGGAAGACTGAAGAATGGGTGCCAGTTCAGGTGTGACCTCGTCATCTACCGTGATTCAAAATTACGTGGTATTGTCCTCGGGTCTTTCCCTTCGTGTTTGAGCCCGGAGCGTCGCCAATAGCCCGTTGTGTGGCTCCAGTGTGACGTTAATTAAAATACCTACCTAACTGAACAGAATTCTATTGATACTTCTAGGTAGGTAGATAGTTGAATTGGCACAACGTGTTATTGGATCAACCCCAAACGGAAAGCTCCTAGTACAGACGTATGAGTAGACATATGAGTAGAATGAGCATTGCTATTGAGAGAAACTTCAAAGCGTGTGATCAACATGTCGATTAGTAGTCACATGACTGCATTGTGAAAAATTGGTTTGGTTCGCCGACTTGGCATCTTATCGCATCGTTTGGCGATATAAAATCGCATGACAGGGTAGATCTGTGAATGCGTATTTCTATAGGGTGGCTGTAAAAGTGGTGAAGTCCCCAGAGTCTACTACTATGTCACGTGGACCAATCAGATTATAAATAAATGGAAGGCGTCTTCTCCCTTCCCGTGGACCAATCAGATGTTGAATGCTCGTTTCCGCTCGTCAGAAGATAGTAGACTAAAGATCACGTTACTACTAGTTTTGGTCACATGGTCATTGGGCCCATAAAAAGTTACCTTTGCTCACTCCACTTCTATATTTCCTCTATGGATCCAGGAGCAACGTCTCGTAATTTGGAACCACGGTCAGATGACGAAACCAACACTTGAGCTGGCACCGCAATCTCCAAACTTCCGCACCTAGCAAACGTGAGGACATTTGAGGCCACGGCAGATTTAACGAGCACCGTCCCACAAGTACACGACGGTCTTTGGTTCGATCGACTTTCGAAATCATAACCTACCTGTTCCTAATCCACTACTAAACCAACTGGGCAACCACGGCCCCATTTATACTCCTAACATGGCAATTTAGAGGGTGCTGCTTGACCGAGACATGCGCAACCACTTTGGAATTCTAATCATTTAAATCTCATTCCCAGCACTACATATCCCATTAATTTCAATCACGTTGGCTTGGTGTGGATGTTTGGAGAGTGGGTGACAGATCAGGTGTGACCTCGTCATCTGACCGTGGTTCAAAATTACGAGGTGCTCTCTTCGATCCTTCCCATCAGGATTGATCCCGGACCGTCGCCAATATCCCGTTGTGTTGCTACTGTGCGATGTTACTTCTCAATTACCTAGGTACCTACCCGTTAGTTTCAAATGATTACTATCATTCATTCAAGGTGTTGCAATATTTACCTACAGAAACGTATTTAAAAATCAAGAGGTTCACATATCTTAACAATCGCAATACTTTATCTTTCAGATTGATGAAAGAGTTGGAGCCTAGCAATTTCCCAAACTAGGTGGCCGTTGTGTTTATCAGACGAACCACACGATGACAGAAAAACCTTGATTGAAACAGACTCCACCACCGAAGATTCACAAACAGCGTACTTAAAAATCGAGATTTACATATCTTATTAATCGCAATACTTTATCCTTCAGATTGATGAGAGTTGAAGCCAAGTAATTTCCCAAACACGATGGCCGCTGTGTTTATCAGACGAACCAATGACAGAAAAACCTTGATTGTAACAGACTCCACCGCCGAAGATTCACAAACTGCGTACCTGAAAATCAAGAGATTCACATATCTTAACAAGCGCAATACTTTCAGATTGATGAAAGAATTGGAGCCTAGTAATTTCCAAAACAAGATGGCCGTTGTATTTATCAGACGAACCACACGATGACAGAAAAACCTTGATTGTAACAGATTCCACCACCGAAGATTCACAAACAGCGTACCTAAAAATAAAGATTCACATATCTTAATAATCGCAATACTTTATCTTTTAGATTGGTGAAA
This sequence comes from Meta bourneti, assembly GCA_933210815.1. Classification (NCBI taxonomy): domain Eukaryota; kingdom Metazoa; phylum Arthropoda; class Arachnida; order Araneae; family Tetragnathidae; genus Meta; species Meta bourneti. The sequence goes on from OW119933.1 coordinate 91,603,441, forward strand.
GAGTTGGAGCCAAATAATTTCCAAACCAAGATGGCCGCCGTGTTTATCAGACGAACCAGTCGCAGACAGAAAAATCCTTGATTGTAACAGACTCCACCGCCGAAGATTCACAAACTTCCCAAGGACTGCTCCTCCCAGGGGATTGAAATGTTTTTCATCTCATATTCTCCTGAATCCAGTTTCCATTAAACCGATTTATTTTCACTTTTCACTCAATCCGGTTTCAATCGCGATACTCTCAAAACTGATCTCGTTGAGACAAGGTCCTAAGTGTAATTGACTCCGCCGAAGAACTGGAATTGATCGAATCAGTTTTTCCAAATCTTTTCCGAAAGACAGATGAAGAAAAGAAGCGAGATTTGTCCCCCGAACTGTCCTCGGAACCAACGTCGTTCGAGATGTTTTTGTCTGAATCGAGATTGGGAGATTACATTTCAAAATATAAGTCGCAATTTTTTGACTCGCGTTTCATTGATTGAATAGCTATGAATGGGGAGGCGTTTTCCTTCGAGCGGAATGTAGGTGGCGGTAGTGGCGAAAATTTTTCCGGTACGTATTCCGAACATGACGTCACTTGGCTTAATTTACGAATATGGCTTCATCACTTCGTCAATAAAAATACCAAAAATGAATTCTGAATTGATATCGTCGGTTTAGAGCAGAAACTCGGCAAATCCGTGGTCAAATAGGAAGGGAAGGCCCGCCGACCAATCAAAGCGTTTTCACCGCTCGCGTCCGGCACCTGATTGGTCTACGTGTCGCTTTGCGCCTTGCGTTTCTATCTCACCACGGCTTAATGACGAAGAGAATTTTGTACCGTACAACTATCTAATGTCCATCTATTTGTTTTTAGGTAAAAAATAAGAATGGTAAGCATTTTGATCATGTTATACATCTTTTAAACAGATTGCAATATGACAATGTATTTCTGATCATTAATAATAAGGAAAATTAGCATTTAGTAAGGAAAATTAGCATTTAGTAAGGAAAATAAGCATTTAGTGTCTCCGATAAAATGTCAGTTAATACGTTTCTGCTCTAAACCGACAATGTGAGAGTTGATTAGTCAACACCAATTTGATTAAATACCAAATGGCGATGAACTACATTTTAAGGTAGGTTAAGCTGAATTTACGTCGCACTGGAGCAACACAACGAGGTATTTGTGACGGTCCAAGATCAATCCCTAAGGGAAAGATCCAGACCACCTCCAAACTTTGAACGGTCCGATGACGAAGTCAACACCTGAGCTGGCACCCCAATCTCCAAATTTCAACACCACGCAAACGACATTTGAGGACATTGCAGATTAACTTGCAACAACCCACATACTGAGTCAAGATTCAATACTGTCTGAGTAGAGATTAGGAGATTACGTTTCAAAATATAAGTCGCCATTTTTGACTCGCGTTTCATTGATTGAATAGCTATGAATGAGGGAGGCGTTTTCGGTCAACTTGATGGACGAGATATCTCGTCGAAAACACTTGGAGGGTTAGTAGACCAAAACTGTACGTGTGTGTGTGTGTGATGGGGATTTTTTACAATCATATTTGATCAGCACTCCAAAATTAGCTACGAAAGCCTCATTCTACCATGCTATAAAAGTTTAAAATTTTTAGTTAGTGTATTAGAGAAAATTGGGATTTAAAAACATTAGGAGTTTAAAATAGACACAAGTAAAATAAATTTGTTATATAAGAGCATATTTTACTTCTATTTGCACGAAAAATATTACACAAAAGCTTAAATATTCAGGTTTCCACACAGACTTGAAATAAGCTATTTACTGAATTATAAACATTAATCAATTTAATTCTCTAATATTTCCATTACATGCGATTACATATAATGTAGAAGTAAAAACAGTATATAAATACCCGACTGCATTAAATACCATTTTTAGAAAAATTATAGTCAATTCGATAAAAGTATTAGACGGAAATAATGTTTGTAAACATGGTTATTAACATACCCAGAGTTCTCTCTATAAACGGTACCCAGCCAACAGATTAAAATTATTTATTCAGAATATAGAAAGTTTTCGTGTATGTAATCCTAAATTTCAGCACCATACATTTATCCAAATTATTTACGAATAAAATAACAGAAGGTACAATATTAGAATTATACATCCCAACTAGACATGTTCTAATGAATATTGAAATATCATTCTCCAATGTTTCGTTGTGATGGTATTTAGAGAAACGTTTTGAAACTTTAATGCATGATGAAAATTTAATCTACTATATTTCTAGCATAGGAGTCTGCAAAAAGTAAATGGGATTATCTTATTCTCCCATACCTACAAACAATTAAAAATATCACATAGTACACCAATTCATCTAAGAAACTTTTGAAGCTGTATACCTGATGTATGAATATTAAATTATAGTTAGACCGTTTAGTGGTTCTGATAGAATTCTTAATATTTAAAAGTTACTTTTACTCCCGGTATATGAACATGATACTGATTAATTATCGGGTAAGAATCCGTAAGATTTAAAAGTTCTTTGACGATTCCTGTCTACCAAACCACTCACTGATATATGAATTTTAAATCATATTAGATGTACATAGTAAATTAACAGTAAAGCTCTTCGATAGATGAACATAATACTGATTGATTTTATCGACCCTTGCTCAATTACAAGATCTTCGAAGATTATCTTTAATTAAACATAATATACATGAATTTTAAATTATACTTAGCCAACTCAATCATCTTCAACTTTAATAATACAATTATTAACCCTCCTGGTAGTTGTCTCTATGAAGTGTATCGTTATTTGAAAACTGATCAGATCTTGATGGACCAGATAGTACTTCGTTATTAGAAGAAAATTAACCAGATCTTGATGGACGAGATGGTACATCGTTATCATTAAACTGACCAGATCTTGATCTCTTCATAAAAAACAGCAATATCTTGATGATGAGTAATCTTGCCATTAGCAAAATTTATCAGATATTGATGAACGAGATATCTCGTCGAAACCTGGAGGGTTGTTAACAAGTTGATGTTTAGAAGTAATGTTCTTATATAAATAAATACGATAATTGTTGATTGACGTGTGATTAAGCCATGTGATTAAATAAGCACAAATGTAATATTGCAAATTTTCTCCACTCCATACACTTAAGGATATATTAACTTTAACCCTACTAGTGGTTGTCTCGACGAGGTATCTCGTCATCATCAAAATTGATCAGATCTTGATCGACTAGACATTTCGTCATCAATTCATCAGAAGAGAAGTGAATGACGAGATGATAGACGATAGACGAGAGATTGATCTCGTCATTAGCAAAATTGTTCAGATCTTTATGAACGAGATGTCTCATCGAAACCACTTGGAGGGTTAGATCATAGTTACACGTGTGGTTCCTTAAACTTATATTACTTAGTTGTTTTAATAAGTAAGTCAGGAAATAATGCTCCTATATAAATAAACACGATACTTATGAATCAATGTGTTATAAGCCAATGATTGTCTAATTAAACATAATATAGCAAAAATGACAGTAGGGGATAAACCAAACCATATAACCTTGTACATAAATAAATGCAACAATGATAATTAACTAAATTACTGTTAGCCCGTATAGTGTCTGAATTATATTACTTGTTAATACGGTATGTTAGAAAGTGATACTCCTATATATATGAACTCAATGCTTTTGGATCAATATGTTACAAGAACATGAATTTCTAATTAGCTCTCTTGTAGTAAACAATGACAGTAGGTGATAAATATTTAGGTTTATATCGAAACCATATAAACCTTGCACATAAATAAGTACAGCAATGATACATTAATTTAATATTATTGTTTGCCTGTGAAGTGTCTGATTTATATTATTTAGTTGTTAATAAGTTTAGTCAGGAAGTAATACTCCTAAATTAACACGAAACTTATGGATAGAAGTGTTATAAGCCCATAACGGTCAAATTAACCCTCATGTAGCAAAAACGACAGTAAAGAGAAAACCGAGCTATATAAGCATCGCAAATAAACAAGTGCGACAAAAGTATAACTTTTTATTACAGTTAGCCCATACAGTCTGACTTATATTACTTAGCTCTTAATAAGTAAGTCGGAAAGTAATACTCCCAAAAATTTGTTAGTTTCAATAATTCATAAAAATTACAAAACTTGATATATTGGTAATGTGGTTTGCACGAAAAGGAATCTAAAGATGGGAATTCTTTGAATGGAGTGAAAACTTTAGTTCAAATTTTCACCGATAGAGGGCACTTTAAGTCTCATGCTTAAGAGACTTGTAAATGAGAGTTGATAAAAGGCAGATCATAATGAACGCGTGCATTCCTGTCGTTGGTGCGAAGGCAGTTGAAAACTTTGTTGTCATGTTGACATTTGTGATAGGTAGGTAGTTGAACTAGCTTCGCACTGGAGCAACACAGCGGGCTATAAGCGACACTGACTTTGGTGGATAAAGCTATGTTAGTGAAGATGTTTTACTCAAGCAGGGAATCGGAAATGGGAGTTATACGAAAGTTTCGGACGCAATAAAGGACGAAGAAATATCGAAGACTTAACTTCTATCAGAATAGTCACTAATACGACGTGTTTCGAGGAAACCGGAAGCTTTTCTGATAGTCCTCTCACTGTTATAAGACCCCTGTACCTGCACTTGTAGTATCGCAAATTAAACCTCCGAGTTGTTTCGACGCGATAACTCATCCATCAAGTTCTGACCATTTTGCTAATGACGAGATATCTCGTCACCAAGATACAACCGATTTTTTTATGATGACGTGATCAAGATCTGGTCAGTTTTCTTCTAAAGACGAGATACCTCGTCCATCAATATCAGATTAGTTTTCTTCTAAGGACGAGATATCTCGTCCGTCAAAAGGATTTAAGGACTTATTTCTGCATATGAAAACTACCCAGTTTTCAATGCCATTCTGAATGTCTTCGTTGCGGCGCTCTCTATCGGTTAAAATTCGAACTAAATTTCCCCTTGTCAAAAATGCCCTTTCTTCAGATTCGTTTTAGTGCAAATCGTACTGCAATTTTCCAATTTATTCTTATTAAAACGCCAACGTATTTATCAAACACCCTGTATTTCTTTTCACAATAACCTATACTTCCGAGGACTTTCCGCTCTTTCGATTACCCATTTTTACGAAATCTTTAATCCGTCCGTTTGCTTTAACCGGTCGATTTTAAGTCCGCAATAACGTTTCCATATAACTCCCCTCTGTTTACTCACGGAACAAGAAAAAGTCGAAGCAGCAAGAAATAAAGGAACTCACAAGTAATAAGCGTTTTATTGACAGAGAGGGTCTTGTAACGCTTTAACAAGGTCTCCATTTTCTAAGGTTAATTAATCGCAATAAGCTCCCTTTCCTGGGCTAAATGTTAAGCATAACGGGTAGAACACATAATGATAGAAGCTTTAACCTAATCCGGAATTCTAATAAGCGCTGTGTTTCTTCGAATGACGATATATCTCGTCCATCAAGATCTCGTCAGTTTTCATCTAATACTGAGATATCTGGTCCCTCAAGATCTGGTCAGTTTTCTTCTAATGACTAGATTTCTCGTCCATAAAGATCTGGTCAATTTCGCTAATGACGAGATATCTCGACGAGACAACCAACAGGAGGCATAAAGATCTGGTCAATTTCGCTAATGACGAGATATCTCGACGAGACAACCAACAGGAGGGTTAAAGGCTTATTCATGCATAAGAAAAATAACCCGTTTTCATTGCCATTCTGAGGGTCATTGCTCCGAACGCTCTCTATCGGTGAAAATTCGAACTAAATTTTTCTCCTGCCAAAAATATATTCTTCAGATTCGTTTTCGAGCAAACCGCACTTCAATTTTCCAATTTTTGCGATTCTTATTGAAACGCCAACAAATTTATCGGACACCCTGTGTTTCTTTTCACAATAACATTTCCTTCCGTGGTCTTTACCCCTTCTTTTCTTTCGCTTACTCGTTTTTACGAGCTCTTTAATCCGTCCGTTTGCTTTAACCGGTCGATTTTAAGTCCGCAATAACGTTTCCATACACCTCCCCTCCTCGTTTACGCGTGGAACAAGAAAAAGACGAAGCAGCAAGAGATAAAGAAACCCACTACTAACAAGCGTTTTATTGACAGAGCGGGTCTTATAACGCGTTAAGTAGGTCTCCATTTTCTAAGGTTAATTAGCGCAATAAGCTCCCTTTCCTGGGCTAAATGTTAAGCCTAATGGAAAGAACACATAATGATAGAAGCTTTAACCTAATCCTGAGTTCTAATACGCGCTGTGCTTGGATGAAAAATGAAGACATGGCTTCTAAAATATTTAAACGCCTTATGCATTAGCAGCCGAGAGATTGGAATATCTCTTCCCTCATCATACTCAGATGTTGCTTCTACAAGTTTCTTGTTCATTACTCCCCATTATAAAAGCTTTTAGGTGTCGACATTTTTCCAGTGAAGACCTTTAAAAAAGAATCCGGTTAAAAATTTTAAAAATATAAAGGACCTCAGAGGATGATGGGACGTATAATTATCTAAACAGCAACAAAGTGAAGGCGACGACTGATCTAAAGTGAGTTGTCGATTAATCCTTCTGGATTGATGGGAGCTTCAAAGGGCTTATATAAAATATAGAGTGCAAGAGTTCATATGTGTCAATCAATCAGTATCGTGTTCGTATAAAGGAAAATTATTTCCCAAGAACTTATTCAGTTAAGCCAAAGATATTAACCCTTCAAGTGGTTTTGACTAGATATATCTTCCATATCAAGATCTGACGAATTTTGTTAATGACGAGATATGTCGTCATCAAGATATTGTCGACGTTTTGATGATAACGAGATCAAGATCTGGTCAGGTTTTTCTAATGACGAAATGCCTCGTGGAGAAACACCAGAATTGGATGACTATAATTTAAAAACGTATAAGTATAAAGGACTTTTCTCTGTGAATATTTAAAAATATATAATGTACCTCATAACGTACAAATACAGCAACAAAAGTGGAAGTAATGACTTCTCGATGAAATCTTGCTGGATTTACAGTATCTCGAAAGAGCTTATATAAAATATATAGAGTGCAAGAGGCCATATGCGTCAATCAATCAGTATCGTGTTCATGAGAAGGAAAATCATGTTCCAAGTAACTCATTCAGTTATGCCAAAGACATTAAATTGAATGACAATAAATTCAAAATGTATCAGTATAAAGGACTTCAGTGGTGAAGGAATCGGATAACTGATTTGAAAATTTAAAAAGTATAATATACCTCAGATGTTCAAAGAACGTACAAGTATTTATACATCAAGGAAAGTGAAGATAATGACTTGTCGATGAATCCTTACTGGATTGACGGGATCTTTGAAGAGCTTATAAAAAGTATAGAGTGCAAGATTTCATGTGTCAATCATTCAGTATTGTATTCATAGAAAGGAAAATTTTATTTCACAAATTAACTTATTCAGTTGACCCAAAGACATTAAATGGGATGAGAATAATTTTAAACTGTATAAGTATTAAGGATTTAATTGGGATGAAGGAATCGGATAACTGATTTCACACACAACATTTAAAAAGCACATAATGTACCTCAGATATTGAAAGAAAGTGCAAATATTTATACAGGAAACAAAATGAAGGTAATGACTGTTTTCAAGTGAGTTGTCGATGAATCATTGATGAAATCTTCAAAGAGCTTATACAAACTATACAGAGTGCACGAGATTCATATGCGTCAATCAATCAATATTGTGTTCATATAAAGTAAAATTATTTCCCAATTAGATTATTCCGTTAAGTAATATAAACCAAAGACATTAAATCAGATAACTATAATTCAAAGTCATATTCACCTGATTGTACTATAATTCAGATTCTAGATTAGATTAGATTTAGATTAGAATTTAGACTGAACTATAATTTAGATTCATATATCACCCGAATGGGTAGATTGCAGGGAATCTTCAATGGGCTTATAAATGTGTTCATACATATTAATCAATAAGTATTGCATTCGACCATAGGACGGTAAAACTTTCATTATCCCCTCTCAAGTTTAGTAATGTAAGCCAAAGACATTAAACGGAATAGCTAAACTTTTAAGCTCAGGTATCAGCAGCTGATTGTCGGACATTTTCAGCAAGGGTCTATTCACGTTAATCAACAAGTATTGCGTTCATTTATATAAAGGCAACACATATGTCATGCCTAATAATTAAGGTGTATTAGTAGAGACCAACTAAACCAGTTGACAATAATTTAAAATTCATATATAACATGGTTAGTTGTATAAACCCACCACATGGGTCGACATAATAGTTAAATGATATAAATCGAGATCAACTAAACCGGTTAACTATAATTTAAAATTCATATATAACATAGTCGGTTGTATTAAACCACCAAATGGATCTCCATAACACATGGGTCGTACAAATGTAAACAGTTCTATACTCGTTGATCGATAAATATCATGTTCACTTATATAGGAGTATTGCTTCCTGACTAACTTGTTAACTGCTAAGTAATATAATCTGACGCTGCAAGCCCAATAATATGAAGTTAATTACATTGATGCACTTATTCATGTGCAAGGTTTATATGGTGTGGTTTATTGCCCTACGGTCATTTTTTGCTTCACGTGAGCGAATTAGACATTCATCGGCTTACAACACATTGATCTAAAAATATTGTATTCATGTATATAGGTATATTATTTCCCGACTAACTTATTAACAGCTACATAATATAAATCAGACACTACACAGGCTAACAATAATATGAAGTCAATATATCATCATGACACTTGTTTATTTTTAATTGATTATATGGTTTGGTTTATTGCTCTACGGTCGTTTTGCTACATTTGCTACATTTGCTACGGTCGTGGGCTAATTTGACCTTCATGATCTTATAACATGTTAATCCAAAGTTTCGGGTTTAGCATAGATGTATTATTTCCTGACCAACGTATTAAAAACTAAGAAGCATAAATCAGACACTATACGGGATAACAAAACTGTAAAGTTAATCTAACATTGCACATATTTATGTGCAAGGTTTTGACGGTTTGGTTTATCGCCTTACTGTCATTGCTTGCTACACTAGATCTTATTAAACAGTCATGAGCTTGCAACACATTGATCCGTAATTATCGCGTACATTTATGCAGATGTATTAGTTCCTGACAAACATATTAACAACTGAGTAACATAAATCAGCCATCATACGGGCTAACAATGATATGAAGTTCATATAATAGCTACACTTGTTTATTTGCAATTGCTTATATGGTTTGGTTTATTGCTCTACTGAACGTCATGGGCTCATAACACATTTATCCATAAGTTTCTTGTTCTATATAGGAGTATTACTTCCTGATTATTATCTTATTAACAACTAAGTAGTATAAATCTGACACTATACGAAATAACAATAATATAAAGAAAAGAAATATAACATTTCTGACTTATTTATGTGCATGTTTTTTGTGATTTGGTTTAACGCTATACTTATATTTGTGCTACACGAGAACTAATTAGACAGTCAGGAGCTTACAACACATTGATCCATAGGTATCATGTTCATTTATATAGATGTATTACTTCCTCACTAGCATATTAACAACTGGTAATATAAATCACACATTATACGGATAGCACACAGTAGCAACTATGTAATGTAATCACATATGGGCTAACAATAAAATAAAGTTAATCTATAATTGTTTCCCGTATTTATGTACAAGGTTTATATGTTTGGTTTTACTCCCTACTATTATTGTTTGCTATACGAGGGCTAATTAGGCAGTTATGGGCTCACATTGATCCATAGGTATCGTGTTCATTTATATAGGAGCATTACTTCATAACCAATTTAGTATCAACTAAGTAATATAAGCACAAACGAGCTAACAATAATATAAATTTAATATATCATAGTTACACTTATTTATGTACAAGGTTTATATGGTTTGGTATATCGCTCAAGTGTTATTTTTGCTATATGAAAGTTAATTCGACAGTCATGGATTTACAACACGTTAATCCATAAATTTCGTGTTCTATGTATGTTGTGTTTAACTGCAATATGCAAAACGACATTTCATAAAAACGAAGAAATGGGCATGCAGGCATTCTGAGCTACTGTTAAAATAAGTTAGGTTGTTAATTAACGTCGCGCTGGGGCAACACAACGGGCTGTTGGCGACGGTCCGGAATCAATCCCCAAGGACAACGCCTCGTAATTTTGAATCACGGTCAGATGACGAGAACAACGCCTTAACTGGCACCCCACTCGCCAAACTTCCACGCCAATTGGGGACACTTGAGGCCACGACAGTTTTAACGTGCACCAGTTCTTTGGCTGGACCGAGTTCCGAACTTGCAACCCTCCGATTGCTTATGCGTTGCTCTTCCATTTGGGCGGCCCCGTTAAGATAGGGTTTCTGCCTTGAATAGAATTCGCTTCGGCGTCCACTTCCAAGCAGTCTTGGAAAGAGGAATTACAAAGAAACGTTATTACGGACTTAAAAATCGACCGGTTAAAGCAAACGGGCGAATTAAAGAGCGCATAAAAACGGGTAAGTGAAAGCCTGGAAAGGGAAAAAAAAGCCCAGAAAGAAACGGGGAAGTTTCGGAATGTATTTTTCCGCCCCGAATCTCAAACAACTTTCTCTCCCGAACAAACAAGACTGCAGAGAGATGTGACTAAGAGGACTTCTCAAACAAGACGAAGAAAAGGGAAGCTGATTAGACTTAGGTGAGCAAATAAGGAATCCCATAAATGACGTAATGAAATTTTTAATTGTTGTCAAAGTCGGATATTGTTCCGTAGCATTCATCTGGAACTGTGGCTGCTTTTAGAATGCAAATGTCAAGCACCCCTTCCTGGGATAAAGTCAATATTTGAACACTCTTTCCCATACCCTGCTCCCTTTGGATGTATAATTTTCCTCTCGTTTCGCTGTAGCCCTCTTTCTTGCGTTTCGCATATACCACCACAGCAAACAAACACTCCCCCTCGTAAAAGCTCGTAAAGACTCGTGAGTTTCCGAGGCAAATTCGTTCCCTCTCGGATAGCTATGGCCCTCGTCTGCAAAGCCGAACCCGAACTGCTCGGAAAGTTTAATAGCCGACTTTGGAGCGAGTTTAGTTCTGTGGAGTTTTATGCCGGGTATTAGCGTGTCTTTGTTGTCTGTATTGTCGGGAAGTTAAACACGTAGATTTAGGAAATGACCGCCTGTGCTTCGTTGGGTCTGGAACTGGCCTTTCCATGTGAGCAGGGAATGGGATTTTAGGGTCGATGGTAGAGTATACGATACATATATTCAGGAATTGAACTCCTGACTTGGGTAACAACAAATTTTATGCGCTGCTGTAGACTGCGTAAGGGTTTAGTGAATTACAATGCATGCGTTTGAATCGTTTCACTTTGTGCCAAATTAAATGTACACCGACGTGGTATGATTGTGGGTGCCGAATTCTTTCTGAAATTACTCGTTAGGGATACAAGCTCATCGTGCCAAATGTAGTTCCTTTTATGCGATCGTCATGCCTTATAATCTCAAACTTTTCAGTAGTGTCAGTACTAATTTTTAAGTCAGTTTCAAGAGCCTTATTTATAGCTCTGGGTTCACTGGTAACCAACGGTATAAAGTTAATATGTCATAGCTACACTTCCTGTCAGGTGCATTCCTCCCTGGGTGTATTTCTCTCTTCTGTGTCAGTAAAACATTCATTGTGTGTGTATGTGTATTACTTGATATTGTATGCCTTGTGTCTGATGCAGCATGGCCAAAATATGGCCCTTTGCTCCATAAAACCCCAACCAACCAACCATAGTTGCACTTGTTTATTTGTAATTGCTTATATGGATTTGTTTATTGCTCTACTGACCGTCATAGGCTTATAACACGTTAATCCATAAGTTTCGTGTTCTATGTAGGAGTATTACTTCCCGACTCTTATCTTAGTAACAACTAAATAGTATAAATAAGGCACTATAATGATTAACAATAATATAAAGTTAATCTAACATTGTTGCACTTATTTATGTGCAAGGTGTTTATCGGCATACTGTTATTTTTGCTATATAAGGTCAAACTAGACAGTCATGGGATTACAACACATTGATCCATAAATATCGTGTTCATTTATATAGATGTATCACTTCCTGACTAGCGTATTAACAACTAGTAATATAAATGACACATTATATGGGATAACAATAATATAAATTTAATATATCATCGTTGCTCTTATTTATGTACAAGGTTTATATGGTTTGGTATATCGCTCAGTTGTTATTTTTAGTACATGAAAGTTAATTCGACCGTCATGGGTTTACGACACGTTAATCCATAAGTTTCGCATTCTATGTATTCCGAATTCTTTCAGAAATTACTCATTAGGAATACAAGCTCATCTTGCCAAATGTAGTTCCTTTTATGCGATCGTCATGACTTACAATCTCAAACTTTTCTTTTAATACTGCCAATACTCAGTTTTAAGTAAGTTTCAAGAGCCTTATTTATAAGTGTGAGCTCACTGGTGAAATTGGAGGATATTTTTCCTGTTTACCAGCCTTTATTTGTAATTCCTCTCCATCTGGAAGCAGTATAAGTACACCAGCACCTTCTTTATTCAAATTAGAGTCTGATGACCCATTAGTGCAAGCTACGATGACAGAGCAAGCCGAAGGAATTATTATAGTGATTTCAGATCTGCCTTAGAAACAATAGCAAAAGACAACTCAAAATGGGTCCAAGATGTCCATTCACTTCTGCTCAAACTCATGTGCTTAGAGCAGGGGTCACCAAACTTCTTTGACCGTAGATCCCTTCAAGAGTTTCTTAACTTTTAATTGACTCCTCTATTTTAATATTACGTAATTATAATAGGATTATAAAAAATACGCTTATATGAGTTTTTAGATTGTTTATTTTATAATTACAGTGTTTATTGGTATGTATAATGTAGTATGTATTTAGTTTAACATTAAAGGCACGTTTTCGTTATTGACGTCCTTCTTAACATTACATATTTGATAGGAGGGATAAGTAACACATAAAATATAAGATAACTTAGGTAACAAAATAACAATAATGCAATCTTCCTTACATATATATGAAAATAAGACTTTAATTAACTTAGTATACAATTTACTAACGTTGTCAATGTGAAGGGTGTGCTTCTTGACTCTTGACAAGATTAGCAATGTTGGATTCAAAATTAGTAAGTTTCAGCCTTAAATCTCCATGGAATTCTATATTCACACTTAATTGCGTTGTCATTCAGGATGGAGGTAATCCAAGTTAACCGAATTAATTGTTACCCGTACAATGATGTCTTATATTTTTCTATCAACCCCTGAGCTCGAATCGACCCCTAACAATGTTATATCGATCCCTGGGGGTCGATATGGACCACTTTGGCGACCACTGTCTTAGAGAAAAGGTGCTCTCTTCAGTGGATTCCCGCTCATTTGGACATTGAAGGAATTGAAGCTGAAAATTAATTTGCAAAGGAAGTCATAGAATTCAATGCTGAGCAAACTCCAATAACTCTTACTGATGTTAATGTGTGTGTGTGGTTTGGTAAAATTCAAACTTCTACCAGAGAAAATAAAAATTAAACAACAATTTTTTGAAATTAACACCGATAGAAAAACCACCACCACACTATCCAGACTGAGAACAGGACATTTTAAAGGCATGAAGATTAACTGTGATGGAACCAGAACGTATCGACATTGTAGCAACTGTGTGGGCATTGAACTCACACCTCATCATATATTCACCTGCTCTGCAATAGCAGCTGCTCTTCAAACCATCGATTACCATCTTGAAGAACAACTTTAGAGCGAGAAAATAGTCGACATCACCAAAGCTGTGCAAAATGGACACGGCGACATCTGACTAAGAAATGGACACAGCAACAACTACTCATTTTTAGAATTGAACTGTCTCTCTTCAACGTCGTGGGACTCGTACTGTGTCTAAAATTGTCCTTTTCATGGGATTTGGATTTCGATATTTAGGAATTGAACTTCTGACTAAGGTAACAACGCATTTTATATGCTGTTGAAGAATGCTTAAATGTTTAGTGCGTTGCAATGTCCTGATGGCGAATTTGAATCGTTACATTCTGTACCAGCTTTATTGAACATTGACGTATCATGATTGTGCGTGCCGAATTCTTTCTGAAGTTATTCGTTAGGAATGAAAGATCGTCTTGTCAAATGTAGTTTCTTTTTATGCTACCGTCATGCTTTATAATCCCAAACTTTTCTTTTAATGCTGTCAGTACTCATTTTTAGAATTGAACTGTCTCCATTTAACCTCGTGGGACTCAAAATGAGTCTAAAACTGTCCTTTCCATATGTGCCTAGGGATCGGGATTTTAAGGTCGATGGTAGAAACTTTCCATATTCTGTAATTGAACTTAACTTAAGTAACAACACATTTTATATCCTGCTGTAGAATGCTTAAAGGTTTAGTGCATTGCAATATCTGGATTATGGATTTGAATCGTTACATTCTGTTGGGTATTTGAATCGTTACATTCTGTTGGGTATTTGAATCGTTACATTCTGTTGGGTATTTGTGTTGGGTATTTGAATCGTTATATTCTGTTGGGTATTTGAATCGTTATATGTGTGTTAGTTATTATAATCGTTATATGACTTAGATATTTGAAAACTATTAATGAATATTCTATTGATATACGTAATTCCTACTTAACGGAAGGCTATTAATAGAAGTTCCAAGTATTTACATTTACTGCACAATCGGTTGGTACTACTGCACGACTTATCTGACTACAGAATCAAATCAGATGTCAAGGGTTCTTTTCGAATGCAATTTATACGAAATAAAGAGGGTTTTATTAGACTTTTTCTTCTACTTTAACCCTCCTGGTGGTTATTGAAACCTGCCCTGTAGTGCTCAGCCACTGGTGCAAATACCTGTACCAAACTGTCAACTGTTCTAGGCAAGATTTGTTTTTCTTACTTGGATCTTCATTCCCCGTGGAGTGATATGGCAGTTTTTCTCGACGACATATTTCGTCTTTAGCAAAATTGACCAGATCTTGGACGCTCGTCAAAACACTTGGAGGGTTAATTTAATTTTATAATATTCCGGTAATGCGGGCCGCAGGAAGAAAGAGTAACGAATTAGCAACCGGAGGGTTGCGAGTTCGAATCCAACCAGAGACCGTCGTGTACAAGGGGGCTGGTGCACGTTAAATCTGCCGTGGCCTCAAATGTTCTCACGTTGGCGTGATGTGGAAGATTGGAGAGTGGGGTGCCAGCTCAGGTGTTGCTTCGTCATCTGACCATGGTTCAAAATTACGTGGTGTTGTCCTCGATTCTTTCCCTTTGGGATTGATCCCGGATCTTCGCCAATAGCCCGTTGTGCTAATTATAATAGCTTCGATGTTAATTAAAATACCTACCATCCAATAATACCTACAGCGAAATTAAGAGGATTACAAACGTCGAGACAGCATTACAATAAAAATAGGTGAGAAAGCCCCGAAGTACGAAATTGGACAAGATTAGGAATAGTTAAAGCCTCCACTTAAAAGTCGTACAGCATATTTTAACTATCTAGGAAAATTCAAGATGAGATTTAAAGGTCTGTAAAATACTGTTAAATGAGAATCGTAACTTAGTAACCAATCAAAGAAAACAGTTTAAGAAAAATGCCTTGTACACAAAGCAGTTAGGAAACCCATTCTAGGCTCTATTAAAGCATTTTATTTCAATTGTTATGTGGAAACACTTTGTGTTACCCGCTCGTCTGTGAAGCAGTGAGAACAAGTCTTGTTTACATTCACTTACTCAATCCTTTTCCTCAGAGATTGAACCTGCTTGAAATTTAAATAGATAGAGCTGAGAATTTCTTTTCCTTGTATTTATGTAGTTCCACTACGTGAGTCTCTATGGACGTGAGTACTGGTTGTTGAAGGTATTTGTTGCGTTGCACAAACAAATTAAAAAGCCAATTAGTTCCCGACGCATTGTACTTTGAGTTTAAAAAAATAAGCTTATATATAGTGTTTGACTAATTCCGGGATTAGGTAATTTAATTCCAATGTCATCTTTAAACGGTGTTTGGCGTAGTTTGGCCAAATTTAGCCCTTGCGCCATAAAAATTCAACAAACCAATGTTATCTTATTAATAGACTACGTAGTTCTGTAGTACACTGCATAGCTACCAGATTTGAAATAGATCTACTTGGAGCACAACTCTGAAAAATCTCTTGCTTGAGGACACAATATTACTTAGCATAGGCTTTAGGATGAAATAATGTTAAGCATTACTAAAATAAGTATCGGTTTTCACATAGAGATTAAATCATTCAGATTAGGTGCTACTTCTAGTGTTATCTTATTGTTGTAGTAGGGTACAGAGCACCAGGAATATCTCTTGTTTGAGTACACAGTATTACTTAGTCCAGGCTTTTGGATGAAATAAAAGTAAATAACGTTTTAAATATAGTGATTCAGCCATTCAGATTAGGTGCTTTAATGTTATCCTATTGCTGTAGTAGGTGTAATGCGGTACCAGTATTGCAGCTCAGGAAAAAATCTTGCTTGCACAATCTTACATAGTCCGGTCTTTTGGATGAAATGAAGAAATATCAGTTTACATATAATGATTGAATTATTCTGATTAGGTGCTTAATTCTAATGCTATCTTATTGCTGAAATAGTGAAACGAGGTTGTGAGGTACCAGGACTACGGTTCCGTAAAATCTTTTTTGAGCACACAATATTGCATAATCCAATTCTTTCGATGAAATGTTAAGCATTACTAAAATAAATATCAGTTTTCATATAGAGATTGAATCATTCATATTAGGTTCTTAATTCTAATGTTGTCTTATTGCTGTAGTAGAATACTGAGGTACCAGTAGTACAGCTCAGGAAAATCTCTCTCTCTTGCTTGTGAACACAATATTACATAGTCCAGGCCTTTGGATGAAATGAAAATAAATATCAGTTTACATATCTTCCGTGTCAGGGTGAAAGGAATTAATCGAAATGGCCAGTTTTCAGAATCTTATGTTGAGAATATTCACTCTTTCTCACAAATATTCAGGAAGAGAAAAAGCATACCACGATACAAATAATAGTAATTTATATTCGTAGATTCATTTAGTTTCGTTTTAAAGCATATTAGTTTTTAAATTAATGATGCATTTGAATCCTTTTATCCATCAAAAGTTAGACTTAACCCCTTTCGCCCTGACACGGAAGATATGTATAGTGATTGAATCATTCTGATTAGGTGCTTAATTCTTATGCAATATTAGATAGTCCAGGTCTTTGGATGAAATGCTAACATAACTAAAATGCATATCAGTTTTTACACAGTGATTGAATAATTATGATAATCACTTAATACCAGTATTGTCTTACTGCTGCAATAGCATACTGAGGTACCAAGATTAAAACTGAACTTAGGATTGCACTTTGGAAAATCTCTCTCTTCCATGAGCAGTCAATATTGCATAGTCCGAGCCTTTCGGTGAAATGAAAATAAATATCAGTTTACATAGAGTGATTAAATCATTCTGATTAGGTACTTAATTCTAATGTTATCTTATTGCTGTAGTAGCGTACTTAGAAACCAGGGTTAAAACTGCACTACCAGGATTGCATGTCTGGAAAATCTTGCATGAGCATACATTACATGGTTCAAGCCTTTAGATGAAATGTTAAGAGTAATTTCACACAACTCTGGGCCAAAATCGTTCCATTTTTTCATTTTTTTTAGAGTTGTCACTATGGCTTCTAAAATAAAGCTTTTCAAAGGGATTTGTATTAGATATTTATCACATATATTATTATAGCTATATGTAGATCAATACGGTTACACATAAATTAATAATTTGTTTGGTATAGATTATTACGGTCTAGTAAGATTAATATTATACATTATTATAAGGTGTAATAAGACAGATGATTTATTTGGTAAACATTACTACGGGATGTAATAAGCTTAATAATTTATCTGGTACATATTATCACACGGTTTAATATAGATTAATGATTTGTTTGTTATACATATATGTTACGTTTTAATATAGATAATTTATTTATTTTGTATAAATTATAACGGTTCTATATTCATATTAATATTTTATTTGCCATAGATTATCGAGGTTCCCTTATTAATTTATGCGGCATTCGTAACAATAGCAATATTTGGTTTACATTATTGCGGTGTAATAAGATTAATGTGTGTGATTTATTTGGTATACATTACTATGGGATTTAATAAGATTAATAATCTATCTGGTATAGATTATCATGGTTTAATATAGATTAATAATTTATTTGTTGTACATATGTTACGTTTTAATACAGATAGCTTATTTATTTTATATAAATTGTAGAGGTTCTATATTCCTATTAATAATTTTCTTGCCATAGATTTATTGTGGTTCCATTATTAATTTATTCGGCATTCGTAACAAATAAGCCTTAAAAGACGATTCATTTTCTAACACTGGAAATTAAAAGGGGACAAAAAGTGTCGCCACAGGAAAGAAAAAGATTCAATTACCATCCAATACTTATCTTGTATTCTCTGACGAGTTCTGTGCCTAAACGAAGCAAATCCGAAACTTACAGTCGATGACAGGCAAGCTGGAAGGCTGGAATCCCGTCCATTCCCATGGATCCATTAGTGTGCCGTTTCTTATCGACTTCTTTAATGGCTCACTTCTTTTATGCACCGATGGCTAGGAAATAGTATTATTTGCGAGTCACCAGGAAAGGGGAGTCTTGGCTCGGAGTCTGACGGTAACACAGTTACAGTTACCACGCGTCAATCTGGGGACGAAAAAATTGAATTTGCTGCCTGTTTTCGCTGACAATTGAGCGGGGAAAATTCTCAGCCTTGGAAAAGTTATTTCGGGTTAGGATTATAGGTATGCAAATATGCACTCAGAACAAGCAGATAGTCACTCAATGCGCTTAAAAGTGTGAAAATGTCATTCGGGAATAAATAACTAGAAATATATTTTTAAAAAGTTTCGATAAATTCAATATATATTTCTTCGTTTACTTTCTTCAACCATCGTACGGCTATATCTCCTTATTATGAGAGTAGTGCTCTCAGTGTAAATATAAACAAACTACTCAAGGAAGAAAAACTACTTACTATAAAAATATCAATTGTTTCATGTGTGTGTTTTCGAAATAAAGCATTTTGTTCATGCATATCACAAATTAAATTATCTGTATTATTGTGATATTTATCAATCATGTTTAGGGGTGTGCCTCAAAAAACAATGTTGAGGACAAGGGATTCGTCCCCTTTAAAGTTGTCACCTGTCTATTGTTACAATGGCTCTATGACCTATTGAGTCAAGGTTCCAAAAATAAATCAATATTTAGGACAAGGAATTCGTCCCCTTTAAATTTGCCGCCTGTCTATTACAATGTCCATAGCAACTATTGAGTCAGGATTCCAAAGATAAAACAATATTTAGGACAAGGAATTCGTCCCCTTTAAAGTTGCCACCTGTCTCCTATTACAATGGCTATACGACCTATTGATTCAAGGTTCTAACACAAACAATATTTAGGACAAGGAATTCGTCCCCTTTAAAGTTGCTATCTGTTTTCTGTTACAAAGGTCATACGACTTATTGAGTCATCGTTCCAAAAATAAAACAATTTTAAGGACAAGGGATTCGTTCCTTTTAAAATTGCCACCTGAATCCTGTTACAACGGCCATAGTACCTATTGAGTCAGAATTCCAAATATTAAACCATATTTAGAACATGGAATTCGTCCAGCTTTCGACTTCTTTCAGGGCACCACTACTGACAGACACATCATATTGTAGTACGAGATCAGCTATCTGTTCTCTTGAGAACTGGACGAAATGACTGGAGATCACCTCAAGAATTACCCTAGAATCCCTGTCAACACAATTGCAAATGCAGGGAGAGCGTTTTTAAAACTTATTTATCACTTCAGACCTCTATTGCTCTGCTTGTCGACTGATGGTCAAGAGGATAGAGACTAGGGCAGGATAAAAAATTGCTACAAATTTCTTATGTAAAATAATTTTGAGGGATTTCTAAATCACAGTGAATTGTTAAATGATGAGTCTAATTTCATCATCTATGATATTCTTCACGGCTGATACTGTTTCTATACGGCGTATGATGTCATTCATCGGCATCTCTGTAGTTTGAGGAATCTTGATGCTGCTCTGTTCAAAGGTTGCTTTGGCTTCAACACACTACATTTTTGACGAATCTATTTTTATATTGCCGGAAGATTTCTTGTTACGTTAATGTCTGATTTACAGAAAATTTGGTTTAAGTTCTGCTCTTATTGACAAATAAAAATTTTAAACGTTTGACTTCCTTTTGAACCCTTTTAAAGATATTTTCTATCTTGCCTTCCATTCATCTGAAAAATAGTTTAAAGAGCTTTTTATTTTGTGGGATATTTTTTATTCAATATCAATATTTTCTTTCAAAAAGTCATCCTTGACATTTTTATCTTCTTGATTACTTGCTTTTATACTATGGGCTTTGATTCAAAACAGTTTTATAATTTCTCCATTTTTCTGTGTATTCAGCATTAGAAATTTTATATCATGGCCAATTTTTAAACCTCCTGGTGGTTGTCTGCACGAGGTATCTCGTCATTAGCTGACCCGATATTGATGAATAAAACGTCTTGTTATTAGAAGAAAACTGACCAGATCTTGATCTCGACATGAAAAAATCAGCAAAATCTTGATGACGAGATATCTCGTCATTAGCAAAATAGGTCAGATTTTTATGGACAATATATCTCGTCGAAAACGCTTGGAGTGTTAAATTTGTCATTGTTGAATGTAGTGTTTGTAGAGAAGACTGAGACTAGATGCTTACATGTGCATAGTTTTATTTTGTAAACCAAATAAGGGATTTTTAAGAGTGCACAGTTATGGTAAATAAACACAACCTGAATTAGATATTCTGCTTATGTTCAGATTTTAGTTCAAATATGATAGTATGAACATCGAGCATTTGGAGGCTTGAGGTAGTATGCGTAGTTCTTGAACAACCGTTAAGACTCATTTACACTAGCGCGTCAATAGCTATCCGTCCAACCAATGAGCAACGCGAAGGGGAATCATTGACAGAATTAATAATTCCCATTGTCGTCGTTCATTGGTTCGAGGAATCCGAATACAGAGAGCGGATTCGGATTGACGTAAGAGTGTAAATGAGCATTTAACGTTTAGGACAAAATTGGGGAGGTATTGCCTATAAAACCACACCTCACCGAATTTGAAAAACCACCACAAAGCAAGCGCCCCACATTTTTCCTGCAGGAGAAAAAGCAATTTTTTTACACTCCAACTTGAACGCATATTGCGACGTATTCTTTGCCATCGGTTTTATAGATAAGCGTGTGTTTGGATTCTAAAGGTTTCGATTTCACTCAATGGTCTTTCCTATCCTCCCCTGTGCATTTCGCCCATCAAACTCTACTCGAACGTGGAGGTAGAGGAAATGAAATACTCCACAGGAGCAGGAAATATTGGATATGATAATGGAAATCCTGTTTGCTTCTAAAGAATCGATCCGCCATCGATCGGTCATGAAAAGAAATGACTTAATAACTTACCTACTATCGCCAAGAAATGTCTTGGGTTCTATGTTTATTAACCCTCTGAGGAGTTCACAAGCATAAATTCATCTTGTAACCTTCAGCCTTCCCTGCATGACTTCTAAACACTTTTAGCTTTTTGACCAATATAGTCTTTACAGAGCATTGTATTTTAAGGAAAGAAACGACAGAATAATTCCAAAGGATTATATTCTAAGGAAAGGAGCAATAGAATCTATCCAAAGGATTGTACTCTAGTGAAAGGAGCAATGTAATATTCAAAAATAATATTATTCAAAGGAAAGCACCGATAAAAACTTTCCAGAGGATTCTATTTTAAGGAAAAGAACAGCGGAATATTTCCCAAAGGATTCTGTTCGAAGGAGAGAAACAATAAAATATTTCCAAAGGAATCTATTCAAAAGAAAGGTCTCATCCCATAGTATCATTCCAGAGGATTTATTCCATGTAAAGGAACAACAGAATCTTACTAAAGGTTGAAAAATCCACGGATTCTGTCATCCAATAGATTAGTTACTCTGTCACTAAATATTTTGTGAGGCAAAAGCAATACTGCAAAGCCCCTGCTGAAAAGTAAATTAAAATTTATTGGGAAAAAAATTAAATTTGTAGCAAAAAAAATATGATTTTTTAACGTAAATTTGAATGCGACGTCGGTATCTAATTTAATGTCTCTGATTTTCACCATCAGAAGCCAACCAGGAAATGCGAAAGCCTGATCATTTCAGTCTCTGATGGTTTCTTAACCCTCCAAATAGTTTCTACAAGGTATCTCGTCCATCAAGATCTCCCTAATTTTGTTAATGACGAGATATCTTGTCATCAAGATACTGCCGATTTCTTCTAGGAAGACGAGTTCAAGATCTGATCAGATTTCTTCTAACGACGAGATATCCCATCCATCAAGATCTAATCAGTTTTGCTAATGACAAGATACCTTGTTGAGATAACCACCAGGAGGGTTAAGATAATTGGCAATTGATGTTTATCATGCGCAAATGATACCTTCAAACCTTCCCCATTAGCTTTTGAAGGGAGATTAAAAATAAAAACTGTCAACGATACACAGCAAGACGTGGGTCCTGATGAACTATTCATGAAAAAATATTTCTATTTGTTAGAAATCTCTGTTGAAATCTAGTTTTCTTAACCCTCCAATGGTTTGAACGAAATATCTCGTCGAAAAAGATCTAACCACCTTTGCTAATGACGAGATATCTCGTCATCAGGATCTTACCAATTTTTTTAAGATGACGAGATTGAGATCGCCAAGTATCAAGCATATTACACTTTAAATAATAGGTATCCTAAAGCGAAAAAGATAGAAACTTAGACGCGTAATAGTCCTGATAAGTCGTCCTTAGGCAAACTGAAAAATGGCCAGCCATTTGAATCCATCCAGTAAAGTAAGCAACAGTTAATGGAAGAGTGTTTTTCTTGAAAATTAGTTCCCGATTCGGCGTTTTGAGATATTGACTTTCCCTAAGTACACCGCTTTAATTTAAACCACCAAAAGAAACGATATTCCGATACTGCTTTTAAAGTAACCATTAAAGGCTATCGGCGATCATTTCAGCCCTCCATAAAACTAACCAAACAACAGCAGCTGAGAACTTTCCTTAAGGAAGAGTAAAAAAACAGATGGCATACAACGAAAAATAAAACCTGGTTCCCTTTGAATATATTCATGAAAATATTATTTCTGTTTTGTCTATTTTTTAGAACTTTCTGAGGTTTCCATAAACATTAAATATAGCGAAATTCGTTAACTCAATAACCATTCGAGAGGGCTAAATGCTTAAAGATGACATTTAACACATTTGGGTGAGATTGGTAGTTTGTCAATTGCGTTTCCACCATCGACTTTTCAGATATTGACTTTCGCTAAGTACACCGCTTCATTTTAAACCACCAAAAGAAACGAATATTCCGATACTGCTTTTAAAGTAAGCATTAAAGGCCGTCGGCGATCATTTCAGCCCTCCATAAAACTAACCAAACAACAGCAGCTGTAAGCTTTCCTTAAGGGAGAGTGAAAAAGAAGCAGTTTGCTTACGACGCCCCAAAACGCGACTTGGATCCCATAAATATAGCGAACCCTGTTGTTAAATGCTTAACGATAAAATCTAGTACGTTTGGGTGAGAGTGGTTGCTCGTCATTGCATTCATTTCTAACCTAAACTATTAAAAATTGGCTTTTTTAATATTCAGTAGCCATCCCAACGTATCCGCAAAAAAAGTAAGAGATGGTGATGATTTATTTTGTCTTTAAAATTAGTTTCCACTTCGAAGTTTTCAGGTGTGGACTTTCGCTATAAGTACACCACTTCATTTTAAACCACCAAATGAAACGGATACTCTGATACTGCTTTTAAAGTAATCATTACAGGCTATAGGCGATCATTCCAGTTCTCCATAAAACTAACCAAACAACAGCAGCTGGGAACTTTCCTTAAGAGAGAGAGTAAAAAAGGAAGTAGATTGCTTGCGAGGCAAAATAAGACGCGGGTCCCGTTAAACATATTCATGAAAAAATTTGTTTCGTCTCTAATTTTGTGAATTTTCTGAGGTTTTCTTTAAACATAAATATAGTTTATTTTGGTAGTTCAATAATCATTGTGGCAAATGATTAAAGATAGCATTTTAGGTGAGACTGGTAATTTGCCAATTGAGCTCCTGCGTCAAATTTTCAGATATTGACTCTCGCTAAGTATATGCTTCATTTTAAACCACCAAAAAGAACCGAATATTCCGATATTGCTTTTAAAGTAACCATTAAAGGCCATCGCTGATCATTCCAGCCTTCCATAAAACTAACCAAACAGCAGCTGGGAAATTTCCTTAAGGGAGAGTAAAAAGGAAACAGATTGCGTACGATGTAAAATAAGATGTGGTTCCTGCTGAATATATTCATGAAAATATGTCTGTTTTGCTTTATTTTTTATAACTATCAGAACTTTTTTAAAACATTAATATAGAGTAGCTATATAATCATCCAAATGTGCTAAATGCTTAAAGATAGCATTTTTCGGTGAGACTGGTTAGTTTGAAAATTGTGTTCCCACGTTGCCTTTTCAGATATTGACTTTCGCTAAGTATATGCTCTATTTTAAACCACCAAAAGAAACGAATATTCCGATACTGTTCGGAGATCAATTTTCAAAATAATCATATTTTCTAAATTTTTTTTGTGTTTTTCATTTCATTTTAACTTATAACAACAATGTAACACAACAGAGGACAAAAAATTTCTTAATATTTTGAATTAATGGCTTAAAACTGTCAAAAAAAGTTCAAAAAGTGATAGTTACGCAAAACGTGAAATTAAAAGAACAAAACATTATTTTACAAATAATGACACTTAAAAACACTTAAAAGACAGTATTGCTGGACTTGAACTATCATCTAAGCATTATCTTTAAATTTAGTGGAGATATGTGCAAACGCATTTCAAAATTCTGAAAAATGCTCAAAAATCGAAAAAAAGATGTGAATTTCATACTTTAAAATCCCACAAAGTAATAAATTGCCAACATAAATTTATAATAATAGTTCAAGTCCTAAATTTGTTAGTTAGGAACATACACAGAAAATTTCATGGTATTTGAATGAAAACTTTTCGATATATTGTGTTTTGCGGAAAGTAACATATTTGAAAATAGTGGTTTTGAGAAAAAGCAGAAAAAGTAATATAATCACAAAATTCCTTTTAAAAATTGAGAAATACCTACTTAAAATCCACCTGATTGGTAAGAGACACCCTCTGTCTTTTCAGATTGGGTAGAATTTTTCTTTCTGGTGGCTTTTAGAATTTTTCTTCGTCGCTTTGCCATAGGGGTGCCATGTCGTATTGATTCGTTCATGCGAAGTTTGTCAAAGTGATGGTAACGTTCCTCAGTGTATGTCCCCAAATTTTTAAAACCAAGTTTTTGTAGCACTTTGAGGCAACCCCGAAACCCGTCATTGAACTGAATTACTGCGTCCAATGCACCCAGACGTACTGTTTTCAACACCACGAACACATTTTTAGGAATCCTCTGCCAAATGGAAGTGTTAAAACATTCATTGGCGTTTTGTGTCTTGCCGTGAAGACATTTGCTTAGAAGTTCTCGAGAACAAAGTTTCATGTATACTGGTTTTACAGCAGCTAATACACATTTGGGGAGGCCTGTACATTTTTGCTCTGGAGTTTTACCTTGTGATATAGCTCTTTGATGAAAACACCAACTTTTTTCACCAGTCGGACACTGTCCGTGCATAGGATTCACTGTAGTTGATGCACAGTGAAAGAGTACAGCAATAACATTTTGTTGCATCTTGTCAATATCACCCACATTGTCACGAATAGCTATGCCGTAGTAATTTTGAAGTCGGTCTATAAAAGTATTTGTCAGTTTTCCCTTTCCCGAAAGTCCTTTTGTTGTTTTTTTCAGCTGTCGAAGGTGTGTGCCCACTCTTTTTTGTATATGCCCGATGCATTCAAGTTTGGTGACACTGTCCTTGCCATAGGTGTCTTTCACTTCAGTAAAACCTTTCGAATCACCATCGCCGTAATATTGGACATATTTAAGGCCTCGTGAAATTTCCGACCGTTTGAAGATTCGTGATGCACCGACAGTCTCCATGTGATGTGCGGATCCTTTATAATTACATTGGCACACATGATCTGCCTTTTTTTGTTCGTATTCTTTTTCTGGGAGTTTCTGAAGTTTTTTGCAGGTTGGGCAATAAGCAGACAGCACCGCAACATCTAAAACCTTTCCGGTATCAATGGTTATTGCAGAGACACAACCGTTCAGCGAAGAATGGCCCCTGCGCTGCCAAGTGCCATCAACAGATATACCGCATTCCTGAGTTTGATTAGAAGCATTCCCTTTCAACAGCTTAACTTCTTCTGCGGCATTTATCATCGAGGCTTGGGAGACTTCTTGAACAGCTTCTAAAAGCTTCTTTTCATGAGCAGCATAAGAGTTTCTGCTTGGTGGAGGTGGCAGATTTAACGTTGAACAGAGTTTTTCAGCTCCATTCACACCTTTGCCAAGTTGTCGCAACCCGTAGACTAAACGAGTGTTTATTTCTGGCAAGTGTCCTATCTTTTTTGAAGAGGAAAACCCTTTTATAAATGCACAGTTTTGGCATTGAAGGCAAAAATGGGAGCACAAACCAAATCGGCTATCTTCCTTCAACAACAGTCCAACATTCAAACAAGAAGGGCAGCAAACTGTAGAAAAAACGTCCGCCAATATCTCAGTATCAAATACTCGGTTTCCTGATAATTCTGCAGAGTCTTTAACACAGTCATTTGGAAGCACTTCAAGTTTCGTTTCACTTGCCGTGAGCGATCGAGTTTCTTTCGAAAAGCGATTCCCATGAAACTGTCTCTTGCGTTTCCGAGCTGTAGTCTTACCCATAATTTGTAAATTACGTGAAAAACTACCGAAGATTCTTAAAAAGGTAATTAGAATAACATCTGAACTTGTTTTAAATGTAAGAATTCAACAAAGAAAAGCATACGCGCAAAACAAAATTCAAATGTAAATACCAAACATGAAGCCAATTTTGGCTTACTAAAAACACAGATAAAATCATTGCCAGACGCTTTAATTTTAAAAATTAATTTTAAAAAGTCTCAAAATACTGAAATAAATGTTTCGACATATTTTAAAGTATTAAAAAAATATTTTTTTCGGTGTTTTTGTAACTAGTTTCGAAACGGAGAAGCAACTTCCGGTATGCAGACGGATACTTCCGGTTTAAAATATAGCTGACATGTATTGCTAAAAAATTCATAACTTGCGTTCTAATTGACCTAGAGACAAAATTTAAAGTGATTTAGAAAGCTTAAAGTTCAAACAATATTTCTGCATCAATATCAAAAAATCAGTTTTTTGACCGAAAATCGATAAATAAACGTATACGTATACCTTAAAGTAACCATTGAAGGCCATCGCCGGTCATTCCAGCCCTCCATAAAACTAACCAAACAGCAGCTGGGAACTTTCCTTAAGGGAGAGTAAAAAATAAGCAGATAGCTTACGACGCAAAATAAGACGCGGGTCCCGCCGAACATATTCATGAAATACTGTTTGACGACAGGCAAGTGCATCAATTGCTTGCATCAGTATTCCTCCGGGTTATTTACGAGGACCCTAACGATGTCTGGATGGGATTCCTTATTGACGAAGCATCTCTTGAGATAAATTGAAGGCCAGCGAGAAGCAATTCCTTCAATTTGAAAATAAAGGAGGGTCTCCAAGAGGAGGTGGCGAAAGAGGTCAATAAATATGAGTCTTAAGTGTCTCCTGGCCGGATGACGCTATAAAGGGGGCTATAATTGTGGTGACTCTACAGCACCGGTGGGGATTCGTGGGCATAGGGCAAGAATAAAGGACATAGCTGAGACCTATTCCGTGGAAAGCTCATGCCAGAGCCTAATTGCCGATAACAACCCTCTGGCTGTATATCACTACACCAAAGATAAAGCATCCTCCCTTGACAGTGTCTGGCCACTTAAATCGAAACCATCTAAAAGAAGATGGGAGGAATGAGGATGCATTGATGCTGGCCTATAGGGACTTGCGATTTTTTTAATCACCTAAATTAAACACCCGCCCTAAATCACGTTGTGGTTAGGGTGTGGGAGGGAAAAAATTCTTTTCCTCCGGTCTGTCTCGAGTTGAGAAGAGTGTTATGTCTATGTAATGAGCCTTTTTGTAACTCAACCATGGTTGCTATCTGTACCATGTTAGTTTCATTTGGCGCTCTTCGTGGCGATTTATTCAGATTTCCTGGCAGCCTGTCTTTACTGCATTTAATGGCAAAAATTATCACGACGATTTTGTTAACGACGGGATATTTCGTCAATACCAAAATTGGTCAGATCTTTATGGACAAGATATCCCGTCATATTAAAATCGCCGTGTCAGTAAAACTGTCCTTATGTCTGTATGTCTATTATTTAACGTTGTCTCATGGTTGGTGGCAGCTTGCTCAAAAATATGGCCCTCACACCTTGAATATATCAATCCAACCAACCTTCAACGACAAGATGGCTTTAACCCTCCAAGTGGTTTCGACGAGATATCTCGACCACCAAGATCTGATCAATTTTGTCAATGACGAGATATCTCGTCATCATGATCTTGTCAGTTTTTTCTAAGTCAGATAGTGCCGATTTTTTGATGATGACGAGATGATGATCTGGTCAGTTTTTTATAATGACGAGATATCTCGTCCAACATAGATCTGGCCAGTTTTGATACATTGTCGAGTCAAACACCAGGAGTGATAAAAAATAATAAATTTGGTATCTTTGAATGGTTTCTGAATATGCGGCATTTTCTATCAAGCTAAAAGCATAGGTGGCTGTAGTGTTTCTGTAGCAATAAAGTTTTTGTACGTATTCTCAACGTGACATCAGTTGGCTTGAATTTGAAATGCGATTTCAGCCCTACGCCAATAAAAATCTCAATGAATGAATTCCAAAATGATAAATGAAAGTTGATTGGTCAACACCAATTAGATTAAATGCCAAACTTTGCCAAAACGGAGATAAAATACATTTCAAAGTAACCCTGATATGCATCATGCAAGAGCACTCGGACAGCAGAAGTAAAATATTCGCAGACTGTCTGGTTTGTTTGCTCACACTGAAAATCTCTCACATTGTTTATAGTTTTCTGGGTTTTTTCTTTTGAATTTGCAATTTCAAATTTTTCGTTGTCATAATATGCATCTGTGTTTATAAGAGGAATTTTGATTCCAGAGTAAAAATATAATTCACGACTATTTGATTGATAATGAGCTTTCAGCTTTGACCAATCAGCTTTTACATATCGATTTGGAATCCATTCTTTGGAATTTTTATTGGCGATTTGCTGGAAATGGTGTACGTATATAAAAAGCAAGTTTGTTCCGCTGCAAAACAGTGCTGCCATCTACATTTAGCTCTACAGAAAATGCCTCCCATATGAACCTGTGTTTAGGTAAGTGAGGCACTGGAGATGACGCAATAGCTATATAACCAGTATGTTGCACAAAAAACTAATGTCTAAATTATATAAAACTTAAATTTAAAGCTTTTAATTTTAATATATATATTACAATTTTAAAAAATTAAATAGCCTGCTTTTAAAATTCTTCCGTAGATTTTAGATCTCGAATCATATTTTTAGGACCTAATTTTGTACTGTAATTATGCAGTTAAGATATATGATATACTTGAACGGAGAAAAATAGAAAGTTTTATGCTGCAGGTACACATTAAAAATCCTTTCATTAAACGAAAACTTTCATTTGATGAAAACTTTTCATTCTTAAGTGATAAATGTATAATCCAAAGGAAAGAAATAAATGTACGATAATGGCAAATAAACCGTACTCCAACTTATTTTTATCGAGTAAAACTTACTTTTAATGCTTTCAATTTCATAAAATACGACAACGAAAGTACGGCTGTAAAAATAACAATCAAATATGCATTGACAGTCAAAGCTATAAAAATACGCAATATAGTTATTCGAATTTTATTTAATATTTTACATAGCTAATTCCATAGGTTACATAGAGAATTATAATTTTTTGTAAAAGAAATTATAATTTCCTACTGAAACTGAATTTGTTTTAAACTCCACAATATGTATTAGTACCAATAAGTGCTAATACAAGTAAAATACTATATCTGCTTCGGATTACTGAAATTCCTTTGTGTTGTGGCGTCATCTGACCGTGGTACAAAATTACGTGGTGGTGTTCTCGGATCTTTCCCTTAGGGTTTGATCGCGGGTCGTCGCCAATAGCCCGTTGGGTTGCTCCAGTGCGCCGTTAATTGAAATACCTACCGTGGTCAACTCTAGAGAAATAAGAGGTGATGATATTAGTAATTAAGGCTAACTATCAATACCATTCCAACTAACTAATCTAATATATTACTACT
This sequence comes from Meta bourneti, assembly GCA_933210815.1. Classification (NCBI taxonomy): domain Eukaryota; kingdom Metazoa; phylum Arthropoda; class Arachnida; order Araneae; family Tetragnathidae; genus Meta; species Meta bourneti. Next base: position 91,634,037 of record OW119933.1, read on the forward strand.
ACATTATTTATACGTAAATTGGAGGGTAGGTAGGTAGTTTATTAACGTCTCACTGGAGCAACACAACAAGCTATCGGCCCGCGATCCATCCCAAAGGGAAAGATCGAGGACAACACCAGGTAATTTTGAAACGCGGTCAGATGACGAGGTCTAAACCTGAACTGGCAGCCCACTCTCCAAACTTCCACACCATGCCAACGTGAGGACATTTGAGGCCACGACAGATTTAACGCGCACCAGCCCCCATGTACACGACGGTTTTTGCTGGACCTAGTTTCGAACTTCCAAGCCTCCGATTGCTAATCCGTTACTCTTGCAACCGGCTTCCACGGCCCTGTAAATTGGAGTATTTATCGGAAGTATTAATCTAAACTGTGAATAAAATATTAGCAACTATCTCTGATACCTCTCCCCAAATAAAGTAGCTATAATAATGAATAATTTATCAAGCAAACTAAGTAATTAGATGATGAAATACTGAGACCATTATATATAGATGAATACTTATTATTCCGGTTCTTCGTAGATTCATTATTGAAGGAATAAATAAATGTTAATTGTTTTTTGTCGTTGTTTCTTATACCACTTAGTCTAGAGAAGACGTAACTTCATGCACCTTCAAGAAGACCTAGACAAGCAAAAGATCTCTCCTGGTCAACCCTAGACCAGCAAGGAGGTGACCAGGAAGAATGGTTGGTTTTATTGTGCAAGGGTCATATTTGGCCATGCTGCGCCAGGCACAAGAAATACAATATCAAGCAATAGACAGACACACACAATGAAAGTCTTACTGACACAGAAGAGAGAAATACACCCAGGGAGGAATGTACCTGACAGTAATCGAACCTGCGCAGCCTAGAACTCGAAGATTTCTAGCGCAGTGGGTATACCCACTGAGTTACGATGGCCCCAAGAGGAATGTTAGTAATTAAACCTGGTGGTTGTCTCAACGATCTATCCCGTAATTAGAATAAAACTGACCAGATTTTGATCTCATTATCATTAAAAAATTGGCAATATCTTGATGACGAGATATCTCGTCATTAGGAAAATTGGATAGATCTTGATGAACGACTTATCTGTTCGAAACCACTTCGAGGGTTAAAGTTAACTATCAATATCATTTTAACTATCTCATCTATTATTGCTAAATGATTCGTATGTGAATTGGAATATTTATTGGTGGTATTAATCTAAACTGAATAAAGTATTAGTAATTATCTGATATCCACAGATAAAGTAGCAATAATAATGCATTATTTATCAAACAACTAAGTAATTAGACGATGAAATAGTTAGAGACCACACATGTGAATGAATGGTTTATTATTCTGGTTCTTCGTAGATTCGTTATACGATGAAATAAATATTCATCGTTTGGTTCGCCTAAAATATATTAATAACTGAAAGCATATAATTAGAGCATATTTGCTAATATTTTGTGGAGCAAAATTATTAATACCCATCATAAAGGCATATTTGTGGAGGATAAATTATTAATGTCCGCAAAGAATCCCGTTTCTGAAACAGTGTTTTCTAAGATTAGATTTCGCCTGATTTGTTCCCAAATCTCTAATTTGTATCCCGGAGAATAAATGGGCAATGAATTAGTATCACCGAAGCAGCTATCGATTCGGAATTAGAATCCTAATGTAGCACCACCGGTGAATTTATTCATAGAATGCTAAGATCAACGGAATGGGAAAACGCGCAAACTTCAAGGGATGATAATTTTTGCCTTTTTTGGGTCCCGAATCCAATATAAAAAAGGCAAGCAGGGAGTTTCCCGTCAGCAAAAAAAATATTTAAATAGAAACTCGTAATATTCGGCAGACCTTATTTTATTTCGAAGGAAAAATAATTCTGAGACAATGTCTTTTGATTACCTTCGTCTGTGGAACTGAGGTAAGATGGAACGTTTTGTAATAACAATGCTTCTGATTGGGTGCTGAGACGAAATTTGTTCTAAAATTAGGCCCGTAAATCTTATTGTATTAAAAGAAAGCCCCGGTCTCCCGATCAAAGTAATAAGATTTTATTTGTTTATCGAATGGGAATTCTGGGCTATATTTCGAGATTGAATCAATTATTATTCAGGGTTGGTATGAATCTCTCCATAGTCTGAAAGTTTATTAGTTATCTTCAAAAGGAAATTATCATTTAATACTCCAAGTGGTTTTGACGAGATATCTCGTCAATAAAGATAGATAAAGAAAATATTCATATTTCAAGATTGAATGAATTATTATTCAGGGTAGGTATGAATCTTTCCATAGCCTGAAAGTTTATTAGTTATCCTAAAAGGTAATTATTATTTAACCCTCCTAGGAGGTTTCGACGAGGTATCTCGTCAATACAGATTTGACCAATTTTGCTAATGACGAGATATATCGTCATCAGGATATTGTCGATTTTTTATGTTAACGAGATCAAGATCTGGTCAGTTTTTCCTAAATGACGAGATATCTTGTTTCTCAAAATCTAGTCAGTTTTCCAAATGACTAGATAACCACCAGAAGGGTTAGAAAGTAAAATTATTGGGTCCTAACCTTTCGTTTCCGTTATTTGCTGGGGTGCATAAATTGGTATTAGACGTTATAGAGAGGCATTACTATGATGGAAATTACTTTGGTGTTCGTTTGGAAGTAATCTTAACGCTAAAACGACAGACCGTTATCCTAAAACGTTTGCCGGTGTAGTGTTGACACCAGTAAATAAATTGGCATAAAATAGTTATATGTACATGGCATCACAAAATATCTTTCATTTAATTAACTTAAAGGTTATTTTGCAGTTTTTCCATAATCTTACGATTGCTTATCCACAAAAAGATACAATAAATCAATTGTCAAGATCAAAATAAAAATGAAGTGACAAAATTCAGAAAACAAAAGGAAATGCGTTTTTTTATTCAACAGTGCAATATTTATACAGGTTTTATTTCGACGAGATATCTCGTCTATCAAGATCCGTCCGATTTTGCTAATGACGAGATATCTCAACCATCAAGATCTGATCAATTATGCTAATGATTGAATATTTTGTCCATCAAGATGTCATCAATTTTGCTAATGACGAGATATATCGTCCATCAAAATCTGACCAATTCTGCTAATGTAGAGATATCTCGTCATCAAGATATTTTTATGACGACCAAATAAAAATGTGGTCACACACACACTTTTCTTTTAATAACGAGAAGATGAGATCTTGATGAACGTGATATCTCGTCTATCAAGATCTGGTCAGTTTTGCTAATGACGAGATACCTCGTTGAGACAACCACTAGGATGGTTGAGAAAGTTTTGCGTAGATGTTATGTGCAGGTCTGTTAGTAACAGCATATACGATAGTAAACAAACAGTAATTCCGATTAGAAAACAGTCAAAGATTGTTCTTGAAAACATGACGTAAATAGTCAAAAATTATGACAGCTAAATTTATTTTCTCGGTATCTTCTGAATCCTTGAACCTTGAATCCTCTCCTACCAGTTGAATGTGACCTTTCGGAGATTGATCATTGGACCGAAGGAATTGTTTCATTCCATTGGAATATATCCCACCAATCCTGTTCATCGGAGCAATTCCAAATGCGTACACAGTGGTACGTGCAAATCTGCGAATCTCTGCTGAGGATTATCAAATCACAAATGCGGAAGTGGAATTAATTGAGAGGAATATCAGACATACCCCAAGCCGATATCTGATTTGAATTTTGACTCACTTATTATTTTGTGCTACCTAACAATTCAAATGAAGCTGAGGTTGGGGTTAAAGTATGCTTCTTGAGATAGTGTAACGTATTCGGTTAACCTTAGTTTATAGCATTTTGCTCAAGTGATATAGGAGTAGGAAATACAAGTATAAAATCAAAGTATGATATTTGAGTTAGTGTATTGTATGCAGTCGACTTTATAGCGTTTTGCTTAAGCAACTTTAGAGAAATAAGTAAAAGTATTAAATTTAAATGTGCTTCATAACCTTCCAGTAGTTTCGACGAAATATCTTGTCCAAGATCAGGTAAGTTTTGCTATTGACGAGATATCTTGTCCAAGATCAGGTAAATTGTGCCAATGACGAAATATCTTGTCCAAGATCAGGTAAATTGTGCCAATGACGAGATATCTTGTCCAAGATTAGGTAAATTTTGCTATTGACGAGATATCTTGTCCAAGATCATGTAAATTGTGCTAATGACGAGATATTTTGTCCAAGATCAGGTAAATTGTGCTAATGACGAGATATCTCTGAGACAAAACTGTCCTATTACTCCAAGAGAATGAAAATCGAAGGAAAAACAAATTGTTTCTTGCCGAGAACTGGTGACAGTTTGGAATAAACTTTTGCATCACAGATTAGCCACTATAGGGTGGTTAGATAAACCACCAAGGGGAGGGTTAAACCTCCTGAAGGTTGTCTTGACGAGGTATCTCATCATTAGCAAAATTGGTCAGATCTTGGCCCCACCAAAAAAATTTTTCCTACTATTAAGCATAGATTGAACTCAGAATTATTTTTCTTCACAAACTTCCAAATTACACAATTTTTATCTGGCCATGGAAATTTTACTAAATATCTATATAGGTTTCATCTTCGGACTAATGATCTGTGCGAGTGTTTTAAAAAGCAGCCACAAGATGTAGAGCATTTACTTTTTAGTTGTCCTGCATTTAAAACTTCAAGAATGTGCCTGAAAAATGATTTGAGAAAATTAGGTGAAACATGGCCAGTGAAACTCAATGTTTTTGTAAAATCTAATCTGCTTTTCTACTCATTTGTTAAGTTCATAAAATCTTGTAATTTTAGTTAAATTGTTTTCCACTGTTTCTTTATTAAATCAACTTACTTCTGTAAGCCCCGTGTTGTACTTCTGTGGTGCACGGGGAGTTTGCTTTTGTTCAATAAAAAAACCACTTCAAGGGTTAAGCTTGTGTGCATACATTAGACGTTTGGTTATAGTGCTTTTCTTAAGGCATTTTAAAGTAAGAAATAAAAGTATGCTTTACAAACTAGTGGATCACATACATTTGACCTTTGTTTAGTGTTTTGCTTAAGTGATTTTAGAGGAAGAAATAGAAGAGATGTTGAAGCTTCTACTTGAACTAGTGTATAGCATGCAGTTATTTTTAGTATATAACGTGTTGTTTATTAAAAATGAGCTTTCGTTTATTTCCCTGCCTAGATTTATGTATGTAGTACTCATGAAATTTCTATCCATATAGAAAATTAAAACGAAATAGTACGCCTATAAATATATACAATAACAAATACGAGACTATAATTTAGAGAACTAATGATGCAAGCAATTACTCACACTGATAGAAATTATCAAAATTTTCGTATTTAGGGGTCATAAATTAAATAATTTCACATAAATAATAATATATCATTTATTTCGCTGACTAGTTTTATGTAAGAAACAATTAAAATGTTGCGAATTGCTTATGAGCATTATACACAATATTAGTTGTTTGAGAGTACGCCTAAACTATCTCCTGGTATACTTAATGGGGAATACTTAGAGAAGATATGTAAGATATATAAGATGGCGATAGTTTAGAGAAGTAAAATGCATGCGACCTCTCATATCTAGAACAAACGAACGAACAAAATTTGTACTGATGGGTTTCAGAACCGAAAAGCTTTTTTCCCTGACTAGTTTCATGTATGTTGTAGCCTTGATATTTCTACCAATGTAAAAAATTGTTGCGAATTGTTTAAAAGTACGCCTATGAATATACATAGGCGAGTATCAGGATAGTGCTTAGCTAAGCAATATGATGTGACCACTCATTTACATACGAACGGCGTAAACAATGACATTTCGTTTATTTCCCTGATTTGTTTTATGTATGTAGTAGCCTTGATATTTTTACCCATACAAAAATTGAAGCTTCATGAATTGTTTAAGAGTACGCCTACGAATATACGTAGGCGAATATCAGGAGATTGTTTAGACAAGTAAGATGATGCGACCACTCTCATTTACATACAAACGGTGTAAACTATGAGCTTTCGTTTATTTCTCTGACTAGAAGTAGACTTGATATTTCTGCCCTTATAAAAACGTTGCGAATCGTTTAAGAGTACGCCTATGAATATGCGTAGGCCAATATCAGGAGATTGTTTAGACAAGTAACATGATGCGACCACTCTCATTTACATATGAACTGCGTAAACAATGAAAGTTCGCTTATTTCCCTGAATAGTTTTATGTATGTCGTAACCTTGATATTTCTACCCATATAACAAATTAAAGCGTTGCGAATTGTTTAAGTGTACGCCTATAAATATACGTAATGGCGAATACCAGAAGATAAAACTTTGAGAAACAGATGAAAAATTGTTTTCTTCTTCCCTCCCAAGATGCACTCTATTTTATGAATTCGTAGATCATCGCACCCCCTATTTTTCGGAAGAAAGTAGAATTTTGAGATTTGTGACCTATGCTTTCCTCGTAAACGTCCCTCTTTCCCTTTTCTTTGGATCGAAAAGCCTACCCCTTCCCCACTCCCGGCTAAATAGTCCATAACTCAGTCCTTCATTCTTAACTCCAGACGCTTGTAGACTCAAATATTTTGTCACTTTCGCAACAGAGGCTGAAAAGACTTAAAACTCTTTCCGTGTTTACGAAAGAGTTTAACAGCACGGGAATCTGAGCAAAGAAAAATGTCTTTTTTACTCCCTTTTTGCCCTAGTCTCTATCTCTTAAAAGTGAACCGTCCTCTCATTGAAGAGAAGCACCTTTTGAGTTTTTTCTCTGGCAAAAAAATGTGTTTGTACAGTCAGTGTCTGTTAATGGCCGCCGATGAAAAAGCGGACAGGTTTTACAACATATTCCACTTCGATGCCTGTGCATTTCATTAGCCTGAATATAATTCATTCGTTGGGCGTAATGAAAAAACTATCGGCCTCCTATGTTAAATTAAGAAATAAATGTTAAAATATGTGCATTAGAATACGGTTTTTTTCCATTGTGCGTTTTTTGCTTGGCTCGCAATTTTTTGTGTTTCGAGGGGAAAACATTTCTGCTTTCAAAATACGAGTTAAAAGAATAATAATCCAAATTAAATCTCGCTTTCAAAAAACTTCGCCTTCTTTGTTTCTGCATGCTGCATTTACCATGGAAAAAACTTCTTTTTCTTCAAATCAAACTTTGTTATTGTTTTAAAAGAAAACATTGAGATTGCAGATTCTGTAATAAAAGCAATAATTTTATGTAGTTGCAATAATTGAAATACAGGGTTTTATGCAAGTTTTTCATTTGTGAATGCCTTTTTTTCTTCCAAAATATTTCCCTTGAAGCTTTTATTTTACTCAAATGAATCCTTTCATTTGTTTTTTATACATGACTCGACTGAGGTTTGAAATACATTTAAAGCATCCAGTAAGACATTTTTTAAATTAAATTCCAAATCACTACTTGATTATACTATTTAATACCATTATTCTTTTATACGATACAGAAACATGCGGAACAGATTCCTATAAAAAATAATGCGGAGACGATAACATTTTTATTTTGCACACATGCTATCTTTTCGAGTTTTCTTTTTAAATCTTTGAGCATCTAACTTTATTCTTGCAAATTTAATTTCAACTATGGTATTTGATCAATTTAAAGTGTGCATCCTTTCTTGTGAATATTTCCTGAACAAATCTTTCAACCCATTACTTTATTGTAAATTTAATTTCAATTATGGTATTTGAATCGCGTATCACTTCATGAATATACTCTTTCATGGATATTACTTTAGAATTGTGAAAAAATAAGAGCCTGTACCACATGTATAAAAAACAAATACAGATTCCTATAAAAATACTAAGGAGTAGATTCTATTCTTTAAAAAATTTTCATAGGTTAGATTTACATATTTTCGATTTTAAAATTTAAACCTCAACAGTATTCTTATGAACATTCAGCACTTATTCAAGCAATTTAAGTAATATGCCACGACTCGATTAATTGAGTATATTATTTTACAGTATCATATGAAAATTCCTGAAGAGATATTCCAATTTATAAATTATGTTAAAAGTTGCTATCATTTTTTCTCTTTCTGCAGTAAACCCGCGTTTTGTTTCACTACGAAAATAGACTTGAAAAGGTTTTCGGAGACATAAAATGTCTCCTACATTTTACGGAAGTAAAGGATGTCCCATAAATTTGTACATTTCAATAATCATAAAATCGGTAAATTGGTGTATTAGATGCGGTTTTCACCAAAAGGCTTGTCGAGGAGTCGGATTTTTTTTTTGCATAGGAAAAACAATAAGTTCAAAATTTCACCAATAGATGGCGCTATTACTGTCTCTTAATCAGATCAACATGGGAAATAAGCAGTTAAGAATGCGTAGCATTTATTAATTTACGTTTGTGAACATCTTACACTAGCAGTTGTTCAATATGTCAGCCACTGCAACCAAGGACATTGTAGAATAGAGTAGAGAGAGTGAATTTTCCATGGAGCTCCTGGGCCTAAGGATCCAGATAATAAAGACCGTGTGTTCCGAATACTTTTAGGTTATCAGAAACTCTCAACGGTGTAGCAAATTCTTGGGTGTCAATGACATCGTCTAAGCGTGTCATAACACAAAGAACAATTTCACGAGAAGTGCTCATCCACCAACGACAACATTTAGTTTAACAAAGATAATAACTTAATTCGCAGGAACTATTGATAATTCAGCTGTCGATAATGACTGACAGCTTTACCTTTTCCCTTTTTAAAGGAATTAAATTTGTATATTTTCGTCATGCAAATGATACAGTCATCTATCGGTGGAAATTTGAATTAAAAACTTTTTTATGCCAAAAATATCTGACTCCTCAACAAGCCGTTTAGTGCAAACCGCACTCTAATACTCTAATTTGATTTCAAATAAATCTTTGAAAAGTCTACAAATTTATGGATACTCTATTTGAATTAGGCAACTAACCCGACTTGATGCTTGCTTCAGATTTTACGTGCAACTACCCTCTGTATTCAAAGCTGGCTTCATATGATCTGAATATTAAAAAAAATCTTTTATTTTTTTTTATTTTTTATTTCACTGAGTATATTGAGTACGTTTCGTATACGCCTTACATACACATCATAATACATAGTACATAGAAACCACCCAATAATCATCTTAAAAAGTATTATATATGCTTAACTTTTTATTTTATTTATTTATTCATTCTAACGATCTACGGTCTATCTCGGCAATCTTGAGTGCTGCACGACTGTGTGGTGACGTTTTAAAGCTCTCAACGAGATATATATAGAAGTACACAAAGCACATTTTTATTTATTCATACTATCAAACAGATCATTCCAATTAGATAACTGACAAAAACAAATCAAAAGCAACACGAACTGCCTAGTAAAAACACAAAACAAAAGTTACGTAGAAGAATACTACAAATAAACGAAAAAAATGGTAGTTTGTGTCGAGGACACAAACCGTAGTTTTGACGTGAATACTCGAGCCTGATATTAGACAGTGGAATTAATGAATGAGGTAGATATAGGAAGTTTGAACGATTGTTTTTTTTTTTGAATTTTCAACAATTAATTTACAGCTTGAACGATTAAGGTGCAGTTTGATATTTATATTGAAGGTAATTTTATTGATTAAAGGCTTGTGATTGTAGTGTAGTTTGGTAGCTTTCGAATGTCACCATTTACGCAGTACAGTACAGTAGAATTTTGACATAGTGCGGACCCCATCCCTGCACTCAGTAGGCCTGCGCAGTTGGTCCGAAACTCAGGTATGGACATCCTTTGTCTACACGACGCGATATTTATCATCTGGGTGTTTCTTCTAGTTCTGAACACATAAAATTTTATATTTCTTTAAGTTCTATTCAATTATCACCAAGTTTTCATGAGCACGATTGTTGTCTAATATTCTTTGTAGCATATTTCCGTAACTTACTTAGACACCACTTATATGCAGTCTCCGCGTAATCCAAAGTTAGTGGCCCAAAGCTCGCTCGGCACAATAGAATTTCGACATATTTCCAACCACCATCCCGAGATCAGTGCCCCTGCGAACTCGGTTTGAAGGTCATGTCAGGTACGGCCATCCTTTGTCTACACGACGCTATATTTATCTTCTGGGTGTTTCTTTTAGTTCTGAAATCATAAGATAAAACATTTGTAACGCGATTTTGTGAAGCTCGAATTTCCATGCATGTACTTTCATGCCCATGGCTTTTCCGATTTTAAAGACCTATTCCCGTCAAAAATCACGAAGACAAAAAAACTCGATTTTCAATCGTTAGCGTTGTAAAATTTCTAATATGAATTAAATCGTCAAAGAAACATCACACTAAGGTTGGTTGTTAACTATTTATCATTTTAACAAATTGGGCAATTGGTAGATTTTAAAATACTTTTTGTTGAAAAAAGTTTCTTGAAAAATAAGTGTCGCGGTAGCCCAGTTGGAAGACAAATTAGCAACAGGAGGGATGCGAGTTCGGAGCTCGGTCCAGCCAAAGACACGGGGGCTGGTGCACGTTAAATCTGTCGCAGCCTCAGATCTTCTCGCGTTGGCGTGGTGTGGAAGTTTGGAGAGTGGGGTGCCAGCTCAGGTCTGTTCTTGTCATCTGACCGTGGTTCAAAATTACGAGGCGTTTCCTTGGATCTTTTCCTTACGAATGATCCCGGACCGTCGCCAATAGCCCGGTGTGTTGCTCCAGTGCGATGTTAATTAACTCTATCTACCATCTTGTAAAAAGTTATATTGCTAGTATTATAAGAGGTTACACGAATCTTTAACTCATTTAGTAGGCTGATAGTTTATTAGTCATTTTATCTGACTGAATTCCTGAAAAAAACTATAATAAATTGATAAATTATATGTTAACCCTCCCGATATTTGTCTCGACGAGGTATCTCGTCATTAGCAAAACTGACTAGACCTTGATGAACGAGATATCTCGTCATTTGAAGAAAATTGTCCGAATCTTGAAGTCTTCATCACCAAAAAATCAACAATATCTTGATAATAAAATATCTCGTCATTACCAGAGTTGGTCAGATCTTGGTGGACGAGATATCTCGTCGAAACCACGTGGAGGGTTGATTCAGAAAGTTAGGCTCAAACTGGTCAAGAGTCTCTTATGTAAGGGAAACGTGTAGAATTTATCGTTTATTTCTAGATTTTCTAAAATATGTATTGCCGGTCGTATATTCAGAAAACGTAACTACTTCTTTAAAATGCATTTGTATTCATGTGGGCATGCATAATCATTTTTCTTCAATCTGAATTCATATAAATCCTTGGCATGTTTATTCAAATTCTCCTTTCTTTCTGAGAACCAAGAAATCACGTAACACAAGCTGAAATAGTATAACAAATAAACCAAAATAATAAATATCGCCGCTGTGGTAAAATCTGATTATGTACGTCTTCAAATACAAATAATATCTCCACGAAAAACGAGCTTTGCTTAAGGTTATAAATCTTTTTTAAGATCAAGAAATTACAAGGAAAGCAGTCTTCAATGGTAAAAACAAAACAATATTTACTTAAAGTATTTGCTTTACATCTATTATTTTCGAGAATATAATATATATTCGAACGATGCAGTCATGAATTAAAATTAAAAACCATTTCCTAAATTTAGTGAAGACCGAATTTAAATCACGCAGTGTTCTTACTATGTGATATAAATATTAATTCGCCTTTCTTAATTTGAAAGCTGGCCCAGATTTTTTTTCTTTGCATCATCATTTCCTAAAATTTAAAATATCTAATACTCAGGTGAATAAAATGTACGCAAAGTATTTCATGATAGGAATTCTCTCTTAAAAATTATGAATATTCAGCACAACTTTTATCTGTCTGAAATTCTATTTGATAAGATTTTATTGGAAATAAGAAAAAATTTTTTATCTTGTTATCAAATCACAAATGCTGTCAAAGGGGAAAACTTTTTCTTGACTAAGAGCAAAACATTAAAGCAAAATTTTAAGTAAAGTTATGCAAGCGTGTAAAATTTGAATTCCTTTTGCATCCATAAAAATCTAATGTAATAATTATTACATTAGATTTTTTATGGATGCAAAAGGAATTCAGGTTTTACACGCTTGGATAAGATGAAGAACTTAATAATTATTAAGTTCCTTATCTTATCCAAAAGCTATTGATCTTGTTTCCTTTTATATTAGTATTATTTCTCTGACTCGAACCGTGGTAGCCCTGTTGGAAGAGTAACGGATTAGCAACCGGAGGGTTGCGAGTTCGAATCCAACCAAAGACCGTCGTGTACAAAGGGGCCGGTGCACGTTAAATCTGTCGTGGCCTAAAATGTCCTCACTTTGGCGTGGTGTGGAAATATGGAGAGTGGATATTACTCGGGCCACGGTAACCCAGTTGGGAGAGTAGCTCAGGTGGTGACATGGTCATCTGACTGTGGTTCAAAATTACTGGGTGTTGTCCTCGAATCTTTCCCTTCGGATTTGATCCAGGACCGTTGCCAATAGCCCGTTGTGTTGCTCCTGTACGACGTTAATTAAAATACCTACCTATTACTCTCAGCTGTTTTCAACTTCTTGCGAATGCTGAAACGGTTTAAATTGTGTAAGACGTATTTCATTTCAACGGGATGACCTTTTGACCAGCGTATTCACAAATAATTTCACAATAATTTGGACTGTAATCCAAATAGTTAGCGGACTTACTCTCATATATTTGAACGATTAAATGTCTAAACTGATGATATTTTTATTTTCAGAGATCCTGAAATACTAATTACAACATTTGACTGGAATCATTATAGCACTTATGGTAAAATTTTCAGGTGCTAAATTAAATATATTTCTTGAGATTATTCTTCGTTGTAATAAACCAGATTTAAGGTGATGTATAAACTAGAAATCAAGAAAATTGACCCCAGAGTATGGATTTTGAATTTTGCTTCACAATATTTTTCAATTTCTTAGCTTTCAAACGATACCAAGATCTTGTAAATATTAGAAATATTTTTATAGTTATAAGGATTTTTCGGAAGGTACTGTCACCAGTACGAACATATTTCCAAAACTTGAAACTCAATTTCTGAAGAACTGATTTCGCAATACGATGCTTTCTTCAGAGATAACGTAACGATGAATTCATCTATTATAATTATTTTTGTATCATTATTATCTATATAAAACAGTGGATATTTTGAACCTCGATCAGATTTATTAGTTAAGAAATTAATTTTTATTTGATTTTTAAATGTTAAAATTCCTGAAAAAATCTTGATTTTTAGACTTACTTGGTGAAAACAATTTTAAAAATAACCTATTCCCTCTAGCAACTTGATTAGGAGTCAAAACGTGAAAAATAATATCAGGAATAATTTCCAACAGGAATTCTCTTTCTGAATAAATTATAATTTGAGATATTTGTTCAGAAAACGTGTTATTTAGCTGATCATATCTAAATTAGATAATTAATAATTATCTTAATCTGATTTTTTCTCGATAAGGGGATTTTAAGCATAAGCCAATGACTCTGAAAGAAGACTGGATTTTTAAAGTCAAAATTTAAAAAAAAAATCTAGTGTATACGTGCATTTTAGAAGACACCCAGTGGTTTTCGTAACCAGTGTTATATTTGCACAGTATTTTACTACAAATTAGATTACAATGCTATTTCATACCGCATTTTTTATTCGATACTTGAAAGGACCAATAAAATCGCAAATTATTATATTTTTGCTTTTTGTTCAATTAGTTCCCGATACATTTGATTGAAATGATTGACTTGCCAAGAATTTACTTTGGATTAAAATAAATAAACTTGCTGAGATTATGCATAGTCGCGGAAAAAAACCGAACCACCCCTCTTCATTCGAGAAATTTTAACAGTGGAGAAAGTTCAAAGATGGCGTTCGACAGGAACTAACGTCTTCTAAACATTCAAATCCATAAAATCTGCATAAGGGACCGTCTTCATATTAAATTGAGCACCAACTTCATAATTTCCAATGAAAACTCCCTATTTCGAATCTATATCAAAACTCAACTTCAGATACCAAATTTCATGTCATTAAGTCTTACCATTTCGAGGTTATGAATACAGAAAGATTGGAGCTTTGTTAAATCAGTTTCTTAGACTTTTATAGGTATCTTCCTAAATAATATATCTATGCGTTGATATTTTGTGTACCCTGTTACAGTTAAACAACCCAAATAAAGTTCACCTAATATTTTATTTTAAAAATAGATTTTTGTGTGAAATAATAATTTTTAAATTAATGTTTGAAAAAATTATCAATTGGAACCTTACTATATTTTGATAGGAATCAATTCAAAAGAACTTCTAATATGACCATGCAAAATTTCAGCTCATTCCAATGGTAAGCTTTTACGTTACATTAAATTTTCCTCATGGCGATTTTAGGGGGCAGCCAAAAGTTTTAAAAACGTCTGACGGACCTCGGATAATAATCCTCGGATCGTTTGCACTTGCATAATAAATATAATAATGTAATTCTCGAATCATGTTTACTTGCACAGCAAATATATTAATTCTCGGATGGTTTGCACGCGCTGCCAAATAACAAGTCTTGTTAATATTTTAAACAAGTCTGCTGAGAGATTAGGTACCAAGCAGTCAATATTTCCGTATTCAGGGCTAGATTTGTCTAGCCCTCTGAAAGGTTCACACTAATAAATCCACTTAACAACCTGCATGACATCTAAACAGTTTTCACCTTCTTGACCAATAGAATTTTCCAAATGATTCCATTCTATGTAAATGAGAAATAGAATATTTTATAAGGATTCCTTTCTAAGGAAAGGAGCAATGAAATCATTTCAAATGATTCTATTCTAAGTAAATGAATAATAGAATGTTTAAAAAGGATTCTTTTCTAGGGAAATGAGCAATAGAATCTGTCAGAAGACTTCTATTCCGAGGAAAGGACTGAATCAATGTAATATATGTTTTCAGAGGTTAGGCGAGTCCATAGATTATTTCAACCAATAGGTGTGGCTATTTATTCATTAAACGTGTTGTGGAGTATAAACAATAATACACTAATCAGAGGAATATCTTGAACAGTTCATTCTGCATTTCGTCTGATTGGATATTTGAGTGAAATAATAAAAATTAACGAAATATGGCCACCACCCCCGCATAAGTAAGTATACTGTCACGAAAACCATGAAATATGGAACGATATCGGAATTATGAAACTAAAAAATCAAATGTTTTCTGGACTATTGACTGCTTATTTATCAGATAACAAAAACACTAATCTTTCTCAAAAGCGAAATCAAAATTAATTGAAAGACTGTGAACCACATTTACTGCTACGTTATTTAACAGTTATTTTTAAATTTACGATTAATACAAATATTTCATACCGACTGTTTAAAATAGCAAGAACACACAAGCATTAATCTTCCGCAACGACTTTAGAAAAACGGCAAAACCCCAGCATCCATTTCCCAACCATGTCGTGTATCTTTCCCTTCGGGTTTGATCAAGGCCCGTAACCAATAGCCCGTTGTGTTGCTCCAGTGCGACGTTGATTAAATACCTACCCAACTAAGTCGTGACAGTCGCGGAAAAGTGTAAAGTTATTCCCATTCTGAATGCCTTGTTAACTGCTCGGAATGATGAAAACACGCTTAAGAGTAAAGAAAATCGAAATTCAAATAGGAAAGGGATGCGAAGAAAAATATAACCCTTTAGGATGTACAAAGTGGTGGCATCTGAACAAAAAGAACTCGCCTCACTTTTGTTACAAAATTCGTTACACAATTCAATTTGTTATGGTGTTGCAAAGATTTGTCGCAGACCCACAAAAAATACGAAGGAAAAAATAAACCTTCAGTTGTGCTAAGATGGAGCATCGGAACAAAAAGGACTAGCGTTTCTTTTGTTACAAAATTCGTTACACGGTGCAATTTGTTCTGGTGTAGCAAATATTTATCGTAGATCCACAAACTAAACCATCATAGTAAGCATGAAGATTGTGAGTAATATTCATAAACAGTTCTGTAACTCTCTAAATGGTTTCGACGAGATATCTCGTCCATGAAGATCTGATCAATTTTGTTAACGATGAGATATATCGTCATCAAGATGATGCCAATTTTTGGATAATGACGAGATCAAGATTTGGTCAGAATTCTTCTAGTGATGAGATATCTCGTCCATCAAGATCTGATCAAATTTTGCTAATAACAAGATATATCGTTGTCAAGATGCTGCCGATTTTTGGATGGCGAGATCAAGATCTGGTCAGTTTTCTTCTAGTGACGAGATATTTCGTTAATCAAGATCTGCCAATGGTTTGGCTAATGACGAGATACCTCAAGACAACCACCCGAAGAGTTAACACTCACTTTAGTTCTAGGCTAAATATAAATATTTCATAACAATTATGTAGAATACCAAGAACTCAAGCATTCATCTTCCGCAAGAGCTTTAGAAAACCGGCAAAAGTCCAGCATCAGTTTCCCGACCCAAGTCGTGACAGGCGCGGACAATTGCAAAGCTACCCCCATTCTGAACGCATTGTTAACTGCTCAGAATGATGAGAATGCGCTTGAGACTAAAGAAAATCGAAATTTTAAAAAGCCAAAAGAACACGTCGGAAGCAGAATCCCTTCGGTTGTGCGAAGGGTTCCGTTCGAATAAAAAAGACTTGTGCCATTTTCGTCGCAAATTCGAATTGAACGCTTTTCATCGAGTCCTTCCTCACCCTTTACAATCATTCAGAAGGACCTTTCAAGCAGAAATTTGCGCTCCCTCTTCACAGCAGAGGATGAATTTATTACTCTTATCGCACAGATCTCAGAATTTTCGGAATAAATATTTTTCCATGGATCCGGCGTTGCTCACTCTATCTTTCCCTCACCTTCCAGGATACCGAATATATCAAAAAGTTTCCATTTTCCACAGTTTCCTGGCACATTCCTCGTCTCATGTCAATAAAAGGCTTTCGCCTTTGAGGTACGTTGGAATTTCGACGCATTTCAGACTCATACCCATCTGCTGACCAGAAATATGATATGTACGTGTGCAGATCTTTTCGTTGGCTTAGTCTTCTTGAAGGCTTTCATTTATATTTAGATTATCAGGAAATAAAAGGCTATCCCCTTTGTGGGGGTACGTTGGAATTTTGACACATTTCAGACTCATGTGCATCTTCTGACCAGAAATATTTCGTGAACGCGTCTTCTCGTTCGCTTAGTCTCCTTGGAGGTTTTCATTTGTATTTAGATTATCCAGAAATAAAAGGTTTTTCTCCTTTGAGGTACGTTGGAATTTTGCCACATATCAGACTCATACCCGTCTGCTGACCAGAAATATACGTACGTGTGCAGGTCTCTTCTTTGGCTTTGATTTTTGAAGGCTTTCATTTGTATTTAGATTATCGAGAAATAAAAGGTTTTCACCTATGAGTTACGTTGAAATTTCGACATATATCAGGCTCATATCATCTGCTGACCAGAAATATTTCGTGAACGTGTGCAGGTCTTCTAGTTGGCTTAGTCTCCTTGAAGGCTTTCATTTGTTTTTAGATAACCAAAAAATAAAAGGTTTCACCTTTGAATTACGTTGGAATTTCGACACATTTTAGACTCATACTCATCTTCTGATCATAAATATTTCGTGAACGTGTCTTCTCGTGGCTTAAATTATGGAGAATTATTATTTGTTTTAGATTACGGAGAAATATAGGCGATAGGGTTGGTCAATTTTTCATAATTTTTATATACAAATCGCCTGTGGTGGGAAAAGTTGTGTATTGGTACAAAACGTTTGTGAATATAATTTAGATCCTGCATTTTTTACCAGCATTGGAAGAAGTTGTTAAGCATTTGCCGAAACTCGCATGAAACAATACCAAATTCCAATTACGACAGTTTTTCAACTACACAGTATGCTATAAAAATCATTTTGTATTCTTTTAAATGTCGAAATAGTTGCTGCGTATTAGATACGTATGTATGGCAGCATGTAATAACCATCAACTCGGAAAAACAAAACTTGGAGATTCTGCCTGTTTGACTGGCAAGGAAGAACTCATTGAAATTCGCATGAAATGATAACACATTCCAATCACTACCGTTATTCAACCCCGTTAAGTCTAGGTTTTTATATACTCAACATGTAAAATCCGTCAACTCGAAAAAATCTTGGAGATTCTGCCCTTTCGATTAGCATGGAAGAAGTTGTCTAGCCTTTACCGACACTCGCATGAGAAACAAGATTCCAATCACGTAGTTTTTCAACCCTGCTACATTTATAGCTTTTTGAATGTCCAAAAAATTGTTAAATATTATATACTTATATACGCTGCATGTAATAATCGTCAACTCGTAAAAACAAAATTTAGAGATTCTGCCTTTTTGACTAGCAAGGAAGAAGTCATCGAAATTAGCATGAAACAATACCAAATTCGAATCATGGCAGTTTTTCAACCCCACTATATGCTGTAAAAATCATTCTACATTATTTTTAATTTTAAAATGTTAAGTATTAGATACTTTAGTAAGCATATAATAAGCCATGAACTCGAAAACACAAAACTTGGAGGTTCTGCTTTTTCTACTAACATGGAAGATGTTGTCAAGCATTTACCGACACTCGCATGAGAGACAATAAGATTCCACCCTTTCATCATTGGTACCTCAGTGGAACACCAGGAGAGTTGCTTGCCTTCAATTTGACCCGGAAAGTTTTCTCTATGCTTTCCAGGCTCCGATCTCGCCATTTGAAAAAAATGATTTTCATTGATGGCCAAAAATCCTTTCCCACCTGTATAAAGTGCGGTTTATTACCAGCCTCTCCCTCACACATCCTGAATTGTATTAGAGCCACACATGAAGACATTTTTAAGGACCCATCTGCCATTGCCCAAAACCGTTTCTTGCACAGACTCTATGACTTAGTGTAATTTGGTTTTTTACACTGGGATAAGAAATAAGAAGACAATAAGATTCCAAACATGAAGTTTTCAACACCGCTATGTTTATATCTTTTAAAATGTCCAAATAAATGTTAAGTTTTAGATACTCGTATAATCAACATGTAATAACCCTCAACCGAGAAAACAAAACTTTGAGGTTCTGCCTCTTTGACTAACATGGAAGATGTCAAGCATTTACCGACACTCGCATGAGAGACAATAAGAATCAAAACATGTAGTTTTTAATCCAGCTACGTTTATATCTTTTTAAAGTTCAAATAAGTGTTAAGTTTTAGATACTCATGTAATCAACATGTAATAACCCTCAACTCGAAAAAACAAAACTTAGGAATTCTGCCTTTTTAACTAGCACTGCAGAAGTTGTCAAACATTTCCCGAAACTCGCACGAAACAATAAACAGATCCAATTAAGATAATTTTTTCAACTCCTCTACGCCTGAATATTTATAAATGTTGAAATGTCTCATCATTTAATTCTTTTATATGAAACCACCGATCCCTTTCTTCGAATTATCGGACATTTTGTTATGTCCTGTCCTAGTCTAGTGCCGCATATTTTAAATTTAAAAGTTAATTAGACACGAAGAGTGTAACGTGCAAATCCATTACTTTATTTTGAATACGTAACTTATGTATGAAATCGAAACGGCTAAGCAACACTGAAAACCGGCCATTTTCCATATCAATCTGTTCTCAGCTTTCTTTTACTTCTCACATCATTTTTACGTAGCTTCTTTTTTTTCTCCGATCAACAAAAAATGAATTTGAAAACCCTTGTCCTTTTCCCTAGCGAAGCAGTTTTTATACACATACAGGGTATCAGAAAAATTAAAAACACACTAACGCTCTGTTTTTGTACAACTCATTATCTTTATTTGTTGCGGGTAGATGTGAAGATTTGTTTTTATGCTGAAGAAAACACGTTTCTCTTTTTGTTAGGTTCTTTCATTAGCTTTTTTTCGTCATCCGATATTAAGAAACGAAGACTTATTTTGAAACTAATTCATTTCGTTCGTTTTTTTTCAGGCTTTGTGATGACTACATTGTGTGAGGAGATATACGTCTGGAATCGTCAGCAAAATTAGGCATGGGATTATATCGTTTTGTAATCAGATCCCCTAATGAAAAGATCTCGAACAAAAAAGGCTCGTATTTGATACGGAAAGAAACATTTGTTTCAGTTTGCGTGAAATGTAAAGAAAAGGTTTACCAAATTGAGTGCTGAGACTTTTTTTAGCACGTTCACACGCCGTTGACGTAGCATATGTTTAAAATTTTGCTTTCTTTGCAATGAGTGTGAAATTAACGCAATCAGTATTTTTACACCTTTAGCGTTTGAACTTATTATCAGGTTTTTTAATGAGTAACTAGATTTATAAGTAATTTAATCAGTTGCAGAATTTACTTTTTAATGAGAAACATTTTAAGAACAGAAATGTAATAATGTAATAGTTGCCTTTGTCTTTAATTTTACGTTTTTTGCCATATTATTAAATTAATCTTAGGATTATATGCTTTTGTAATCCGATCTCCTAATGAAAAGATCTCAACTAAAACCGGTCCATGCTAGATAGGGAAATAAACATTCGTTTCATTTGGCTTGAAACAAAGAAAAGATTTACAGAATTGGAGTGCTGAGATTTTTAGCACGCTCACACGCTGTTGAAGTATTATATGTTGAAAATTTTGCTTTCTTTGCAGCGAGTGTGAAATTAATGCAATCGGTATTTTTATACCTTTTGCGTTTGAACTTATTTTAAGGGTTCTTAATGAGTAAATAAATTTATAAGTAATTTAATCAGTTGCAAAATTTACTTCTTAATTAGATAATACGATAGGCTGGAAATTCTACGAGTTTTAAATGTGCCTAGTGCAGTTCACAAGAATATATTTCAAAAATCGAATTGTTACAATGTAATAATTGCCTTCGTTTTAATTTTTGTGTACATTGTCATATTATTAAATTAAGATTTCTTAGGATTGTATGTTTTTGTAATCAGATCCCTTATTGAAAAGATCTTAAATGAAAAAAGGTTCGTACTTGATAGAAAAGGAAACATTTGTTTCAGTTTGCGTGAAATGCAAAGAAAAGGATTACCAAATTGAGTGCTGATATTTTTTAGCACGTTCACACGCTGTTGACGTAGTATTCGTTGACAATTTTGCTTTCTTTGCAATGAGTACGAAATTAACGCAATCGATATTCAATATTTTTACGCCATTTGCGTTTGAACTTATCAGGTTGTTAATTGAGTAACTAAATTTATAAGTAATTTAATCAGTTGCAGAATTTACTTTTTAATTAGAGAATACTGTAGGTTGCGAATTCAACAAGATTAGTATGTTCCCTAGTGAGATTTACAAGAATGCATTTTAAGAATAGAATTATAAAAGTGTAATGTAACAATTGCCTTTGTCTTCAATTTTTTGTTGATCATATTTTTAAATTGCGCTTAGGATTACATCGTTTCGTAATCAAATTCCATAATGAAAATATGGAATTTGATATGAAAATATGAATATGGACTGGCAACCACACTGTTGCGACTTCGAAACTCTGTCCAATCAAAGACCATCATGTACGCGGAGCCGGTGCACGTCAAACCTGTCGTTGCCTCAAATGTCCTTACGTTGGCGTAGTGTGGAAATTTGGAGAGTAGGTGACAGCTTAGGTGTTGACATCCTCATCTGACCGTGGTTTACAAGTTGTCCTCGGATCTTTCCCATTCGGGATTAATGCCGGTCCGTCGCCAATACCCTTGTGTTGCTTCGGCGTGACGTTAGTTTGCTACCTACCTAATGGAAATATCTCAACTAAAAAGAGGATAAGAATGATGTGGTTATCTTAGCACGTTCACACGCTGTTGACGTACATAAGTTGAAATTTTACTTTCATTGCAGTGCGTGTGAAATTAACGCAAGCAGTGTTTTACACATTTTGAGTTTGAACTTATTTTAAGGTTTTCAACCATCATAGAGATGGCTCGTCATTTATTGATTGTTAACTTTCTGCGGGATTCACAATCATAATTCCACTTTACAATCTGCAGTCTTCCCTGCATGACTTCTAAACAATTTTGACCAAGAACAATGTAACCTTTCCAATAAATTTTAATCTAAGGAAATGACCAACAGAATCTTTCTCCAAAAGATTCTATTCCAAAGAAAGGACCAATAATGTATCCAAAGAATTCTATTCAAGTGGATCAATATAATATTTCCAAATGTTGAAAGAATGCGGATTCTTTCAGCCTAAATAGGGGCAGTTATTTAGTCATTAAGTATGTTGTGGGGTAAAAACTATACTACACTACTGGGAAATCTCGGGACTCTCAGAGGGTTAATGAGGCTAAAATACATTGGTTAGTAAATACCATTAACGTGACTGATCTTAGTTTTATACTCCATACATATCTCTAATATTTCGGTTAGAAAAGGTAGGTTAAAAAGAATCCCATGTGCATGCAAAAAACGTTTGTAACTATTTTTTAACAAAGCATCACATGCGGTATGTTTATCCTCTAGAAGAAATTATTGCTAAAATATTCCTATGTCGAAAGGTGGTTATGAAAAGGTTATCTCTACCTTTTTTTATCGACTGCTAAGTAAACTTGAACAAATACATTTATTAGAAATAACCTTTTATGATTTTGGTGCAGCTCGCCATAAGCTGTAATGTCTTAGAAAAAGTGTTTTAGTTTTGTGTGAATTGTACCTCGCGTATATAAATGCTTTTCAGCCTTCCTCTAATCACAGAAACAAAGCACCTGATGAGATAATAAATTATTTAAGGAGAAAGTTGCTTATAATATTCCGTTGTGAAAAAAGTTTTTGCAAGTTGCTCTTATTTCCATACTTTTTTTCTCGTTACGCATAAGTCAAAAGTAGGCACAAATCGATTCGCGGCAAATGATATTCTATTCATGTTGTCTGCTAGCAACCAGAAAGGAAAAAACAAGAAATGACGAAGGATCTTAGCCGAAGAATAGGAAATGCTTTATTTTCTTCATTTCCCTTGCTTCTTTTTGACTCTCAACTCTTGCTTGCATTGATTTCTGTCTTGAACAAAAACACTGAGAAACCAAAAACAAAAATCGAAAACCGCAGAAAAATGCTCGAGAGTTCCAAGTTGTAATTATTTTCGCTATAAATCTTCGATTTGAAAACGCGGAAAAAACATGCATCTATTCCTAAAGGAATATAAAAGTATCATGAGGTAAGTGGGGAAAAAAGGACAGATAGGAATTCCATGAAAAGATGCGACGAGAATTTGTTTTCCAGTTTTTTCCGCACGGAAATCAAATAATAGCCCTGATGCAAAGCCAAACATCATTTCTTTCAGCTAACTTCTAACCAGGAAAATCAGAATGGGTTTTCATATTTACCTCTCAAGAATGATAATTACGTGAAGTTTGAAAAAGACAGTTTGTTTTAAGTTGTGAAGAATGTAACAAAACAAATCTCTTCTCTGAGTGAGAATGTTAATTAAAAACTTCGCGTCAAGTTGAGAACAATGAATGCGCTGGCAAGTTCCATCTGCCTTCATTGTGTTGTCATTTATAAAAATGGAATACATCTCTTTGTTCTGCGTCTTTTATGACTAATCGTAATGTTCTCGTTTGTTCTTGGAGACAATATGCCTATTACATTTGTTTCTCTAGTTTAAATCCTAACTGTTTAATTTCAGACTTGCATTTCCTCTTTTAAGAGACTGAAATATTTTTTTAATTATCTAACTAATCTAAACTCTTGATGAATGAAAACTATACAGCGAGATCGAAAATTCACGCAGCTTTATCTTCAAATGTCTATGTGTAGATGGCGGTAGCGTTTCTGAGGAGAAACGTTCTTCCGGTACTTATTCCAGACGTGACGTCACTTGGCTTGTTTAAGAATACGATTTTAGCACGTGTTCCATCATTATGTTGTCATTTATTAACCCTCCTGGTGATGGTCTCGATGAGGTATATCTCGTCAATAGCAAAACTGATCAGATCTTGATGGACGAGATATCCCATCATTACAAAAAACTGATCAGTTCTTGTTCTCCTCGAGATAAAAATATCAGCAATATCTTGATGACGAGATATCTCGTCATTAGCAAAATTCATCAGATCTTGATGGACGAGATATTTCGTCTTGGAGAGTCAAAATGGAATATTTGGCTTGTAGTGTTTCTTGGGACGAATGTGTTTCTATACGTATTCCAGATGTGACATCAATTGGCTTGTTTTAGAATACAATTTTAGCACGTCTTCCATCACTGTGTTGTCATTTATAAACCTCTTCGTCTTGATAGACATCTCTCGCCAATGTCAAAACTGACCAGATCTTGATGAACGAGATACCTCGTCATAAGAAAAAACTGACCAGATCTTGATGAACAAAATACCTCGTCATAAAGAAAAAAACTGACCAGATCTTGATGAACGATATACCTCGTCATAAGAAAAACTAACGAGATCTTGACTAACGAGATACCTCGTCATAAGAAAAAAGCGGCCAGACTTTGATCTCCTCATCATCAAAATGTCGGCAATATCTTGAAGAGGCAATATCTTGGTTGTAAAAATAATGCAACTGATCATTAAAAAATTAATTGAATATTCCCTCTCTAAACGAGATAAGGAGCAGTGGTAGCCTAGTGTTCAAGAGTGGGTCTGTGAGTTCGAGACTTGATCCAACCAGAGACCGTCTTGTATGTGGGGCCTGGTGCACGCTAAATCTGAAGTGATCTTAAATGTCCTCACATTGGTATGGTGTGAAAGTTTGGATAATGGGGTGCCAATAAAATAACACCCAATCCAACCAAACAACCTAAATAAAACACTGATTAATAATAACCAATTAGCTAATGCAACAATTAAGTGAGTGATTACCAAATCTCGCATCACGTATGACCGAAATCTTCACTAGAGCAAGCTTTCGTTCTGTTTAGCTTTGCCACCAAGTTAGAAGGATAAATATTGCGTTTCACTCAAAGCCATACTCCTTACGGATATGCAAACGAAAGCATTCTTTTCTATGGTGTTCCAAGAGCAATAAGCCAGAACAAAATTAGTTACCTGTTCTTTTAATGTTTAATCCTCTGAGGGGCTAACACACATAATACCCCCATGCAACCTGCAGTCTTTCTTGCATGACTTCTAACTGAACCTCTTGATCAATACAATCTTTCCAAAGGATTCTATTCTAAGGAAAGGAGGAAAAAAATCTTTCCAAAGGATTCTTTTCTAAGGAAAGGAGGAAAAAGAAACTTTCCAAAGGATTCTATTCTACACATAGAATGGGCTTATATAATCGTTCCAAAGAATTGTATTCCAAGAAATGTACCTAGAATCGTTACGAAGGACTCACTGTTCAAAGTTCTCACGTTCAAATTCACTGAAGAAAAGTCCCAATAGAAGGGATATAGAATAATAGCTAAAGATTAAAAGAATCCATGGAATCATGGGAAATATTATTATATTCCAAGAGATTATATTCTAGGAAATTACCAACAGAATCGTACTAAAGGATTATATTCCAAGGAAAGAATCAATAGAACAACTCCAAAGGATTATTTTATAAGAAAATAACCAACAGAATCTTGCTAAAGGATTCACTTCCAAGGAAAGGAGGAATGAAATCATTCCAAAGGATTCTATTCTAAGAAAAGGATCAATAGAATCTGTCTAAAAGGTAAAAGAATCCGAGGATTCTTTCACCCAATACGTTTGGTTATTGAGTCATTAAATATATTGTGGGGCAAAAGCAACACTACAATACTCGCAAACCTAGCGACACTCACAGGGGTTAATAATACTTAACAAAGGGCTTAAATTTTCGGTTGTATCTATTAATATGTATTAGGCCCGGACATTACAACGCTTTTCGTTAGATCACGTAGAATAACTAGGTTCCGAGTACTAAGATAGATTGAGAATCACTTAACGTCTAAAAGTAGTACACGGGACTGAAAAATCTTCTAAGAGGCATCCAAGTACATTAGGAGATTGAATGGGAAGCATACCAATTTTCAAACTCACTGAACCTGACATAGACAACCCTCATTCTGTGACCAAAATCAGAATTTTCTTGGGGTGTTCACCTTGCTAAATTGAATAGACAATAACTAGCACAATGTTTGTTTAAATCTTTTATAAAGTCGACTTATCCTTCTCATTAACACTCTACGCAACTCTACTGGAGAACTGCATATCATTAGGCTATTTAATCATTTATAGTGTTTAAGTGAAAAATATCTAATGTCTCTAAACGAGTACATATCTGTACTCAATGAGCTACATTAATTCATACGTCTGTACTTAACTGGTGACAGAAATCCACATGTTTGTACGTAACGGATTACATGAATATACGCCACTGTATTTAATGGGTTACACTAATTCATACATATGTACCCAAAGGGTTAAAATTAATCCAAGCTACTGTACTTAAGGAGTTACATTAGTTCACACTTATGCACTTTACGGATTACATTAATCCACTAATTTAAGCATATGTACTTCAAGAGTTACATTGCTACATTTGTATGCACGTAATGGCTACCTTGATCCATGCGTTTGTACTTATCGGGCTACATTAATCCCATGCCTATACTTTATGGGTTACCTTAGTCCACACTTATGTAAACGGGTTACATTAATCTCCACATATATACTTAAAGGGTTACATTAATCCTTACATGTGTAATTAACGACACATTGGACAACTTTAATCCAGACTTAACGACAGCTATGGGCAACATTAATCCACATGTATGTACATAAAGGGTTACATTTTTACACACGTATATACTTAATGGGCTACATTAATCCACGCGCCTGTACGTAATGGGTTGTATTAGTTCAAACGTATGTAAATGGATTACATTAATCTACACATATATACATAAAGGGGCTTAATCCTCATGTCTGTACTTGATGGGTTACATTAATCAACACGTATTTACTTAACGGGCTACATTAATCTACATGTCTGTACTGAACTTACATTAATCTACGTGTCTGTATTTAACGGGTTGCATTATCCCTAAGTCTACTTAACCGATTGCATCAATACCCATGTCTGTACTTAACGAGTTAAAATCAAAAGATACCTAGTGGCACTTACCAAACCATTGGACTTTGTACTAGGTTAATATGTTTGCACAATATATGCAGACAACAACGGTTCACATCTACGACACCATATTGTTGAGTATAGAGTATTGTTAAAAAAGAAGCTTGTCAATATGGGTAACTCTATACTCTTTTCTTTAGTTTTGTATGTTTTTGTGTTGCATTTGAGCTTGTCTTTATGCGTGTGCCTTGTTAGTTGTTTTGCCTGGGCTTATTTGCCTGATTGACTTTTTGCCAGTTTTGCTTTTCTTATTTTGCCTTTCTATTTGTGGTGTTTGGTGGGGGCTAATTTTGGCGAACTGCCGCCCACACGCAGAAAACACCATATTGTGTTGACTGTGTGATCTCCCTGATGACGCCCTGATCCACCAACACCACTTCATTCTTTTGAAATTTTCTTAGTTTTATATAATATACAAGTATTAATTTTATATAATATACAAGACTATAATACAAGAAAAATCTGTGACATTGAAACAAATTATTCGAATGACGAGAAGCATGTTGAAGTGTACTAGATTTGCAAAAAAAATTGTCTTAGTTTATGTAGGTGTGTAAGAAATTATGAAAGTAAATCATGATAAATAAAAAAAGTAAAGGAAATATACTTTTTTTATTATAGCTGGCAACGATTACTAAGCGGAACACCCTGTACTATAGGTTATGAATTAAATCATATGTTCCATACAGCGCCAATCAATGAAATTTGTGCACTGCATACAGGAGCTCCAATCATTACAATAATTTTTACGACTGGCACTCTAGACTACTTATTTTCAGAAAGTATATGTATAAATCTAAAAAGTTCAACAATTTTTTAATATTGGAATAGTAATCCTTACTTACATAAATCTTAAAAACAATAAGAAAATAAGAAAATCGCTTTTTGTCGAATGTGACACTTTCTTACTAATGTTTATTTAACTTTGGACCTCAAGGCAAAAATTTCCGTTAAAATTAGATATCTGAGAAAGTTATGTCCATACTGAAAGCATTTGTCGCTTCTGCTGTCGTATAAATTGATTTCTGTGGTCTGATCTCAAAAACCAAATAAATTGATAAAGTTATAATAAAACATCACAGCTTAGAAAACCGGTAATGAATGGTAATTCTCATTAATCTCCAAATGAAGTAAAATTAACAGCGAACAAAATATTAAATAGTGCAATTATTGATAATTGTCTGTTTTTAATTCACAGCCTTAAAGTTTAAAATGAAGATGATAGAGCACTTTTCTGAGAAATGAAAATGCGGTTTCAATGTATGTTTTAGTACATTTTTAAGCGAACTACCAATATTAAAATGAATAGAAGTTCACTTTTAAAGAAATGGGAATTTAAGTTTTGCCATTGATGCAAATAGAGTTTACTCAGTTATATTGGGGTGAAAATGTGAAGTACTTTCAACGACAAAATATGAATCAATTTTAAGAGTTCATTGGATAATCAAGAATTTGAAGCTTTTCATAAATAAAAGTGGCACATGAAAGAAAGTAAATTCTCAAGTTGAAATGCTGTCATGAATATGGCGTATGGAATTCACACTGGTTATGTCAAGTGAATCAGAAATCATTTGGATGATCTCCAGTGTCTGTACTTCATTTGTTGTTATTTTATTTATCAGCTCTCTGTTAGTCAACGCAATATAAAAAGAGTGTCAAACCATTATTTACCATTTGTAAATAAAAACAATCGAGAAACGTGGTATTTGGGCTGAAGGCAATTTTTCTGCTTTATAAGTGAGCATTGCACTGGAAGATCGAAGATGTCCAGTTTAAACTCACCCTGGTTATTTAACTGGTTTCCTGGTTTAACCCCCAAGACCACGTACTCACTAGAAAACTGTAATATACCATGAATATTCGAATCAACAGTGCCCAGAGGTCACCTTGTAACAGCTCACCAGAGTCGAATCCACAGTGCCCAAAGGTCACCTTGTAACAGCTCACCAGCGTCAACTTAACAGTGCTCTGAGGTACCTTCTAGTAGCTCACCAGCGTCGTATCCACAGTGCTCAGAGGTCACCTTGCAGCAACTCCCAACAACGTCAAATTCACAATCCTCTCAGAGATCAACTTGTAGCAGGTCACCAGCGTCGAATCCACAGTGTTCAGAGGTCACCTTGTAACAGCTCAGAAGAGTCGAATCAACAGTGCTCAGAGGTCACCTTGCAATAGTTCACTAGCATCGAATCCACAATGATCTGAGGTCACCATATAACAGCTCATTAGCGTCGAATCTACCGTCATCAGATGTCGCTTTGTAATGGCTCACCAGCGTCGTTGAATTAATAGTGTTCAGAGGTCCTTTGGTAACAGCTCACCAGCGTCAATTTAACAGTGCTCAGAGGTCACCTTGAACAGCACATCAGCGTCGAATCCAGTGTTCAGAGGTCACCTTGTAACAGCTCACCAGCGTGGAATCCAGTTATCAGAGGTCATCTTGTAAATGCTCACCAATGTTGAATCATTAGTGCTCAAAGGACACCTGGTGACACCTCACCAGCATCCACAGTGCTGAAAGGTCACCTTGCAACAACTAAACAATGTCGAATCAACAGTGCCCAAATGTCACCTTGTAACAGCTCACCATTGTCGAATTTCAGTGTTTTCTCCTTATATGTGGTCACTTTATTTACAGAAGGGTGATTCCCTCATCAAAGGATAGGAACACAGAAAGTTACTTTCAGTAGTTCTGGGTTCAGCTGTGTTTCTCAGTTCCTCCGCCTCGAAGTCCCGTTTCTAGTCTCATGTTCTACCTATTTCAGTGTTTTCTCCTCATGTTTGGTCACTTTATTTGCAGAAGAGTGATTCCTCATCAAAGGATAGGAACATAGAAAGTGACTTTCACTAGTGCTGTTTGTGAAGAACCATTGCCTTTTCCAGTTCGCAAACGGTGGCGAGCATTGTTGGATAGCGACAATATTTCTGACGAAAAAATGCATACAGAATTATCACATTTCAATAAAGTTAAATGAATAAAGTTTACAACTTACTTATTTTAAGTTTTGTATAAATTTCTTTCTGATTTTCTGAACTTTTTAGCAATCCTTTTTTTCCTAAATTTTTATGAACTTTTATGCAACTTTAAGTTTATTTTAACCCATTGCTTTAGTTGTATGGTGGTTCTAGAAAATTATGGAATGCATCTCTAACTTTTCAACTCAAGTTAAGTCTCTTTTGTGCAATTGTTTTATATGCGTTTTCTGTGGAAGGTATCTATTGCATAAGCAGTGACCTGACCGTACATAATTAATGAGCTACAGTCTATCGAAAATAGGATATTTTAGATCACGATTTGAATGCTTAAAGATACTATGCCCCTTAATATGAAAAATGACTTATCAATGATCTCGTCTAATACATATGGAAAGCATTTAGTCCAGCAACCAAGTTCTGGATCATGTATGTAAAGTCATGGCTTGATATGGCTAGAAGTGGAAGTTCAGAAAAAACACGTCTAATCTGAATATCCAATCTCCGTGTGAATCTTTAATGTATCGTTACCATCACGCCAAAGGCACCAATCTGCAAAATTGGCGTTTCTATAAAAACGTGTTCAAAGTTTTGATGCTTCTGGAAAAATTGAGTTACAACTCAAAGGTTGTTTTCCCATGAAACTCGGAATTTCCACTAAGAATCAAGATGATTTGTGGCTTTGTCATAGTATAAAACATGAAATGGTGACTCGAAAAATGGAGTTAAGTGAAAATAGCCAAAATGCAGATCGGTGCCTTTGGAGTGGTAGTAACGATATATCCCTAATATGTACCATCACGTTAGCGTGGTGTGGAAGTTTGGAGAGTGGGGTGACAGCTCAGGTGTGACCTCGTCATCTCACCGTGATTCAAAATTACGTGGTGTTGTCCTCGGATCTTTTCCTTTGGGTTTGATCCCGGACCGACGCCAATAACCCGTTGTGTTGCTCCAGTCAACGTTAATTAAATATCTACCTATATAATATATACCCGGAAATTACCTTAAGCGTAACCTAATTCCAAAATGCATCTGACTGTTCAGTTTCACCCATCACTAACTTTTATAGCTATGAAGAAAAATTTGCTGCTTTCAAAAGACATCTTTTGTTTGAGGAAACAGTTAAAAAATTAAACTTCGAACAATTCTTTTTAAGTCCATTCCAACTTCAACTTGCTCTGTATCGTATCATTAAAGTTCGAATGATTTCAGTAATCCTTCAGTGAATATGGAATCGGAAAAGGAACATCAAAACTTCTCCAGAAAACAAACTATTTCCCAATTATTGATAACAAACCATTGTTCACATTTATCGATTTTATTATAATGGATTCAATACATTCAAAGGAAAAACCTTGTGCTATATATAAAAACAATTAAGAGTACGTGTCGGCTATTAAATGTTTACAGAAAGGCCTTGGGAGCTCTGCCCAGAATACAATGTATCAACTGCTTGGAGATTCGCAATTATTTCCGAATCTAGAAGAATGCAAGTGCTTTTCTTGTTAATCAGAAAACTATAGTCAATTAAATTTATGTTCGAGTAATCTTCGTATTACTTTATTTTGATTAAAATATTTCGCAAGAAAGTGCTTCAAAAAGTTTTCTTTCACATAATTTAGGTCATTAGTAATTGCTTCTTGTTCTGAAAAATGAAATGGAATTTCTTGTAATTTATTTTAATGAATTTCGAAGAAAATACTAGAAGGCCTCGATGAGATATAGCGCAAGGAGGTATTGTGAAATGCTTCTTCCTGGTATCCTTAATTACTTGTTTAAATGTTCTTACCCACACGACCTATAAAATCAAAACATCATTTTTCCACTTATACCATTGCACTATACACATTTTCCTTGTCTATTGTCTTGGTACAAAATTTAAAACAATGCTTTTAATCAACTATAGTTTGTAACATTGTCTTTGGTTGTCTACCATTCAGGTATTGAAATGTAAATGTAGCTTATTACGAAAATAATAACGCACCAAACGAAAATTAAAGTGTGAATGCGTCTGAAAAGTAAGACAAGAAGTTAAATCCATTAATATTAACAAAGAATCACACGAAGCCTATAGCACGAAAAGCTTAACTTTACACAATACCATAATTTACCATGCATTGCTTCGTTTATTAAAATTTTAATCATTTTAGTCATAGTTCAAATCTTTCCTGCATAGAAGATTTTAAATTTAAATGTAAAATAAGATGGAAAATGAAAGATAGAACTGGGATTTGGTAAACTATCCATTTTGTGAAATCTGAGTTATGTTAGATTCTTCTTGAATACTTCGAGACTCAAACTGTAAGACTACGTTAGATTCTTCTTGGATATTTTAATCTAGTTTTGTCTGCAGTGTATTCTGCCCCTTACTGCAATTTCATTCTTCAAATTGTGTACATTTATCAATGTTTTGATGTAAATTGCTCAAACAATCTCCTCATCTATCCATTTCGAGACAAACTCTAAGACTACATTAGATTCTTCCTGTATATTTTTGTCAAGTCTTGTTTGTACTGTATTCTAGTTCTCACTGCAATGACATTGTACATAATTGTGTACATTTAGCAATGTGTCGATATAAGATGCTCTAACGGTCTCCTGACCTACCCATTTTGGGACTCAAAATCAAAGACTACGTAAGGTTCTAATTAGACATTTTAGTCGAGTTTGGCTATAGTGTACTTTAGTTCTCACTTTCTGCAATGACATTATACAGAATCATTTTATCACATTTATCAATACGTCCATGTCAACTTTAAAAGAATTTATGTGTATTCTAAAGAACTTCAAAAAATTGAAGTTGATTGATGCATCTCCCAATTCTTTTTGTTTGTGTGAGTGCGGAATAAGTATTTAATTTCACATACAAATAAGAATATCTTTTAGATAAAAGCAAACATACGCAAATAAATCATGTGCGTAGAATTTTCTAAATCTCGAATCTAGACTTTCAAAGTATCTGATTTTAATAAGCAATATTCTTCAGGTCTTAATGCTAGGATACTCACATAAGTAGTTAGCGCTATACCATGAAAGTAGATTGATATTTGTGAAACTTTCAATCCATAAGAAAATCATCATTTTGGTTGATTGGTTTATGACGCACGATCACGTTTCGCCAAGTTGTGCCAAACAAAAAGCATACAACGCCAAGTGATGGACATACACATACTAGGTAGGTAGGTAGTTAATTAACGTGGCACTGACATATTTATACATATTTACCCGGTCAGATACGGCCCGCAGATCAGATACGGCCCTCCGGATAGGTTTAACAGTCCCTCCGGTAAGATAGGGCCTGCTGAAAAAATTTCCCGACCGCCAGGCAGATACGGCCTTACGAATAGGTTTACTTGGTGCTCAGACCAGATACGTGTACCTTATACACTATATGGACAAAAGTATTTGGACACTGCATGTTTTTCAGGAAAAGTGCTTTATTATTATATTTAGTAACGGGGCCTCCTTTTGCTTGTATTACAGCTGCAACACGTCGAGGCATACTTTCCACAAGTTCTCTATAAGTCTGGGCAGGAATAGCTCGCCATGCCTCTTGCAAGGCTGTGAGAAGAGATTGTTGTGAAGATGGGCGTGCGTGACGGTGTCGTACCCGTCGCTCCAGTTCATCCCACAAGTGCTCGATCGGATCGAGATCGGGGCTCTGAACAGGCCAGTCATGCAAATTCACCTAATTTTCAGGAAACCAGTCCAGCACACGTTTTGCAGTATGACATGGACCTCGATCCTGTTGGAAGAAACAACCATCATCGCCGTAGTATTGCCATAGTGTAGGCAAGGCCGAATTATCTAGAACGTCGAGGTACGCGTTAGCGTTCATGGTATCAGGTACATAAATCAATGGGCCGAGTCCTAACCAGGAAAAACAACCTGATTTTCCGCAGTGTCCAAATACTTTTGTCCATATAGTGTATTCTATACCCTGAAGGATACTCATTCACAAAATTAAATATTTAAAGAAGTAGCAAATCGGTAAGTAGGTAATTAATTAACGTCTCTCTGGAGCAACACAAAGGGTATTAACCAAAGTAAGGAATCAATCCCTAAGGGTAACATCCAAGGAAAACCTCGTAATTTTGAACCACGGTCAGATGACGAGAACAAAACATGAGCTGGCACCACAATTCCCCAACTTTAACACCCCTCGCCAACGTGAACATTTGAGATCACGACGGATTTAAAGTGCACTAGCCTTCGTGTACACGAGTCTTTGGCTGGACCTAGTTTCGAACAAGCAACCCTCAGACTGCTAAGATCTTGTACAAAGGAAGCTCGTGTGTACAAAGGAAGCTCGTGCACGTTAAATCTAACGTGATATCAAATGTCCTCCCGTTGGAATTTTGTAGAAAGAATTCATGGATTCTTTCAATCTTTAGAAAGATTCTATTGGTCCTTTCCTTAGAATATAACCCTTTGGAAAGTTTATAAGTGGGTCCTTCCATTAGAAAATAATCATTTGGAAATATTCTATTGCCTGTTTTCCTTAGAATAGAATACTTTGGTAAGATTCCATTGATCATTTCCTTGAAATCAAATCCTTTGGAAAGATTCCATCCATCCTTTTCTTAGAATAGAATCCTTTGGAAATGTTCTATTGCTTCTTTCTTTATATTAGAATTATTTGGAAATATTCTATTGCTCTTTTCCTTAGAATCGAATCCGTTGGAAAGATTCCATCCATCCTTTTTTTAGAACAGAATCCTTTGGAAATGTTCTATTGCTCCTTTCTTTATATTAGAATTATTTGGAAATATTATCTTGTTCTTTTCCTTAGAATAGAATACTTTGGTAGGATTCCATTGATCATTTCCTTGAAATAGAATCCTTTGGAAAGATTCCATCCATCCTTTTCTTAGAATAGAATCCTTTGGAAATGTACTATTGCTCCTTTCTTTATAATAGAATTATTTGGAAATATTCTCTTGTTCTTTTTAGAGGTAGGTAGGTAGTTAAATAAAGTCGCACTGGAGTAAAACACTATTTCTTTTCTTTAGAATAAAATCTTTGGTGTGTGTGTGGAATTATGAGTGTGAACCTCTCAGAGGGTTATAAGTGGGTCCTTTTATTAGAAAATAATCATTCCGAAATATTCTATTGCTCCTTTAGAATAGAATCCTTTGTAAAGATTACATTGCTCCTTTCCTTAGGAAAGATTCTATTGGTCAAGAAGGTCGAAACAGGTTAAAGGTAATAATACAGGGACAGTTGCATGTTGCAAGAGTTCATGAGACAAGTGGTCCCATTAGCACACTAGAGCATATCTTTGCTCTTGTGGGGTCTTTGGGTCTGTTGTGTAGAATATAATGCGACATCCGAGAGCATCCCAAATATGTTTTATTGAATTAAGATCAGGTGACACCGGTGGTGCTTAATCTGACCTCAGTATTATCCTCAAATTTTGGACATGTGGTTACCTTTAAAAGCAAAATGTAATACGGAAATTTAAAGTAAGTAAATACTGAAAATAAGTAACAAATACAGATCAGAGGAAGTTAACATAATTACTGAAACATCCATACGAATGACAAACTTTTCTCGCTATTAAACAGACTTTGGAGGACATAGCTTCACCTTGAGAAAGCAAACTCAAGTCGGAAAATACAATTTTACGCATGGCAAAAATTGTGAACTTTTGAAAATATTTCCTTTTTCCAACATTTTCCTGCTAGAACCTTTCCTCACTTAACCCCTGGTGGTTGTATTGACGAAATATCGAAATATCTCGTCTTTACCAAAACCATTAGACGGTTTTGACGGAAGAAACAGGAGAGAAAACTGACCAGGTCTGGATCTCGTCATCATAAAAAAATCGGCAATATCTTGACGGGGTCATTATCATTGACTTATCTCGTCAAAACCTGTCTCGTCATTACCAAATTGATCATATCTTCATGGTGTGTGTGTGGACGAGATATCAAGTCGAAACCTCTTCGAGGGTTAAACCATTAAGGAGTTCTCACGCATAATACCATCATGCAACCTGCAATCTTCCTTGTATAACTTCTAACCAATTTGGACCTTCTAGATCAATAGAGTCTTTCCAAAGGATGCTGTTCAAAGAAAAGAAGGAATAGAATCTTTCCTGGGGATTATTTTCTATGGAAAGGAGCAATAAAATCTTTCTAAATGATTCTATTTTAAGGAAAGAAGCAATATAGTATTTCCAAGGGATTCTATTCTAAGGTAGGTATTTTAATTAATGTCACACTGGAGCAACACAACGGTGACGTTCCGAGATCAATCCCAAAGGGAATCTATTCTAAGGAAAGGAGTAATAGAATATTTCAAAAGGATTCCAATCTAAGGAAACGGCCAAAATTATCTTTCCAAAGGATTCCAATCTAAGGAAACGGCCAAAATTATCTTTCCAAAGGATTCTATTACATAGAAATAGGCCAATAGAATCGTTCCAGACAATTATATTCATAGAAAGGACCAATAGAAATATTCTAAATGATTCTATTCTAAGGAAAGAGCCAATAGAATTATTGCAAATTATTCTATTCTGATGAAAAGTGCCTTAAAATGTTTCAAAAAGGAATATAATCTAAAGAAAGTACAAACAGAATCTTTCCAAAGGATTCTAGTCTACAGATAGGATGAATGGAATCTTTTCAAATGATTCTATTCTGCAGAATGGACCAATAGAATCGTTCCTAACGATTCTATTCTGCAGAATGGGTCAATGGATTCGTTCCAAAGGATTCTATTCTTCTGAAAATACCAATGGACTCTTCCTAAAGGTTGAAAGCATCTATGGATGTGGTAAAAAGATGTGGTTATTTAGTCATTAAATATATCATGAGGTAGAAACAACACTATATTACTCGAAAACCGAGCGACTTTAAGAGGCTTAAACTGGAATTGTTCCTCTACAATTTGATAAATATTCGTGACAATACAAAGAAAAACAGTCTCCTGCAGAAACTCTACTTTAAACTTGCAAACTACTTAAAATTTAGTACTTTCACTAACACTCTGTGTATCTTTATTTTTATTACGAAAGTTTAAATATCTCAGTTAAGCCTCTTTACGAGGGAAAGAAAGCACTTTTACACGCTTAACTAAAATAAGATGCTAGTTATTTTACATTTGTTGCAGACTTACTAGGTTTTATTCGGAATTTTCCCTTGAATAATTCATGACACCTATATTAGCATTCTATCTCAGGCTCTACCATGCAGAACATAACTGCACATTGAAGGAGAAATAAGGACTGAAAATAAGACGATAGTTACAAACTGCCTCCTTAAGTATTTCATCAACTTTTCTTCACTCTGAGCATGTGTTAGTGTACGTTGTAACGGAAACTTCAAAACTCTCAATACTACATCGGGTTCCAATCCGTTTATTCGATGCAGCTGCAGATGATTCCAAAGAGTGAAAGTTTTTTATGGCCACCCTGTATATATATATATATATATATATATATATATATATATATAGAGAGAGAGAGAGAGGGAAGGACAATATTTGGTCTGCGGGCCAGCTAAACCTATCCGAAGAGCTGTATCTAGCCTGTGGGCCTAATGCAACTTTTTGGAGGGCCGTATCTGATCTACGGGTCGGAGATCAATCTATTCGCTAATAACTGAATTATCATTTATGTGTGGTTCTTTATCTTACCCGTACTTCTTTTGTGCACCGGCTGGTTAATCCTCCTGGTGATTGTCTCGGCGAGGTATCTCATCACTAGCAAAATTGTCCAGATCTTGATGGACGAGATATCTCGTCCTTAGAAAAAAACTGAGCAGATCTTGATCTCGTCATCATCAAAACATCGGCAATATCCTAATGACGATATATCTCGTCATTAGCAAAATTTGTCAGATCTTGATGGGGCAAGATATCGCGTCTTTAGAAAAACTGCCCATATCTTGATCTTGTCATCTTCAAAACATTGTCAATATCCTAATGACGACATATCTCGTCTTAAAAACTGACCAGATCTTGATGGACGATATAACTCGTCGAAACTACTAGGAGGTCTAAATACCATCCCGACTAGAAACAAAAATATTTCTCGAATAACTAAATAAAAGAAAACGCTTAGCTCATTTTCTCAACATGTAAAATGTAGCGAAGAAATCACATCAAAAGCCCTGGTTGATCACTAACAAAACTTACCAGATCTTGATGGATTAGATATCTCGTCCTTAGGAAAAACTGGCCAGATCTTGATCCCGTCATGATCATAAAAACAGCAATATATTTATGGCGTCATTGATCTCGTCATTTGCAAAATTGGTTAGATCTTGATGGACGAGATATTTCGTAAAAAACTACTTGAAGTCTTCCTATGCCAATGAGAAAAACGAATATTTCTCAAATAGCCTAAAAAAGAAAACCGCTTAGCACATTTCTCAGCAAAAAGTAAAGTAAGTCTAAAAAGTAACGAAGAAATCACATCAAGTTCCAGTTAATATCAAGACACGCTGTAACTACCCAACACTCACAGCACTAGTAAATAAGCTTTTATTCAAGACTTCGGTCATAAAAGACAATCATCACTGCACACTCGCTAATTAATACCTCCCAGTCACGGAAATATTGTTTCACAAACCAAAAGAAACAAAACTGTTTGTTAAATAATAATTGTACATGCCGGTGTCGAATCTATAGCGGCATGCCCTATGTACCAAGCCACTTCCAACCCTGTAACGATCTCATTACCTTCATCTGCAAAATATTAGAGCGAGACATGACTCTTATTTGCATAATTAACCCTGCAGAACTCTGACAATAATGAGAATTAATCAATAGCCTCGCATGATCTGGTTGCGCTTGGACCGATACATTCGTTATTTACAGTAGAAATGCTGTGATTGAGATGAGCGAAAATAATTGAGATGGCCTGGATTTTCGGCTGGTTTTGGGAGGAGAAACAGGGAGTCCTTCAATTTAAGATGGAAATTACTGTGAGCAATCTTAGCTGAGAAAATTACTTGGAAAAAATCGCTTGTTTTCTTGAAATTTTTTTCGGAAACCTTGTTGATGAGTTGGGTAATCAACACTAGTTATATGCTAGATAAATAGCAAAGCAAGAATGCATATAAATCTGCTTGAGCAAATTTCAATGTAGTTATTTGTGAAATAGAGCTAGGCTCAATTTCTACTTTATTAAATATTTAGTTTTAGGAATGAGCATCTTCAGGTTACTCGTGTCAGGTCTGAGCACCAAGTAAACCTATTCGTAAGGCCGTATCTGGTTGGTGATCAGGAAAAGTCTTTTAGGATGGCCGTGTCTGACAGGAGGGGTTGTAAATCCTATCCTGTCTGTGGGCCTGGTAAACCCGTCAGGAGGGTATGTGGTCTGCGGGTCTGATAAAAATACTTCGAGGGTCATATTTGGTCACCGGGCTGGGTAAACCTATTAGTAAAGTATCTGGTCTGCGGGCCAGATACAAATATTTGGATTGCCATTTATGGTCTCCTGGTCGGATAAACTTAAGGTATCTGATTGGTGAGGCGGGTAAACCATTCGGAAGGATATATGGTCTACGGGCAGGGTTTAAATATTTAGAGAGCCCTATCTGGTCTCCCGGCCTGGTAAAGTAGGTATCTGGTATGCGAGCCGGGAAACCTGTCCGGAGGGTATATGGTTTGAGGGCCATACAAAATATTTTTATGCCGTATCTGTTCTGCGGGCAGGGTAAACCAGTCAGTTGGATATGTCGTCTGCGGGCCAGACAAAAATATTTGCAGGGTCATATCTGGTCTCTGGGTTCTCAGGTAAACCTGTCAGTAAGGTAACTGATCTGCGGACCATATAAAATATTTGGTCTGCCGTATCTGGTCTGCAGACAGGGTAAAACTGTCAGTAGAGTATCTGGTCTGCGGGCCTGATAAAAATATTTGGATGGTCATATATGATCTTTTGGCCGGGTAAACGTAGGGTTTCCGGCGAGCCGAGAAAACCTGTCTGTAGGGTATATGATCTGCGGGCCTGATAAAAATATTCGGAGGGCCTGTCACCATAGTGTGACAAGTTGAAAAGCAACAGACAATACGAAATGCAGCGATTTACAACTTTGTGAATAGGGAGGGGCCAAGCAGCCACAGAGATTGAATATGGGATGAACCAGACACGAAAACGCTGAGAGTGGATGAGACGGGAAAAGAATGAGCTCCTCTTCACCAAAGTAAAAGCTAAAACTGATTCCTGACCCCGTTGCTTCGTCCTCAATTCAGTATGTCCTACACCCAACGCCCCAATGCCAAAGACCAGTCGGTGAGTACCACTCTTGAATTTCCCATTTACACACATATATTATATGGACAAAAGTATTTGAACACTGCTGAAAATCAGGTTGTTTTTCCTGGTTAGGACTTGGCCTATTGCTTTAAATACCTGGTACCATGAACTCTGACGTGTACCTCGACGTTCTGGGTAATTCGGCCTTGCCTACACTATGGCAATACAACGGCGATGATGGTTGTTTCTTCCAACAGGATCGAGCTCCATGTCATGCTGCAAAACGTATTCTGGACTGGTTTCCTGAAAATGAGGTGAATTTCTTGACTGGCCAGCTCAGAGCCCAGATCTCGATCCGATCGAGCACTTGTGGGACGAAATGGAGCGACGGGTAAGTCTCCCCCACGCACGCCCATCTTCACAACAATCTCTTCTCACAGTCTTGCAAGAGGCATGGCGAGCTATTCCTGCCCAGACTTATAGAGAACTTGTGGAAAGTATGCCTCAACGTGTTGTAGCTGTAATACAAGCAAAAGGAGGGCCTACCCGTTACTATATAAATAATAAAGCACTTTTTCTAAAAAACATGCAGTGTCCAAAAGCTTTTGTCCATATAGTGTATTTGCCCCTCACCATACCTCTCTATAACAATGATGCTACTACCAGACCAACACTACATATTGCATGAAATATTCACTACCGTAGTGCTTGTATTATCAGTGTATGCATAATTTTAAATTATTGAATAAATTAATGTATAAATTTACAACGCATTGTACGCCTCTATAACAGGGCGGTATCTGGTCTCTGGGAAGGGCAACTCTGTCAGGATCATATATGGTCTGCGGGCCTTATAAAAATATTTAGAGGGTCTTATCTGGTCTCCAGACCTGAGATCAATCTGTTCACTAAAACTATTTGTCTTACGCGTACAGTTTTTTGTTGACGGTCTGGTTAATCCTGACTGCGATTAAAACAGCAATTTTTCAAATAGCTAAAAGGCAAGCACGTTCCTGCTTTAACTATCTTATAAATATCGTGGTTATAATATTAAATGGTGTTTGTGAATATTCAATATGCTAGATAAATAGTGAAATAGCGCAGAATTCAAAATGTTCCGAACTAACGTACTGAATCCCGATACGCCAGTTTAGTTATATGCTAGATTAGTGGTTCTTAACCTTTATAGTGATCAGCACCCCCTTGAATCTAAAAACAAGTTCTCGCACCCCTTGAAAAATGTGTTTCTATTTCTTTATTTAGGAAATTACTTCTATTGCAAGATAATTTATATTTATTGAAAAATAAACACATACATTTACATATACATACAAAACAATATCTCAATTTTTAATAGCTACGTTGTTGTTTTTTCATAATACTTTTGAAGCGAGGCTCCTTTTTTGAAAAAGCCATGCGTATGTCATCACATGAATCTAAGCTTATTCGAGGGCGTATTATTGTAAGCGATTTCTGACTTTTGTTTTTATGTGCAAAAGTGATTAAAATCCCATTTCACACAGGTAGGTGGTGGCAAATGGTAAAAGTGTCTGCAATGCTGCTTTTGCCAGCTGTGTATAAGGTTCTAACTGTGTACACCAGAACTGTTCCAAGTCTAGTTTTTCAAATTTTTCAAAAGGTCAAATATGGCATTTGCGCCAAAAACAATCAACCATCCTAATCATGTAACTGGATTCATCTGTTTGACAGTCTGCAAAAAAAGATTTTCTGACTTAGATTTTCAGCGTAAGGAAACAAATCAGTCGAAAAATGAAGATTTTATTTCCGCCTCCAAATGCTCTCTCTTAATACATATAGGGGTTACCTTAAAATGTTCTTCGTACAACGTCGTTAAAACGACGTTGTACGTTTAACCCTCTGTGAGTCACGAGATTTCTACGTAGTGTAGTGTTGTTTCTCCCCACAACACACACTGTAACCACATCTATTGGTTGAGAGAATCCGTGGATTCTCTCAATAGATCCATGGATGGAAAGGTTGGAAGAACCTTTAGAAATGTTATATTGGCCATTTCTTTAGAATATAATTTTCTCTGGACAGAGATTGTATTGGGCCTTTAATTAGGAAAGAATGCATGGGAACGATTCTATCGTCTTTTCCTTGGAAAAGAATCCTCTGGAATGATTCTATTGGTCCTTTCCTTGGAATAGAATCCTCTGGAATGATTCTATTGATTCATTCTGTAAGGTATAATTCTTCGGAATAATTTTGATAGTCCATTAGAGAGAGATTTTAATAGTCCATAGCAGAGAGAGTCCTTTTGAAAGATTCTAGTGCTACTTTCCTTAGAATAAAACAACTTGGAAAAATTCTATTGATCATTTCCTTAAAATAGAAGCCCTTGGAATGATTCTATTCATTCATTCTGTAAATAATAATTCTTTGGAATGATTTTAGTAGTCTATTCTGTAGAATAGAGTCCTTTTGAAAGATTCTAGTACTCTTTTCCTTAGAATAGAACCCCTTGAAAGGATTATATTTTTCATTTCCTCAGAATAGAAGCCCTTGGAATGGTTCTATTGATCCTTTCTTTAGAGTAGAATCCTTTTCAAAGATTCAATTGGTCCTTTGCTTAGAATGGAATCCTTTGGAAAGATTATATTGGTCAAGAAGGTCAAAGCTGGTTACAAGTCATGCAGAAAGCTTGCAGGTTGCAAAGTTGAGTTATGCGTGTGAAACCCTCAGAGTGTTAATCTAATTGATGTTGATCAGAAAAGAAAAGAAATGCCTCTAATTAGGTCTCTTGGCGCTGTTGGCTCTGAAAAGAGAAAGAGATTGAAATTGGCATAAAAATAATCTTATCACAGCTAAGATTCCAAAAAATCGTAACAATTAGTGCAATGTGTTCTTAAATACTCGTATTCGTTCAATCTCTTCCAAACATAACCAATATATTTAAATCTCTTCATAGGACTCAAAATCCAATTATCTATAGCAGTTGATAGTAACCCACGCAGTAAGAAGGATTTAATGACGAGTTTATTTTCATCAAATTCAAAGTTTCCTGCAGCATTATTTTAAACCTTATTTCGATCTTTATAACAATCCTTAATCTCAAATACAGCCAGCGAAATATTTAAATGGAAAGTTAAATATTCACTCCGTCCTTACAATTGAATTAGAAGTCGCTGCATTTTGAGTTTCGAAAAATAACATGACTAACTTCTCTCGTTGCAGGTTTTTAGAAAAAATTGCAACAAAAATCAGCGTGCAAGAAAGATTTTTTCCCTGACTTTCTAAAGATAATTTTGACGATTACAGTAATGAGATTAGATACGTACATGAAGAGAATTCCTTTAATGGTTAGTGGTGTATGAAATAAATCT
This sequence comes from Meta bourneti, assembly GCA_933210815.1. Classification (NCBI taxonomy): domain Eukaryota; kingdom Metazoa; phylum Arthropoda; class Arachnida; order Araneae; family Tetragnathidae; genus Meta; species Meta bourneti. The sequence continues at coordinate 91,677,631 of OW119933.1, forward strand.
CCATATCTATCTTTCATCTTTATTATTAATTTTTGAAACTTTCAGATTTCGTAGGTAGTTGAATTAACTTCGCAATGGAGCAACACAACGTTATATTGGCGACGGTTTGCGATCAATCCCGTAAGAGAAAATCATAGGACAACCTTGATTTTGAACCATGGTCATTTTGAAACATGACTAAACCTGCAGTCTTCCATGCATGAAGTCTAATCAGTTTTGACCTTCTTGACCAATATAATCTTTCCAAATAATTCTATTCTAAGGAACGGATCAATGGAATCTTTCCAAAGGATTCTATTCGAAGGAAAAGAGCAATGGAATCGTTTCAAAGGATTCAATTCTATTGAAAGGATCAATGGAATCTTTCTAAACGATCCTATTCTAAAAATCACCAGTAAAATCTTTCCAAAGGATTCAATTCTAAGGAAAGATTAGTAAAATCTTGCCAAAGGATTCAATTCTATGGAAAGGACTAATGGAATCTTTTCAAATGATTCTGTTCTAAGGAAAGGGGACCAGTAAAATCTTTCCGAAGGATTCAATTCTAAGGAAAGGGGCAATGGAATATTTCTAAACGATCCTATTCTACAATAAAGAGAATCATTAGAATATTTCCAAAAGTTTCTATCTATGAAATAACCAATATAATGCTTCGAAATTTTGAAAGAATCCATGGATTCTTTCAACTAATATATGTGGTTATTCAGTCACAATGTGACAAAAGCAATACTATACTACTCTTAAACCTTGTGAAGCACAGAGGTTTAAGCACCTTAAGAGTCTTCATAACTTTGTAAATCTTTGAATTCAATTCAGAAAAATTGAATGCCCGAGAAATTACTGCTGAAGCAGAAAAAATGAATCAATAGAATCGTTCCAAAGGAATGTATTCTTTATTAGTAAAATCTTTAAAAAGGGATTCTCTTCTAAGGGAAGGACCAATGGAATATTTCCAAAGGATTTTATTCTAATGAAAACAGCAATGGAATATTTCCAAGGGATTTTATTCTAATGAAAACAGCAATGGAATATTTCCAAATGATTATTTTCTAAGGAAAGGTTCTTTGAAATCTCTCCAAAGGATTATATTCTCAGGAAATGATGAGTAAAATATTTAGGATGAATTCAACTCTAAGGAGAGGACCAACTCAATCCTTACAAAGGATTCTATTCTAAGTAAAGAATCAATAGAATCTTTCCAAAAGATTCTAAGGAAAGGACCAATAGAATCGTTCCAAAGGAATCTAGTGTAAGGAAAGGAAGAGTAAAATATTTCCGCAGAATTCTATTCTAAGTAAAGAATCAATAGAATCTTTCCAGAAGATTCAAACAAAGGACCAAAAGAATCTAGTGTAAGGAAAGTAACAGTAAAATCTTTCCGAAGGATTGAGGGCCGCGGTGGCCCGGTTGGAAGAGTAACGGACTAGCAACCGAAGGGTTGCGAGTTCGAATCCAGCCAAACACCGTCGTGTACAAAGGGGGCTGGTGCTCGTTAAATCTGTCGTGGCCTCAAATGTCCTCACGTTGGCGTGGTGTGGAAATTTGGAGAGTGGGGTGCCAGCTCAGGTGTTGCCTCGTCATCTGACCGTGGTTCAAAATTACGTGGTGTTGTCCTCGGATCTTTCCCTTTGGGATTGATCCCGGACCGTAACCAATAGCCCATTGTGTTGCTCCAGTGTGACGTTAATTGAAATACCCCCCTCCACCCGAAGGATTGAATTCTAAGAGGGGACCAGTGGAATCTTTCTTTCCAAAGGATTTTACTCTAAGAAAATAATCAGTAGAATCTTTCCAAAAGATTCTATCTAAGGAAAGAACCAACAGAATTTTTCTAAATTTCCAAAGAATTCATCGATTCTTTCAATTAATGCATGCGGTTATGCAGTCATAATGGTGCAAAAGCAATACTACACTACTCTTAAACCTTGTGAAGCACAGGCTTAAGCACTTTAAGAGTCTTCGTAACTTTGTAAATCTTTGAATTCAATTCGTAATAATCGAATGCCCGAGAAATTACTGCTGAAGCAGAAGAAATGGCTTGAAACTAGTACTTTACGGATACGACGCCATTCCGTTCGCTCCAAGATTAAAACAACTTTCTTGAGACTTATATACCTTTGGGAACTGACAAAATAAGACTTTCGTGATGCGATTAGGAACTTGCACAGAAATAGTGGGAAAGAAAATTTTATCCATATCGAAACTTGTGGATTATGAGAAACATCTTACGGAATAGCTCATGTTTGGTGATATTTATTTATGAAACAGCTTTTCCGTTTTCTAACACGAAAATCTAGTTAGGAAATTTAGTGTAAAACTAAGATTTTCCGTAACTGTAATATTGCTACTTTTCAAATCAAACTGATGCTAAATTAAAGAACTTTAAAGGTACATGAGAAAGCTTTAACGTTAATTTATTTCTAGCTATTTCTAATCATTATTTTTTTATTCCAGAAATTTGTGGTAAACTTAATCACCACTACAAAACTACAAGAATATATATATATAACAAGACAATGCAAGAATATATACAAATCTGCTTTTATAAATTTCAATGCAGCTATTTGTGAAATTACTCTAACTATTGCGTTGCTACTTTTTAAAATATTTATTTTTTTATGAATGAGTATCCTTTAGGAATATGTGGTATCTATATTTGTCCACAGATTAACCAATCCAGTAGGCCGTATCTCGTCTTCTGAAAGGATCAACCTATCCAGAAGGCCATATCTTGTCAGAGGGTTGGGTAAATCTATCCAGATAAACGTATCCAGAAGACCTTATCTCGTCTGCTGGGCTGATAAATCTATTCAGTAGGCTATAATAAGTTTAATAGCTCTAGATTTATAATAAGCTTGTAGCTTGTTCATCAATCCCAGTTCGCTTAAAAATTAATAAATTTAACTCTCTTCCAAAGCTCTGCTACAATCTATAAGGCTTTCTGCTCTAGAGTGATAATTAACTTGCATATTGTTAATTAATCTCAGTCCGCTTAAAATTCATAAATTTAACTCGAATTAATCAAAATATTTTAACTGTAACGTACCGTACCACATAGCAAAAAATGTAAAATTATCAAATATTTTTAAAATTCAATGACCACAGGGTTTTTAAAAAGGAATTCGTGGTTATCAAATTCCAAAAAAAGCTTATCAAACAAAAACATATGTTTAAAATGAGCTTATCATTACCCAAAACAGTCGTTTCTCCAGTTAAAAACATCTCATAAGTGACTTTCATAACCCAAAGCAGAAGCGTTTTTGAATCCCAAAACCAACGCATTCTTAATATACTTTTATCACTAAGCATGTGTTGTTCATAAAAAGAAAAGAAATGAAATATTCATACTAGTTTCAAACGCATTCTAATTAGAAAGAATAATTCTTTCTAAAGAAAAGCAGGTTTAATTCTCCAAAAACTTTAATGCTTAAAAGAACATAAGCGTTTTTTAACTAGTGCTATTCAAACAAAAGCATTCCTTACAATGAGCAGATAGATCATTATGCTTATCGCAACACTTAAAATCAAAGCTAATTGTGTATTTTAATTGTGTGAAAGATCTTAACCATTAAAATCAGAACTTAATTTTCAAAAAATAACTGCCTAATTTATGTAACTTTGATATTTTGAATTGCAACAAACGTATTCCTCAAAATTATTAGGACTAAATTATTTGATAATTTAGTCACTCCACTCAATAAAAGATATCAACTTAAGTAGATAGTTTTAATGTAGTGCACATCATTGAACTAAGTACATTATTTATATGGCTTTGATGTCATGAATAACAATGTTTTGTTCAGAACAAAATGAAATCCCTAAAATTATTTGATGGACTGAAACTATTTGATTAATGTCTGAATACACGTGCACTCATTAAAATATATTCACATAAGTAGATAGTTTTATCGCAGTATATAATCTTGAACCAAATGTCTAATTTATATAGCTTTGATGCCTTGAATTTTATGGAACGTATAATCCCAAAAATTATATGATGGACTATGGACTAAAAGTATTTTTATCAATGTCTGAATACTCGTACCCTCAACAAAAGATATTCACATGAGTCGAATTTAATGCAGTGCATATCGTTGAACCAAGTGTACAATTTTTATGGCTTTGATCTTTGAATTACACTGGTTTGTTTAGAACAGAACCAATCCTTAAAATTATTTGACGGTCTAAAACTATTTGATTAATGTCTTAATACTTGTACATTCAATAAAATATATTCACACAAGATAGTTTTATTGTAGTATACACCCTTGAATCAAAAGTCTAATTTATGTGGCTTTGAAGTCTTTAATTACACTGTTTTGTTTAGGACATAACGCAATCCCTAAAATTATTTGATGGACTAAAACTGTTTGATTCATGACTGAATACTTATTGCTAAATAAAATACATTCACATAAGTAGATAATTTTATTGCAGCATACCCCTTGAACCAAACGTCTAATTTATATGGCTTTAATGTCTTGAAGTGCACGGTTTTGAATTGCACAGAACTTAACCCACAAAACTCTTTGAATCACGTCTCGAATTGCATGTTTTGGGACCAATTAATCGCATTACTTTGAAGTATCCCCACAATATACTCAAACATCATCAGGTGCACGGTTTTGAATTGCACAGAACTTAACCCACAAAACTCTTTGAATCACCTCTCGAATTGCATGTTTTGGGACCAATTAATCGCATTACTTTGAAGTATCCCCACAATACACTCAAACATCATCAGCCCAGAAAGCCGAAATGCATGACAAAAATCATCACCATTCTTTTACTAGCTGGAAGTTTCGAAGGTTGTCACGACGGATACAACCTTCAACTGCGACATACCCTCTTTGTCGAGAATGTAATCTCATTTAAGTATATTCTGAAATGCGACATTTCGTTGGTAAAGCTCTTGGAGAATTCGTTAGCAGTCTTCCAAAATAAGTAACTCATCGTCAGGAATGGAATTTGCATCCTCTTCTAATGTTACTTCTGCGAAGCTGAGATAATTTCCATAAACTGTTAACGCTGCATTAGTTGAATGAAAGTCATACTTATTCAAGCTGAATGTTTGGACTTTAAAGATGCTACACGAAAATATCAGATCCAGCGACATGTTAGAAGTGCACTGGGATAAATTAAAATGCGTAATATATTCAGGGAGATTTCGGAGATGATTGTCTGGATTCAGGGCTTGTTACAGATACAAGCTTTCGAGTAAATTCTAAAGATTTACATATTTTCATCAGCCACTGTCACAGTGCATTGGAATAAGGAATCTGATCAGGGCATTTGATTAGCTTGCGGGTTCCTTTCGCTCTTTTTACAATTTGGGAAGTTTTGTCGAATTCGCTAATTTCAATGCCAACATGCCAAAGCTTATTAAAATCGGTCTGGCTTCCGATTATATTAACCTTTGAATTAGTGTTTGTATCTTTTAGAAGGGTATCAACTTAATTTGAATTCATAGCTGTGGCATTACAAAACTTTGAGTATAGTTTTCGACATCTTACTAATGAACCAGGCTGACAACCAAAAGGTCATTCGTACAAATATGGAAATATATCGAGCTTTGTGAGTATCTTTTAGTTTGGTTTCAGCTTAATTTGAATTCATTCACTGTAGAATTGTGAAAAGTTTTCGCAGTGGACTCTTGGATTTAAACAATCGTTATAGCATAGCAAATTTTTACGTATAGTTTTCGACGTCTTACTAATAAAACTAACTGAAACTTAAAGCCATTTGTACAAATATAATAACATTTGTGTTAGGGTTTATCTTTTAGTTCGTATCAACTTAATTTTAATTACCTCGAAGTAGCATTATAAAACTTCGTCTGAAGTTTTAGAAATAGCTTCTTTTCCTGGTTACGAATAAGTCATTTTAGACACTCAATACAATTCCCATTCGGAAAAATATAGAAAATACAAGTAATAAAGAAGATAGTTAAAAGATGAGCGAAGAATTTCGCAAATCGTTTCGAGTCCAATTCAACTTGCAATGCAGTTACTGAGTTACAGAAAAAATCTAATTTTATTTACGATGAAATGGAATTGGCCTTAAAATTGTTGATCCACCCCTTTTCAAAAACAAATTAACCTAACCCTTTTGAAACAGCTTTGAAGAACAAAGCAAACTTATTTGAAAATATTCTGCTTCATTAAAACGTATTGTTCTATTACACTTAGAAACAATGAATTTGTTGGTGCTAAAGTGAATTAACACTCTGAAAGGTTCACACGAATAATTCCACCTTGCAACCTGGAATCTTCCCTGCGTGACTTCTAACAAATTTTAATCTTCGCGACCAATAGAATCTTTCCAAAGAATTTTTTTCTAAAGAAAGAAAAATAGAAACTTTCCAAATGATTACATTCTAACGAAAGGAGCAATATAATCTTTCCAAAGGATTTTATTATAAGGAAATGAACAACAAAATTTTACCAAATGATTCCATTTTAAGGAAAGGACCGCGTAATATTTCCAAAGAATTCACTTCCAAGGAAAGGAGCCATAGAATCTCTCCTAAAGATTATATTCTAAGGAAAGTATCAGTAGAAGCTTTCCACAGGATTCTATTATAAGCAAATGATCAACATAATTTTACTATAGTATTCTATCTTAAGGAAAGGAGCAGTAGAATCTTTCCAAGGATTCTATTTTAAGGAAATTACCAATATAATTTTTACAGAGGATTCTATTCTAAGGAAAGGATCAATAGAATATTTCCAAAGATTCTATTCTAAGGAAAGGATCAATAGAATATTTCCAAAGATTCTATTCTACAGAAAGGGATAACAATAGAATCATTCTATAGAATTCTATTCCAAGGAAAAACAATAGAATCATAAATGAATATGGAGTCTTAATCTTAGACCAATAGTATCTTAGAACCAATAAATCTTAATCTAGAAAAATGGAATATTTCCAAATGATTATTTTCTAAGAAAAGGACCGATAGAAACTTTCCAAAGCGTTCTGTTATAAGGAAAAAATTAACAAAATCTTTCTAAAGTTTGAACGAATCCATGGATTCTCTCACTCAATAGATGTGGTTACTTAGTGATTAAGTGTGGTATGGGGTAAAGGCAATACTACACTACTTTGAATTCTAGTGACACTCAGAGGGTTAATATTACTACTCAAAGATTAAGAAAAATCAAAGATGATTATTTTATGATCATGAGAAATATAACTATTGGAAAATATAAGAATGAGAAAGTTAAGAAATATTGGGTGTAGAATTTCGCAAATCGTTTCGAGTCCAATTAAATTTCACAGCCTGGTTAGAGTTACACAATAAGTCAAACAAAATTGAGCCATTATTTATCATAATTCCTTTTTTCCGGATTGCTTTCTTGAAACTTTTAATATACAATTGATTACTAACCAAATATATCAAGGGGAATACAATGTAGTTTATTTGTTAGAGAATTCCACCAAACATTTTTCTGTACATTATTCTACTTTTAAAAATGTTTATTTCAAATTTTTAAAGTAATACTCTTTCAAACATATTTATGGTTCGGGTATTTTTAATCAAAATGATTATAATTATTTCGCTCTAAATTCAAAAACGAATAATTCGAAAATTTACTGTTTGTTCAAAAGCTACTTGAATAAGATTGATATTAAAATCCGTGATGCATAAAATAACTTTTGCATTTTTGATTAAAATGGTTTTAGAAATAATATGTATTTTTAAGCCAATTCATCCCATTGAAAATTTTCTTATGAATTCTAAGAATGAAAAAAGTTTACTCTTCAATTTGTTTACTTATTCCACTTATTTTATAAAAGACGAAATGCACTTTTCATTTCATGAATTTAACAATCTCAAAAATGCATCTTGTTTTGGATCAAGTGGATTCTTAAGATACATTTGCTATCAAATCAACAGAAGTCCTTTAACTTTATATTCCACTTAAGGTGAGCGATGATAAATGACTCTTCGAGATTCTTTTCTTTTTGCATTTTTCATCAAACTATAAGGTTAAAGTTTAATTGAAAAATAATACACAAAAGTTAAAAGCTTTTAATAAAATGGCTACACTGAAAAGATAATATGCAACATAAGGTAAAGCTTAATAAAAAGATAATATGGAAAAATTACAGTATATGGAAAAATACAGTATATGGAAAAATACAGTATATGGAAATATACAGTATATGGAAAAATTAGAATTAAATTTAAGTAAGAACTATGTAATAAAAAGTATCATCAAACTTTTATATTATCTATCAATTTTAAAACTTACTAACGCTTCAGTACAGACGCTTAGCTAGGTATCCTTTAACACTTCAATGGGTTTCAACGAAATATCTTGTCCATCAAGATCTGATCAATTTTGCTAATGGCGAGATATCTTGTCATTAAGACATTGCATATATTTTTTATGATGACGAGATGAAGATCTGTTTATTTTTTCTAATGACGAGATATCTCTTCCATCAAGATATCCAGTCAAATGACGTGATACCTCATTGAAACAACCACCAGGAGGGTTAAGTAATGTACCTATTATACAGTATTCAACCGTGACATAGTGGTCCACTTGTGCTGTCAAATATGCAACGAAACAAGTAAAAAATTTTAAATAAATGCAGCAAAATCCAGGTGCAACAAAGTGCAATATGCAATTGAAGTAGCACTGTCATAACTAAGAACTAAGTAATAAAAAAATCATGAATCATTTCAAATAATTACCACTAAAACCTGCTGACGCTTAGGTAGATACACTGTCAAGCAATGCACCTGTTAAACAGCACTCAATCTTGAAATGGTGGCCCACTTATGCTGTCATATATGCAACGAAAAAGTACAACCTTTGCAATGAATGCAGCAGCATCCAATTGCAACAAATGTACAACATTTAAAGTAACACGCGTATAATTAAAAACTATATAATGAAAAGAGTATCATCAAATTTTTAAATTAATAACCACTAAAATCTGCTGACACTTGGGTCACTGATACCCTGTTAAGCAATGTACCTTTTACATAGCATTCAATCTTGACATAGTGGTCCACTTAAGCTATCATGTATGCATCGAAAAAAGAAGTCTTTGCAATGAATACATCACCATAAAATAGCAACAAATGTACAAGGGTAAATCCAAAATTATCCGCACTTTCGCTATAACAAACCTTTAGGTTTGTCACACTGCATTCTGCGCATGCATGCTTGGAGTTGATACTACTATGGTCACGTTACCGAAGTTTGACCTTGGTAGCGTCACTTTTCTTGCTTATGCTTTAGGTATATACATGGCCGCTGCTCTAGCAGTGTGCACCAAGGAGGAATAAAGAGCAGTGATCCAATTTCTATAATCAGGAGGTGTGCCAGGGGCTGAAATACATCGGAGGCTTACAACACAATACGGAGACAGTGCTCTCCCAAGTAGAAGTGTGTATGAGTGTATCGAGAAGCTTAAAAGGGACCCGGCAAGCGTGATACACGAAGAAGGAGCAAGACGCATGTCAACCTCCACCATTGACGAGAAGATTCAGCAAGCTCGAGAAATGGTACTGGCAAACCGATGAGTTACCATCGACAATTTAGCGTGTTCTCTGCAGATTAGATGGACAAAGAAGTGGGAAGCGGTGCATAAATGGTTGGGCAACCAACCGAAAATCTTCTTCTTGGAGGGAATACGCAAGCTTGAGGCCCACTGGACCAAGTGCATCGAAAAGGAAGGAGACTATGTAAAAAAATGACGAACTTGTTCAGCCCCTACTTTTGTGTAAATAGATTGAAACAATAAAGAGCTGATAATTTTTGACTTTCCCTCATACAACAAGCAATTGAAGTAGCACTCTCATAACTAAGAACATAAAATGAAAAGAATCATCACACATTTCATGTAATTACCATTAAATCCTGTTGACGTTTCAACAGGGATGCTTAGGCAAACACTCTCTAAAGAATTACACCTATTATATAGCATTCAATCTTGACATGGGGCTCACTTAAAGTATCACATGTTTCGAAAAAAGAAAATTCTTTGCAATGAAGATGTGCAACACGCAATTAAAGTAACACGTTTATAACTAAGAACTATGTAATAAAAAGAGTATCAGACTTTTGAATTAATTACCATTAAAACCTGCTGTAGCTTGGGTAGATACCCTGCTAAGCAATGCACCTGTTGTACAGCATTCAATCTTGACATAGTGGCCCACTTATGCTGTCACATATGCAACGAAAAAAGAAAACCCTTTGCAATGAATACAGCACCATTCAATCGCGACAAATGTGAAACGTGCAATTAAAGTAGCAGGCTCATAACCAAAAACAAAAATTAAAAGAACCTTCAAACATTTCAAATAATTACCATTAAAACCTGCTGACGCTTAGGTTAGGTTAGGTTAAATACCCTGTCAGGCAATTCACCTGCTATACAGCAATCAATCTTGACATAGTGGCCCACTTAAGCTATCACATATGCATCAAAAAAAGAAAACCCTTTGCAATGAATACACCATCCAATTGAAACAGATGTACAACATGTAATTTAAGTAACACGCTTATAACTCAGAACTATATAATGAAAAGAGTAACATTAAACTTTTGAATTAATTACCATTAAAACCTGCTGACGCTTCAGCAGGGACGCTTCGTTAAATAATGTGCCTGTCATACAGCATTCAACAATGACATAGTGGTCCTCTTATGCTGTCAAATATGCAACGAAAGAAGTAAACGATTTACAATAAATGCAGCATAATCCAGTTCCAACAAAGTGCACCATACAATTCAAGTAGCACTCTTAACTGAGAACTACGTAATGAAAAGAATCCTCAAACATTTCAAATAATTACCATTAAAACCGCTGACGCTTAGGTCAACCTGTTAGGTAATCCTGTTAAGCAATGCACTTGTTATACAGCATTCAATCTTGACATGGTGACCACTTACACTATCACATATGCAACGAAAAAAGTAAAGCCATTGAAATGAATACAGCACCATCCAATTGAAACAGAAGATGTACACCATGCAATTAAAGTAACACGCTTATAACTAAGAACTATATAATGAAAAGAGTATCATCAAACTTTTGAATTAATTACCATTAAAACCTGCTGACGCTTCAGCAGGGACGCTTGGGTAGATACCCTGTTAAACAATGCACATTAAATTAGAGGCAAAAGTATTTCCTAACTATGCGAGATATGCCGTATTCATTCAAAGACTCATAACAAGCTCCCTAAAGTTTTATCAATTAATTTTGTGTCGAGAAATTCTATGAATGGTTATTTAATAATCCAATCTAGACTGCCTGCAGAAGCAGAGCTAGCTCTTCAGGCCGCATGATATTGGCGACGTTAATTGTGCAGCCGAATAAAGATAAGGCATTTTAATCCTAATTAGATCGGGAAATATCTCCAGCTTGATATAAAATATAAGGCATCTTTTTGAGCTATTGTAGCCATGCAAATCGTTTGGGCTTTTATTTTCATGCATGTATTTTCCATGCGATGCTGATAGTGCTTTTGTGACCTTCAATATGCTTTTGAAATTGTGTGTCATGTTTTGTGCTACATTGATATTTGTTGCATAGTTATTTATACAGATATTCAAATGAATATTTTCGTCATGTGCATAGCATAGTAAAGAAGAATTTGGAATGCGTTGGAGCGAAGGTAGGTGGGTAGTTGAATTGGCATCGCACTGAAGCAACACAGAGGGCTATTTACGGCGGTCCGAGGTCAATCTCGAAAGGAAAGATCCTAGAACAACAGTAATTTTGAACCACGGTCTGTCACGAGTGTTAAGAGATGAGAAACGTATGTGTTTATAATTAAATTTACGTCAAAAGGATATTCAACAAATACCAATTCAGTATGTAATTACGTAAAGATATTTTTAAGAGCAAAGAACTATTTTATGGCATGAGACTGTCTGTTAATCACCAAGCAACCGTTCCTATCACCAATCATATGTAGCTAGAAATTTTGAACAGAATATCAGTGATCATACTAATATCATATATGCCTACGTTTACATTAACCCTTTCTTGCACTACAATTTTCAGTATAAGGTAAATACATACCCTTAAAAACCGTTGTACGGTAGTTGTCTATTCTGTTAATCACCCAACATCCAGTCATGTCACCAATTATAAGTAGCTCTAAAACCGAATATTAGTGATCATATTCGTTTCATATACGCATTCATATCGATTTTCAGTACAAGGTAAATACACACCCTTAAATACCGTTGGTAGTCTATTTTGTTAATCACCCAACAGCCGGTCATGACAGCAATTATAAGTAGCTCTTGCATTAAAACCAAATATTTTAGTGATCATACTAATTTAATATACGCCTACATTCTACGGTAGTTGTCTATTCTGTTAATCACCAACATCTGGTCATGTCACCAATTATAAGTAGATCTTGCATTAAAACCGAATATTAGTGATCATACTAATTTCATGTACGCCTACGTTTACTTTAACTCTTTATTGCACTACGACTTTCAGTACAAGGTAAATACATACCCTTAAATACCGTTGTACGGTAGTTGTCTATTTTGTTAACCACTCCCCCCCCAAGAACCGATCATATCATCAATTATAAGTAGCTCTTACAATAAAACCGAATATTAGTGATCATACTCGTTTCATACACGCCTGCGTTTACATTAAGCCTTTATTGCACTACGACTTTCAGTACAAGGTAAATTAAACTGATACAGTGTCTCACGACACTAGGCACGGGAGTGCGTGATTACGTAAGTAAATACAGGGTAAATACAGCTCTTTAAATTCTGTTGTATGGAGAGTGGGGTACCAGCTCAGGTGTGATCTCATCTGACAGTGGTTGAAAATTACGTGGTGTTGTCCTCGGTTCGTTCCCTTAGGGATGGATCCCTTACCTTTGCCAATAGCCCGCTGTGTTGCTCCAGTGGGACGTTAATTAACTACCTACCTAGTTCCGTTAACCACCAGGCTACCAGATATTGTCACCAATCACATGCAGCCCTTCAATATAAGCCGAATATTAATGATCATATTATTTCATTTACTCATATTAACCCTGTAATGTATTACGACTTTCAGTGCAGAGTAAATACAGCAGTTTAAATACCGTTGTCTGTTCCGTTAATCACCCAGCTTAATCCGTCATGTCCCAATTATAAGGAGCTCCTAAATTAGAACCGGATATTCGTAATCATACTAGTCTCATATACGTCTACGTTTACATCGTTTACATTAATCCTGAATTTAATTAGGACTTTCATTACAAGGTATTTGCGCAGCTTGTCCGCTGTTGGACCTTGCGCCATAAAACTACAAAATCCAATCCAATCCAATCCATTACTAGGTAAATTAAACTGGTAGAGTGTCTCCCTATACTAGACACAGGAGTGCCTGATGGTGTTTGTAAAGTACACGGTTAATACAGTCCTTGAACCCTCCAACTGGTTTCGACAAGATGTCTATCAATATCTGACGAATTTTCTCTAACGACGAAATATCTCGTCAACAAGATATTTCCTGGTTTTTTTTATGACGAGATCAAGATCTGGTCATAAAATCTGGTCCCATCTGGACATCAGTTTTCTTCTAGTGACGAGATATTTCGGCCATCAAGATCTGGTCAGTTTTTATGGCGAAATACATCTTGAGGAAAACCACCTGGAGGGTTAAATTCTGTTGTATGGTATCGTAGTTGCCTAGTTCTGATAATCACTATGGCACTAATCGAAAATCACGTGTAGCCTTCAATTGGAACCGAATACTATTACCGAGTTTAAGGCATAGGCGAACGCGAGTGAAAACAATTTCCAATCAGTGTTTCAAGGATTTATACACCTCAACTACTGCAGGCGGAAATCCTTTAATGCATTCTGTGCTCATGGCTGGTACGCATTCCGATTGAAGCTGGTACAGTGTCTCACGAAACTAACACACGGGAATACGTGATGGTGTTATTACGTACAGTAGTTATCAATACAGCTCTTTTTCTCCTCCAAGTAGTTGCGACGAGATATCTCGTCTATCAAAATCTGACCAATTTCGCTGTTGACAAGATATCTTGTCATCAAGATTTCGCCGATTATTTTATGATGTCGAGTTCAAGATCCGGGCATTTTTCTTCTAATGACGGGATATATCGTCCATCAAGATCTAGTCAGTTTTGCTACTGGAGAAATACATCACCGAGACTACCATCAGCAGAGTTTCATTCTGTTGTATGGGTATCATAGTTGCCAAAGTTAATCACAATTGTCGCCATCACGTGGAACCGAATACCATTACCGAGTATAAGGCATAGGCGGACGCGAGTGAAAACAATTTCCGATCAGTGTTTTAAGGATTTACACACCTCAACTACTGCAGCTGGAAATCCTTTAATGCATTCTGTGCTCATGGCTGGTACGCATTCCGAGGGATTTCTCGCCCAACGAATGAGCCCATTGAGCCGAACAGAAATTATTATTCCAAATAATGCCATTCGAAACTCGTTCATTAAAACCCACTGTGTTAAGCGCATAATGCCCGTCCAATTGTATGCCTGCATTCAAAGCAAACAAATTCACTCGGATGCGAATCGGAGGGGATTTTATTTGCGATTAGAATCCCAGCAATCGAAGTACGCGTGTTGATTTACAGATTTGGGTCAGAAAGCGGCACGCTATTGAGTTTTGGATGTGAATAATCCTAACATGGGAATGGATAGGATTTCGCATCAGCAAATGGAGTGACTTCAGGAATAAAATATCACTAAGTAATAAGGACAAATTAAATTAAAATGAGTTCGAATCCATCAGCAAAAACGTCAGTAATTAACCCTTTGAAAGGCGCTGTACTAAATGAAGCTCATTTAGAAACGTTATAATTATAAATATTATAATTATTTGTCACTCAGGAATACAATTTTAAAGGTTTGGTTTGATGCTCTACAGTCATTCTCTGCTAATTAGACCCGAACCTTAGGCATTATGGATGAAGAACTAATAATCTATTTCAGTGTTGTTAGTATCAACAAATGGAGTGACTTCTTGAATAAAGTATCGCCGTTAGTAACAAGAATAAAATAAAATTCAAATAAATTCGAATTAATCAGTAATGATGCAGTAATTATCCCTTTGAAAAGGGGCGATATGTGAAATAAAGTTTACGTAGGCACACGTTAAACTTAGTAAATATTAGTTATTTCTCACTCAGGAATAAAATTTTATGTTTGGTTTGACGCTCTATAGTAATTCTCTGCTAATTAGACCGGAACCAAGGGCATTATGGATTAAGACCTAATAATCCAAACATGGAGATCGATAAGATTTCGCTGTTCGCATCAGCAAATGAAGTGAGTTCTTGAATAAAGCACCGCCGTAAGTAACAAGGATTAATTCAAATTCAAATAAATTCAAATTCATCACCAAAGACGTCAGTAATTATCTCTTGAAAGGGCTATATACTAAATGACTCTTTTTGAAATATTAGATTTAGTAAAAATTATAGCTATTTGTCACTCAAGAATAAAATTTTGTTGAAGGTTTGGTTTTAAGTTCGACGCTCCACAGTCGTTCTCTTCTACACTATAGCTAATTAGACCCTAACGGCATTATGGATGAAGATCGAAGACCTAATAATCCAAAAAGGGGATCGATCAGATTTCGCTGTTCTCTTCAGCAAATGGAGTAACTTCTCAAATAAAGTATTAAGGACAAATTAAAATTCAAATAAATTCGAATTCATCACCAAAGACGTCAGTAATTATCCCTTTGAAAGGCTCTGTACTAAATGAAACTTTTTTAGAGACGATGGATTTAGTAAAATTTATCGTCTCTAAATTTTTTGTCACACAGGAATAAAATGTTATTTCTCAGCCATTTCTAGATCATACATTGCATAAATTTAGCTGATCAGCTGCTTCATCCATTCCCAGATTCCGTGTTGCCAAAGTGTTCCCGCACCATCAACTCAACCTCTCTTGCATTCGCAGATTCTGTGTTGCCAAAGCGTTCCCTTTGCATCAACTCAACCCCTCTAACATCTTACTTTACTGATATGTCCAAATTGGAAAGAACAACTGTTTGAGACTGCTCCGAAGTCTGGATCTTGAAGTTGTTATGAAGTCTTGATCTTGAATTAATTATAGTATCTAGGAATTATTACATCTGCAATCGTGCAGTTTTTAATTACGTTACTGGTAAGTTGTTAACTAAGCTTGGTTTACTCCTTAGAGCCCATCCTGACATGAGGTCAGCTACAAGACCTTTCAAATAATAAGCAATCCATCTAAACGTTTGAACCCTCCAAGTGGTTTCGACTAGATACCTCGTCCATCAATATATCTGATCAGTTTTGATAATGACATGATATCTCGTGATCAAGATATTGGCGATTTTTTCATGATGACGAGTTCAAGATCTAGTCAATTTTCTTCTAATGACGTGATATACCATCCATCAAGATCTAGTCAGTTTTGCTAAAACCTCGAGATATACCTCGTCGAGACAACTACCAGGAAGGTTAAAAGTAGGCTATTGTTTCCAACAAACGTAACGTATTACTTACATGGTAATAAAGAATTCTTTACGACGGAGTCTTCAATTGTATGAACCGAGTTTTTATATCATTTCTCTAAACCTCAGAAATAGAAGCATCAGATATATAAATCTACGTTTCTTGATATTCCAAAAAATATCTTCAGGTTTCCTTTCAGCGAAATTTGATCGAACGAAAAAAATTGAGTTGATATCAATCCCTCCATATTTAATTTTACTTTTGGATAGCATTTCATTTAATCTTCTTAAGTGAAATACGGAAATATTCTATGAACTTATAATTTAATTTCAAGAAAGTGTCTCACCATGACTCTAGTATAATTGGGTTTAAATTCTATCATATTTTCAATCAATATAATCCAACTGAAATAAAAAGGTAAGCAAAAATGTCTTGCGTTCAGTGAATCATTTAATGGAATATTGAGTGATTGAAATTTCGCTTTTACCGTGATCAGAATCTCTATGCGAGTACGTAGGTACAAAGTTACATCAAACATTGATTAATCATAAAGAAACCTTTTGAGTTTGCCAAGAGAGTAAGGTAATGCAATAATGTTGTTATAATAATCACGTTGTGTAGCAATGCACCATTAGATTTTCCTTTATGTTGCACACAATGTGGTACAGTTTAACCACATTCAGCTATCTATTGCTAATGCTATAGTTATGAAACAAGGTAATTAATTCTACGAACTTCTTTATCGAATTTTCTATTCCGCCATATAGGTTCTCTTTATCTTCCCGTGGAAAAATAGACGTACTCCCAGGGAAATCTACAACACAGAGGAAGTCGCTGAACCGGGTCGTTACACTATCTTCATTGTACAGTAATATAGTTATTTCGTTACTACTAAAAGTAGTGTAGAAATAATGCTATAGTTATGTAGTAATGTTAAAATTCTGCAGGAATATTGTAATAGTGTTACAGTTATGGCACTAGAGTAGTGCGCAGCTTCGATAAACTTAACTTTTAATTCCTGAGTTTCCTTCAGTCATAAAAGAAGACATAATCCTCCGAAAATCTACAAGACTGAGAAAGTCGTTACGCGTTTTAAAGCATTGAATAATGTAATGACGATGAGGTTATGCAATAATGTACACTGGTGTTCAAAATTAAGAAAATCTTCACTTTGGGGCGATTATCTCCAGAACTACTGGACATATTTAATGACATTAATTATGTACATAGGTTGAAATAATACAAAAAAAAACTTGCAACAGTTATGGTACACACGCATGATCGTGCGTAAGACTGATCAGCGTAGGATCGTCCAAAACAGAGGTTATAATATCGAAAAAAAATGGGTTAGTAGGGGGTATGGTCGCTTCTTACAGTTAATTATACAGCTCTCACAACGTGAATTCATACTGGAAGTGAGGCAGTTTATGAGTCACTGAGGCAGTCGGTCCCACTTCTCCGGCAATGCTGTTTTCAGGTCCTGGATGGTTCTGGGAGGGGGAAGGCGAGTTGAAAGTGCCATCCCAAGAGCGTCCCAGATATGCTCTACAGGGTTTAGGTCTGGAGATCTGGCGGGCCAATCCATCCGGTGAATATCCTCACTTTCCAGATATTCGTCGACCAGATGAGCCCTATGTGGACGAACGTTGTTATCCATAAAAATGAAATCAGGGCCAACTGCACCCCTGAAAAAGCAAACATAGGGCTCCAAGATATCATCCCTATATCTCACAGCAGTCACAGAGCCTCTGTCAAAGACATGGAGGTCCGTGTGCCCGTCCAACATTATGCCTGCTCAGACCATCACACCTCCGCTGCCATAGTGGTCTCTTTCTCGGATGTTGGAGGACAGGTAGCGGGTCGCTAAACTGGGACTCATCAGTGAATGGAACGGTCCCCACTGATCCCTGGTCCAAAGTTGATGTTCTCTGCTCCATGCTAAACGGGCTCATCTGAGCGCAGAAGTGAACGGGACGCAAACAGCAAGTCTTTTTGCAAACAAACTTCTCTCATGTAGCCTTCTGGAAACAGTAACCCTGGAAACTCGGTTATCTGTGGCCGCATGAAGGTCACGAGAGAGCTGAGAAGCTAATGTTACGCCTCGCTGTAATGGACAAATATTGATCTTCATTTGCCACCATGGCTCTTGGACGACCTTACCCAGGCTTTCTCTCTACGGATCCGGTAGCCTTAAACTGTTTCCATAAGTTGGACACGATGCTGGGTATTACATCCAAGGCTAGCAATCTGCACTTGAGACTGCCCTGCTTCCAGTCTCCCGACGATTCGCCACCTCATCTATCATCCAAATGTTGGTGGTTCGTGAATTGGAAAGTTGAGTATTCTCCCTACTGCTTCGTTGCAGCTGATATATCTTACCATTTGATACTGACGAATTTCATTAAGGTCATTCTCTTCACTGGTCAATTCAAACACAGCCATGTCAGATCCTTTAACATACTTACAGACGTACTTTATAGATTTTACAGAATTGCAATATTCTACGTTCATATGCGCATTGAAAATATTTGTTAATAGAGGACAATACGGAACAATCCACGTATTGTCCACAGCCACTTTTGATCCACGAAAATTTGTGTTTGCAGTAAATCCCCCGTCTTATGCTGATCTACGACGATAAAGTGGATATCCGTCTTGTCCTGTTTGCTTCTCTTTCAAAAAACGGCATGGGAATCGCTTTGTGTAAATGCCATCCTTCATGCATGGACAGAGTGGATTTATGCATCCGCAGGGGGTCGTGCACCATTTACTTCGTTACAATGCAGAAAAGTTCTCGGTCTTCTTGTGGATTAGGGATTCTGCACTGATAAAGTCATCCACTGTGTTAACTTGTAATGAGTCTTTGAGCCAAATCAGAATGTGGGCATGAGGAATCCTCGCTTCTGCCACTCTGTCGTGTACATATGACACCTAACTTCAAAAATCTTTGCCTTTGTGATGAAACTCATCAGTGTTTTTTGCTTTGGATGAAAGACTTGCCAACAAATCATGACGATTCTGTGGTTTTTGCCCAACAAATAGTTGTTGCTGTATCTCTGTGTCCAGTTTGGATTGCATGTAAAAGTGAGGAAAAGGTCCGATCTACCATAGTTTCTCACGTAGATCATGGCATCTTGAGTACGCTCGTGCATGTACCTGGGACCCCCAGTAAAGCTGGAAGGCAAGATGATCAACTGACCAATGTCTGCAACATTTCCATCGTTCATGACCGCATCCCTCAAATATGCATACTGTTCCACTCTCAGCGTCCTCTGATTTAGTCATATGAATAACAGCCTTTCCGATTCAATCTCGGCATACATGTCAACGATAAATTTATCGAACAGGTCTTTGCTTCTCAGTAAAATGTTGAAATTTGAAGAGGGTATCATCGTCCTGTGAGCGTAGAACTGCATAGCAGAAATCTTCTTAGTTAGCGGCATTTCTGTTGTTGGGTTTGTTTGTAGCAGTTCAAAATTATATCCTTCCTCCCCCTGCCAAAACATGAGTTGATACTGTAGTGCATCGTAGGAGCTGTGTGTATCGGGAATTCTCTTGATGGTGCTATTTCTTCCTTCTAAAACTATGTCGCTTGCTCCATGTTGTTCTCCCACCATGATTAAGCACTTAAGTTGGTACATTGAACCGCTTTTCATGTTCACCATGTGGGGCTTTGTCCGCTAAGATTACCACTTTGAATTCAGGGCTGATCGTATCCATGGCAGATTTGAAGCTGTGGATGTAAGAGTTGTGATGATCCAGCATATATTGTAACTGAAGTACTATGTCTTGTCTCGTCTGCGGAATGTGTTTGCAACGCTGCTCTGCTTGTTGTGTACCATCTCCATCAAAATATGTTTGCAGATATTTAGGCTCTTCGTTTGGTAGAGGGTGTAGACTCCTGATGCGGTGATAAACTTGACCCTGAACCTTAAATGTCGGCATGTATCCGGACTCTCTAATTTCTTTTGTCGTGCCGAAAGAGGTAATCTAAAAACAGGAATTGTACCTTCTAATATTTGCCAGGAAATGTTAAGCTTCTGCTGAATCTCCAATCAGTAAAGTACGTAGAGGCTCGGCTGGATCCATTAACCGTGGCAGCTGAACCTTTCCTCAGTTGCAGCACATACCTGGGACTTCACCTTTCCACTTCTTTGCTTCACACTGTTGACATGTTACAGACATTGATCCAATGACGCACGAAGGATCAGATATATAATCTGCTGATGGGTCGTAATTAAAAGCTGCATTCTCTAAATTTCTACAGATGCGCATTCGAGCAGCACTTCTTCCTGTTCTAACTTGCTATTGTCTTGTTTCTCTTTCCGGGGTGGATTCAGCTTCTCTTCTCCTTTGTTGTCTTTCTCTGTTTTCTCGCTGTATTGTTTCTCTTTCTGGGGTGGATTCAGCTTCTCTTCTTTGTTCTCTTTCTCTGTTCCCTCGCTGTCTTGTTTCTCTTTCTGGGGTGGATTCAGCTTCTCTTCTTTGATTTCTTTCTCTGTTATCGCGCTGTTTTGTTCGAAGAAGTTTCTTTTTTCTAGGAGGTTGGGGCATCTTTAAATATAACGCTAAACCAGAATAATGTAGTTATTTACCTGAAATAAAAATGAGATTAAAATTACAGAAATTATACAAATTCAAAAGTAAGTTATGAAATAACCACTACTGAAATACAAATGTGATTGAATCTTTAAATATAACGCTATACTTTTAAAAAGTCTTGTTATGTCACCTCACTGATTCCGACAACCTAAATGAATCACAATGTCAGCGAAATCAAAACCAAATTAAACAGTAATAAACACTGTTACTTCATTTCATGTATTTTATTAACACAAACATTATACTATTTGTGAAAAATACCCAAGCAAAAGTTTAATGTAATTAGGGTTAATAGTTTGTGCTCACGATTGATGATCGTCCACCTCTTTGCCTAAAATAAAAATGAAATTAAACAAATTCAAAATTAAGTTATAAAATAACCACTACTGAAGTAAAAATCGAGTTAGTTATGAAATAACCACTACTGAAATAAAAATCGTGATTCCAGAGCGCTATGAATACGTTCGTTGGTGAACAGTTTCAAAGGAAATAGAGTCTTGGCTTATTGACAAGAGCAGAAGCTGTGGGATCTTTTTCACACTGTCTTAGGAAACCAAATAATACAAAAATAGGCAAATAAATTAATTATAAAATTTTCTAGATTAAATTTTAAAATTCGGGCTTCGAGGGACAATCAGTCACCTTTAGGACTACCTGTGTGCCAAATTTCATGGCTGCAAGTGCTATAGATTCGTCTGGACACCGCACACAGACATACACACAAATGCTTCTTTTATAATAGTAGAGATGTGGTGAGAATGTTAAAAATGTGGAACTAATGTAGTATGAAGCTTCCATAAACTTCATTTTTAATTCCCTAATTGCTTTTCATTTTACACCAGTCAAAAAAAGAAAACATAATCTCACGAAAATCTACTTAACCGAGAACGTTATTACACCACAGAAAACTTTACCGTCATTGAATAATGTATTAATAACGTTACCGGTTAAGCATTAATGTAGTAATATTGTTACTATGCTGCAGGAATGTTATGATAATGTTAGAGTTTTGTAGCATGCAGCTTCGGTAAATATGATTCTTGATTCGTGACTTGTTTCTATTTTTTTTCGATCGAAAAAGAAGACATAACCTTCCGAAAATCTACAAGACCAAAAAGTCAAGACACCGCAGAAAAATTTACCGTCATTTAATAATGCAGCAATAACGTTACCGGTCATTCATAATTGTAGTAATGGTGTTAACATTCTATAGAAATGTTGTGATAATGTTACAGTTATGCAGTAAGCAACTTCGGTAAACTTTTTTTCTTTATTCCCGACATGTTTCTGTTTTTTCTTCCATCGAAAAAGAAGACATAACTCTCCGAAAATCTATAAGACCGAGAAAGTCGTTACACCGGGACAAATACATGTTGCGGTACATACGGCCGGTAAGTTGAGAAACGTCCTCGTTTAAATTTGTTGTTGAGAAGAACCATCATCCGAACTTAAACTCCAGCAGAAAAACCAATAGGATACGAGTTCGTATTACTAATAACGCTATCGTAATGCAGTAATAATGTTACCACTCTACAGGAATGCTGTAATAATGATACAGATATAGCTCAGATGTAGTATGAAGCTTCGATCAATTTCTTTTTTGATTCCCGACTTCTAAAATCTTTTTTTCATTTCTTCAAAAAAATCAGACATAATCCTCCAAAAATTTACAAAACCGAGAAAGTCAAGACACCGGAACATGTTACTATCATTGACTAATGCAGTAATTACGATACCGTTATGCAGTAATATAGTAATAACGTTACCATTCTACAGAAATGTTGAGATAATATTAGTTATATAGTAAGCAGTATCGGTAAATTTTATTCTTGATTCCCGACCTGTTTCTGTGCTTCCTTCCATCGAAAAAGAAGATATAACCCTCTAAAATCTGCATGACCGAGAAATTCAAGAAACCATTACATAGAACTGTCATTGAATAATGCAGTAATAACGTTACCGGTTATACAGTAATGTAGTATGATATTAGAATCCTACAGAAATGTTGTTATAAGTTACCGTTATGTAGTAAGCAGCTTGGTACACTTTATTCTTGATTCCCTACCTGTTTCTGTTTCTCATTCCATCGAAAAAAGAAGACATAACTCTCCGAAAATCTACAAGGCCGAGAAAGTCGTTACACCGGGACAAATACACTTTGCGGTTTATACGGCCGATAACTCGAGAAACGTCCTCGTTTAAATTTGTTTCCCTTTACAGCAGTTTTATTTTGAGAAAAATTTGCGTTCAGACACAATCTCACCATAATTCCTGACGCAGCATAAAGCCCTTTTTTACTTCTTTCCAAAATCCCGCAACATTTGAGAAAAACAATCATCCGAACTCAAACTCCGGCCGAAAGAGCAAAAAATAAAGATTCTATACCAATAGGATGCGAGTTCGTAGCACAAATAACGTTATCGTAATGCAGTAATAATATTCCCACTCACACGATTGTTATAATAATGTTCAGCTATAGCATAAATGTAGTATGCAGCTTCGATCAATTTCTTTTTTGATTTCCGACTCCTAGCATCTTTTTTCCTTCCGTCGAAAAACCAGACGTAATGCTCCAAAAATCTACAAGACCGAGAAAGTCAAAACACCGGAACATGTTACTATCATTGACTAATGCAGTAATTACGATACCGTTATGCAGTAATGTAGAAATAACGTTACCATCCTACAGAAATGTTGCGATAATGTTAGTTATATAGTAAGCAGTATCGGTAAATTTTATTCTTGATTCCCGACCTGTTTCTGTTTTCCTTCCATCGAAAAAGAAGACATATCCCTCCGAAAGTCTACAAGACCGAGAAAGTAAGACATCCGAACTGCCATTGAATTATGCAGTAATAACGATACCGGTATACATTAATGTAGTAATAATATTACCATTCTAGGAATGTTGTAATAACGTTACAGTTGTGGCTTTGATATATATGCAGGTTCGATAAACTTCCTTCTTGATTTCCGACCTGTTTCTATTTTTCCTTCCATCGAAAAAAGAAGACATAACCCTCCGAAAATCTACAAGACCGAGAAAGTCGTTACACCGGGACAAATACACGTTGCGGTTTATACGGCCGATAACTCGAGAAACGTCCTCGTTTAAATTTGTTTCCCTTTACAGCAGTTTTATTTTGAGAAAAATTAGCGTTCACACACAATCTCACCGTAATTCCTGACGCAGCAGAAAGCCCTTTTTTACTTCTTTCCCCAGTCCCGCAACGTTTGAGAAGAACCATCATCCGAACTTAAACTCCGGTCGAAAAAGCAAAAAAATAAAGATGCTCTACCAATAGGATACGAGTTCGGAGCCAAACAAATTAACTTTTATTGCGCCGAGCCGAAGGTTGGGGTGAAACTTTATTGCCCAGAAATAAATTGTATCACGTGGCGTTGAATAGAGTCCTGCTCGCGCTTAATGCTGCGGTATATCGCATTCTGTGCCGTGCCCGGGTATCAGGGGCCTGGGTAAGGTGAGACGTTGGACACGTTAATGATGGTGTGAATAAAATAAGCCCATAAAAAGACTGCGCAGAGTGAAAGAATTGCGTAATAGAATTTTGAAAAAAGTTGTGCTCAGTTCTTTCCCACCGCGTTTTTGAAATGCTGGAAAATGCACGTGGCATTGTAATGAGTTACGTTTTATGTTTGACTGGGATTTTTAAATTTGTTCGCTGCAAGCATTTTTAAGTATCTGCCACTATAAGAGAATGGAATTAGCTTCAGTTTAAAATTTAATATTGTAAAATCGGGTGCACACTTTGTAAAGTGTATACTATAATGGGCACCGAACGCGAAAACCCATAAAGTAAAATCGGGTGCGCACTTTGTAAAGTGTATACTATAATGGGCACCGAACGCGAAAACCCATAAAGTAAAATCGGGTGCACACTTTGTAAAGTGTATACTATAATGGGCACCGAACTCGAAAACCCATAAAGTAAAATCGGGTGCACACTTTGTAAAGTGTATACTATAATGGGCACCGAACGCAAAAATCCATAAAGTAAAATCGGGTGCACACTTTGTAAAGTGTATACTATAATGGGCGCCGAACTCGGAAACCCATAAAGTAAAATCGGGTGCACACTTTGTAAAGTGTATACTATAATGGGCACCGAACGCAAAAATCCATAAAGTAAAATCGGGTGCACACTTTGTAAAGTGTATACTATAATGGGCGCCGAACTCGGAAACCCATAAAGTAAAATCGGGTGCACACTTTGTAAAGTGTATACTATAATGGGCACCGAACTCGAAAACCCATAAAGTAAAATCGGGTGCACACTTTGTAAAGTGTATACTATAATGGGCACCGAACGCAAAAATCCATAAAGTAAAATCGGGTGCACACTTTGTAAAGTGTATACTATAATGGGCGCCGAACTCGAAAACCCATAAAGTAAAATCGGGTGCACACTTTGTAAAGTGTATACTATAATGGGCACCGAACGCGAAAACCCATAAAGTAAAATCGGATGCACACTTTGTAAAGTGTATACTATAATGGGCACCGAACGCGAAAACCCATAAAGTAAAATCGGGTGCACACTTTGTAAAGTGTATACTATAATGGGCACCGAACGCGAAAACCCATAAAGTAAAATCGGGTGCACACTTTGTACAGTGTATACTATAATGGGCATCGAACGCGAAAACCCATAAAGTAAAATCGGGTGCACACTTTGTAAAGTGTATACTATAATGGGCACCGAACGCGAAAAACCATAAAGTGTGAATAAATATTTTAATATTCTTCCCATCTGCCTATACTAGGCGATCCCTGAATTTATTATTCAACAATGTAGAATTAATATAATGGCAAGTTAACTCTCCTGGTGGTTGTCTCGACGAGGTATCTCGTCATTAGCAAAATTGACCAGATCTTCATCTAGTCATCATCAACAAACCACTTGGAGGGTTAACTCTGGCTTGGATTCTAATCAAGTTTAGTCTGCCTTTTCGTGGAAGGTCGCTTACTGAACTGTCGCTTACAAAACTGATGAGAAGTCATGCAGAGAAACTGTAGGTTGCATAACGGATATATTCTTGGGAACCCGTCAAAGTGTTAAGGTTAAGGAGAAAAATATTAACGAAATTTTAACTTGTCCAAATATATGGCTAGCGAACTATTTTGTTAGGTTTCAAATGATTCCTCGTTTCTACAATAGGTAAGAAATCTTAACTTCATTTTAATCAGTAAAAATTAATAAATACTGTAAAGTTATTTGAATTTTTGGAAACGAAACACAAGACGTAACACATGAATTCCAGCTTTAATATACACAAAATATATATGCTTAAACATACTTCCAAAGAAGAAAATCGACATTCATGGATTCATTTTCTCATCAAAAAAACATTTTTGAAAAACGCCAAAAGAAAAAAACATACACACATTTTACTCCAAACATCTTCCCGTGGTATTGGCTTGGACACCAAGGCAGGAAAATTAATTTTTATAAATCCATTATATAAAATAAATGGAATCATCACCATTTAAATGAATCCATAAAAATGGATTCGTTTACTCATCACTAGAGGAATCCCTTTTTCAATTGCTCTCTCCACAAATGCAACTCGTAAGAAAGACCGAATCGAAACCTTATCATGTGCAATAGTCATTTTTTGCATCATCAGAAAAACATTTTTGGAATTCGCCAAAAGAAAAAACATATACAGATTTTCCTCCAAATATCTCCCCCATGGTATTGGCTCGGACACCACGACAGAAAAATGAATTTTTATAAATCCATTATATAAAATAAATGGATTCATCATCATTTAAATGAATCGATACAAATGGATTCATTTTCTCGCTAGCAGAGGAACTCCTTTTTCAATTGCTCTCTACACAAATGCAACAATGTGAAGAAGTACCGAATCGAAACCGCATCATGTGCAATGGTTATTTTTGCATCATCAGAAAAACATTTTTGAAGTATGCCAAAAGGAAATAATATGTATAGAATTTCCTCCAAATTTCTTCCCCTTGATATTGTCTCAGACAACACGGCAGAAAAAATACATTTCTAAAAATCCGTTGCATAAAAGACCGAATCGAAACCTTATCATGCAGAATGGTCATTTTTGCATCATCAAAAAAAATATATTTGGAAAACGCCAAAATAAAAAAACGTATCCACGTTCCTCCAAATCTCTTCCCCGTGGTATTGGCTTTGACACCAAGACAGAAAAATGAATTTTTATAAATCCATTATATAAAACAAATAGATTCATCATCATTCAAATTAATCCTAGAAATGGATTCATTTTCTCACCACTAGAGGAATCCCTATTTCAATTACTCTCTCCACAAATGCAACTAGTAAGAAAGACCGAATCGAAACCTTATCATGCGCAATTGTCATTTTTTGCATCATCAGAAAAACATTTTTGGAAAACGCGAATAGAAAAAAAGTACACAGATTTTCCTTCAAATATCTACCCCGTGCTATTAGCTCGGACACCAAGACAAAAAAGTGAATTTTTATAAACCCATTATATAAAATAAATGGATTCATCATCATTTAAATGAATCCATACAAATGGATTCATTTTCTCATCACTAGAGGAATCCCTATTTCAATTGCTCTCTCCACAAATGCAACTTGTAAGAAAGACCGAATCGAAACCTTATCATGTACAATGGTCATTTTTGCATCATCAGAAAAACATTTTTGGAAAACGCCAAAAGAAAATAAATATATGTTCAGAATTTTCTACAAATTTCTTCCCCTTGATATTGTCTCGGACAACACGGCAGAAAGAAATGAATTTTTATAAATCCATTACATAAAACGAATAGATTCATCGTCATTAAAATGAATCCATCAAAATAGACTCATTTTCAGACCAGCAGAGGAATCTCTTTCAATTGCGCTCCCCACAAATGCAACTCGGAAAGAAAGACCGAATCGAAACCTTATCATGTACAATGGTCATTTTTGCATCATCAGAAAAACGTTTTTGGAAAGCGCCAAAAGAAAAAACGTACAGATTTTCCTCCAAATCTCTTCCCCGTGGTATTGGCTCGGACACCACGGCAGAAAAATGAATTTTTATAAATCCGCTCGAGATTTCTATATGCCCGAAAAATAAAAAATGTCTTGTTTCTACGCGCGCATGAAATCCCTGAAAATAAAACAGCGAATTTTCAAAGGCCGTCACTTCTCGCTTCTGGATAGTCTCATTTGCGGAATTTACTGTCGAAGATTCGCTTATTTATTTTCCCGATTTTGGCCCAAATGTGATAGAGCAACTGAATGCGTACGAATTTGGAGATATCGCATTCAGCATTTTTTTCTGCTCGTCCCTTCCTCCGGGATATTTTTTCTCCCTACGGGAAAAGTGGGAGAAATATTCCCTACACTAACCAGCGCATCATCTTAGCTTCTTTCCTTTATTATACTCCACTCCCCTCCTTATAAACGAATATAACTACACCCGTTGCCATAGTTACCGGACCCCTGTGACGTAGCCGCGGAATCGAAAACCTCTTCTTGACCCCCTCAGGAAGAAGACTCGTCATCCGTGGAGTCAAATGGTGGGGTAGGTTCTAAAATTGACGGTACTTTTTAAACGGCTTTCTCCACGAGTCCCGTTTTCGCCGCGTGCTGAATCGAGGCTCACTATCTCCCAAAACCAATGTTTGCAGTAAGGCAAACGTGTAGCACAGCCGCGGGTACTGCAGGGAGGGGGAAAATAAATAAAGCGCGCCCAGAATCAAAATAAAATTAAAGGAAAATATTTTGGTGCACCGAAATACAACACAAACGTTTCATCTTCTCTGTGTGGGGGATTTTTTTCCTCCTTTCCAGGAGAAAAGGGGAAGAGACCGGATTTTTTTACAGGCAGACACAGGGCAGGGGAAATAACCGCAGAAAAATCCGCCACTACAGTTAAAGATCGAAGATGCCATTGTCGGCGTGTATTCCGCGGAGGATGTTTTTGGTCTTCTGGTCGCGTAGAACGGCATGGATCGAAGCGGTCGGAAATAAAAGGATTGTATGATTGCAAAGACATGCGCCGGATGTACAAATAACAAAATGGGATACTTTCCTCTTTTTTTCCGCCCCGTCCTACTTCGTGTGAAATTTGCGAAAGAGGAGAGTAACGAAAAAGCAAAGCGTTTTTCTTTGCGGAATGGAGAACTGCGACACTGTTTCGGTACCGGGCGGAAAAAATCATCAGTGCGCGCTTTGGTTTCCCCGGGAGTAGTTTTATTTTGAAAAGTAAATTATTTTACTGAGGAAAATTGATTTCCGTGTCTGCCACACTCGTTACAACTGTCTGCTCAATTTATTTCCAGCAACAGTTTGGCGCAATTCTGTGATTCGAAAATAATGGCTGACCTTTCTAGCAGGATTGAGAAGATATCGGATTTTTGCCGGCGATGACAAAAGCGTGTAATTTACCGACATTTCAGGATTAATTTTTTGTCAGAAATTTTTTTCTGATGTGCCTATACAGAAACGTCCGAATATAAGGAGTACATAAACTCATACAGGATGGTTGGGTGCTTGCTTTGTCACTCTACGGCCATTTTAGCTATATGAAGGCTACTGAGACAAGACTCATATGGAAGGTCTAGAAATTTGTGTGTTATGGTAAAATTTGCTGTGATCTACATATGCAAAAGTATATGTAGATCACAAGAATGTTGTGTTATGTGAAAGAGGAGAGTGACAAAAAAGTAAAGCGGGTTTTTTGGAGAACTACGACACTGTTTCGGTACAGGGTGGAAAAAAAATTCGCCAGTACTCACTTTGCTTTCTCCGGGAATAGTTTTATTTTGAAAAATAAACTATTTTACTGAGGAAAATTTGATTTCCATGTCTGCCACACTCGTTACAACTGTCTGCTCAATTTATTTCTAGCACGTTTGACGCAATTCTGTGATCCGATAACAATGGCTGATCTTTCTAGCAGGATTGAGGAGATATCGAATTTTTGCCTGCGATGACAAAACGCGTAATTTACCAATATTTCAGGATTAGTTTTTTATCAGATTTTTTAAAGTGCTCATGCAAACATCCTAATATAACTTGTACTTAAACTGATACAGGATGGTTGGCTTGTTGGCTGCTTGCTCTGTCACTCTACTGAGGGCTAAGTAGACAAGAGTCTTAGATGGAAGGTCTAGAAATTTGAGTGTTACTGTAAAATTTGTAGCATGCACAAGTATAACAAGGTGATACAAAATGTTGTGTCGTATGAGAGAGGAGAGTAACGACAAATAAGATGTTTTTTAGTGGAGAACTGCCACTGTTTCGATACCGGGCAAAAAAATTCATCAATGCGCGCTTTGTTTTCTTTGTGAGTCGTTTTATTTTGAAAAATAAATTATTTTACCGAGAGGGAAAATTTATTTCTGTCTCCTACACTCGTTACAATTGTCATCTCAATTAATTTCCAGCAACTTTTTGACGCAATTCTGAGCAACGCAACGGACTATCGGCCAAGGTTTGGGATCTGTTGGGTTTTATCGATTGAAGACAGAGTTGTATACATTAAAAATAAATTTTATTACGTAGCCAAGTCTTATGGTTTAAAAACATACATTTTAGAAAACAACAAGAAGTCTGATCAGTTCATGATCCCCAATCTTTCTTCACTTTTATACATTCAAAGATTTACATTCTTCAAATTTATGTGCCCCACACGGCACTATAATTGGAGGTTTGAGACCGATTCCAACATGCGGCCCCATCGGTTGTAAAACCTCAGCAGATGTATTACAATTCAATATATATATTTATATAAATCTAACAAAATATTTTTCTAATAATATTTTTAAATTTATTTAACAATAAAGGCTTTGTTAAAAAGTCAGCCAAATTATTTTCCGATGAAATATAATTTACGTTAAATAGTTCATCTTTTATTAATTTACGAATAAATTTGTACTTGATATCAATATGTTTAGTTTTCTGATTTTCCTGACTATTTTTTGAAAAATAGATAGCAGATTGATTATCACAATATACTTGGGGTCTTATGTGATCACACAAACTTAATTCATTTATAATTCTACTAAACCAAATAACTTCTTTAGTGCAATCGGTTAGTGCAATAAATTCAGATTCCATTGAGCTAAGAGCTATGCACTTTTGTTTAGAAGATTTCCATGATATTGGGATGTTACCCAAATAAATTAAATAGCCACTGCTTGAATGTCTGTTTGTGAGACCACATCCCCAATTTGCATCAGAAAAAGCAATCAAATTTGAACTTTTTACATTGGAAAGATTAATTTTAAAATCCTTTGTAAGAAAAACATAGTTCATAATATCAACAACGTAAGACCAGTGTTTGTAAGTATAACCATTACAAAACTGAGACATTATATTAACAGCAAATGCAATATCTGGTCTGGATCTATCTGACAAAAACGATAAACATCCTATTAAGGAACGATAGGGAAATTTCCTCATTAAATCATTTTCAATTATTTCTTCCTCTTTAACCTTATCAGGTAAGTTACAACCAATTTTAAAAGGTAAATTCACAAAACTTTTAGGAAGATCTTTGAATTTTGACATTAATTTTTCAATGTAGGTAATTTGATGTAAATAAATCGAATTTTCAATTTCTTGAAAGTTTACGCCTAACAAATATTTAGTTTTACCTAGGACTGTAAGATCCAATTTTTTGTCCAATAATTCGATTACTTCATTTATCAAATGTTCCCTTTTTGAAAACAAAACCATATCATCTACATAAACAATTAAAATTACATCTTTAAATTTGTAGACACAGTTACACCAATTTAACTGAGAAAATCCTAATTTAGTTAAAATACCGTCTAATTCCAAATTCCATTCTCTACCACTTTGATGCAGACCATATATAGCCTTTTCCAATAGACATACTTTGTTTTCGGATCTTTTCAGCACAAATCCTTTTGGCTGTTTCATGTATATAGTATCCTTAAGGTGTCCATATAAATATGCACTTTTCACGTCAACTTGACAGTGATACCAACCCAACATAGAAATCAATAGTACAAACAATTTAACAATAGAAAAATTCACAACCGGTGAAAAAATATCCTTAAAATCAATGCCGGGTTTTTGCTTAAAACCTTGAGCAACAAGACGAGCTTTATACCTTTTAGGTATATTGTTTTCGTCCATTTTTATACTGTACACCCACTTACTTCCAATTATGGTTGTATTTGGGGGTGTGTCCACTAATTTCCATACTTGCCTATCCTTCATTATCTGAATTTCTTCATTCATGGCAGTATTCCATTTAATTTTATCCTTACTTGCCTGCGTTTCTTCATAACTTTTGGGGATTTCGACATTGTAACACTGATCATACATGTCGTACATCTGTTGGTCTAAAAAATTAGATTCATCACTAGAAGTAGATGGCACATTAGAAATATCCACATTAGGATGTTCAGTCTCTGGCTTAAAATTGAAATTTATAGGATCAAACCTAATCTTGTTTTTAGTACAGTACTTTTTAATATCATTTAAAGATCTCATTCTCAAATTTTCAGGAGAATAATAGTATACATCTATCCTATTGCTTTTATTTCTAGGTTTTTCGATTCTACGCCAATTTGAAATGTTAAGACTTTTTAAGTCCTCAGTTTTATCTAAATCTTTAGAATCTAAAACTTGAGTTTCACTTTCCGATTTTATTTTTATATTTTCATTTGATTGATAAATAGGAATATTAGAATTAAGATCGAAAGAAACGTACTCAAAGTTTTTACCAAATAGTACATCAACAGCTTTCTTACTTTCGTCGATATGAACATGGACTGTTTCAACTATTCTCTTCTCGTTTGGTACATATATTCTGTAACCTTTAGTTTTCAAACCATATCCTGTCAAAATACCAAGTTTTGCTCTGGGTTGTAATTTATTTCTCTGTATTTTAGGAATATGAACATATGCCAAAGAGCCAAAAATTCTAAAATGTTTTACTGATGGTTTGAAACCAGTCCATATTTCGTTAGGAGATATACCCTCAGTTAATTTGTGTTCGCATCTATTTTTAGTATGAATAAATGCTAAAAGTGCTTCTGACCAAAATTGTGGTTGTAAACCACTGTCTTGAAGCATAGCTCTGACACAATCCATGGCTGTTCTATTGAACCTTTCTGCAACGCCATTTTGTTCAGGGGTATAAGTTGAAGTTCTTTCGATTTTTATTCCTAGATCATTTAAAAACTTTTTAAATTCTTTGTGACAAAATTCTAAACCATTGTCAGTTCGGACACATTTTAACTTAACATTTAGCTGTCTTTCAGCTTTAACCAAGTATTTTTTAAAGTAATCAAAAACTTCATTCTTATTTCGAATAATATAAACAGTTACTTTACGTGAAAAATCATCAATAATAGATAAAAAGTATTTGTTTCCACCTAGAGAGTTAACTGGAGCAGGACCCCACAAATCCATATGGATCCTTTCCAAAACATTTTTAGTTTTCCTTTCGTACATATAGTTTCTTTTTAAGGATATTCTAGTGGATTTAGCAATAGCACAAATCTTACAATTTTTATCTATATTCTTACAATTAAGTTTTTCAATTCCTTTTACACAATTAATTTTACTCATATTTTCAATTAAGGGCATGTTAACATGACAAAACCTACGGTGGGCTTTTTCTAGATCTAAACCAGTTACATATGTATAATTTTTAATCTTGGGATAACCTTTCAAGATATACAATTTTCCAATTCTGGGAACAGTAAACAAATATTTATTATAACTATTATAAATAATCATTTTGTTATTTCCCCATTTAATTTGGTTTCCCACTAGATCAATACGAGCACCACTAATTAAATTTCTTCTCATATTAGGTGAGTATAACACATCTTTTAAAGTTATATCATAATTTCTGTTTCTATCTAAAACTGTAAATTGAATATCACCCATACCTAATACTTCCGAGGTGCTGTCCTTGTCTCCGACTAGGATCTTCTGTGGTGGTAGTTTTCTGAATGTCGTAAACATATCACGTTCTTTACAGAAGTGAGCAGTTGCAGCAGAATCAATGAGGAATTCCCTCGGTCTTTCATTTGGAAAATTTGAAATTGCATAGGCACGTTGAAGATCAGTTTTTGGATTGTCCTCCATATAAAATAATTCACCACCAGGTTTCTGCCGATTGCATTTCTTGAAGCACTTCGATTCGTAATGTCCCGACTTTTTGCAGTAGTTGCAGAATGGTCGCGGCCCCATACTACAAACTGTCGACTTTCTTGGGCTTGAAGGAATTAATTCAGGGTCCAGTACGCATCTGCTGTGATCAGGAGTAGACGCCCGTGTCTCCTTGTATCTAGATGACTTGTTTCTTGTAACATAAGCATCGGCCACGATACTTAATTTTGTGTCTTCGTCCTTCCGCTTCAGGTCGATCCGGCTGGATTCTGTTATTAAATGTTTAGACAAATTGTCTAGCGTGAACTCGTTGTCATCCATCCTGTATAGCAGTTGTACCAGATTATCGTATTCGTGAGGCAAATGTCTTATTAGTTGAAAGCAAACTAAGAGGTCTGGGATTTCGAATCCACCTTCTTTTATCTGTAACAGCTTCTCATGCACTCGTTTGCAGAAGAGTCCAATGGATTCGTCCTCCGGCTGGTAGCGGATTGAAAAGAACTCGTCCACAAGGCCTGCCAATCGTGCTCTAGATGCTGGTTCAAAGTTGGTCTTTAATATATCCCAGGCTTCCTTACCGTCCTCAGTAGATGAAATTAAGACTTGATATTTTCTGTCTATGCCCTGGTAGATAGTTGTATATGTCTTCTGCTTCCTATAACGATAGTCTCTTTTTTTCTTGTTCTGGAGCATCTTCCAATAATAGAGGTTCCGTTTTAGTGATAAATTCCCAGCAGTTCCGGTCCATTAGCAATATCTTCATGTCCGTCTTCCACGTGGCATAGTTGAAATCCGATAACTTCGGGAAGGAAAACATGGACATTTCTTGAATACCCATCATACTGGAAACCGGTAGTGGCAGAATTCAGGTTCAGCTTAAGGTCTGAGGCCCATAACCAATTGTTGGGTTTTATCGATTGAAGACAGAGTTGTATACATTAAAAATAAATTTTATTACGTAGCCAAGTCTTATGGTTTAAAAACATACATTTTAGAAAACAACAAGAAGTCTGATCAGTTCATGATCCCCAATCTTTCTTCACTTTTATACATTCAAAGATTTACATTCTTCAAATTTATGTGCCCCACACGGCACTATAATTGGAGGTTTGAGACCGATTCCAACAGGATCAATCCCGTTTACGAGAATATAATTTATTTTACGCAAGTATTGAAATCTAATTTTGCGAAATTCGTTTTCCATCTTTTATTCTTCGGTTAATTAAACACAACTTGCTAGTTATTTTAAAAATTATTTCATCCAAGTAAACCTTATAGAAATATTCTACTCATTTATCATGTTTGATTTGCAGAGATCAAAACAAGAGACACTACTTTCAGCGGAACTGTTCCCTCAGATCCCCTCTGGTTAGAGCACTGATTAAATTTGCGCACACAATGTGTGCTTTCATAACCAGCATAAAAGACTTCAACAATGTAGTTGCTTGAAATTAAACATCCTAAGTCATGAGCAATCGATCTTGTTTAAAAGCTTTATGAAAAGAAACTTTGAATGCGTAAAGTCTATAGTGCCTAGCGATCGATCTTGTCTAGAGCTTTGTAAAAAAGGCGAGTTTAAAAGTGCGACATCCGATTGTGACTGTTTGATAGCGTTAGTTTTAAAGTTGCTTAAAGAAAGCAACTTTAAATGCCCCAATTCTATTAGTGTCTGGCAGCCAAGGCTGTTTAGTAACACTGAACAAAAGCAGCTTAATGTCGTGCAATTTATTTCGTATTTACTCAATTTATTATTATTATTTATTTTACTTTCCAAGACAGGAAAACATGCAACTGTAATTAAATTTACCATCTAGTAATATTTCTCAAACTTAAGGCGGAATAAAAAATTCTGGGTAAAAGATCATTACGAAACGTATCATGTCTTATTCATACTGAATGCATATAATTTATGAATCCTTATGTTTCGAAAATATCTGTTGAGAGGCCAAAAATATAAATTTTTGTCAAAGAATGTGGATCCAGAAATGGTAGGTGGTAGTTTAGGTGGTATAAGACGCTATTTAGGCCAGTCGATAACATCGTTTCTGTGGCATAAGGCGTCATTTTAGCCTCCGATTTTCACCAAGCTCCGAATTCGTGTAGCGATTCATGCTTACCATCAACCTCTATTGTTAAATATGCAAAACAGATAACAATGCTATGAACAATAGCTACTAATATCAATTGCGCACATTACTATTACCATACGTGACTGTATAAAGTTCACTCAAATCCCAAACCAGAGACAAATGAAAAATAAATTTTAATCTGCAGCATTGTTTAGTAGAGTGTTTTGACATCAGGTGCCCTTTATAACTAGAAAATAATCAGTTTCTATATTTATTTAAAGACTCCTTTTACCTGTAATTAAACATCAACCTTTATTGTTAAATATACAAAATAGATAACAATGCAGTGAACAGTAGCTGTCAATGCCAATTGCATACATTACCATAGGTGACAGCATATATTCCACCAAAATTGGCTGGCATTAGCATAGCTGCTAATGCCAGTTGCTCAAATTACCATAGGTAAGAAGACAATGTCCACCTAATTCCAGACATAAACTTCAATAAAAAAATTTAGAATCAGTGAAATTCTTTTCTACAAAATGATGGCATCAAGGACACTTTATAAATGGAAGTGCATCTCACTGCTATACAGGGTGATTCTACACACTTTTCCCCATAGAATGTATGGTCACAAGTGCAGCCGTTGGCCGCTAGAGAGCGCAGTCAAACGCTTGTATAAAAGCGTTACGTCGGCGATGCGAGGCCTGCATCAGGTGTGGTGGTCGACATTTTGAACAGCTTCTGTAATTGTGCATTTGCGTTGTACTTACCGACTGATGTTTGTACATGTCGTTTCATTTCCATGTGTAACGTTTCTCATGTTTTGTACATGTCATTTCTTACTTACCCGTTGTTCCTTGTACTTATCTTTAATTTATGCAAATCTAATTGTATTATTTCGTTTTGTCAAGCAGTTATTGATGTTTATTTGACATTAAAGTGTTGTTTCCATATTTCATGCCTCTTTCCAACTTGCGTCGGACCGTGTATTTGTGCCGAAATGGAAAGCGCCCTCTAGCGACCATACATTCTATGGGGAAAAGTGTTTGTTTCGTTGTGTTCTATCACCCCCTGAAGTTTGACCGTAGAATCACCTTGTATTTAAAAACTTCCTTCGCCAAACATGAATATATCAGACCTAATAGTTAAATACGCAAAGTTCATAACAATGCAGGGAACAAAAGGTGCCAATGCCTAGAGTCCATCAGGATCTGGTTAGTTTTCTTCTAATGTCGAGATATCTCGTACATCAGGACCTGGTTAGTTTTCTTCTAATTACGAGATATCTTGCCCATCAGTACCTGGTTAGTTTTCTTCTAATGACGAGATATCTCGCCCATCAGTACCTAGTTAGTTTTCTTCTAACGACGAGATATCTCGCACATCAGGATCTGGTTAGTTTTCTTCTAACGACGAGACGCCTCGTCGAGACAACCACCAAGAGGGTTAATCATCAAACTTTATTGTCAAATATGCTAAACAGATAACAATGCAAAGACAAATAGCTGCCAATACCAATTGCGCACATTATCATTACGATAGGTGACAACATGCAATTCGTGCAAACTCTAGACCCATACTTCGATGAATATAAATTTAAATCCATGGAATTGCTTAGTACAGAGTAGTGAAATCCGGTTCATTTTATAGCTGGAAGCAACGCGTTTCTATATTTAGATATTCCATTTTCCATTCCTCCGTGCTCATGACGACAAAATGGCAACGAATGCCCCCCAGTTGTCAGGCCCTTTTCCTATTTACCTCCAATATTTAGGCAAATTTCAAAACGGCTCTGGATCAAAACGTCCAAACTGTGAAGGGTTATCAAGGAAGTATGTCCCCGATTTTAGAGCATATGGTGATGATGTCCTTGTTTATTGTTGTCCCGTTATCCTTTCCTGACGGCTGGGAATTCATCTTTCAAATTAGCTTTTTTATTGAAAAGATTTGAGCATTTTGAAACCTTTTTTGTTCGGCGAAAACAAATGAATCTTTTTTCGGATGTGAAGGATGAGTGAGAATGGCGCCAATTTTTTTAGTCTTTTTTCTGCAGTTGGAGTTTTACCCTGGCTTATGTTAGGATAATCGTATTTCAGCTTCTTTTATTCTTTTAATTTGGTGACTTTTGAGAGAATTAAAATTTTCTGTTTGACTGATCGAGATTCTATTAAACTGGTTATCGAAGAGAAATGGTGTCCTTTCTCTAAAGCAGGGATCTGCTTAGAGAAAGTGATGGTGCACGTTAGTTAAAATACCTACCTATCTACCATAAATATTAATACAACGAAAAAGAGGAACGGCTTGACGGATGAAAATTTAGAATCATGTTTACTACAATAGATTATATAAAACCAATTGTTAAATCAATGCAATGTCATGCATCAAGGCAGGTAGGTAGTTAATTAACGTCGCACTGGAGCAACACAACGGGATATTGGCGACGGTCCCGGATCAAGCCCAAAGGGAAAGATCCGTGAAAAACACCACGTAATTTTGAACCACGGTTCAAATGACGAAGACAACACTTGATCCCACTCTCCAAACTTCCACATTACGCAAACGTGAGGACATTTGAGGCCACGACAGATTTAGCGTGCACCAGCCCCTTTGTACACGACGGTCTCTGGTTGGATTCGAACTCACAATCCTCGGTTTGCTAATCCGTTACTCTTCAAACCCGGCTACCCTTAAAACTGATTAGAGTCATGCAGGGGATTCTGCAGATTTCAATGTGGAATTACGAGTATGAATCCATTCCAGAGGGTTAATAAATTTATCAAAATAAATTTATTTCCATAAAATGAATTCGTTAAGTGTCCAAAATAAATCCATTGTAATCCCAGTCTCTCAGTCTTTTATAACTCTTTCGAAGAGCTTAAGAAAAACATTTAAAAAACGCTATATATAGTTTTTTTATTTAAAGTATTTGTTGTTACGGGAGGTTAAACTTCCATTTAAACTTCCGTGAGAGTAGTTCCTTCCCTTACTCCCTATCTCAGCTTAAAAATAAACTTTCACTTAAGAAAGAAAGTAGAGGAAGGGTCAAGAATGTTTTCTTACCACACGCTATTCTAAACCTTACCAATTCCCTTGAGTTGTGCAATAGAAAGACTAAGTAAAGAAAATGTCTTTTGTTTTAACTCCTTCAAGTAGTCCTGGAGGCATTGGGTGGGTTTTTTCGATTGTGCCTCATCTTTTAGAGATCGACTTATCAATGGGAACGGATTTTTGATGTCTAGGGATATTGAATTAGTACTAATGAGCTAAGTATTATATTTGAAAGGATTAAAATTAATTTCAAAAGGGTTTTTATAGATTACGTGGAAACACATATTTATTCTTCTTCCGTCTAAAAATAATAATACCTTTTTTAAAAAATTATTTTTTTGTTTAATAAATTAATTTGGTATTTTTAGATACTTATTTTTTCAATGGAAACGGAGTTTGGATGTATATGGATATTGAATTAGTTCTATGAGATGTGGATATTTGAAAGAAATAATTAATTTCAAAAAGGGATTTTGTAGATTACGGGAAAACATTTATAATTTTTCTGTCTAAAAATAACAATTTTTATTTTTTGAGAAAAGATTTTGTTTTTGTTTAATAAATTAATTTGGTAGTTTTTTAGATATTTATTTTTTCTTCAACCCTACAAGTAGTTTCAACAAGATATCTCGTCCATCAAGATGTGTCCAATTTTGCTAACGGTGAGATATTTCGTCTGTCAAGATCTGACTAATTTTACTAACGGTGAGATATTTGATCTGTCAAGATCTGACTAATTTTCATAATGACGAAATATCTCGTCAAGATATTCCGATTTTTTTTAGATCATGATCTGCTCAGTGGGTTTTCTTCTAATGGATGGATATCTAGTCCATATAGATCTGGTCAGTTTTGTTAATGACGAGATACGTCGTCGAGACAACCATCAGGTGGGTTAAAAAATATATATTTATTCTTTAAAAATATTTACTTAGTCTTTAAAAAATATCTATTGATTCTTTGAAAATATTTACTTATTCTGTCTTTTGTTTTAATTCTGTCAAGTAGTCCTGGAGGCATTGAGTGGGTTTTTTCGATTGTGTCTCACATCTTTTAGACATCGGGTTATCAATGGGAACGGAATTCGGATGTATATGGATATTGAATTAGTACTATGAGCTATGGATATTTGAAAGGATTAATTAATTTCACAAAGGTTTTTGGAGATTACGGGGAAACATTTACTGTTTTCTGTCTAAAAATAACAATATTTTTTATCTTTTGAAACAATTTAGCTTTTTCGTTTAATAAATTAATTTGGTATTTTTAGATATTTATTTTTTTCAATGGGAATGGAGTTATGTATAGATATTGAATTAGTTCCATGAGCTATGGATATTTGAAAGTATTAATTAATTTTAAAAAGGTTTTTGTAGATTGCGGGGAAACATATTTATTATTTTTCTGATTAAAAATAACAATACTTTTTATTTTTTGAAAAAAATTCATTTTTGTGTTTAATAAATTAATTTGGCATTTTTTAGATATTTATTTATTTATTTTTATTATTGTCCTCCAAACAGTGAAAATTATTTTATGGCCATCCTGTTGGTATAATTAATTATATTGGTATTTAAAATTCAATCAATAAAATCTGAACATTTAAGTTTTCATCAATATCTGCCGAGTAACATTTACTCACAGTAATTCAGCGAAGAGTGAGTTTTACTAATCGGCATTTTTTAATTAGGGGCCGTATACAAAACCAATTTTCAGAACCTCAAAATCAGTCTTGTTTATGAATCAAACACAACAGAATCAACAAACACAACTTATTCTTTTAAAAATACTTTTCATTCCTTAAGAATACTTATTTATTCCTTAAAAATAGTTTTCATTCTTTAAAAAGTTAAGTATAAACTTAGTAAAGGGGGTGAACACAGACATAAAGGATCGACCTAAAGCGGAGATGAAAGTGCTAAGGTTTGGCTTGATCATTTTTTGCTACACGATGTCTAATATCACCAAAAGTGTTCAGAAAAAAGCTGTTAATTACACTCAGCTCACAATTAGTTACATGTTCAAGGAATTATCAAACATTTAACTCTCTTTAAAATTACAAAACATTAATTTCATATAACAGCTAGCTGCAGAAGAATACAAATTAAATTGTTTTGTTGTTATAGGAATTACAGTGGATGGTTCAATATATTTATCGAATATATTGAACCATATTGAACCTGGAAAAGTATGCGTTGTTTTATGAAAGAAACTGAATATTTTATATTGACATTCGCAAGACCACACAATGTGTATATCAGGATTAACCTTTCAGGGAACCTCAGAACTATGATAAATCTAATAGGATACTTGGAAACAAATATGATAGATCGCACCTTGTCTAGAAAAGTGACTACTCAGAATTTATATTTTATATTTGCCTTTAATAAACTAGTCATCTACAATATGCAATGGAAATAAAATCAAGAAATATTCTACATATTTTTATTTGTGATTTTATATACACTGCTGGCCACCCAAATTGCAACACCAAGAAAGACAAGAGATATCACAACAAAATTTATTTTGTAGATAACATGTTGACCAAGTATCAAATGATTAAATTTATAGACTTCTGTGAAGTGTGGTTCCTGCCAAAATCAGTAGCCAGAGTAGCCGCCATTGTTGAAGATCACCGCTGCCACACGCCTCGGCATTGACTCAAAGAGACTTTGGATGTGTTCTTGGGGTACAGCAGACCAAGCAGCTTCTACACGTTGCCAAAGTTGATCTGGTGTGGCAGCTGGGGATGTATTCTGGGTCAATCGTTGAGCAACCATGGACCACATGTTTTCTATCGGCGAAAGATCCGGAGAGCGAGCTGGCCAGGGAAGCAATTCAATCTGGCGATTGACGAAGAACCCTTGGACAATGCGTGCCACGTGTGGTCGCGCATTATCCTGTTGAAATATGGCTGTGGGCAAGCCCTGAAGGTAAGGAAGGACAACTGGCTCCAACACCTCGGAGATGTAGTGCTGGCTGTTTAAAGTACCGGCAATGCGTACTAGAGGAGTGCGAGAGTGATATCCAATACCGCCCCATACCATAATACCCGGTGCAGGACCAGTGTGGCGGTGCATAACGCAGCTGTTTAGCATCCTCTCTCCACGGTGTCTCCAGACTCGAATCCGACCATCGTGGTGTTGCAGACAGAAGCGTGACTCGTCAGTAAAGACAATTTCATTCCATTCTGCCGTCCACATCCTTCTTTCATCGCACCATTGGCGGCGGAAACGTCTGTGGTTCTGCGTCAAGGGTAGACGAAGCAATGGACGTCTTGCGGACAGACCACTCTGCTGTAAACGGCGTCGAATGGTACGCGCAGACACTGGATGATGCGGTACAGACTGAATGTGCTGTGCTATGGTTCGCGTGATGTGGCTGAGCGATTCGTCACTGCCATACGCACAATATGCCTGTCATCACGTGAAGTGGTGCACTGAGGTGGATGCGATCGAACACGTCGGTCCGTCGTACCCTCCTGCATCCAACGATCACATATCCACATTACAGTTGTTTGGTTTCGTCCAACACGACTACCGATTTCCCTGAAAGATAATCCACAATCTCGGTAGGCCACTATCCTTCCTCTGTCGAACTCGGATACTTGATCAAAAGATGATCGCTGTTTTCTACGAGGCATAATGGATCGTTTTTTTGAAAAAACCACAAGAAAAACACAATTGCCATACTTGAAATCGTCGAAATCTCCAAGCCTTAAATAGCGCTTTGAAGTGGCGCCACAGGCGCGCGTGATGTGCGTCTGCGCTGAAATTCTAATCATTTGCATATCTCACCTCCGCTAATGCATGTTGTAAATTTCATATTATTTGCATGCTCCCTTCAGGGTGTTGCATTTACGGTGGCCAGCAGTGTATTTCAAATCGAGAAGTAGAATATGCTTACATGTTCAGAATTCTTTTGGCTCTCCTGTGAAATATACTGTTTCTAAATGTATCATTTTTCTCTTGGGATGTAGAAGATCGCTCTTCAGTGTAGTACTTTTTTTGCTCTCCTGTGAAATTTTCTTTTTTTAAATATATCACTTTTCTAGTGTGATATAGGAGATTATTCTCAAGTATGGATGTTGCTAAAAAGCAATATGAGGATCCCTAATTCGTACATATGGTCACTTTTCTAAAAGACTGTCAGATTCTTTGTAAATATAGACAAGTACTTGATGAACTTCTGCGCCTGGTAAGCCTTTATATGAAAAAAAGGATCATCGAAAGTTTTTCTTTGGAATTCGACTTACAAGGGCCTGCACAGTATATATTAAAAATTTTAAGTCGCTTCAACGCATCATATGCCCTACAGTTACCTCTAAGCATAAAGAAACTCTTAAAATTATTCAAATACTTTATAAGTGCCCTAAAAGTAATTAAATGTACCTCCTAAAAGGGAATTAGCTGTAACTTTTAACTCAACACATTGTAAGGTAACAAATTTGTAGCCATAATTCATAAGCGTATAGCCAATGAGTATAGCAGACTGGAAGATGACATTCACAAATGTAACCTAGGCCTTTTTGTGTAATAGATTAATAGCTATCCTTGAGCATAAAGAAATTCGTCTTTTAAAATGACCTAAATACTGTATAAGCGATCTTAAAGTAACAAAATGCACTTCTTAACAGGTCTGCAAGTCTTAACGCATGCATTAGTAACACACCTATAAATTAAGGAATACGTAGCCATACTCATCGACGTATAGCCAATGCGTATTGCAGAATGAAAGGAGACGACATTCAACCACGTAACCTTAGCCTTTTTGTGTGTAGTACCTTAATTGCTATCTCCAAG
Organism: Meta bourneti; assembly: GCA_933210815.1. Taxonomy (NCBI): domain Eukaryota; kingdom Metazoa; phylum Arthropoda; class Arachnida; order Araneae; family Tetragnathidae; genus Meta; species Meta bourneti. The sequence continues at coordinate 91,721,776 of OW119933.1, forward strand.
CATAAAAAATATCTTTTAAATGATCCAAAAACTGTATAAGCACCCTTAAAGTAACAAAATCCACATCATTCCCTAATAGGATCACAACGAAACAAACAAAATAAACTTCACTACTCTTGTCTGAGTATGATACAGGCGCTTAAGGATTATTTGCTTTTTGGACCGCCAAGAACCATGTACGCAGGGATTCCCGGTCAGTTTGAAAGTTTCCTGATTGCCTTTGTTGTGTTTACCAACCTCCTATATCGGATAACAACACGAATTCTAGGAATTATTTTATGTCACGTCTTTCCTTTTTGGCTTTCAGCTGTCTTCTTGCTTCTCCAGTTGCTTCCAGCGGGATCTGTGGAGAATGCTTTGCAGACAGATATCACATGACATCATATTCGCAGGCAATTTAACCAGTAAGCCAATGGAGGGATTTTCTTTGCCGTAGATATCGAAGATTCCCAGTACATAATTCTGCTCTTGTTATCGGTATTTCCGTGGATTGGTTTTAACGCTGAGTTTAGACAGTCAGGAACAAGAAAGTATTCGGGGTTGTTTTTTAAATTTTTATCATTACAAGATCACCCTTATATTCATTTTCGCGTGTAAGTTTTGGATATTAGATTATTGATATTTTCTTCCTTAAATAATTGTAGCCTATTTTACAAGAATAGCTATTGCTTATAGAAAGACCTGTGAAAGGCAGTACAGACTTTATCGACGAAAAAATTGGCTAGACAGAGTCGGTTGGTTTGTTAGTTGGTTGGTTGTTTTGGGGCTTTATGGAGCAAGGGCCATGTTTGGTCATGCTTCGCCAGACACAAGACTTACAATATCAAGTAATAGACATACACACATGAAAGTCTTTACTGACACAGAAGAAATACACCCAGGGAGGAATGCACCTAACAGGAATCGAACCTGAGCCGCCTACAACTCGAAGGTTGCTAGCGCAGTGGACATATCCACTGAGCCATGACAAACCCTAGGCTGTGTCGGAGCACAGCCGCAAGGTTTCACGTGAATGTCTCATTGGAGAATAGTATTTATTTGGGTGTAGTAAATGAAAAAGATAACCAACTTCAGTTGTCAATCCAGTGTTTATCGAAAGCTCAAGAGTTGTTCTGTTCTTCCACTTAGACTACATTCGATGCATTTCTGCTTGGGTTTTCGACGAGTATATAACGACATTGTGAAATTTTCAACTGCCATCCAAAGTTCCATAACCAACACTGTAATAGATTTCATTTCTAATGCCTTAAATTGATAGATCTCGATGTCAGCTTTCATTTTATACTAATTTCGATGTCGTAGTGTTTTGCAACACCGAGTTATACTGCTTTGAAGTTTGCGCGGCGGAGAGGAATATTCCCAAAGGCGAACCCCTGCACCCCCGTTCTGTTTATAGCGGCGCACGAACTCAAGATCACTAACAAGTCTTTGTTCCCTTAGCTATCGAATGACACTAGGTTGTTTTGGTTCACACTGATAATATAAAAATTATTAGACCGATCTCGATGCCCATTTTTCGTAACGCACAACTTCCCGTATTGGTCACATAGTAACTGGTATGATTTCAAAGATGTATTCACGCGACACTCGACGAAACAGAAAATACTTGGCTCAATACGACGGGTTTTCATACTTCCAATTTACATCTCCGTGGAAAAAAGTGAGATGCCCAAAACCAGAATCGAATTCCACGACTTTTGTGAAAAGAAATCTCCGATTTTATCTGTTTGGAACATTTTGCAGCAAAATATTTGTAATAGTTTCTGGGCAGTATATCGCCCAATAAATGTACAACATACTCCCCTACAAACATGACCTACTTCATATTATTTTACGACGACTTCAGTTCCCAACTTATGTTATATCTGAATATTTTATGTTCCTGAATCGGTTATTGAACCCCATAAATCCAAGCAAAATTCTCGAAGAAACATAAAATACATGACTCAACAAGACGGGTTTTCTTACGTTCAATTTACATTTCCATGAAAAAAGTGAACGATGATCAACCCAGAATCCAAATCCACGACTTTTGTGTAAAGAAGTTCCCGATTTCTTCTGTTTCGACCACTCAAAATATTCTGCAGCAAACTATATGTAATAGTTTGTTAGGCAGTATATTGTCCAATAAATGCACAGCATACTCCTTTACAAACATGACCTACTTCATATTATTTTACGACGACTACAGTTCCCAACTTATGTTATATCTTAATATTTTATGCTCCTGAATCGGTTATAGCATCCCATAAATCCGAACAAAATTCTTAGAAAAAACAGAAAATACACGGCTCAACACGACGGGTTCGCTTACTTCCAATTTACATCTCCGTGGAAAAAAGTGAAAATGCCCAAAACCAGAATCGAAATCAATCACTTTTGTGAAAAGAAATCCCTGAATTTATCTCTTTGGAACACCACTCAAAATATTTTGCAGCAAAATATTTGCAATAGTTTGAATATTGCCTAATAAATACACAACATACTCCCCTACAAACATGACCTACTTCATATTATTTTAAAACTACTTCAGAATTCCCAACGTATGTTGTTATATCTGAATATTTTTTGCTCCTGAATCGGTTATAGAACCCCATAAATCCAAACAAAATTCTCGAAGAAACAAAAAATACATGGCTCAACACGACGGGGTAGCTTACTTCCAATTTACATCACCGTGGAAAAAAGTGAAAAATGCCCAATACCCAGAAACGAAATCCACGATTTTTGTGAAGGGAAATCCACGAATTTATGTTTCGAATACCACTCAAAATATTTTGCAGCAAAATATTTGCAATAGTTTGAATACTGCCCAATAAATACATAACATACTCCCCTACAAACATGACCTACTTCATACTATTTTAAGACGACTTCAGAATTCCCAACTTATGTTGTTATATCTGAATATTTTAGGCCGCTGAATCGGTTATAGCACCCCATAAATCCAAACAAAATTCTTGAAAAAACAGAAAATACACGGCAGAACTCGACGGGTTCGCTTACTTCCAATTTACATCTCCGTGGAAAAAAGTGAAAATGCCCAATACCCAGAACTGCATTACCTTCCCCAAATCGGAATCTACGACTTTTGTGAAAAGAAGTCCCCGAATTTATCTGTTTCAAACATCCACTCAAAATATTTTTATCTATAAATACATTTCCTAAATCGTCCATATCTGGCAAAGGAAGGGGAAATAGATATTCCCGACAGATGAAGAAGATAGGAGAGGGGATGGGACAAGATTGAACCTAGGCTAATCCCGTGGGCCTTTCCTCCTGCAAGCGACGAATGCCGGCAGGATAAAACGAGTCCCTTTGCTTGGAGACTATCCCCTCTTCACCAGTGCACACCCAGTTGTGATATGGAAGGACAATGCTCTTATTGGATCACAGATGGTGGCAGTCACCCCCTCTTCATAAGACGGACTATTCCCTCGGCCCGTCGACAAAGCCCACCGCTTTGTGTCCATTCTCAGCACAGGGTCATAGGAACCAAGTGGGAAAAGAACGAAACAAAAAAGCTTTTGAGACTGACTCGAGGTCTCTTTGTTCTCGCCCTCGGTCCGAAATCTCTCCCAACTCTTTGGCCTGCGAGTTTTTTGGTTCGCTTTCCCTGATCCTTTCTCGCCTGGCGCAGATGCTGTTAGGTCGTTTTCACCTGCCGAGTGGATAAACAAATGTTTCGGACTATTGGCGGGGAAGGTAGGCCTTTGTTGTGCTTTGGAGGTTGGTGATTTTCGCAAATATGAAATTGAATTTTTTCGAAAAGAGATTTCCAAGTGTGTCCTCGTTTACTTCCTTTTCCCCCGGTGTGTGTAAGAAAACTTTGGTATTGATTGGAGAGAGATGTCAGTCCTTGTAAACTGTTCTTCATAAGTCAACGCCAAAAAAGATTAATTCTTGTGCTTGTCATTCTCCTTTCTTGCCTGGTGCTGATGCTGTTAGGTCACTTCCCTATTTTCAATTGCGATAGGATAAACAAATATTCCTTTTCGCCTGGTGCAGATGCTTTTTGATCGTTTCCCTGTTTTCACCTGCAAATGGATTTACAAATGTTTGGATCACCTCAAGTGGATATACAAATGTGTGGACTATTGGCGTAGAAGGTAGGCCTTTGTTGTTCTTTGGAGGTTGGAGATTTTCATAAATATGAAATTCAATTTCTTCAAAAAGAGATTTCCAAGTGTGTTCTCGTTTACTTCCTTTTTCCCTAGTGTGTCTGAGAAAACGCTGGTATTGATTGGAGAGAGATGGTAGTCCTTGTAAACTGTTCTTCATAAGTCAACGCCAAAAAACGCTTAATTCTTGTACTCGTCATTCTCCTTACCTAATGCAGATGTGGTTAGGTCATTTCCATGTTTTTTCTTGTCTCATCGAGTAAATAAATGTTCCTTCTCGCCAGGTGCAGATGCTGTTCGGTCGTTTCCCTGTTTTTACCTGCAAGTACATAAACAAATATTTCGGACTATTGGCGAAGAAGGTAGGCCTTTGTTATATTATGGAGGGTAGCAATTTTCGCAAGTAAAATTGAATTTCCTCAAAAAGTGATTTTCAAGAGTGTTCTCGCTTACTTCCTTTAACCCGGTGTGCCTGAGTAAACTTCGGCATTGATTGGATAAAGATGTCTACCTTAGTCGACTGTTCGTTTGCAAACATTGTACTTGTCCTTTCGAGCCTGGTGAAGCTGCTGTGAGATCATTTCCATGTTTTTTCTTGCTTTCAGGTAAAAAAATGTTCCTTCTCGCCTGGTGCAGAAGCTGTTCGGTCGTTTCTCTGTTTTCACCTGTGAGTAGATAAATGTGTTTCGGACTATTGGCGAAAAAGGTAGGCATTTGTTGTACTTTGGAGGGTAGCGATTTTCGCAAATATGAAATTGAATTTCTTCGAAAAGAGATTTATTTCCAAGTATGTTCTTGTTTACCTTCTTTTTCCCCGGTGTGTCTGAGAAAACTTAGGGAGAGATATCAGTCTTTTAGTGAACTGTTAGTTTGAAAACATCAGTCTTTTCATAAGACAACATCAAAAAAGGTCAATTCTTGTAATTGTCATCTCTTTTCTTGCCTGATACAGATGCTGTTTGGTCATTACACTATTTTCTCTTGCGATTGGGTAAACAAATGTAAATGTTCCTTCTCGCATGGTATAGACGCTGTTTGGTCGTTTTCTGGTTTTGACCTGTGAGTAGATAAATAAATGTTTTAGATTATTGGCGAAGAAGATAGACCTTTGTTGTGCTTTGGAGGTTGGCGATTTTCGCAAATATGAAATTGAATTTCTTTGAAAAGAGATTTCCAAGAGTGTTCTCGCTTACTTCCTTTTAGCCCGGTGTGTCTGAGAAACCTCCGGTATTGATTGGAGAGAGATGTCAGTCTTTTAGTGAACTGTTCGTTTGAAAAAAATCAGTTTCTTCAAAATTCAAAGTCAAAACCTGTTAAGTCTAATTCTTGTGCTTGTCCTTCACTTTTCTTGCCTGACACAGATGCTGTTCGGTCGTTTCCTTGTTTTGACCTGCGAGTTTTTCCATCTATTGGGGAAGAAGGTAGACCTTTGTTATAGTTTGGAGGCTGGCGATTTTTGTAAGGGTAAAATTGAATTTCTTCGAAGTTTCCAGGTTTGTTCTCGTTTACTTTCTTTCCCCATCCCTGGTATGTCTGCGAGAATTTAGGCATTGATTGGAGATATGTCAGTCTTAGAGAAAACATCGATTCGCTTGAAACCATCGATTTGGTCATAAGACAAGGTCGAAAAGTCGATTAAGTAATTATTGCACTTGTCATTGTCCTTTCTCGCCTGGTGCAAATGCTGTTAGGTTGTTTCTTTGTTTTCACTTGCGAGTGGATAAACAAATATATTTCGAACTATTGTAATATAAAGTAGGCCTTTGTTGTATTTTGGAGGTTTGTGATTTTGGTTCGATATGTTTACACACGCAAATTCAAAATTGAATTTTGTCTAAAAAAGACTTCCAAGTATGTTCTCGCTTCTCGTGTACTTTATTTAACCCCGATGGTGCCTGAGAAAATTTTGGTGTTGATTGGAGGTAAATGTCAGTCCTTTATGAACTGCTTATTTGTCCGTTTGAAAACTTACTTCAAATGCGGCATTTTGACCTATTCAAATAGATCAAAATTAAGTGCTAAGTGGCTTATTTGATTTTACCCTCATGTGGATAAAAAATGTTTCGGATTATTAGGGAATAAGGTAACATATTACGCCTTTTATATATTTTTAGGTATTGACTATAGAATGGAACTCTAAATAGAATGGAATTTTTTAATACTCGAAAGTGAATTTCCTCAAAGACTTCGTAGTGTGTGTTCTGGATTATCACATTTTGCTATTCCCGGATCAGTTCAAGAAAGCTTGTTTTGATTAGCTAGAGCTGTCAGTTTTCGTGAATTGTTTGCTTGACATCAGTTTTTTCCAGAGTACCACAGTTATTTCCAGTTTAAAAGACTCATTTATCTCAAAACTATCTTTTTGGATTCATTTTCCTTATAAGCATACGACATACTCCTTCACATAGATGTTTTAAATGGGTCTAAAAACCAAAGACAGAATAAACCACATTTACTTGAAATAAAATAGTGTTTGGAAGACCTGTGACTTCAAGCAATTACAATAATATATCCAAAAAACAGAAAGCTCTAGAGGTTTTCTTAGCTACATATTTCCGTAAATGTACCAGGGTTTCTTTGTTAGACGACAATATGCATCAGTCGTCCAGTCAAGCCGAAATAAAAGTCAGCTTCAAAGACTTTAAGGACGACGAGACTGAAAAACGCGCAACTAATTTTATCCTTCAGGATCAAAGAAATTTTTTGGACTTTTGAATTTTCGCAAGCTCACTACATACTTCGTGTAAGCGTTATGTTTGTAAGTGATCCCTCTAGGATCATGACTAACCTTAAAGGTTATGGGTGTGGTCAGGTCAGGCTATGGCAGGTTTGGTGCATTGCAGGTATGGTAACATTAAAGGTTTTAGGTGCGGATAACTTTAGGCATCTCTTGCAGTCTAGACAAGATCTTGTAAAAAAATCTCACTGTGTGTATAAGACTATTACATCCAGATTATAAATGTTGATTGATTGGGTTGGGTTTTATGGCGCAAAGGCCATATTTGGCCAAGTTGCGCCAAATACAAGGTATATAATGCAAAGTAATAGACCTCCACACACAAGGAAAGCTTTACTGATATAGAAGAGAGGAATAAACCCAGGGTAAATTACACGAATCCATCCTTCTCCGGTTATAATTTGCAGGTTGCTGGTGCAAAGGAAAAACTCACTGAGGCATGGCGCCCCAGTAGGTTGGTTGGGTTTTATGGTGCAAGCGCCATATTTGGCCAAGCTGAGTCAAATACAACACAAACATCATCAAATAATGGACATACACACACAATGAAAGATTTACTGACACTGAAGATAGAAATACACCCAGAAGAATTTAACCTTTACCACCAACTTGCACTTTCCTAGCGCAGAAGGAAATCTACTGAGCCACGGAACCCCCCAAATAAGAAGACATATGCTTGTACATGAATGACTAAAGACAAAGAGAAATTAAATATAGTTCTAATTTTAGTTGAGAACAACTAAAATTATAACTATATTTCATTTCTCATTGCTCGATCTTAACCCTGTGAAGGTTTCACATGCATGTATCCATTCTCCAACCTACAGTCTTGTTTGCATGATATCTAACCAGTTTTGACCTTCTTGGCCAATAGAATCTTTCGCATGATTCTTTCAACCTATAGATGTGGTTATTTAGCCATTATGTGGGTTGTGGGGTAAAGCAGTGGTACACTGCTCGGAAATCTCGTGACACTCAGAGGGTTAACCATCCTGGTGGAGGTCCTGGTGAGGTATCTCGTCATTAGCAAAAGTGACCAGATGTTGATGAATGAGATATATTGTCCATCAAGATCTCGACGTCTGTCACCATTAGAACAAGCTTGACCAGATCTTTGATGGATGAGATATCTCGTCAATAGCAAAACTGACCAGATCCTTGATGGATGAGATATCTTGCCGGTAGAAAAATTGACCAAATCTGATGGATAAATATCTCGTCAAAAGAAACAAACTTACCTAATATTGATCTCGTCTTATCCCATTTACGTGAAATAAAATATTGTTTTGAAGACCTGGCTGTAAAATTCTAATGACATATCTCAAAAGAACAAAAATCACCGAAGGTTTTTCGAGCTACATTTTTCGGTAAATGATCAGAGGGGCTTTTTGTTAGGCGGAAATCTGCATCAGCGATTCATTCGAGCCGAAATAAAAGGCCAGCGACAAAGCCTTTCGAGAAGGACGAGACTGAAAAACACATTGCCGTCTTTATCCTTCAGGATCAAAGAAATCTTACAAGTAGTTACACATCGGCAGCGTTTAATCCTGCTCAAATAATCTCTTCCTCCTGACTTCTCAATGTTTTTCAGGAAAGACAAAACAACGTAAGAATCGATCCATTGCAGCTAAGCTGTCGAAAATCGGATAATCATTGGGCGTGAAGATCTTTGGCTGTTCCTGAAAAAAATTCGGATTTCTCGATACTTTTACAGAGGAAATGTCACTTCTTTCTGACTCTTTGGGACGGCTACTGTTGTTTTTAGAAGATGCCGAATTCGTAATCTTTCCGCTACTTCACAAATGTTGCTTGGGGAAAAATCGGAGGGTTTCTTTCTTGCAAGGGGTTATTGGGAAATAATGGCGGGACTTCGATCCGTCAGTGTAATGAAAAATAAAACCAGATAGGAAAACTTTAATGCAACATTTTACGGAGGTAACGCGGTGCACTGAATTGGCATTATGCCCGCATCGGAATATTTTCATTCATGGGCAAATCATAATCTGGTGAAACGTGCAATATTTTTAAATACATAAAATAAAACTTTAATGTAGTTTTTTTAGGAAAACAATGCAGGTCACTGAATTGGCATTATGCCTGCATCGGAATATTTTCATTCATGTACAAATCCTAGTCTGGAGAAACGTGCGATATTTTTAAATACATGAAATAAACACTTTACTGTAGTTTTTTATGAAAACAACGCAGGTCACTGAATTGGCATTATGCCTGTATCCGAATATTTTCATTAGTGGATATTCGTAATACCGAGAAACATGCATATTTTCAAATACCATAGAATAAAAACTAAAACAGACAGAAAACTTTAGTGTAGCTTTTGATGAAAGCAATGTGGGGCACTGAATCAGCATGTCTGTATCAGAATAATTTCATTCATGACCAATTTATAATCTCGAGAAACGTGCAATATTTTTAAATACAAAAAAAACAGAGGAAAACTTAGATGTAGCACTTTATAAAAACAACGTTGGCATTATGGTTGTATCAGCATATGTTCATTCATGGACAATTCATAATCTCAAGAAGAGTGCGATACTTGTTTAAAGCATGAAATAAAAAAAGTAAACCAGAGAGGAAAACTTTGATGCAGCATTTTTTTAAACCAAAGCAGTCACTGAATTGACTTTATGACTATCAGAATATTTTCATTCGTAAACAATGCATAATCTCGACAAATGCACGATACTTTTAAGTACTACATAAAATAAAAAATTACTCTAGAGAGGAAAACTTTAATGTAGCACTTTATGAAAGTAACGCAGAGTACTAAATTGGCATTATCCCTGCATTAGAGTATTTTTATTCATTGACAATTCATAATCGCGAGAAACGCATATTTTTAAATACATAAAATAAAAATAGTAAACCAGAGAAAAGAATATTTTAATGTAGAATTTTATGAAAGAAAAGCATGGAATTGGCATTATGCCCTCATCGAAATATTTTCATTCATGGACAATTCATAATCTGGAGAAGCGTGCTATATTTTTAAATACATAAAATAAAAAATTAAAACAGAGAGGAAACTTTACACCAGCATTGTGCGAATACAACTCAGAGTACTAAATTGGCATTATGCCTGAATCAGAGTATTTTCATTCACTGTCAATTCATAATCACGAGAAACGTACGATTGTTTAAATACATAAAATAAAATAGTAAAACAGAGAAGACTATGTTAATGTAGCACTTTATGAAAGAAAAGCACTGAATTGGCATTATGCCTGCATCAGAATATTTTCATTCAAATAATCTGGAAAAAGTGCGATATTTTTAAATACATAAATTTAAAAAATTATGTAGAATTTATGAAATCAACGCAGAGCACGAATTGGTATTTTGTATACATCGGAATATCTTCATTTGTGGATATTTCATAATCTCGAGAAACGTACGATATTTTTAAATACACTGCTGGCCACCCAAATTGCAACACCAAGAAAGACAAGAGATATCACAACAAAATTTATTTTGTAGATAACATGTTGACCAAGTATCAAATGATTAAATTTATAGACTTCTGTGAAGTGTGGTTCCTGCCAAAATCAGTAGCCAGAGTAGCCGCCATTGTTGGAGATCACCGCTGCCACACGCCTCGGCATTGATTCAAAGAGACTTTGGATGTGTTCTTGGGGTACAGCAGACCAAGCAGCTTCCACACGTTGCCAAAGTTGATCTGGTGTGGCAGCTGGGGATGTATTCTGGGTCAATCGTTGAGCAGCCATGGACCACATGTTTTCTATCGGCGAAAGATCCGGAGAGCGAGCTGGCCAGGGAAGCAATTCAATCTGGCGATTGACTAAGAACCCTTGGACAATGCGTGCCACATGTGGTCGCGCATTATCCTGTTGAAATATGGCTGTGGGCAAGCCCTGAAGGTAAGGAAGGACAACTGGCTCCAACACCTCGGAGATGTAGCGCTGGCTGTTTAAAGTACCGGCAATGCGTAGTAGAGGAGTGCGAGAGTGATATCCAATACCGCCCCATACCATAATACCCGGTGCAGAACCAGTGTGGCGGTGCATAACGCAGCTGTTCAGCATCCTCTCTCCACGGTGTCTCCAGACTCGAATCCGACCATCGTGGTGTTGCAGACAGAAGCGTGACTCGTCAGTAAAGACAATTTCATTCCATTCTGCCGTCCACATCCTTCTTTCATCGCACCATTGGCGGCGGAAACGTCTGTGGTTCTGCGTCAAGGGTAGACGAAGCAATGGACGTCTTGCGGACAGACCACTCTGCTGTAAACGGCGTCGAATGGTACGCGCAGACACTGGATGATGCGGTACAGACTGAATGTGCTGTGCTATGGTTCGTGATGTGGCTGAGCGATCCGTCACTGCCATACGCACAATATACCTGTCATCACGTGAAGTGGTTCACTGAGGTGGATGCGATCGAACACGTCGGTCCGTCGTACCCTCCTGCATCCAACGATCACATATCCGCATTACAGTTGTTTGGTTTCGTCCAACACGACTACCGATTTCCCTGAAAGATAATCCACAATCTCGGTAGGCCACTATCCTTCCTCTGTCGAACTCGGATACTTGATCAAAAGATGATCGCTGTTTTCTACGAGGCATAATTGATCGTTTTTTTGAAAAAACCACAAGAAAAACACAATTGCCGTACTTGAAATCGTCGAAATGTCCAAGCCTTAAATAGCGCTTTGAAGTGGCGCCACAGGCGCGCGTGATGTGCGTCTGCGCTGAAATTCTAATCATTTGCATATCTCACCACCGCTAATGCATGCTGTAAATTTCATATTATTTGCATGCTTCCTTCAGGGTGTTGCATTTACGGTGGCCAGCAGTGTACAATACATAAAATAAAAAATAAACAGATGGAGGGAAACTTCAATATAGTATTTTATGAACGCATAGCAATGACTGAATTGGCATTATATCTGGATTAGTATCCTTTCATTCATGGACAATTCATAATCTTGATAAACGTACTATACTTTTTACAAAACCCTTATAAAGCTTTGAATAAACATTTTTTAACACTGTACCCCAAAGGAGGTCAATAGTTATCTTCAATGAGATAGAATTTACGTTTTTTGTGGCCGTATTGTTTCATTGTTACACATCTATATGCGATGTTTCTATGTTATCACTGCTGCCCAGGTTTCAAGTTGCTACCAAACTAGGAAATACTTCTTTTTTCACAAACCCGGCAGTAGATAAATCAATTGAAAATTTGATGCAATTTTCAATAGTTTTGAACCATTTTTATTTGAATATATAACAATGATGACTAATAGATTAAATAAAAAATTTCTGTCTCGGAAAGAAATTGTATGGCAGTCAAATATCTCAAATTTATCTATTGGCTATTTATTAACCTTCCAAGTGGGTTTGACGATATTTCTCGTCCACCACGATCTGACCAATTTTGCTTACGACAAAATATCTCGTCAAGATATTGCCGATTTTTTATGATGACGAGATCAAGATCTAGTCAGTTTTGATAATGACGGGACACCTCTTTGAGAAAACCATCAGAAGGGTAAATAGATGAGCCATGTGTATCTCATTATGACTGAATTCCTCAGAGTGGTAAATGTAATAATGCATTTAAACCCTCCAAGTGGTTTCGACGAGATATCTCATCCATCTAAATCCGACCAATTATATTAATGATGAAATATTTCGTCATCAAGATATTACCAACTTTTCTATGTATGATGACGAGATCAATATCTGGTCAGTTTTCTTCTAATGACGAGATATCTCACCCATCAAGATCTATCCAGTTTTGCTAAGGACGGGACACTTCTCTGAGGAAACTACCAGGAGGTTTAATTGAACATTGCCTTCGAAAAGTCAAACAAGAATAGCAAATCCGTCATAGTCTATGAATTTATACACTAATTGACTTTAAATGTCATGCATATAAGAGCTGATAAAAGTTGGAAGAGAGACAAAACATTTATATTCAAGAACTTAGAAGCCTAAACCCTGTTACAATGAAAAGTTACAACAAAGGATCGAGCCTTCTAAATTGTTCATTGCAACCAATATATATGTTCCCCTCAAATATGACCCCTGGGATCTCTATAACATTTAACAAAGATGATTGTTAACATCTTGTATCCCAAAACATAACCATTGCTGTGAAATATCCATGCTTATTCTCTGGGCTATTCTAAAATATAAACAGCTATTCAAAATTTCCATACAAAACTGCTTGTTGCAATGAAGCTACTTAAGAGTCAATGATGACCCTTAGACGCGAATTGTTTATTTTTACTGAACATCTAATATACATATTTGGGAGGAAGCCAATACATATTCTGCCTGTGTTTCCGTATTTGTATATTCTACTCTTAAACCACTACTGGTTGCTCGCAATAAAATTCACATGCGCTTTTGCTATATGAAATGCGTTTCATTCAGATCTTTGCTCTTAGATATCTCTATAATGTTTAGAAATATAAATATCATAATCCATTCACCAAAAATTTAAATTATTGCAATTCATTAAATTTTAGCCATCGTTAACATCTAGACGAAGCTCGACTTTTTAATACTCGTTTTCACATCGGCCAAACCTTACGCCCTAAAACCCTAACATGCAATCCAATCCAATCGCATCGGCCATTAGAGGTATGTTTTATTTTTACTGTGTGTTTGATACTTATCATTACTTGAATACATGTTGAATCGGAACAAATTGGGTTACAAATGAATTAAGCTCTTATGCAATATACAGAGTGGTCATAATCGGTCACACAATAATCATACCAAGCGTCAAAAATAATATTGCAACTGATAGTTTCAAGCACTCATTCGGTAGGTAGTTGAATTACTGAACTGTGTGTTTAATACTTATCATTACTTAAATGCATGTTGAATCGGAGCAATCGGGGTTACAAATGAATTAAGCTTTCATGCAATATACAGATTGGTCACAATCGGCAACACAATAATCATACCAGACGTCAAAAATAACATTCCTTGTCGAAAACCAAACTGAAAAAGTTTTGCCCGTTTGCGATTGGTCCTGTCATTCTGGAGATGGCGCATGCGACTTACAACTGGTAAGTTCACGCACATTTTCGGTAGGTAGTTGAATTAACGTTGCACTGAAAGAACACAACAGGCTATTGGTGACTGTCCGGGATTAATCCCGAAGGAAAAGATAAAGGACAACACCTCGTAAATTTGAACTACGGACAGATGACCAGGTCAACATCTGAGTTTGTCCTCCAACCTCCAAACTTCCATACCACTCCGACGAGCACACATTCGGATTTGTGTATGCATTTGGTGGTTTATTTTACTTGTGACGCACAAATAACTCCCTGGGGCACGAAAAGGAAGGTTTGATGTTTTGAGTGGTGAAATTTTGAATAACCGGAAGTGGCGTCATAAGACTTTATAATCTCCGGAATGCCATTTCCAAAACGAAAAACAGACAATGCTTTTTTTCGATTTGGTTTTCGACAAGGAATCGAGTAGTGTGATTAGTGCATGGTCGATTCTATGATCACCTGTACTTTTTAACCCCCAGGTGGTATCGACGAGATATCTCTTCAATAAAGATGTGACCAATTTTGATATTTGGTGACGAGATATCTCGTGATAGGGGTATTGCCGATTTTTTTATGATGACGAGATCAAGATCTGGTCAGTTTTTTCTAAGGACGAGATATCTCGTCCATCAAGATCAGATCAACTTTGCTAATGACGAGATATCTCGTCCATCAAGATCTGATCAGTTTTGTTAATTAAGAGATATCTCGTCCATCAAGATCTGATCAGTTTTGCTAATTACGAGATACCTAGTCGAGACAATCACCAAAAGGGTTAATTCGGAAATAGATTTTTCGTACCTTTATAGAATTGGTTACTACGTATATACACTATATGGACAAAAGTATTTGGACACTGCAGAAAATCGGAGGATCCATCTTAGTGTGGGGTCGTTTTTCCTGGTTAGGACTCGGCCCATTGCTTTAAGTACCTGGTACAGTGTACCTCGACGTTCTGGATAATTCGGCCTTGCCTACACTATGTCAATACTACGGCGATGATGGTTGTTTCTTCCAACAGGATCGAACTCTATGTCATACTGGAAAACGTGTGCTGGACTGGTTTTCTGAAAATGAGGTGAATTTGCTTGACTGGCCTGCTCAGAGCCCCGATCTCAATCCGATCGAGCACTTGTGGGACGAACTGGAGCGACTTGTACGACACCGCCACGCACGCCCATCTTCACACTAATCTCTTCTCACAGCCTTGCAAGAGGCATGGCGAGCTATTCCTGTCCAGACTTATAGAGAACTTGTGGAAAGTATGCCTCGACTTGTTGCAGCTGTAATTCAAGCAAAAGGAGGGCCTACCCGTTACTAAATAGAATAATAAAGCACTTTTTCTGAAAAACATGCAGTGTCCAAATACTTTTGTTCATATAGTGTATATCTGTACCTTAGTGGAAATAAGGCCAATGACCAAATACACTGATTTCAGTTTCTGTCCACAAATCGCTTCAATGTAATGAAAGTTATGATAGAAAAATTTCCAAGGTCCTGTCAATACTTTATGGAAGTACCAAAATACTGAAAAATACTTTTGTAAGCTATATTAAAAAATAAAAATAGTAATAAATAATACTTTCTTTTTTAGCTGTTACCAAAAATTTACAAAATGGACATAGACACTTTTTCTATCAAGGTGCAGATATAAAAAACAATCAAATACTAATTTCAAAAAAGTTTTGTTATGCCGCTAAGATATATAATATAAGATATATAAGAGATATAAGATTTTATGTGCAAATGCTTATTCACAACTTCTTTTATTATCATTTAAATCACATTATTAACTCAATAGTTTTAGGCTTTATTTAGTATTTAAAATTAGACTTATAGTTCCGTTTCTGAATTGTAACAAATTAATTTTATTATTTTATATTTATTTTTCTCCCCTATATACAATTTATGAAACAAAATTTAACTTTTATTATCATATTGTTTCTCTGTCGTATCTAGTTCAGGACCCCTTACATCATAGAAAACCAAAGAAATAACTATACAGCAGACAGTGTGAATAAATAACAGAAAATTTTTTGAGTTAGAAAAATGCTTTTTTGCATAGTATTGTATCCGATATACATCTAAGACATACTTTACATCAATAACATGAAACACTCTTTTTATACACATTCTCATGAATTATTTTTAAATAAAATTTGAATGTTATAAATGTCTCTTATTTAAAATGTCGTCTATATATATCACGGCTTCACTATACATCTCGCAAAATAATGCCCATTCAGTGAATGGCAAAACTCGTTTACAAAAAATGTCAATGTTAAGGAAGCTTGCTAAAACTCGGCCAAACAAAATGACAATTCAAAGAGATTTTTGAATTTAATGCATCGTTGGTACCCAACCCATTACGAAGTCCCCCAATACGATAAAGTATATCAATCGAATCTGAAACTAGACTAAAAACAAGAAAATAAATTAGGCCCAATATTTCCCACACCAAAACAAAAAGCAAATTCATGCTACTGATTGTGTAATTCGAAAAAGGAAACGGAGTGAACATTTCTTATTGCATTGTTCTTTCATGGATTGTTATCGCAACTAAATGGTAATTGAGGTCAGGGAAATAGCATAAAAAGGAAACATCCGGAATACCAAATCTTCCTTGACTCTGGTCGATTTTTTCTCTTAGTTATATATATGGGGCTATTCAATACTAATGCAGATAATGCCATGTGTTAAAAATACTAAGGGCAGGTGATAGTTGAATGCGTTTTAATGTGTGTGTACCCAACCGTCTTCATTCCATAGTGTTCAAAATAATAAAGGCAGGTGATGGCTGAATGCACTTTCATGAGTACCCAAAGTCTTCATTCCGTTTGTTCAAAATAATAAATACAGGTGATATCTTAATGCGCTTTTTCGTGTGTATCCCAACCGTCTTCATTCCGTGTGTTCAAAATAATAAATACACTTTCATGAATACCCAACGTCTTCAATCAATGTGTTCAAAATTATAAATGCAGGTGATAGCTGAGTGCGTTTTCATGAGTACCTAATGTCTTCATTCCGTGTATTCAAAATAATAAAGGCAGGTGATATCTGAACACGCTTTCATGTCAACCCAATGAAATGAAAGGTGTAAAGAGATATAATGCCAAAGGATTTATGCTGAATAAAAAGGGGAAATTTTTATGCTTTACAAACATTACTTTTTTTGCATTAAAAATAATAGTTGCGTTGAATTCTCATTTTATTAAATTTAAAACTGCAAATTCTTTTCTTCGGCGTATATGTGCAATATGTATTCAAAACATGTATAGGTGGTTTGAGCCTGTATTAAATAAATGCTCTTAAACGTTGTATGAATAAAGTGAATTTAAAACAAAAAATCGGGAGTGGCTTTAAATATCAAATGCACTTGAGATGATTGCATTGAATATTAACAAGTTTATACGAATTTGAACGTGTTGAGCATATGCTTCCGACAAAAATTTTAGGGGAACCCAGAAAACTTTAATTTTGAACATGAATAATTAAGCTGAGTGAAACTGAGTTAGGTACATGGTCTAAGTGTTACCAAGAGAAAAAAAAGAGTTAATGATGTTTATGGTTAAACACGTAATTTTCTTGTAGAAAAAGGAAAGACGTGTAACAATTATTGTAGAAATGGAGAGACGATATGGTAAAAACTGGTGTAGTATGAATATTGAAATATTAAAAGTGAATACATAATTTAGATGTTTCTGGATGGCCTTAGATCAGGGTTTCTCAAACTATGGTACATGTACCACTAATGGTACATTACATTATTTTTCGTGGTACAATTTTTACACAAAAGATTTAAATGAATGTTCAAGCCCTTATATGCATAGTGTATCATATTTGATACATAGTTTTTCATCTTTCCGCTATCTATTGATAATTTTTTTAATTAAATTGTGTTTCCTACTAACTACAGTAGGGGCTCTTGCTAAATCCATTAATTTCCCTCCAATTATCCCTGGCATTTTTTGTAACTAAGCCATTTACTGAACATTGTACTGAGTTTTTGAGTAATAAGCATTTTTTTGAGAAATAGTTATATTCATCAAATCAGTATTTCTTTTCGAAAAAAATAGTTTTAAGTGTTGAAGTAAGTATTTTTCATTAAATATTTTTTAAGTCGTTAATTTCAATTATTATTTACTTTTTTGGCATTTAAATTGATGCATCAAATTTGATACATCATGAAGTACGGGATACTTTTTTGTATTGTCATTATTATTTTAGTATTTATCAATTTTTTTGGTATTTTTCCTATGTTTGGAAACTTGAATAAAAGAAAAAATATTTTAAAAAGATA
This sequence comes from Meta bourneti, assembly GCA_933210815.1. NCBI lineage: Eukaryota > Metazoa > Arthropoda > Arachnida > Araneae > Tetragnathidae > Meta > Meta bourneti. The sequence continues at coordinate 91,740,000 of OW119933.1, forward strand.
AAAAATCATGCATGGGTTAAATATTGAAACGAGTAGTAGACATAATCAACTTTGCACAGTTGATGGCTTATATTCTATATGAACGAGAACAAGTCAGATGAAGAATTCTTATTTTGTGAGCCTCTTCCAAATCATACCACAACGGATACTTTTAAGAAAATTAATGAGTTTATCACTGGCCATGAAATAAATTGGAAAAAATATCTAGGCGTGTGTGCTGATGGTGCACGTTCAATAACAGGTTGTAGTGGTGGAGGTTTCGCCAAAAATTAAAGAAGTTGCACCATATGCAAAGTTCACATATTGCAGCATACATCGTGAAGCATTAGCTAACAAAACTGCGCACAGGACTAAAGAATGTTTTAGATCAATCTGTGAAGATAGTGAATTTATTAAATGTCGGGCCCTTAATTCACGACTGTTTACAATTTTGTGCAATGAAATGGGTAGTAACCACAATAAGCTCCTTTTACACACTGAAGCGCGGTGGTTGTCAAGGGGAAAAGTTTTAACTAGACTCTTCGAATTACGTTCAGAGGTCCAAGTATTCCTGACAGAATCCAAATTTGAACGTCATTGTTTTACTGATGAACTCTGGCTATCACATTTAGCGTATTTGTCCGATATTTTTGGAAAACTGAACGAACTGAATTCTAGTTTACAAGGTTCCAATATAACTGTCTTTACTGTACATGACAAAATAAATGCAGCTGTGAAAAAACTAGATTACGTAATTAAGGACGTGAAAAGCAATAGAGTTATTTCATTACCAACATTAGAAGTGTATCTCCAGGAAAATAATCTGTCACTGACTGAACAACTAATTGAAGATATAGAAAAACACTACATAGGACTTGTTAACAATTTCCATTCCTACTTTCCCGAAAATTTAGAAAATGAAAGTTGGATAAGGAGATCCGTTTTCTATTTCGGATACTGTGCTAGATAATGTTGCAGTTCAAGAAAGAGATCAGCTTTTAGATATTTCATGCGACAGAAATCTCATGAATGAGTTCAAAAAAGATAACTTATACAATTTTGGTTAAAAAGAAGAGATTAATATAAGTATATTTCCGACAAAGCGATAAAATTTTTAATGCCTTTCAACACATATCTTTGCGAAACTGGATTTTCAGCCATGCTATTGATTAAAAATAAATATAGGACACGGTTTCAATTTGAACCTGACTTACTCTTGAAATTAATGAAGATAAAGCCCGACATATCAAAATTGGTAACAATGAAACAGGCTCATTCGTCGCATTAATCCTCATCAATAATAAATCTTAATATTTGCTATTATGCATTTTTACCCACTATTTACAACAATATATAGTATATTTACGTTTTATTATAATATAAAAGTTTCATTTACGAATATAATTGACTAATATAAATTTAAAATGTTTTATTCTTTGATTAAACACTCCATTTAGGATGCATTGATTTTTAATCGGAAAATGCTTTTATGATTGTACATATATCTTTGATTCTTATTTATGTGGTGCAAAATTGAAAAGTTCCTGCCTTAGATGATTCGTCTATCTTTGTTGGATACCTAATATATATTACTTTCAATATATTTCAACAATTTTAATCAGATTTGCATCGGTATTCCTGAGAGATTAAAGGTTGTTTAGTTTTTATGGTGCAAGCAATGAAAGACTAAAGAACTGGAAACCTTGTACTGTTACTTCCATTTCTGTAAAAGAAACTTTTACGATTCTTTTGTGAAGATTGGTTGCATTATCATTGTTGATTCCTTCCTAGTCACTACGATTCTGCAATTTTAGGGACTACAAAGAATACCGAAATTACCCCATAAGGTCCTACAATGGTAGTACTTCTCATAAAATAACGCAATTTGCCAACACAAACTGGCTTCATGAACCCCAGTCTATAGATGACCTCTTGAGCATCTTTCGTGTTGATGGAATCATCATTAAGCTTTTCATGAGTTCATTAGATAGATATTTCACTGTCAAATCCCGCAATGTCAAAAATTTTGCTAGGTAGATATTTTAATTAACGTAGCATTGGAACAACACAACGGGCTATTGGCGACGGTCCGGTATCGATCCCGAAGGGAGAGATCCAAGGAAAACACCACGTAATTGTGAACCATTGTTAGATGACGAGGAAACACTTGAGCTGGCATCCCACTCTCCAAACTTCCACACATCCCGACGTGAGGACATTTGAGGCCAAGACAGATTTAACGTGCACCAACCCCTTTGTACACGACGGTCTTTGACTGAACTCGCAACCCTCCGGTTGCTAATCCGTTGCTCTTCCAAAAATTTTGGATTCGTCACTAAAAATGATTTTTTCCGAGCACAAACTTCACGACATTTTTGTCTTTTACCTTACTGAAGGCATTTTTATTCTTACGAAGATTTATTTTCACTTAAAGATTTCATTTACATTTTGCAAAAATGGAGCTTACATCTATTGAACTTTATTTTAATGTGGTTGACTTCTACATACCATTTCAACCAAGCATTATATTGTTTCGATAAAAACCTCCCAATCAGGATTTCCTTTGCCGTTTTACAGAAATTTCCGTTATTTCTTGTGTTTGATATACGAGTACAACCGATATGAAAATTGGTCTCTCCAGGCCGGTAAATGTAGTATTCCCTATGGATATCTCTGCGTTTTTCAGTATGGCATAGCGATATTTACTACGGCTGACAAAGAGATTCACCACGAATTCAGAGAATCTAAATTTGTGTAATATTTTGAAAAATTCTGTCTTAGGTATTGGCATTCCTAAAAACTGTTGGATATATGATTGAGTTGGGCTTTATGGTGTAAGGGGTCATATTTGGCTTAGATGCCCCAAACACAAGACAAATTCAAGTAAACGGCCATATACACAAAGGACATACTGAAACTGAAGAGAGAAATACACCAGGGTAAGTTACACGAATCAAACCTTCGCTGTCTATACCTCAAAGGCACTGGTGGATAAAGATGAATAAGACAAGAACAGTATCCGTTGAATCTTCTGACCTGACCGAAACAAGTAAGAAAATTAGCAACTCCATGCATCATGCCGACAGTGAATGTATTCCCTACGGCTCTCAACAAGAAGTAACACACAAGAAAAGACCCCTTTCAACCATCTGACCTGATCGAAAGAAATAAGAAAATTAACCATGCATGTCCAATGCAGCTGTATTCCTTACTGCTCTAATAAGACACACCACATACTCACAATTTAAATTGTGTAAAGTGTTTTGAAAAATTGCTGTCTAAGGTATTGGTCTAGCAAAAGATTGGTAGATAAAAATGAGTAAGACACGAAAGTACCCGTTTAACCATCTGACTTGATCAAAACAAATAAGAAAATTTGCCACACAATGGCATGCCGAATGTAACAGTATACCCCAAGGCTCTTTCAGCATGACACACCGCAATCTTGTTTGATGCAATTTGTTACCTTTTATTGCATTTTATTGCACCTCCTCGTCCAATAAAATAAGCTTTCGCTTCAGACTAATTCACTTTTCTAACTTCGAAAAAAACGACTGACCTAAATAATTTTGATTTTTTTATATAAGTTATTGGCCTTTTTAATATTTGGTGATAAACATAAGAATAATACCAGAAAAGTACCCGTTGCACCATCTGACTTCATCAAAGCAAATAAGAAAATTAGCCACTCCATGGCATGCCGAATGTAGTGGTATTTCCCTACGGGTCTCAGCAAGACAGGGCATGAGCTCAAAGAATTAAAATTGTGTACAATATTTTGAAAAATTGCTGTCTAAGGTATTGGTCTTCCAAAAGATTGGTAGATAGAAATGAGTAAGACACGAAAGGTACCCGTTGAACCATCTGACTCGATCGAAACAAATAAGAAAATTAGCCACTCCATGCATGCCGAATGTAACAGTATTCCCCACGGCTCTTTCAGCATGACACTCCACTAGCTTGTTTGATGCAATTTGTTACCTTTTATTGAACCGCTATCGTCCAATAAAATAAGCTTTCGCTTCAGATTAATTCACTTCTGCAACGCTGGGAAGAGAGGTTGTGCGATTGTATTGATTAAAAACACCACAGAACCTGGACCTAGAAGCATCTGCCCGACCGATAAAAGCTCACGCGTTTGCTGTTCCAGCAGGGGAAATTAATGCATAAGCAAAAAGAGTGGAGATTTTCTATTAAACATTATGCTTTCCTCATACATTCAATTCCGTCCATTCCTGCCTGCCTCAATAGCGGGGGCCTCGAGTTCCTCTCAACAAGAAAAATGAATCCAGGACAAATAAATCTTCCCTTCTACCCGACATTCCGGTTTCTTCATTAATCGTCCGGATTCTTTTTCTCTTTATATTTTTAACCTGTTCTCTCCGTTATTAATTAAAACTAAGTTTAGAAAACTGACAGATTCCGGACGATTAGCAGGCGGCCGGTTAAAATGGAAAACCTCTCTCTAAAATATGCTTAAAAGATTTTCCCTGCGAAATAAAGAAACCAAAAGTGAGCGGGGAATATTCGCCCCCCTCCCCCAAAAAAAGAACCAAAAGAGAGGAAAAGTTTCTTTCTCAGCGAAGTGTAGAAATAGGGAAATCATATTATCGAAAAGAAAAGAAACGTTCCCTTGATGAGTTTTAAAGGGAAAATAAAAATAAAAGAAGGGCAGAAAAAAAGAAAATTTCTCTTTGCCGGGAGAAGTTTCTGAAACGGGAAAGAGGAATAGGACTTCTTTCCAGTGCGCAAATCGACAGAGTTCAATTTTCCGTTGCTCTTTTTTATTTTCTTCCATTTCCCCTCCTCTTGTCTTTATTTTACTTTATTTATTTTTTGCGTGTGTTTTAAAGTGGCAATGAAGTTGCTTTGATGCCATGTCTACCTGCTCTCTGCCTTCCAAGGCGTCATAATCATTCGGTAAAGAAGAGAAACGACCAGGAACGTTTTAACCTTTTTGGGGATTTCTGCTTTATCTGAAGATGCTCTAGACAATGTGGAAATCCATTTTTCAAGGGCATGAGGGTTTTGTTTTTCCCTTTAAAAAGTCGATCGTGGGCTAAAAGATATTGGAAATGTAGAAAAGTGAATTACGAAAGGCATTCCCGTTAATGCATTCTGTCTTGAGGGATAGACGTCTTGGATTCTTCATTTTCGTTTGATTTTCATTATGTTGCTAAAGTTTTTATTTCATCATAATGATAACAAAAAAGTTTAACAAAGAAACATTGTTTAAAGAGCCTTAAAAAATGCCATAGTACTTTCTCCACCATACAACCACAAAGTATTAAGTCCATATTTAAAAAAATACTGGCAGTTAAAACTAAATACGGAATTATCCATTTTTCAAGGGTATACGAAAGTGCTTTTTATTCCTTTAAAAAGTTGATCTGTTATACTGTCTCGTATTAAAAGATATTGGACATATAGCAAAGTGAATTACTAAAGGCATTCCCGTTAATGCATTCTGTCTTGAGGGATAGATGTCTTGGATTCTTCATTTTCGTTTGATTTTCATTATGTTGCTAAAGTTTTTATTTCATCATAATGATAACAAAAAAGTTTAACAAAGAAACATTGTTTAAAGAGCCTTAAAAAATGCCATAGTACTTTCTCCACCATACAACCACAAAGTATTAAGTCCATATTTAAAAAAATACTGGCAGTTAAAACTAAATACGTAATTATCAATTTTTCAAGGGCATACGAAAGTGCTTTTTATTCCTTTAAAAAGTTGATCTGTTATACTGTCTCGTATTAAAAGATATTGGACATATAGCAAAGTGAATTACTAAAGGCATTCCCGTTAATGCATTCTGTCTGGAGCGATGGACGTCTTGGATTCTTCATTTTTGTTTGAGTTTCATTTTGTTACAAAAGTTTCCATCTCGACATAAGGAAAGATGAAAATTGTACCAAAAACTTTGGTAATGAGTCTCGACAAATACCCGCTCTTAATACTTTCTCTACCATGCAACCACAAAACATTGTCAGTTGAAAACTAAATGCGGAAACATCCATTTTTCAAGGGCATGTGAAAGCGTTTTCTTTTTACCTTTAAAAAGTTGATCTTATGCTGTCTCTAGAAATTCGAGAAATGTAGAAAAGAGAAATAAACTTTAAATAAAAACTTTAATAACCAAGCAACAACAACAACTTTTAGCTAACTAAACTTGCGAACTAAAGTGAAGCAAATCATTTTCAATTCGCATTTGCCGCGAGTATATAAGGTTTACTACCATGTCTGCTTGCCTTGTGCTTTGTGTTTTTGTGTAATATGTATGTGTGCTGTCATGTTCGTAAAATAAAAAACTTCTGATTATGTCAGCTCCAATAGGAATATTAAGAAAAATAAGTATTATCAAAGGGTAGAAAGTAAAAAGTTAGAAACCACTATCATACGTGATCGAAAATGCAACTGACACAATAAACGTATTTTTCTTGTAAGAAGCTTCTCGAAACGCGTGGGTGATATAATATGAAAAAGGTTGCTACAGTAGAAGCAGCTATTTGGCCATATCCCTTATATCTTAGCATTAACCTTCCTGGTGGTTGTCTTGTCGAGGTATCTCGTCATTAGAAGAAAACTGATCAGATCTAATGAACGAGATATCTCATCATAGAAGGAAATAGACTAGATCTTGATCAAAGAATCGGCATTGCCTTGATGACAAGATATCTCGTCATTAGCAAAATTGGTCAGATCTTAATATCTCGTCGAAACCACTTGAGGAGGTTTGAGCGCTGACATAGCAAAATCAGAAACATATCTGGACAATGCGAGAATCTTTTAACTCTAAATAAAAACTATACTGATTATAAACATTTCTCAATTTAGAATACAATTTACTAAAATTAACTGTCAAAGGGTAACGAGTATAAGATTAGAAATCACATCCATGTATGATTGGAAATACAACTGTCCCAATAAACGTATTTCGCTAGTAAGAAGCTTATCGAAACTCGTGGGTGATATAATATGAAAAAGGTTGCAACACTAGAAACAGCTGGTTGGCCATATCCCTTATATCCTAAGTGCTGACATGGCAAAATCAAAAGCACCTCTGGAACACTGCGGGAATTATGCTATTACGTGATGTCTGCTCTGAGGACGTGACAAAATGGTCTTCGCCAATGATCAGCACTGACTTCGTTGTAATATCTGAACGTTGAGAGGGAATCGTGGATCTTGGGTGCTTAACCATAACTATTGAAAATCGAGTTCTATGAGGCAGACTCCCATTTGGATAAATGGTGCAAAATGGAAGTCGTGTCACTGGAACTCGCAAGATAAGAGTTTCATAACTTCGAATTCAAAGTGTGTTTCATTCTGTATCAGATAGAACTATAATGGCTGGATGTAACTGTAATCAGCCACTCCTAATGCAGAAAATACGTGAAATAACACATCGCGTTGAACTTTGGAGCACATATTAAAGTGTTATTGTAATAGCGGTATAATGGCGTTACATTAATAGTGGTTTGGACGTTCTTTTAATAGTGGTATAATGGCGTTATTTTAGTAGTGGTAGTATGGAGTTTTTTAGTAGTGGTATGATGGCAGTTATTTAATAGTAGTATAATGGCGTTCTTTTAATTGTGGTATAATGGCCTTATTTTAATAGCTATTGAGGGGTCCATTTTCGTGAATCTATGTGTAAAATATGTTTCATTCTGTATCAGATAGATAAATATAATGGCTGGATGGATAGAACTGTAATCAGCACTCTTAATGGAGAAAATATGGGAAATAACACATCGAGTTGAACTTTGGAGTACATATGAAGACGTTATTGTAATAGCGGTATAATGGCGTTTTTTAATAGTTGTATAATGGTGTTTTATTAATGGTGGTATAATGGCGTTCTTTTAATAGTGGTTTAATGGCGTTATTTTAGTAGTGGTATAATGGAGTTTTTTGATAGAGGTATAATGGTGTTATATTAATAGTGGTTTTGACGTTCTTTTAATAGTGGTATATTGTGGCGTTTTTAGTAGTGGTATAATGGAGTTTTTTAGTAATGGTATGATGGCGTTATTTTATTAATAGTATAATGGTGTTCTTTTAATAATGGTATAATTGCATTATTTTAATAGCTATAATGGGGTCCATTTTCGTGAATCCAAGTGTAAAATATATTGCATTTTGTTTCAAATAAAGTATAATAGCTGGGTATAACTGTAATCAGTGCCTAATGCAGAAAATACATAAAATAATACATCGAGTTGAACTTTGGAGCACATATGAAGTCGTTATTGTAATAGCAGTATAATGGCGTTTTTTAATAGTATAATGGTGTATAATGGTGTTTTATTAATGGTGGTATAATGGCGTTCTTTTAATAGTGGTATAATGGCGTTATTTTAGTAGTGGTATAATGGAGTTTTTTTAGTAGTGGTATGATGGCGTTATTTTAATAATGGTATAATGGTGCTCTTTTAATAGTGATATATGGAGTTTTTTAAGAGCGATAGTGGGGTCCATTTTCGTGAATCTAAATATAAAATATGTTTCATTCTGTTCCAAATAAAGTATATAATAGCTGCGTATAACTAATCAGCACCTAATGCAGAAAATACTTAAAAAATTACATCGAGTTGAACTTTGTTACACATATGAAGTCATTATTGTAATAGCAGTATAATGGCTTTTTAATAGCGGTATAATGGAGTTTTTTAGTAGTGGTATTACGGCGTTATTTTAATAATGGTATAATGGCGTTAGTTCAATAGTGATAGTGAGGTCCATTTTCATGAATCCAAGTGTAAAATATGTTTCATTCTGTATCAGATGTAAGTATAATGGCTGAATGAATATAGTATATATATATAACTGTTATAAGTACTCCTAATGTATTAAATAAAATAATGTATATAAAGTACTCCTAATATATAAAAGAAACACATCGAGTTGAACTTCGGAGGACATATGAAGGCTTGATAGTGATATAATGGGACCTTATTATGATAGTTGTAATGAAGTTCATTAAAGTGTACGTATACACCTAGAAGAATTTTTTTAATTTTGACTTTAAAAATCCAGTTTTTTCAACAAATCAGTGGCTTATGCTTAAAATTATTTCAGCGAGAAAAAATCAGATTAAGCTAATTATTTATTATCTAATTTAGATATAATCAGCTAATTACCATGGCTTTTGAATAGTGATATCTCAAATTCTAATGTGTTCAGAAAGACAATTCATGTTGGAAATTATTCCTAATATTAGTCTTCATGTTTTGACCCTCAATCAAGTTGCTAGAGAGAATAGGTTCTTTTTTTACAATTGTTTTCACCAAGGACGTCTGAAAAATCAAGATATTTCAGAAATTTTAACATTCAAAAATCAACTAAAAATTAATATCTTAACTCTGAGGTTCAGAACATCCATTGTATTATATAGATTATAACGATACAAAAATCATTATAATAGATTAATTCATTGCTGAGTGATCACTGTTTAAACGAAGCATTGTATTTTAAAAACACAGTTCTTCAGAAATTGCGTTTCAATTTTGGAAACATGTTTGTACTGCTGATAGTACCTAATAAAAAACCCTTGTAACTATTGGGTTGGCAACTAAGTTCCCGCCGTTTTGAGTCGTTCCATCTGTTGAACATAGAGTTCCGCGTTGACCGTTTGGTTCCGTTCAAGCAATTCGTAATGGATAATCCCTTCCCAATCCCACCATACGCACAACATCGTTTTACGCGGATGAAGATCTTGTTTCACGTGCGGTGTCGCTTGTTTACCGGGGCTAAGCCATTCCTTGCGCTGCTTCATATCATTAATGTACAGGCACCATTTTTCGTCGCCAGTAACGATTCGGTAAAGAAATCGTTGCTTGCGTCCACGAGTTGAGCGGTGACGAGCAAGCAAACCAGCGGAGATTGAGGCTCTTTGATACTTAAAGCATGCGGAACCCATGCTCTACACTTTTGAACCTTTCCCATCGAGTGAAGATGCTTCTCTATAGCAGTGTGGGAGCATTCCATTTTCTCTGCCAGTTTCCTTGTCGTTTGACGCGAATTTTCGTGCAAAAGTTGGTTTAATCGCTCTTCATCGAACTCAACTGGACGGCCAGAACGAGGTGCGTCTTTGAGGTCAAAATTTCCATTTTTGAACTTGGCATACCAATCGGGAGCGGTTCTTTCAGCTATGGCACCCTCTCCATACACAGCACAAATGTCGCGAGCAGCTTTTGCGGCCTTAGAACCTTGATTAAAAGCAAAAAGAAGGAGGTGTCGAAAATGCTCATTTTTTTCAACTTGACATTCCATTTTAATGATCTGAAAATTAACATAATTTAACTCGAACAAAAAAACATAGATTCCGGTAGAACAAAACATCCTCTTTCGAATGATTTAAAACATTATGCCAAAAACATTTAATGACACGCGGAATGTTAAAATTTAAAAAAAACGGGGGGAAATTAGTTGCCAACCTGATAGAAAAGTATTCCGAATATTTACAAGATCTTGGTATCGTTTTAAAGCTCAGAAATTGGGAAATGTTTGGAAGCAATAAAACAAAATAGATATTCTGATCAATTTTTGTGATTTCTAGTATATATATACACCTTAAATTAAAAGTGTGTATCATTCTGCATCAGTATAAGTATAATGACAGGATGTATACCACTGGAATCAGCACTACTAATGCAGAAAATACGTAAAGTAGAACATCGAAACGAATTTCTGAGTACACACGAAGACATTAATTTAATAGTGGTACAACTCCTCTTTTTGTGAAATTGCGTTTAACCATATTTCTGGTCGCGTATCCTATTTTCGTGAACCTAAGAAAAGGATGAAATGTTAATTTCTGCCATTTAAGTGAGGTGAATTGTTTTTCAAATATTTCAACTCTAGAATTGTCTTACTATTCGACTTTAAAACTTAATATCCCGAAATGGGGTTATACCACTTTCGAAAGCGCGCCTTTATATAAATCAGATTTGGCATGAATAATATGAGGTATGAAGTTCATTTGAAGCTCAGTTCTTTAATCTTTTACGAATATTAAATACGCGTTTGATTTACAGTCGCACTTTTTAAGAGCATTTTGGAATGGACTTAAGGCTTAAAGCAGAGCTTTCTTAACTTTTGTAGACGTCCGCCATTTAAGGCGGCAATCATCAAAGACCCATTTAGCCTTGTAGAAATGCCTTAAAATGAAGGTAAAGTAATAACTTATTAATAATTCATATTACTTTAATGCTTATGTATATAATTTTGATTGATTATAATTTTACAAATTTATTCCAGATACGCAAAGAGATGTGTGAAGAATATGTCTGTTTCCAATGTAAATTAAAGACGTAGCTTTGTCCTAATTTAATTCTGAAAAGGTAGTCTAGTTAAGAAGACAGTATTCGTATATGCAACTCGAATTTACACACCGTGACCATCTTTACTCTATATGTTGTATTCATTTTATTTAGTGTTCATTTATGGTGCTTTTTGCATAAATATTCGGGGCCGTGGTATGCTGGTTGCAAAAGTAACGGATTTGCAACCGGAGAGTTGCGAGTTCGAATTCCACCAAAGACCGTCGAGTACAAAGGATGCTGGTGCACATTAAATCTGTCGTGGCATCAAACGTCCTCACGTTGGCGTGGTGTCGAAGTTTGGAAAGTGGGATGCCAGCTAAGGTGACCTCGTCATCTCACGGTGATTCAAAATTACGTGGTGTTGTCCTCGGATGTTTCCCTTCGGGTTTGATCCCGGACCGTCGCCAATAGCCCGTTGTGTTGCTCCAGTTAATTAAAAATGCCTGCTTGCATAAATATTCCGGCAACCTTCTTTAACTGTATTTAAAGACAAAAACTATCACTGCTCAAATTTCTTTTCAGTATGAGAGGGAAGTATTTTAATTAACGTCTCACTGGGAGCGACACAATGGGCTATTTCAGTTTGAGAGGAATTTTCAGTGTAAAAACAAATAAACCAGGTCTGCGAAGAATTTACTTCCACTGTCCAAACATATATGGGGGTCACCTTAAAAGGTAGTTTATTGCCATTTTGGCGACATTTGGTGTCTAATCTATTTTGCGTTGACCAATCATCTGTCATTTATCAGTTCAGAAGTCATTCTATTGAATTTTTATTAGCGTAGTGCTGAAATTGGATTCGTAAAATAAACCAAGTGGTATCACGTTTAATACAACCACAAGAAACACGTCCAACTAGAAACACTAGTCACCTAAATTCAGTTTGACGGAAAAAACTCTAATACATATCTATGATTTAAAAATAAGGCATAAGGGGTAAACATTTGTTTTTTCTATATATTGTTAAAACATTTTCCAGTTTTTCTTGAGAATTTGCGATTTAAAAAAATAATTTGTAGTTGACACAAAAATACATTTGTGTTGACGAGGGATTTTCAGTGTAAACAAACAAACCATACGGAAAGCTAAGATTTTAATTTAGTTACCCAAATTCTCTTGCATTATACATATAGGGGTTGCCCGAAAATGTTAAAATGTAGTCTATCATGTAGCGTTGTTTGGCATTCTATCGAATTGGCGTTGACTATGTCTCGTGGATATATCTAGTATGAAGTATACAGCAACTTTCCTAAGTTCGTGAATTCGTATGTGAAGTTGGTCAAAGATTGCTTTTCGCCACAGGTTAGGATTGAGAACTTCGAGGAAAGTATTTGGCCACGCCAAAACTATCGAGAAAGTTTTGGCGATTGACGATGATAAAGTAATGGAAACCGATGCACGTGATGCAAATTCTGTCCTGGAAAAGCTCGGTCGCCGTTTTATCACGGAGAATGAGTTGCGTGATATCTGTGAATGCTCCTCCTGATTCCTGAGAAAAATGAGAAAATCTTCAAAGTTCCATTCCTGTTTTGTGAAATTACTGTTGTTTTTTAGGTTTCAAAAGAGTGATTTTTTTCCACAAAGCAATCCCAAGATACATTTCTGCAACATCGAAAAACTTAGTTCAATTCGAAGATGAGTCTTATCCGTTGATAAAATTTATGTTAGAGGGTTATTGTGGGTAACATCGTGAGCTTTTATCGTTTAAATTAATGTAAATTGGTCAAAATACATTTTTTAGCAGAAAGTTAGCCACTGAGACCCAAACAAAAAAAGAGTGTGATTTGTTCCACAAAGCAATCCCCAAATTTTGTGACACCAAAAATATAGTTCGTTCGAAGGTGTGTCCTAACCGTTGCTAATATTTACCTTAAAGGATTATTGTATATAACAGCGTGAACTTTTTCATTCAAGTTAATGTCGATTCGTCAAAATACATTCCTTAGTCACTGAGACCCAATAAAAAAATAAGTGATTTTTACCACAAAGCAATCCCAATATAAGAATCTGCGACATAAAAAAATTGAGTTCAATTCGAAGGTGAGTTATCCGTTGCTAATATTTATGTTAGAGGGTTATTTTACGTAACAATGTGAACTTTTTTGTTCATATTAATGTAAATTGTTCAAAATACCTTTCTTTTCCAACAGAACGTTTACCACTGAGACACAAACACTGAGGACATTTAAAACTTCATTGCTTCGTAACATCGGCTTGCAAGTAAAACACACCAAATCAAAAAACATAGTTCTGAGAAAACGAAGGGGGAAAATTCTATTCTCTATGTCATGCTTATTAACCCTCCAAGGGGGTTCGACGAGATATCTCGTCCATCAAGATCTGATCAATTTTGCTGATGACAAGATGTCTCGTTATCAAAATATTACCTATTATTTGATGATGACGAGATCAAGATCAGGTCCATTTTCTTGAAATGACGAGATATCTCGTCAAGCAAAATCTGGTTAGTTTTGCTAAAGACAATGGCGAGATACCTCGTCGAGATAATCACCAAGAGGGTTTAAAAGTATTTCTCAAGAAAAAATCTAACCTTCTACCAAATGAAAAATCGATTAAGTGAAAATAATTTACTAATCTAAATATCACCACGGTCTACCTTTAGGAAAGATAAAAACTGGTATCTCCGAAATTGTGATTTCGTATGCTTTACTTATAAGTTAACTATAACATGTAAAGAAAAAAATAAAATCAACTTCAGACTTAAAAGAACTTTCGTTTTCTCTATTTAAAATAGACACCCTATCTAATTCAATCCACTATTATCTTTCCTGAAGGTAATATGACAGTCCAACTACTAATTATCTATGTTAGTGGGTTATTGTGTGCAACATAGCCTTAATCTGTTTTCGTTGAAATTAATGTATATCAGTCAACATACCTTCCTTGTCTTCAGTGGCTAAAGAAATGTTAGTCTTTGAGACCCGAATATTGGAGACATGCAAAATTTGCTTAATAATATATTATATGAAAATATTAAAATCGAATTCAAACCTCAAAGCTTAGGGTTTTTCTCTACTTAAAATACAAACCTGTTAACCTGCATCCAATTCAATCCACTATGATTTTTCTGGGAGTAATATGACAATTCAACTGCTAATATTTAGGTTATAGGGTTATTGTGTGCAACATAGCCCAAATTTGATTTCATTGAAATTAATGTATACTGGTAATAATAACTTCCTTGTCTTCAGTGACTAAAGAAATGTTACCCATTGATAGATACAATGACCAGGAGGGTTAAAACTCACTCATGGTACTCATTGAGATCCGAACATTGGGGACACTCAAAAATTTGCTGTGAAAAAATTAAAATCAACTTCACACTTCAAAGCTTAGTTTTCTCTATTTTTAATGCAAACCCTGTTACTAACGAAACGAAAACGAAACCACTAAAGAAATGTTACTCATTAAGATCCCAACATTGGGGACACTCAAAAATTTCCTGTGAAAAAATTAAAATCAACTTCACACTTCAAAGCTTAGTTTTCTCTATTTTTAATGCAAACCCTGTTACTAACGAAACGACTAAAGAAATGTTACTCATTGAGATCTGAACATTAGGGACACTCAAGAATTTGCTGTGAAAAAATTAAAATCAACTTCACACTTCAAAGCTTAGTTTTCTCTATTTTTAATGCAAACACTGTTAATCCTCCAAGTGTTTTCGACGAGATATCTCGTCCATCAAGATCTGACCAACTTTGATAATGACGAGATATCTCATCCATCAAAATTTGGTCAATTTCCCTGACAAGATGCCTCATCGAGGAGGACTAACCTGTACCCAATTCAATCCGCCATAGTTTTCTATGGAAGTAATATTAAGTGTTAATATTTACGTTAGAAGTTATTAATGTATATCGGTCAAAATACATCCCTTGTTCTCAGTGATTAACGAAATGCTAATCACTGAGATCCTTAATTTGGGGTAGGTAGGTATTTTATTAACGTCGCACTGGTGGAATACAACGGGTTATTGGCGACTGTCCGGGATGAAACTCGAAGGAAAGGATCGAGGACAACACCACGTAATTTTGAACCACTGTCAGATGACGAGGTCACACCTGAGCTGGCACCCCACTCTCCAAACACCCACACCACACCAACGGGGCCTTAAATTGGGGAATTTGTTTCATAATATATTATGTGAAAAAATTAAAAATCAGTTTAAGCTTCAAATCTCAGTTTCCTCAATTTAAAACAAAAACACCTATACACCTCCAGCCTAAGATCCATATACGGTATTTCGAACATCATCTCCAGAGGAAATCAAACGTTTTAATACACAATTGTTTTTTGTCATCCTTCCGAACAGGTAATATCGCATTTCACAAATATAAATCTTTGTACCCCTGCTCCGAGAAAGAAGGAAATAAATAATAAATCATCAAAATGCTTTTCCGCGTTTCAGCATATATTTTACAACAATAAAAAACATCCTCCCAATACAATGCAATAAGCTCGACTGATATTTACGTGCCTTTGGGCTCTAAACATTTCATAGCAAATCTCTTTCCATTCGTCTTATTTATTAAAAGCGTTTATTGTATACCTCGAGTTTCCTTACTTGGGATGGAGATGCGATGTTGTGTAAGTTGTATACGAAATTGTATGCAAGTAAAATCGGTAAGGGAAGTGCTACATGTTATTGGATTAAGGGCACTTCACATAAACACTAGTGGTAAATAGTTGCGTACTTATACATGCACTTTCAGTGCTTCAGTGTAAATAAATGTTGTCGGTGCGTTTATTTATGAACGAGTAAATACAACTATGCATTTTAATGTCAATTTGAAGTACGATTCAAATGTGCATTGTGAAATAAATTGTGTGTATCGCATCTTGAGAAAAATAAGTTTACTCAAAAAATAATTTAAGGTTAGGTAGGTATTTAATTAACGTTGCACTGGAGCAACACAACAGGCTATTGCCGACGGTCCGGGACCAACCACACCACGGCCAAAGTGAGGACATTTGAGGCCATGACATATTTAACGTGCATCAGCTCCCTTTGTACACGACGGTCTTTGGTTGGATTCGAACTCTCAACCCTCCGGTTGCTAAGCCGTTACTCTGACAACCGGGTTACAGCGGCCTAATAATTTAAGGGCGAGTTCATTTATGATATAAGGGCGGCGGTTGGAAAAGTAGCGGATTAGCAACCGGAGGGTTGCGAGTTCGAAACTTGATCCAACCAAAGACCGCAGTGTACATGGGAGCTGGTTCACGCCAAATCTGTCGTAGCCTTAGATCTGCTCATTTAGTGTGGTGTGGAAGTTTGGAGAATGGGGTGCCAGCGCTCAGGTGTTAACCTCGTCATCTGGCAGTGGTTCGAAATTACGAGGTGTTGTCCTCGAATCTTTCCCTTCGGGATTTATCCCGGATCGTCGCCAATAGCCCTTTGCGTCTCTCCAGTTCGACGTTAATTCAATTACCTACTTCTTTACATCACCAATCAAATATTCATGAATTATCTTTTTACTTTAGAAACAAAATTCATTTTATAAACCGCAAATCCACAAGAAAATCCAGAAAACTATAAAAACGTATGATGCGGTACAAAATCAAAACATTCAAATAAATTGAGCTTCACGAGATTTCAGAGTTGTGTTGTACAGTGAAACTTCGATTAACCGTCAGGGTCGGGACGGTTAATCGAATAGACGGATAACAGAAAAACCTTAAACAACAACCCATCCATTGCATATGAACGAATGATAAAAAATGCACTTTTATAAACTGGAAATACACTATACATGTATTTTATTTTACAGAAACAAATAATATGCAATTTACATTAAGTATAGTACATATTGGTTACATGAACTTCCGCTCTAGACGTACATACATATTCAAATTTTAAAAGAGTCTGTCATTTTCTTTTGTTTCTTCGAGGCTCTTGCTTTCTGAGCTGCAATGTCCTGTACTTTACGTAGAAGTGTCTGCGTTGCGTTTGCCTCTTCTTGCCCCTCGAACCACTCAATGCATTTTCATTTGTTTCTGCTTCTGTATGGCTTAACATAGTTTTTCATTCAAAATATAACACTCGTCTTCGTCAATTTCTTCTTCGATATCAATCACACTGGAAACAATTTCATCGTCGTTCATGTCAAAGCCTCCGTCCAATTTGTCACATCCCAACCACTCTTACTTCTGCTGGCATTATGTCTCCAGCATTCGGTACATTTTTCGCGGCAATCTGGTTACTGTACATAGAGTACAGTACAGTATGTATGTATGTGCGTACATACTAATAACTTTTAATATTTAATTAACTTTTAATAACGGACTGACGGTTAACAGAAACTGACGGTTAAAAGAGTGACGGTTAATCGAAGTTCCACTGTATTGTTCTTTCCTCGTAACACATATGATGACTAAAGAGCAGCGTCTGTTGGTTGAAAGAATCCAAGGAAATATACTATTAGTTACGAAGGCCTAAATTGGTCAGGCGTCCTGCAGGGAAGACTGCAGATTCCAGAACGGATATATGCGTGAGAACCCCTCACAGAGTTATTAAGTTACTAATAGAGTATTTCTGAAAAAATAAGTTTGAAATCTTAGTGTGCGATGTAAAGTGCTTTTCGAGCGTAACGAATAACATTTATGAGAGATTTTTCTGTTGCGCTGAATGTAGTTGGCTGTAGTGTTTTTGTGGCTGAACGTGATTCCTGTACGTATTCCGGAAGTGACGTCCCTTGACTTGTTTTTATAATACACTTTCAGCACTTCGTCAATAGGTTGGTTGGGTTTTATGGAGCAAGGAACATATTTGGCCAAACTTTTGCCAAACGCAAGACAGACAACGTCCAGTAATAACCATACACACAAAAGGAAAGTTTTGTTGATACGGAAGAGAGAAATGCACCCAGGGTAAGTTACAGGCATCGATCCTACTCGTAGACTGCTTGCACAGTAAGAAAACCCATTGAAGCACCATCTTCAATAGGAGTTCCGGAATGATATATGTAAATGAGTTGTGATGGGGCAGGTGGTAACGGACCGCTATGTTAACACCTGCCCCATCACAGATCATCTACACATCAAAGAACCAGCAACACAGCACTATGACGCCTGGCGTAAACAGTTCACCCCTAACTACAAAGAAAAATCATACAAATCGCGCGATTTGTGGCCTCCAGGGAGTTTGAACTGAAGCAAGCGCTTTAAATCTAGTAGACTTTGATGTGCAAAATATTCCTCTGCCTAACCTCTTTTCACCTAAAGATAACGGTACTTGAATTCAGTCTCTTGCATCTAAAACCCTCACAGAAAAATTTATTTAGAGCAGCACCTGTGCGTGTGCATTTCATAGCTTAAAAATTTCTGGTTTGCATCACAAAAAAGTTATTCCTCATCCTCGTCTAGTCATCTTTCACGTTATGGGAATTTTTTTTTACCGTAAACCCTTCCTATATATATATAGTTTCGTTATCCCATGACGGAGTTGAGTTGAGTTGAAAATTATATATGATAGTTAATTGGTCAACACCAGTTCGATTAAACCCAAAACGTCGACAAAATGGCAGTATACTACATTTTAAGTTAACCCTGATGTGTCTCATGTTAGAGCATTTGGCCAACAGGAATTAAAATTTCCGTCTTCTCTCTGGTCTGTTTCAACCAAAAAATCCCTCTCATACGTTCTTCACTGATTCCCCAACTACATTTAAACCAGTGTTTCGTTGGGTTGGGTTTTATGGCGCATGGGCCGTATTTTTTAAACGTGTGTAATGAGTTTTTGATAATCCATAACAAAATGTTTTGGTCCTGCGGCATCAAGAGTGAGCAACCACTCAGTAACTAAACCATTTGTAGCATCGAGTGGTTAAAACCCTTTGTAGCACAGAAAGGAATCAAATATTTCATTCGTATGAAATGACATTGACACGTTTTTCCTTTATTCTTTACTTTGCATCTGAACAAGTGTACGGTTCTGAGCAATCAAGGAACAATACCATGGAGTGGTTGAAACCTTTATGGTAAGGAACGAAACGGAACATTCAACGTAGCGATCAAAACAAGAAAAAACTAATTTCTGATTTGCAGTACTTTTGGTCCCGCACAATCAAGATTAGCAACAATGCAGCTACTTTACCATCTGTACCATCGAGTGGTTGAAAACCTATGTGGTACGGAACAGAACAAAAGATTTCAAATACCTTTCAAAATAAGGAAACACTAATTTGAGATATGCAGTATTTTCGTTCTGCGCTATCGAGATTAGCAATAACGCAACAACTTCACCATTTCTATCATAGAGTGGCTGAAACCCTCCGTGGTCGATACAGATTCAAACATTTCAAATAGCTTTCAAAACAAGAAAACTCTAATAGCGTTTGTGAAACATTTGCTCCGAAATCTTAATTTGTGATATGCAGTTCTTTTGGGGCGTATGAAATGACATTGATACGTTTTTTCGTTATTCTCTACAATGCATCATAACTATGAGTATTGTTCTGAACAATTGAAGCAGCAATACAGTAATTTTGCCATGGAGTGGTTGAAACTCTTATAGTACGGAACGAAACGGAACATTCAATGCTGGTTTCAAAATAAGAAAACAATAATTTGTGATTTGCAGTGCTCTTGGTCCTGCGTTATCCAGATTAGCAACAACACAGCAACTTCACCATTTGTACCATCGAGTGGTTGAAACCCTTTGTGGTACGGAACAGAATCAAATATTTCAAATACCTTTCAAAATAAGGAAACACTAATCTAAGATGTTCACTACTTTTGGTCCTGCGTTATCCAGATTAGCAACAACGCGGCAACTTCACCATTTGTACCAATGAGTGGTTGAAATCCTTTGTTGTACGGAAAGGAATCAAGAATTTCAAACAACTTTCAAATTAAGAGAGCATTAGCAGCGTTTGTGAAACATTTGCTCCGAAATCTTAATTTAAGATATGCAGTTTTTTGGGGCGTACGTTTTTCCGTTATTCTCTACAATACATCATAACATGAGTACTGTTCTGAACAATCGATGCCAAGTAACAATACAGTAACTTTGCCATGGAGTGGTTGAAACCTTTATAGTACGGAGTGAAACGGAACATTCAATGCCGATTTCAAAATCAGAAAACACTAATTTGTGATAAGCTCTACTTTCGGTCCTGCGCAATCACGATTAGCAACAACGCAGGAACTTCATCATTTGTATCATGGAGTGGTTGAAACCCTTTGTGGTTCGGATCAGAACCAAACATTTGAAATAGCTTTAAAAACAAGAAAACACTAATAGCATTTGCGAAACATTTGCTCCGAAATCTTAATTTGTGATATGCAGTTCTTTTGGGGTGTATGAAATGGCATTGATACGTTTTTCGTTATTCTCTACAATGCATCATAACAAGAGTACGCTTCTGAACAATCAATACAAACAACAATACAGTAACTTTGCCATGGAGTGGCCGAAACCCTTATAGCATGGAACGAAACGGAACATTCTATGCCGGTTTCAAAATAAGAAAACACTAATCTGAGGTATGCAATATTTTGTTCCTGCGCAATCAAGATTAGCAACAACGCAGCAACTTCACCATTAGTATCATGGAGTGGTTGAAACCCTTTGTGGTTCGGATCAGAATTAAACATTTGAAATAGCTTTCAAAACAAGAAAACACTAATAGCGTTTGTGAAACATTTGCTCCGAAATCTTAATTTTTGATTCGCAGTACTTTTGGGCGTACCAAATGACATCAATACGTTTTTTCCCGGCTCTCCACACTGCATTTAAACGTGTGCTAATGCTGTAGATCGGCGCATGCAACTCTCCCTTTTAAAGTGAATATTTAACCTGGAGTTGTTACTAGATGCCTGCATTTAACTCAATGTTTATTCTCGAATTTACATTTGCCAATTAAGTTGCCACGAAAAGTAATTATGCCGTTGACGAAAATAAGGCGGCTAATGATAGAATAATGAATACAGTTTTTATTCCCATACTAATGGGAATTTTGAGTGGGCTCAACATCAAAGGTTGATTAAAGCGAGCATTAAGGTTCTAAGTGATTTTGACATTATGTAACGAGCTACGCTTAAGATATTTTCCCCGGATCCAACAATTTTTGAAAAGATGCGTGTGATAATATAGAAACTTCTTAATTAAGAGGAAATGCATTAAAATTCTACTCGATTCCTCTTTTTTTATTAAGGTTAATTGAGCATTTCTTTAACTATGCTGCCTTTGGGGAAGGTAGCATTTATCTGAAGCTCATTTACGCCACTTAAATAGTTTTTTAATTAGATTTACATGCATTTTTAATGAACAGTGCATTCGTTCATCGTATATCTGGCCTAAAACAGCACCGAGAACTTCCAAACTTGGGAACAAAAAATTTTGAGTGAGGAATCAAAGAGCGGAATTTCGAAGTTACTTATAATTTGATATTAAATTTGGACCTTGTAACGGTGTCAGTTTTAATCGGATAAAATCTGGATTTAACTCACGTGTACTTATTTAATTTCGAAGCAGACTTCATATGAAATTTTGAAGGGAAGTAAAGTGGGAGGTTTTTGCGCATGATGTAGTGGAGGAACAGGATCTCGAAATTCGCAGCTGCTAAATATCTAAAAAAGAAAATAAAAAGGATTGTTGAGAGTGCAATATCGTTTGTTGTCTCTCACTTATCTGAAATATTTGCAGTTATCACAAACAAACATTTGGGGATAATGCGCCGTTGCTATGTATCACACATCACTACAAGTTGATAACCATTTTTAAAATTAAGAAAAGTACGTCCTATCTTAGAACAACTTCATGTGCTCTCTTTTTTAATCAGGCATTTTTAAAATTATCACCAACTAAAATTTTTGGACAGTGTCTCATTTCAATAAATCATAAACCACTAGAAGTCAGTTACCCTTTTTAACCCTTCAGGTGGTTGTCTCGACGAGGTATCTCGTCATTAGTAAAACTGACCAGATCTGGATGGACGAGATATCTCGGCATCAGAAATATCTGACCTGGTCTTGATCTCGTCACCATCAAAACACGGCAATACATTCATCATTCAAAATTCAATCTGCATTCCTGATGACGAGATATCTCGTTACAAGCAAAATTGGTTGGATTTTGGCGGACAAGATATCTCGCCAAAAACACTTGAGGGTTAAAAGAAGAAACATAGCTACATCTGAGTACAAATTCATTTTCTCCTGCTCTCTCTCTTCTGTTTTAACTTTTTTTCGTTTTTACAAACAATTTCGCAGAATGTCTAATTTTAGTAAACCACACCACTAAAAGTCAGTTACCCTTTTTAAAATGAGGAAATATACGCTCTTATCTGAGTACATATTGTTCTGCTGTCTCACTCTCTTATTGTAAGTTTTTTCTTAAGTTATCACCAACAAACATTCTCGTACAATGTCTCACTTCAGTAAACCACACAACTAAAAGTCAGTTACCCTTTTTAAAATTACGAATTGCACGCCTTATTTCAGTACATATTGTTCTCCTGCTCTCTCTCTCACTCTCTTATCTTAAGTTTTTTCTTAAGTTTTCATCAACAAACATTTTCGTACAATGTCTCATTTCAGTAAACCACACCACTAAAAGTCAGTTAACTTCCTTAAAATTACGAGTCATATCTCTATTTGATTATTATTTTTTCATTATCACCAACAAACATTTTCGGGTAATGTCCCATTTCAATAAATTACACACCACTAGAAGTCGATTACGCTTTTTAAAGTAAGGAAATATATGCCATATATGAGTATGAATTCATGTGCTTCTGCTCTTTCTAGATCTATCCCTTTTACCTTATTTTAACTATCACACAAACAATTCCGGACTACTTATTTCAATAAACCAACCACTAGACGCAATTACGCTTTTTAAAATGAGGAAACATACACTATATCTGAGTACTAATTCATGTGCTTTCTGTTCTTTCTAGATCTCTATCCCTTTTACCTTATTCTTTTAACTATCACACAATTTCGGACTACTTATTTCAATAAACCACACTAGAAGCAATTACGCGTTTTAAAATGAGGAAACATACCATATCTGCGTACGAATTCATGGCTCTCTGCTCTTTTTAGATCTAACCCTTTTACCTTATTCTTTTAACTATCACACACAAACCATTTCGGACCTATTTATTTCAATAAACCACACCACTAGAAGCAAAGGTTACCATTTTTTAAATGAGGAAATATACACCGTATCTGAATTTCTGTGTATAATTTTCATTTGGAAGACATTCTATAATTATTTGTTTAGAAAAGTATGTTGAAGTTTTAAATTCATAATCTTAAAATTCACTTTAATATGTTCTTTCAAAGCTCAATGCTCTCTATCATCTTAATTTTTTAATCATCACCAACAAACACTTTCAGACAATGTCTCATTTCAATAAACCACACCACTAGAAGTAAAAATTACTCTTTTTAAAATGAGGAAATATGAGCCATATCTTGATTTCTTGGTATTGTTTCTTTTGGGAAGACAATCCCAATCAATCCCAATGTGTCAATGATTATCAGTGTTAGAAAAATATGTTGAAGTTTTAAAATTATAAATGTCCTTTAAAGTGTTCCTGCTAATCTTCATACTCTATTAATATACAAAGTTGAATTTTCACTTAAGAGTGCAAAAAGTTATATAGTACCTGAATTTTGTTTATTTGTAAGATGTATTTGAAGATCAGTTTTGTTAGAAAATAAAGATAAATATTTTTAACTGCATCTATTTATTATATTATACTTAAATATAGAATTAGTATTACTTATTATATTATACTTAAATATAGAATTAGTATTACTTATTATATTATACTTAAATATAGAATTATTATTACTTATTATATTATACTTAAATATAGAATTATTATTACTTATTATACAAGTATTATACTTAAATATAGAATTATTATTACTTATTATACAAGTATTATACTTAAATATAGAATTATTATTACTTATTATATTATACTTAAATATAGAATTATTATTACTTATTATATTATACTTAAATATAGAATTATTATTACTTATTATATTATACTTAAATATAGCATATGTAAATCAAGACATGATTCACATGTGCTATATTTAAGAGAATTAATAATGTCTAAAATAACAATTTCTTTAAAAGCTGTTATATACAATATTCTTGTATAATATCTGTGAACCTTAAATTGGCAATTCAATTATTAAGATATGAAAAGCTGTGTCTAACACATTTGAACAGGCTACATTTAATACCATATTTATCCCCATAAATCTTTAAAAAGTAATTTTAAGCGGTACATTTGAAGTTTTACAAGGTAAAACATAATCATTGTCATAGAATTTTACTTTGATTTTTGATAACGCCATTAAATGGTTAAATTTCGTTAAATTGGTTAAAAAAGCTTTGTTCTTTTCATTTTCAGATCCTTTTATGAGACTTAACATTTTACATGCAAGCTGAGTAATTTATTTATACTTTCATCTTAAAAAATGTTGAATTTAAAGTACTGCGACATGTTTTAACACTTGTCTACAGCGCATTAAATTCAAAAATATAAATTACAGAATTTTTGAGAAATTTGGCTCTTCGGGTAAAATGAAATTATGTGTCTACGACAGGGGACCATGGTGAAACAAAAATCCATACTCCAGAACGGAGATCCCCAAGTCCACGTGCTACCATCTAGTGGTGAAATGTGTAACAATCTCAACGAAAATGATCTAAGTCAGGACTGTTAAACCTTGTATTATTCAAGACTGCGACATCCTAAATAATAAATACAACATATATTAAAGATTGTAGAGAGTCTTGCCTAAGTTTATCAAGCTCTTCTAAAATTTTACAAGAAAGTTGTTTTAATTTTTTTTTGATACTGAATTGGTAGACAAGAGATTAAAATGTGTAGAATTCGTTTTTGAAAATTTCTTAGTCGAAAGAATGCCAATTTTTGATTCTCAAAAAACGAAAGGTAGCTTGTACCTCTAAAATTTTATAAGAAAAGTTGTATAGATTTTTTTAATTACTGAAAATACAAATGTGTGGAACAAAGTTGCAAATAGTAGCCAACAAAAAGATAGCAAGCATCTGTTTCTTTTTAAAAATTGTGTTCAATTTTTCAATTACTGAGAAGTATACTACATACAAACGTGTAGAATAAAGTTAAAAATCTTATCCACTGTGGTTATTAATCATGTACAAGCTTCAAAAGTGATCAATCATTTGTCTTATAAACGGAATTTTTGGAGTGCGGTTCGTTGACAATGCATAAAAATTCTATTTTCAGGAATACTCAATGCGTGTTAAAAAAATTAAGAAACTAGCAAATATTCGTTGCTTTCCAAGTAGCACAACCACGTATTTAAGATGTGTTGACGATAATAGAAAAGTATCCCCTAGGTACGCGAATTAGAAGCTCAGATATCAATAACATACTACTTTTTTTCTCAGTATCATATTTACGCTGTTTGCATCGCGAATAAGACGAACAACTCAATTAATGAGCAATGGAGTTCAATTAGTGAAGAACGGAGAAGCGCTATCTCCGAAGATCTGGTATACGCTGCTATCTTAATAGTTTGGTCTTAAGATAGAAACATAAAAGATATGTTTTCGATGTCTTTTATGGGTTGTTTTGCGACGACGCGATACATTTGCAGCACGTGGCATAAAAGATGTGATAGAAACATAATTGTCGGTATATTTCTGTTACGACGAGGTGTATGACACAACTGCTACCATTTTGAGACGGAAAAACCAACTATTGTACTAGTTAAGTCAACACTCTTGGGAACATTCTTATCATTTTAATTTTTAAAAAGCGAAATAATCCAATCTCTGAAATCTATTCTTGGTTTAACCTTCCCCAAGTGTTTTGAGAAATATCTCCTCCAAAATCTGACAATTTTGCTAAGGAACGAGATATCTCGCCCAAGATCTGGTCAATTTTGCTAAGGAACGAGATATCTCGCCCAAAATCTGGCCAATTTTGGTAAGGATGATATATCTCTTCCAAGATCTGGTCAATTTTGCGCTAAGAACGAGATATCTCGTCCTAGATCTGGTCAATTTTGCTAAGGACGAGATATCACGTCCAAGATCTGATCAATTTTGCTCCGGACTAGAGACAAAACTATCCTATTACTCCAAGGGGATGAAGATCCAAGTAGGAAAAGCAATTGTCCCTTGCCTAGAACTGGTGACAGTCTGAAACTGGTTTTTGCACCAGAGGCTGGCTACTATTGCGCAGTTTTCGACAATATAAACCACCAGAAGGGTTAAGCATGAAAATAGCCATAAGAATGTCTGCCTTATAGAACACACTAGTTGATACTAGTCAGTGGCGTAACCAGATAGGGAGACCGAGGACATCACACTTTTGCCTTTCATATGTCTAAAATACATTTTCCAAAAAATGTATTTTGCCACAGTTTTCTATGTAAAATACGATTTTCATATTTTCTGCATTCTTTATTTTTAAGTTTGCATAACAAAAATAAAAATGTTTGCACCCATTTTATGATTTGCTATTGTAGTGTAATGTATTTTCAAACTTTCGTTGAAGAGCTTACCAATTTTGACCTTCTTGACTAATGGAATCTTTCCAAAGGATTGTAATAAAAGGAAATGAGCAATATAATTTTTCCAGAGGATTCTATTCTAAAAAATAATAGAATTTTTTTAAAGGATTCTATTATAAGGGAATAAGTAATACAATACTTTTATAGGATTCTATTCTAAAGAAAAGGCAGATAGAATTTTTTGAAAGGCTCCTTTTATAAGGAAATGAGCAAATGACTCTTCCCAGAGGATCTATTCTATCTTTCCTATCGACAAACAAAATACTCGTGGTATTCTAGAACCATTGAATCGTTTTCAATCATATGTACATTTACAATTATTGAGGTCTTGAAATTAACGTTTGCGATTAGAACCCAAAAGGAATTAAACCTATGAGGGGCTCACGCATATATCTGTTTTGCAACTTGCAATAGAATCTTCCTAGGATTCTTTCAACCTGTAGATGTGGTTATTTAGTAATTAATTGTACTGTGTGGGAAAAGCAATACTATACTCGGAAATTTCGTGACGCTCAGAAGGTTCAAGAAAGAAAAAAGTTGACAAATTCTAGAGCTGACGGTAGTCAAAGCTAAGTATATATAAGTAATCCTGGTGTTCTAGAATAAATGAATTATTTTCAATCGATACTTACACGTTTAGTACTATTGAGAAGTTTTGGAACTTCAACTCAGAAATTACTTTTAAAAAAATGTAAAGAAAAAAATACATGTACCAGATTCCTAGAACTAGAATTTAGATGAAATATTCTTAAGTAACGTACATTTCAATGTATTTACTTATTTTATAAAATTGTAGTTTATCATTATTCTTTCGAATAAAAATACAAAGTACATGTAACAAATTCTATAATAAGAGTTAGAGAGGAAGACTCTTCAGTAAAACATACTTCGATTCATTTACTTATGTATTAAAATGTAGCTCAACTGCGTAAAATATTTCATATTGATTCATCCTCAAAGGCTAACAATAGTCAGTAGATTCCTACAGTTTATTACACACGTGAATATCCGAAAGATGCATTTGTTACTGCTGACGAGTCGCTGAATTTGTGCACTTCAACAAAGAAATTTACAGAAAAAATAAACCTGATATATTCTAGACTAGCTAAATTGTGTTATAAAGATAGATACTTTGCTTATGCAATTATATTGAGAAATTTTGAAGCTACACCTCTGCGATTATTTTCGAAAACAAAAAATGCATGTTACAAATTCTAGAACTGTAGTTAGAACAAAATATTGTTAAATAATGCGTATTTCAATGTATTTGCTTATTTTTAAATTGTAAATTAACTATAAAACGTTTCATATTTATCTATCTTCAAAAACTAGCAATATCCAGTAGAATTCTAGAATACATTAAAGCATCAAAACATGAATAACCGAAAGATACATTTGTTACTGCTGACGAGTCATTGAATTTGTGCGCTTCCACAAAGAAATTCACAGAAAAAATAATCTTCATATATTCTACACCAGCTAAATTGTGCTAAATAGATACGTCACTTATACAATTATTGAGAAGTTTTGCAACTACACCTCTACTATTATCTTCGAAAACAAAAAATGCATGTTACAAATTATAGAACTCTAGTTAGAGCAAAAGATCGTTAAGTAATGACTTTCAATATATTTGCTTATTTTTTAAATTGTAGATAGGTAATTAATTAACATCACACGGAGCAACATAACGTGCTATTGGAGAAGATACGGGATCAAACCCGAAGTGAAAGTTCCGAGATCAATACCTTTGAACCAAGGTCAGATGACGAGGTCAGACCTGAACTTCTATCCCACTCTCCAAACTTCCACACCACGCCAATGAGTTTTAAATCGTAGATTAACTGTACAAAACGTTTCATACTGATTTATCCTCAAAGAAGAATAATAGCCAGTAGAATTCTGAATACATTAAAGCACCAAGACATGGATAGCCGAAAGATACATTTGTTACTCCTGACAAGTTACCGTTTGCTCACTCCCTCGGCTCATATCGACAGAAATTTAAACGTTGTATTCTAAAATTGATTAATCGTTATAAATCGATACTTTCTTGTATATAATTATTGATATGGTTTGGAACTTTACCTCTGCTATTACTAACTAAAAGTAATTAAGGTGTATATACACTAGAAATCACGAAAATCGACCAGAATATAGATTTTTTTATTGCTTCAAATATTTTTCTAGCTTTCAAACGATACCAACATCTTGTAAATATTCGGAATATTTTTTAGTTCCAAGGATTTTCCTTTTTATTGGAACCATGCTTGCACATGTTTTCAAAACTTTAAACTCAATTTCTGAACAACGGTGTTTTTGCAATATGACGCTTTGTTCAAATGGTAATAACTCAACAATGAATTGATCTATTATAGTTATTTTTGTATCATTATAATCTATGTAACATAGTGAATGTTTTTACTGTTAATCAGAGTTATTAGTTAAGAAAAGTTTTTAGTTGATTTTTAAATGCTAAAATTTTTAAATTTTTTTGTTCTGCTTTGGAGAAACAAAATTGTACAAAAATTACCTATTCTCTCTAGCAACTTGATTGAGGGTCAGTCAAAAGATGAACAATAACACTAGGAATAATTTCCAACAGGATTTGTCTTTCTGAACAAATTACAATTTGAGGTATCACTATTAGAAAACATGTTAATTAGTTGATTATATCTAAATTAGATAATTAATGATTAACTTATTCTAATTTTTACATATTGAAATGATTGATTTTAGACATAAACTAATGACCTATCGTAAAAAAATGGATTTTTAAAGTCAAAATAGAAAACGAAATCTAGTTTATATGTACACCTTTTACAGAAAGACATGAGAATTTTAGAACTGAAGTTAGGACCAAAGATTGTTAAGGTGTACATATATATGTTACTGTGAAAGACCGATATCTGGCAAATGTCGATATTCTACGGTGAACGTCAGCATTCACATAGTCGCTTGGTGTATGTCCGAAATATTTGCTAAATATCATTATTTCTCACTTACACCCGCAAATGTGGACATTCAGCATGCACTGATGGTGAATGGTGAATAAAAATATTTTTTGTTACGTTAAGACAAAAATGCAACTTTTAAATCATACTTTATTATTAAAACATATTATGACATATGTCAAAATAGGAGAAAGTTTAAGTAACAGCACATGTAAATTAAACTGTTGAACCTAAAACGAACAGAACATTCTAAATGAGAAAAGAAAATAATACCAAAAATAAACTTACACATAAATTATGTGATTAACGTTATACAATCTTATTTATTGCAACAACTTAAACTGAAGGCGGAGAGGCCTCTCTGGCTGTGTCCTCTCCCCCTTCTCGGCTTCTCGTTTCGACCCCACCAGAGCTTATCTTTGCTTGTCGACATACACCGGCGATGGTCCGAATGTATCAGAATATAACCAAATATTAGGTCTTTCACCGATCTATTTCGTATGTGTCGACATTTACCGGAGAATATTGATATTCTCTAATTTCGGTCTTTCACGGTAACATATACACTAGAAATCCCGAAAATTGAACAGAATATCGTAACTTCTTTCATTAATTCGAAATATTTTTCAACTCCTCAGCTTTCAAACAATACCAAGATCCTGTAAATATTCAAAATCGTTTTCAAGTTACAAGGATTTTCGTTAGGCCCTGTCACCATGTACAAACACGTTTCCAAAATTTAAAC
Source organism: Meta bourneti (assembly GCA_933210815.1). Taxonomy (NCBI): domain Eukaryota; kingdom Metazoa; phylum Arthropoda; class Arachnida; order Araneae; family Tetragnathidae; genus Meta; species Meta bourneti. The sequence continues at coordinate 91,770,573 of OW119933.1, forward strand.
GCAATTTCTGAAGAACTGTGTTTTTGCAATATAATGCTTTGTCATATAGTGATAACTCAACCATGAATTGATCAAAAATTGATCTGTTATAATTAATTTTTGTGTCATTACAATCTATAAAATACAGTGGATGTTTTGAGCCTCAGTCAAAGTTATTAGTTAAGAAATGAATTTTTGGTTGACATTTAAATGTTAAAATTCCTGAAAAGATCTTGATTTTTTAGACTTTGTGAAAAAAATTGTAGAAAAGAACCTATTCCCTCTAGCAACTTGACTGAAGGTCAAAATAGGAAGAATAATATTAGGAATAATTTCTAATAGGAATTGTCTTTATGAACAAATTAGTATTTAAGATATCACTGTTCAAAAACATGCTAATTTGCTAATTATATCTACATTAGATAATTAATGAGTAGCTTAATGTTAATTGTTCAGACTAAAATGTTTTTAAGCACAAACTAATAACCCATTGTGAAAAAACTGGATTTTTAAAGTTAAAATTTTTAAAACAATTTCTAGTTTATATGTACACCTTAAATAACACTCACTCCTCTATATTTGCTTATTTTGTAGTTATATCCTAGTAACATAAGTGCCACAAAATATTTCATATTGATTTGTCTTCAAAATAGAACAGTAGTCAGTAGAATACATTAACACATGAATAGCCGAAATATACATTTGTTATTCCTGACAAGTTGAATTTTCGCACTTTCACAAAGAAATCCACGGAAAAATAAACCTTGCATTCTAGAGTTGAAGGTAAAAAGGGCCCAGGCCCTGCTTGGCGTAGATAAGAAGGCAGCTGGAAATGACTGCTTTCATTAGCCTCAGTCCATTGCAGCACCAATTACTACTGACTACCCGGAATTAAACGAGGCCTTTAGCGCCCAAGATTCCATTTAATTCCACTCTCAGATTAGTCGCACCGAAGACGGCAAGGAAATTTCCCGTTTTTGCCGCATCTTTATTTTTTATTCAATTTTCTTTCACGTCACGTTAAGTAAAACCATCACACGTGCACTGTGTCCTTTCACTCAGTGCAGTTTGTTCCCGCTATGATGATTAGAGGTTCGGACAAATTACGAGCAGTAACCAAAATTCCAGGCTCTCCCTTATTGTCCGGGGAGAGTTTGAATTTGCTTGAGTGTAATTAGAGTTAACGGTGAATTAAAAGAATATAATTGGGGCTTTCTCTGTTGTATTGCTCGGGGTAATGGCGTCCGACTCAATTGAATTTGTCGCCTCTGGTCTGTAGTAGTAGGGGTGAAGCGATTGTACGTCAGTTTAATTTTTGGAAAGTTGAATTCCTTTTTGAAAGCTGTAGAGAATTTAGAATTTGAGTGGAATTGAAATGTGAGTATGTTTGTGAGTTGATGGCACTTTTTTAGATGCTTGAGTGGGATTGAAATGTGAATGTTTTGAGGGATTCTGGTATTTTTCTAGATGCTTGAGTGGAATTGGAATGTGAATGTTTTGAGGGATTCTGGTATTTGCTATAGATGCTTGAGTGGGATTGGAATGTGAATGTTTTGAGGGATTCTGATATTTTCTAGATGCTTGAGTGGAATCGGAATGTGAATGTTTTGAGGGATTCTGGTATTTTTCTAGATGCTTGAGTGGAATCGGAATGTGAATGTTTTGAGGGATTCTGATATTTTCTAGATGCTTGAGTGGAATTGGAATGTGAATAAGCTTTATGAGTTTATGGTAATTTTCAGATGCTTCAGTAAAATTGGTATGTGAGTGTGTTTCGTGACTTCTGGTATTTTCTGGATGTATGAGCTGGGGCACGGTAAATCTATCTTGGCCTCAAATGTCCTCACGTTGGCATGGTGTGGAAGTTTGGAGAGTGGAGTGCCAGCTCAGGTGTGACCTTGTCATCTGACCATGGTTCAAAATTAAGTGGTGTTGTCCTCGGATCTTTCCCTTCGGGTTTGATTCCGGACCGTCGCCAATAGCCCGATGTGTTGCTCCAGTGCGACGTTAATTGAAATATACGTACATAAATACCTGGATGCTTGAGTCGAATTGGTATGTGAATATGTTTCGTGAGTTTCTGGTATTTTTCTGGATGCTTCAGTGGAATTGGAATGTGAATATGTTTCATGAATTTCTGGTATTTCTTTGGATTCTTGAGTGGAATTGGAATGTGAATGTTTCGAGGGATTCTGGTATTTTTCTAGATGCTTGAGTGGTATAGGAATGTGAATGGTTTCTGAGTTTCTGGTAGTTTTCTGGATGCATGAATAGAGTTGGAATGTGAATATATTTCATGAGTATGTGGTATTCTTCTGAATGTAAATAAATGTATTTTAGTGAATTGAAATTGAATCATTGAAATTTTTATAATCCTACAAACTAAAACTTGCTGAATATTACCATGCTTTAAAACATTTTGTTAGCATTCGTGAAAATTTTGGTTTGGATTTTAGAAAAGCGCATGAAAATTTTGACATTTATAAAATGCGTTTGGACGTGCAAACTGAATTCCTTTTCATTAAACTATCAATTTGATAGCTGAGGCTCGTTCTCAATTATCTCAATATCCAACATGTATACGAACATTTTTTATATAACACATTGATCATTTCTTTTTGCTTCCTGGCAGATTTTGGTGGCTTCAGTATTCTTTTATCTCAAGATAAGGAGTGCTGTAGATTCATATTATAAATATTCGTTGAATACAACAGTTTATGTCTTCAATACGATAAAAATTAAACGATTTCCCCAACTGTAAGCTGTAATTCAGCTAAATAACCCATGAAAATTTCAGTCTTCTAACGATTAATATTTTTCGCTTTAAGGAACACTACTCTAATATGAATCTAAAACACTCCTTATCTTGAATAAAAAAAAATACCATGGCCTCTAAAATTTGTCAAGAAGCGAACAGAAATGCGAAACAATTTCTCTAACTCTAAGCATAAAGTTTGGCTAAATATCCCATGAAAAGTTCATACTTCTAAAGATCAATATTTTTCGCTTTGAAGAACACAACTCTAATATGAATCTACGACACTCCTTATCTTGAGATAAAAGGATACCGTGGCCTCTAAAATCTGTCAAGAAGCAAGCAGAAATGCTCAATGTATTACATCAAAAATGTTCATATACACGTTGAATATTTTGAATATCGCGCTATGTTCTTTAAATTTGAATCCTCAAAGGTTCTAAAGGTATTTCTTCCTGTCGAAGGTAAAGAAACAGCAACTCGACGAAAAAACATTCGAATATCTTCACACAAATCCCCAAAAAACCGTTCATACTTATTTTTCTTCTTTTCCTCTTTTTCGTAAATCCAGTTTCTTTCCTTTCTTTTTCCTGTATTCTATAACCTCTTCCCTCTTTATCTTTTAGCGGTCTTTCGTAGAGAACAGATTTTCGAACGTAAGGAGAAAAATAAGATCGACACAAAAAGAATGCTTCCAACCGTAATACCCAAGTAATACCAAAGCAAAGGGAGGGTAAAATGTAAAAAATAAATAGGTGGACTTTTTCTGTTCTCCATCGGACATTTTTTGATCAAGTAACGCATAAAAAAGAGATCACGGGTATTTTTCTTACGCAGAAAGAGTGAAAGTTTAATATTTAATTTACATTAAAAAAACTTTCCTGGCGGCTCTTTTTAGTGCAAAAAGTGTCCTGAACCAAGACGTACACAAAGTAATGTGAATTCCAAGTTTCTACCTTTCTTGCAGTTTGAATAATTCCCCCAAAACAAAATTAACATATAATTCGTTATTTGTCCACTTTTTCTCGTTTTATTCGCGATATGTTGGTCACAGTTCGTTCCACCATCTTTGATTGATAAAAGATTTACTACAATTAGAAAAAAGGGCGAAATGCAAAAATATTCATCCATAGAAGGTTTTTACAAAGCATGATCATAAAGATCTGGGACTGAATTTATTTTCGTCGCATATTGTGGTTTTTGTAGTGTAGCAAGTGTCCTTCACCAAGACGTACACAGGTGTTGAAAGAGTATACGTCAATTCCCAGCTTCTACCCTTGCAATGTTTGAACATTTTCAAAAAACAAAATTGACATATAGTTTGTTATTTGTTCACTTTCTTCCGTTTTGTTCGTGATATGTTGGTCACAGTTTTTTCCACCATCTTTGAGTAATAAAAGTGCTTGTTACTATAATTTGAAAAATGGAAAAATGCTAAAATATTCACCCGTTGAAGTTTTTACAAAGCGTGATCAAAAAGATTTGGGATTGAATTTATTTTCGTCGTATGTGGTGGTTTTTGTAGAAAAGCAAGTGTCATTGAACAAAACGCAAAATGCAAAAATATTCATCTCTGGAGTGTTTGCAACAAAGCGTGATCGAAAAGATCTGGGACTGAATTTATTTTCTTCGCACGATGTGGTTTTTGTAGTGCAGAAAGCGTCGTTCGCCTAGATTTGCACCAGGGTAGAAAGAGCTACGCAAATTTCCAGCTTCTACCCTTCTTGCAGAGTTTGAACATTTTCCAAAAATAAAATATTAACATATAATTCGTAATTTGTTAACTTTTTCCGTTTTATTCGCGATATCTTGGTCACAGTTCGTTCCACCATCTTTGAGTGATAAAAGAACTTACTATAATTAGAAAAAATGGCGAAATGCAAAAATATTTATCCATAGAAGGTTTTTACAAAGCATGATCATAAAGATCTGGGACTGAATTTGTTTTATTCGTATGTTGGGATTTTTGTAGTGCAGCAAGTATCCTTCACCAAGACTTGCACATGAGTTGAAAGAGTATACGTCAATTTCCAGCTTCTACTCTTCATAGCAAAAGTAATAGGTAGGTAGGTATGTGTTTTAATTAACGTCACACTGGAGCAACACAACGTGCTATTGGTGACTGTCCGGGATCAATCCCAAAGGCCCCACAAAAGTAATAGAAAATAGCTCATTTGTATGGCTTTATTCGTTCCATTCGTGATATGTTTATGTTAGAGTTAGTTTGTGTCACCATTTTTTAGTAATAAAAGTGCGTGTGACTATAATTTGAAAAAAGGTCAAAATGCAACAATATTCATCCATGGAGGGGATAATTCAAAGAAAGTGTGATCAAAATGATCTGAGACTGAATTTATTTTCTTTGTATGTTGCTGCTTTGTAGTGCCAACAGGTGTCTTTAACGAAATCTTGCACAGGTGAAAAATGTATGCACACAAACTCCCAACTTCTATACATCTTAACAAAACTAGAATATATTTGCCGAAAGCAAAATAAAAAATAGTTTTTAACTTCCGACCGTTCTATTCGTGATATGTTTATGTCAAGAGTTTGTGCGATCATCTTGTTTGCGAGTAATAAAAGCGCGTGTTGCTATAATTTAGAAATTTGTCGAAATGCAAAAACGTTCCTTCATGGAGAGTATAACTCTCTCGAAACCGTGATCAAAAAGATCTGAGACTGAATTTATTTCCTGCGTGTGTTGAGAATTTGCAATGCAGCAAGTGTCCTTAACAAAGGTTTGGACAAGGGTTGAAAGAGAGAACGCAAATTTCCAACTTCAACCCTTCATAGCAAAGTTTGCCATGTTTTCTAAAAATAAAATTCAAGCACAATTCGATATTTTTATTTTTTGTTTAATTCGTGATACGTTGTCCACAATTAAACATGCAAATCATTTTGAAGTGTATAACACAAAGTGTGGCAAAAAAGTGCAGTGTATTACAAGCGCCCTTAACCCTCCTAGGGGTTCTCTCTACGAAGTATCTCGTCATTAGCAAAACCGTCCAGATCTTGATAGACGAGATATCTCGCCATTAGAAGAAAACTGTCCAGATCTTGATGGACGAGAAAACTCGTCATTAGAAGAAAACTAACCAGATGTTAATCTAGCCATCATCAAAAAAGTCGACAATATCTTGATGAGGAAATAACTCGTCATTATCAAAATTGGACAGATTTTGATGGACGAGATATCTCGTCGAAACCACTTGGGTGGTTAACGAAAGCGTTCACAAAGGTTAAAAAGCATAAACGAACTTCTTGCGAAGTTAGATCATGTTTTCTAAAAGCAAAATTAACACAAAATTTGTTATTTATTAGCTGATCTATTGGGGATATGCTCATTTTAGAGTTTGTGCCATCGTCTTCTTTGAGCAATAAAAAGGTGTCTTAATATATCTTGAAAAAAGGACAAATTACAAAAATCTTTACCCATGGAGGGTATAATACAAAGAGTGACCCAAAAGATATTGGAATGAATTTATTTTCCTTGATATGATGAAGTTCCCAAACTTATTTTCTTATGTGGGTAGTTTTGTTAGAGTTTTCGTAAAATAATGTGGTGATAGATCCTAATATTTTCAAATGAATCATTTATGAAGAGTATAATAAAAAGCTTGATTAAAAAGATCTTTTGCCCAATTTATTTTCTTTCGTTTTTGAAGTTTCAAGGTTCTTTTACGAGTTGTTTTGGTAGACATTACTTAATAATAGCGATAAAGTATCCTAATATATAATTACAAAAGCATCATTCATGGACTGTATGATTAAAAGCATGATCAAAAAGATCTGCCCAATTATTTTTTTCGCATTTAAAGTTTCAAAGTATTTTTATGAGTTGTTTTGGTAGACATTACTTAATAATGGCGATAAAGTATCCTAATATATAATTGCAAAAACATTATTTATGGACGGTATGATAAAAAGCACGATCAAAAAGATCTGCCCAATTAGTGTTTTTCGCATTTAAAGTTTCAAAGTATTTTTATTTGGTTTGGGACTTACTTAATAATAGCGGTGAATATATATATATAATATCTCAAACTTTATATATGTATTTGAGAAGAACTTTTAAGAGTAGTTTTATTAGATTAGTGACAATTACGTTAAGATATTTCAATAATTGCAAATAATATGCATCCATTGTTGTTTCTTATCCCCAAGGTTCAGGATAAGCCTAAACCAGGTCCATAAGACCATGTCGCTCTAAAAGAAAGGCAACTTTCTCCTGATCCAAGAAAAGCTGGCCCACGGAAACACCGATGCAATCAATACATGCATCCATGGATGGTACAATGCTAAGTATGATGAAGTAAATCTGAGACATAATTTATCTTTACCAATCCAAAAATACACTGCTGGCCACCCAAATTGCAACACCAAGAAAGACAAGAGATATCACAACAAAATTTATTTTGTAGATAACATGTTGACCAAGTATCAAATGATTAAATTTATAGACTTCTGTGAAGTGTGGTTCCTGCCAAAATCAGTAGCCAGTGTAGCCGCCATTATTGGTGATCACCGCTGCCACACGCCTCGGCATTGATTCAAAGAGACTTTGGATGTGTTCTTGGGGTACAGCAGACCAAGCAGCTTCCACACGTTGCCAAAGTTGATCTGGTGTGGCAGCTGGGGATGTATTCTGGGTCAATCGTTGAGCAACCATGGACCACATGTTTTCTATCGGCGAAAGATCCGGAGAGCGAGCTGGCCAGGGAAGCAATTCAATCTGGCGATTGACGAAGAACCCTTGGACAATGCGTGCCACGTGTGGTCGCGCATTATCCTGTTGAAATATGGCTGTGGGCAAGCCCTGAAGGTAAGGAAGGACAACTGGCTCCAACACCTCGGAGATGTAGCGCTGGCTGTTTAAAGTACCGGCAATGCGTACTAGAGGAGTGCGAGAGTGATATCCAATACCGCCCCATACCATAATACCCGGTGCAGGACCAGTGTGGCGGTGCATAACGCAGCTGTTCAGCATCCTCTCTCCACGGTGTCTCCAGACTCGAATCCGACCATCGTGGTGTTGCAGACAGAAGCGTGACTCGTCAGTAAAGACAATTTCATTCCATTCTGCCGTCCACATCCTTCTTTCATCGCACCATTGGCGGCGGAAACGTCTGTGGTTCTGCGTCAAGGGTAGACGAAGCAATGGACGTCTTGCGGACAGACCACTCTGCTGTAAACGGCGTCGAATGGTACGCGCAGACACTGGATGATGCGGTACAGACTGAATGTGCTGTGCTATGGTTCGTGATGTGGCTGAGCGATCCGTCACTGCCATACGCACAATATGCCTGTCATCACGTGAAGTGGTGCACTGAGGTGGATGCGATCGAACACGTCGGTCCGTCGTATCCTCCTGCATCCAACGATCACATATCCGCATTACAGTTGTTTGGTTTCGTCCAACACGACTACCGATTTCCCTGAAAGATAATCCACAATCTCGGTAGGCCACTATCCTTCCTCTGTCGAACTCGGATACTTGATCAAAAGATGATCGCTGTTTTCTACGAGGCATAATTGATCGCTTTTTTTGAAAAAACCACAAGAAAAACGCAATTGCCGTACTTGAAATCGTCGAAATCTCCAAGCCTTAAATAGCGCTTTGAAGTGGCGCCACAGGCGCGCGTGATGTGCGTCTGCGCTGAAATTCTAATCATTTGCATATCTCACCTCCGCTAATGCATGTTGTAAATTTCATATTATTTGCATGCTTCCTTCAGGGTGTTGCATTTACGGTGGCCAGCAGTGTATAATATTTTATGAGTAGTTTTGGTGTAGACATTGCCTACAATTACAAATATTATTCATCCATGGATGGTATACTGCAAAGTGTGATGAATTAAACCTAAGACAGAATTTATTTATTTCCAGTTTTGAAAGTATTTTCTTTTATGAATAATTTTGATAGACATTTCGTACTGACACGATTTGATAGACAATTGAACTTGAACTAGTTAGATCTTGGACTGAATATATCTCCCTCAGTATGGTAAAGTGAGACCTCTTGTATGAATCCTGGACATGCACGCCCAGAAATCATACAAAAAGCAGCATATGGGGCAGTTAACAAGCCGCTGTGAGATTGTGTCGTAAACTGTAGCAGACAGACCCCCGCCCAATCACGAAACGTTTATGCGTTTTAACCAGGGTTTTCTATTGGGTGGTTATCACTCATACTTTTTAATTTAAGCTCTTCCAAAGTTACATGTAAAGGCTGATTGGTGTGTCGCTCTTTTTGGATTTTTTGACGGGAATACGTCTTTAAAATCGGTCCGGGGGTCACTAAAAGTGTTGATAACTCAAAGCCCCATAAACTCCAGGGGAAATCAGCCTATGGGGATAAATGACGTACCATCGTGTAGAGGACGATGGGCCGTATTGATCAGGTATGCCATTAATCCACTCCCCTCTCTGACCCTTGTACAGCGAAGTGGGGGAAATGAGTCACATTTCTGGCATACGCTGGCCTGTTTAACCGCTATAACTTGTTCTAATCGACGAGTCTTGGCGAGTGCGTGCTTAAATTGAAGAGAACGGAGAGTTCTACAATTCCATTAGACTAGTTGACAGTTGAGACCATTTGTGTGAAAATTGTGTGCAGTGGAAAGTGACGATTTGTCGAAGATTTCACTATGAAGTCAAAATATCACACTAAAGTTCAATTGCGGCATAGGAGACGTAAACAGGTTGAAAGAGCGGTTCAAGACGAACAAAATGATACCAAGAAGTCTAAACCTATGACAAGTGCTGAGAGATCTAGAGCTTACCGAAGACGCAAGAAGGAGCAGGCCTAGCAGGCGCGCGTACGCGGTGACATCGCTGGACCATCTAACGAGCTGCCACCGGCTGAGCCTATGAACATTGAACCACGCTTGGAATCACCACCATCGACCTTATATTTGCCAGGAACATCAGCTTCGACACCATGTCGCTTGTATCGTATATTAGCTATCACAGACCCATCATCCATAAGTTCGCCATAGAATACTAAGCATTGCCCGCACTCTAACAAAACTGTTATGCATCGACCCAGATTTGCTAAATAAATGTCAAACAAATACCGCCGTCTTCATTTCACCAGCGACTCACATATCAGGAATTCCGTCCAAAAGTTTTCACGAACCAAACCTTACGGTACAGAGGGGACTACGTCTACCCGTTTTTTGGATACAAGGGGTTAGTTAGACCGGTACTTACATGGAAAGGAAAAAGACCACTAACATCAGTAGCGTATGATCAATTTTGTAAATAAAGACGTTACATCGTAGCTTTTCGATTGATTAAGACATTATAGCGTATCATTTCGATTCATAAAGACATTACATCGTAGCCTTTCAATTGATTAACACATTATAGCGTATCGTTTCGATTAATAGACTTTATAGCGTAGCGTTTCGATTGATTAAGACATTATAGCGTATCATTTCGATTAATAAAGACATTACATCGTAGCCTTTCAATTGATTAACACATTATAGCGTATCGTTTCGATTAATAGACTTTATAGCGTAGCGTTTCGATTGATTAAGACATTATAGCGTATCATTTCGATTAATAAAGACATTACATCGTAGCCTTTCAATTGATTAACACATTATAGCGTATCGTTTCGATTAATAGACTTTATAGCGTAGCATTTCGATTGATTAAGACATTATACCCCCGTATCGTTTCGATTAATAAAGACATTGTAGCGTAGCGTTTCGATTGAAGACATTAAAGAGTAGCGTTTCGATTAATAAAGACATAAAAAGCAAAAAATTCAGTGGATATTTTGGGGATCTATATCTTCACCATCAGAGACCAAAATAAAATACGAGTGGAAAAATGAAGTTTAAATGTTCTCTCATAATTGGAGCTACAACTTACAATTTTTAATTTTCGCCCTTCTACACTGCTGGCCACCGTAAATGCAACACTCTGAAGGTATTTGGTATTTTGGTATTTTCAATTAACGTCACACTGGAGCAACACAACGGGCTATTGGTGACGGTCCGGGATCAATCCCAGAGGGAAAGTCCGAGGACAACACCACGTAATTTTGAACCGCGGTCAGATGACGAGGCAACACCTGAGCTGGCACCCCACTCTCCAAACTTCCACACCACGCCAACGTGAGGACATTTGAGGCCACGACAGATTTAACGTGCACCAGCCCCCTTTGTACACGACGGTGTTTTGGCTGGATTCGAACTCGCAACCCTTCGGTTGCTAGTCCGTTACTCTTCCAACCGGGCCACCGCGGCCCACACTCTGAAGGAAGCATGCAAATAATATGAAATTTACAACATGCATTAGCGGAGGTGAGATATGCAAATGATTAGAATTTCAGCGCAGACGCACATCACGCGCGCCTGTGGCGCCACTTCAAAGCGCTATTTAAGGCTTGGAGATTTCGATGATTTCAAGTACGGCAATTGTGTTTTTCTTGTGGTTTTTTCAAAAAAAACGATCAATTATGCCTCGTAGAAAACAGCGATCATCTTTTGATCAAGTATCCGAGTTCGACAGAGGAAGGATAGTGGCCTACCGAGATTGTGGATTATCTTTCAGGGAAATCGGTAGTCGTGTTGGACGAAACCAAACAACTGTAATGCGGATATGTGATCATTGGATGCAGGAGGGTACGACGGACCGACGTGTTCGATCGCATCCACCTCAGTGCACCACTTCACGTGATGACAGGCATATTGTGCGTATGGCAGTGACGGATCGCTCAGCCACATCACGAACCATAGCACAGCACATTTAGTCTGTACCGCATCATCCAGTGTCTGCGCGTACCATTCGACGCCGTTTACAGCAGAGTGGTCTGTCCGCAAGACGTCCATTGCTTCGTCTACCCTTGACGCAGAACCACAGACGTTTCCGCCGCCAATGGTGCGATGAAAGAAGGATGTGGACGGCAGAATGGAATGAAATTGTCTTTACTGACGAGTCACGCTTCTGTCTGCAACACCACGATGGTCGGATTCGAGTCTGGAGACACCGTGGAGAGAGGATGCTGAACAGCTGCGTTATGCACCGCCACACTGGTCGTGCACCGGGTATTATGGTATGGGGCGGTATTGGATATCACTCTCGCACTCCTCCAGTACGCATTGCCGGTACTTTAAACAGCCAGCGCTACAGCTCCGAGGTGTTGGAGCCAGTTGTCCTTCCTTACCTTCAGGACTTGCCCACAGCCATATTTCAACAGGATAATGCGCGACCACACGTGGCACGCATTGTCCAAGGGTTCTTCGTCAATCGCCAGATTGAATTGCTTCCCTGGCCAGCTCGCTCTCCGGATCTTTCGCCGATAGAAAACATGTGGTCCATGGTTGCTCAACGATTGACCCAGAATACATCCCCAGCTGCCACACCAGATCAACTTTGGCAACGTGTGGAAGCTGCTTGGTCTGCTGTACCCCAAGAACACATCCAAAGTCTCTTTGAATCAATGCCGAGGCGTGTGGCAGCGGTGATCTCCAACACAATGGCGGCTACTCTGGCTACTGATTTTGGCAGGAACCACACTTCACAGAAGTCTATAAATTTAATCATTTGATACTTGGTCAACATGCTATCTACAAAATAAATTTTGTTGTGATATCTCTTGTCTTTCTTGGTATTGCAATTTGGGTGGCCAGCAGTGTATATACAAAGGCTGTTAGATTTGTTATGTCATTCCACCGTTATTTTTGGCTACATGAAGGTTAATTAGACAGATACGTGCATACAAAGTCGGAGAAGCAATGTCATCAATAGCGCAGCCAGAATTTCATTTCAGAAGCGGCCCAAAATTAGAAATATAAGTTTGGACGAAACTACGAATTGAGGCCGTACTACAGTAGTATATGTAATTGTATAAAAGTGTCTTTCTATGACTGTGTGTGCGTGTGCGTGTGCGTGTGCGTGTGTGTGTTATCTTTATTCTAGGACCATGGATTTCGCGATAGCGATCCTCATTGCAAAGTGAATATTCTACTTTAGTTTTAAAATTACTTCGTGTCAGGATGGCGGTTTATTTTATATTGCAGCAATAACGGGTAAGAATTTGAAGCACTTTATATACCAGCAGACAGTCAAGGAGCTTGCCACAACTTCAAGAATCCGAAAGATTGTGGGTGAAATAAAGTTTATGGTAGCGAAATTTTAAACATTGCAATGCAAGTTCTTGAGACTTCAGGGACTCCTAAGTTTTATGACCTAAAATGGTTTTATAAAACAAATATCAGTATGTAAACTCCAGTTTTATGGCTCACCACTTTAGCCCAATATGACATCAAATCTTATGCGTTCCTGAGTCATCTATGGGGAGTAGTAAATCAGAGTATTGGCCACCACTTTGAGGGGTTTTAGAGAGGAGAAATAATACATATTTTTCTCGGGTAGTGCTTGTTTTTTGTTTAGAAAAAAACAATGGTTTGCGTTGTAAGCGTGCGTATTTTGTGTGTTGAATTGATGTTGGTCATCAAACGATTATACTTCTGGCCATTAGACCTTGGATTTTGATGACTTAAACCAGAGATGCATATACCGCGCCCCACTGGACACATGAGGCCCTTTTCACCATGTGTTATTTAAAATTAAACATGCCATACGATAGGTAATAGAGGTGTTAAACAATTAATTAAAGTAAAACCTTTGCTCGATTTATTTAGTATTCATTTTGCAATTTTGCCTGAAAATGCACCCGAATCAGTACAGCTTGAACTCATCGGCATGCAAAATGATGAGAACCTGCAAAATAAATTTGAGGTGTATGTATACACTAGAAATCACGAAAATTGACCTGAATATCTATTTCGTTTTGCTTCAAAATATTTCCCAATTTCTGAACTTATAAATAATAACAAGATCTTGTAAATATTCGGAATACTTTTCCAGTTACAAGGGATTTTGGTTTGGTACGGTTCCCAGGACAAACATGTTTCCAAAACTTTAAACTCAATTTCTGAAGAAAGGTGTTTTTGCAATATGCTTTGTTCAAAGGGTGATAACTCAATAATGAATTGATCTATTATAATTATTTTCATATCATAATCTATGTAATATAGTGAATGTTTTGACTGTTAATCAGAGTTATTAGTTAAGGAAAAATTTTAGTTGATTTAAAATGTTTAACAAATCTTGATTTGTTAGGCTTTCTTGGTGAAAACAATTGCAAAAAATAACATATTTCTTCTATCGACTTGATTGAGAGTCAAAACGTGAAGAAGAATGTTAAGAAAAATTTCCAACAGGAACTCTCGAATTTGAAATATCAATGTTCAAAAATTAGTTCATTATATCCAAATTAGATAGTTAATGATTAGATTAATCTGAACTTTTCTAACTGAAATGAGTGTAGATACAAACCAATGACCTATTGTAAAAAACTAGATTTTTAAAATCAAAATTAAAAAATCTTCTAGTGAATACGTACACCTTAAGGCAACTTATTAAACTTCTATCGTTGTGTTGGGGGATAAAATCAATTGTAAATCGTTGATAGATAATGCATTAAAATACGCAAGCCTCTTTGGGTCAACATATAACTATGAACAAACTTTCGTGAATATTAACAAGCAGCTTGACTAATGAAAATTTATAATCAATTTTGAGCTTGGCTACTACAAAAATCGAACCAAATATTAAAACAATTACTAAATCAGTGCGATATCACGCATCAAATTAAATTCCTTATTTACTTTTACTATCTATCTTTGTAATGTATGATAAATAATATATTATAGATAATTTTCATGTTTTTAGCGGTCTTTCCGTAACAGTAATTCTACATGGCCCCTTGGTCGTAACAAGTCAGTTCATCCCTGACATAAACATTGCAAGAAAATGCCCAACAAAATGCATTTATGTCCCAAAAAATGCCAAAAAATCAATATGACCTAACATTGTTTGAAAACCTTTTTATAAAGAGGTGTATGAAACAAAGCACCGATTTGCCGATTATTGTAAAGAATTTTATCAATCCAGAGGTCGCTGTGACTCTCGTAATTATTTTTATTCTCCTTGGCAAGCCAATTTCGATTCTGTAGAACTATGTTGTAGATTTCCTGTCATCCTGTGCCTTGTAAAGTGATCGTCCATTAAATTGTTGTGTTTGAAAGGAGACTTATCTTTGGACTTTTGTGTTGATTTGATTCCAACTGTCGAAAATTGAACCACCAAATTGATGTGTTGAATTGCGCAAGTAACTTTTGTTTCAATTATAATAAACTAATTCGCAACAGAAAAATCTGCAAAATGTACTCTTAAAATAGCAATTTGTTTTGTTATAGTTTCTGTCTACAAAAAGCTAAAGGTCTTTATTTTGTTTAATAAAAAAATAAGCGCCTTATAAAATGAAACAATAAATATACAAATTCAATTGTATTGTACAGTTCCTCCATCAAATTGAGTGTTTGTATTTACAAAAATATTTAATGGGATATTTTTAGTTTGCTATGGATTTAGAAAAAGTAGCAAATCTGAAAAAACATGCGATTACTTTTCGAAAAGAATTGAAAGAATGATTTGTGATAAAATCGCGTAATAAATTGCCAATATAAATTCTTGAACTGGAATTAAAGCTAAGGTTTTATTAAGTAACGCACACTTTGTATATATTTCTTAACTCTCTGAAGCACGCATAATCCCACCTTGGAATCTGCAGTCTTCCCTGCATGACTTATAACCAGTTTTGACCTTCTTGACCAATACAATCTTTTCAACGGATTATATTCTAAAGAAATGTGAAATAGCATCATTTCAAAGGATTCCATTTTAAGGAAATGACCAACAGAACCTTACTTAAGGATTCTATTCTAAGGAAAGGACGAAAAGAATCTTTCCAAGGGATTCACTTTCAAGGATATGAGCAGTAGAATAATTCCAAAGGATTCTATTCTAAGAAAAGGATCAATACAATCTTTATAAAGGTTAAAGGAATTCATGGATTCTTTCACCTATTTCAATATAAATATTCCAATCGTATGTGGTTGTTTAATCGACCAGTAAGTGTGTTCAGGGGTGAAAACAATACTACACTTCTCGGAAATTTCGTGACGCCCTCATAGGATTAATAAAATAAATATACTAAATTTTAGCATGTGGTAATATGTTCATATAAGTTCGTATATCTTCACAAGTAATTGTTTTTCCAAAAATATGTTTGTGGTTGGAAATTTCGTGACGCCCTCATAGGATTAATAAAATAAATATACTAAATTTTAGCATGTGGTAATATGTTCATATAAGTTCGTATATCTTCACAAGTAATTGTTTTTCCAAAAATATGTTTGTGGTTGGAAATTTCGTGACGCCCTCATAGGATTAATAAAATAAATATACTAAATTTTAGCATGTGGTAATATGTTCATATAAGTTCGTATATCTTCACAAGTAATTGTTTTTCCAAAAATATGTTTGTGGTTGGAAATTTCGTGACGCCCTCATAGGATTAATAAAATAAATATACTAAATTTTAGCATGTGGTAATATGTTCATATAAGTTCGTATATCTTCACAAGTAATTGTTTTTCCAAAAATATGTTTGTGGTTGGAAATTTCGTGACGCCCTCATAGGATTAATAAAATAAATATACTAAATTTTAGCATGTGGTAATATGTTCATATAAGTTCGTATATCTTCACAAGTAATTGTTTTTCCAAAAATATGTTTTGCATAGTTTCCTTGAATGAGTCAATGTATATGTCTTACCCCAGAAAAAAAAAAAAAAAATTGTACTTGTTACGAAAATAGTTCATAATATTTTGCAATTTAGCTTTTTTGCTTTTTTGTCTTATTACTTATTGTTTGACTTATTAGCTTTTTTGTTCATTTGTTTATTTGATAAACTTGTTCTTTACTTATGCAGTCATAAAAAAGGTAGACAAACCGTCATTTCTCAAACTACACTGCTGGCCACCGTAAATGCAACACCCTGAAGGAAGCATGCAAATAATATGAAATTTACAACATGCATTAGCGGAGGTGAGATATGCAAATGATTAGAATTTCAGCGCAGACGCACGTCACGCGCGCCTGTGGCGCCACTTCAAAGCGCTATTTAAGGCTTGGAGATTTCGACGATTTCAAGTACGGCAATTGTGTTTTTCTTGTGGTTTTTTCAAAAAAACGATCAATTATGCCTCGTAGAAAACAGCGATCATCTTTTGATCAAGTATCCGAGTTCGACAGAGGAAGGATAGTGGCTTACAGAGATTGTGGATTATCTTTCAGGGAAATCGGTAGTCGTGTTGGACGAAACCAAACAACTGTAAAGCAGATATGTGATCGTTGGATGCAGGAGGGTACGACGGACCGACGTGTTCGATCGCATCCACCTCAGTGCACCACTTCACGTGATGACAGGCATATTGTGCGTATGGCAGTGACGGATCGCTCAGCCACATCACGAACCATAGCACAGCACATTCAGTCTGTACCGCATCATCCAGTGTCTGCGCGTACCATTCGACGCCGTTTACAGCAGAGTGGTCTGTCCGCAAGACGTCCATTGCTTCGTCTACCCTTGACGCAAAACCACAGACGTTTCCGCCGCCAATGGTGCGATGAAAGAAGGATGTGGACGGCAGAATGGAATGAAATTGTCTTTACTGACGAGTCACGCTTCTGTCTGCAACACCACGATGGTCGGATTCGAGTCTGGAGACACCGTGGAGAGAGGATGCTGAACAGCTGCGTTATGCACCGCCACACTGGTCCTGCACCGGGTATTATGGTATGGGGCGGTATTGGATATCACTCTCGCACTCCTCTAGTACGCATTGCCGGTACTTTAAACAGCCAGCGCTACATCTCCGAGGTGTTGGAGCCAGTTGTCCTTCCTTACCTTCAGGGCTTGCCCACAGCCATATTTCAACAGGATAATGCGCGACCACACGTGGCCCGCATTGTCCAAGGGTTCTTCGTCAATCGCCAGATTGAATTGCTTCCCTGGCCAGCTCGCTCTCCGGATCTTTCGCCGATAGAAAACATTTGGTCCATGGTTGCTCAACGATTGACCCAGAATACATCCCCAGCTGCCACACCAGATCAACTTTGGCAACGTGTGGAAGCTGCTTGGTCTGCTGTACCCCAAGAACACATCCAAAATCTCTTTGAATCAATGCCGAGGCGTGTGGCAGCGGTGATCTCCAACAATGGCGGCTACTCTGGCTACTGATTTTGGCAGGAACCACACTTCACAGAAGTCTATAAATTTAACAATTTGATACTTGGTCAACATGTTATCTACAAAATAAATTTTATTGTGATATCTCTTGTCTTTCTTGGTGTTGCAATTTGGGTGGCCAGCAGTGTATTATTTATTAGTAAACGTTAACCATCAAGCCGATGATAAAGAACTAAACTGTTAGCCACAGTATTCGGATATTTAAACTGATGTACTTATATATTATGGACATTCAAACTTGTCTGATTAAGCTACTAGACCACTATACTGGTTGATGTAGATACTCTTACTGTTCTTAATGTTAGTAAAGATTGCCCTTTCCTGCTTTTTTTGCGTACCGCGGTAGCCCGGTTGGAAGAGTAACGGATTAGCAATCGGAAGGTTGCGAGTTCGATACTTGGCCCAGTCAAATACCGTCGTTTACAAAGGGGGCTGGTGCACGTTAAATCTGTCGTGGCCTCAAACGTCCTCACGTTGGCTTGGTGTGGAAGTTTGGAGACTGGTGTGCCAGCTCAGGTGTGACCTCGTCATCTGACCGTGATTCAAAATTACGTGGTGTTGTCCTCGAATCTTTCCATCAGGGATGGCTCCCGGACGGTCGCCAATAGCCCGTTGTGTTGCTCCAGTGCGACGATAATAAACTACCTACCTACGTATTTAAAATTCTACCTACCTGCCTCTTTTAGTATCAAGTAAGCATTTTCAACTGTCATCCGCCTTTCTCGAAAGCGGCCATGGACACCATGGCCCACTGCTCTTGGAATCTGCGAGTGGTAAGCGGCGCAGGTTCGTTTTCTGTAACTTACTCTGGGTGTATTTCTCTTTTCTGTATCAGTTAAACTTTCCTCGTGCGAGTGTACGTCTGTTTACTTGACGCTGTCTGTCTTTTAATTAGCACAGATTAGCAAATTGGGCATAAAACCCAACCCATCAGCCAATCCTCATGCAGTCATCGAAAACAGACATGGTTTCATTTCTCAAACTATTAATGTTTAACTAGATGTAACTTATCTGCCCGTGGTGGACGAGCTAGAAATTTCCTTGTGCGTGTGTACATCTATTTACTTGACGTTGTCTGTCTTTTAATAAACGCAGATTAGCAAATTGAGCATAAACCCAACCAATCAGCCAATCCTCACGCAGTCATCGAAAACAGACATGGTTTATTTCTCAAACTATTCATTTTTAACTAGATGTAACTTATCTGTCCGTGGTGGACGAGCGTTTAAATTTCCTTGTGCGTGTGTACGTCTATTTACTTGACGTTGTCTGTCTTTTAATTAGCGCAGATTAGCAAATTGGGCATAAAACCAACCAATCAGTCAATCCTCATGCAGTCATCGAAAACAGACATGGTTTCATTTCTCAAACTATTAATGTTTAACTAGATGTAACTTATCTGTCCGTGGTGGACGAGCTATAAATTTCCTTGTGCGTGTGTACGTCTATTTACTTGACGTTGTCTGTCTTTTAATAAACGCAGATTAGCAAATTGGGCATAAACCCAACCAATCAGCCAATCCTTACGCAGTCATCAAAAACAGACATGCTTCATTTCTCAAACTATTATTTTTTAACTATAATTTCTCTGCCGGTGGTGAAGAGTTTTAAATTGCAAGCCCCGGTATTCGGGTTGATGCATTTATTCACATGCGACAGTCAAATCTGTCTCATTATGTTACGACAATACCTACACTGATCGATGCAGATACTTTCAATGTCAGTCAGTCCTACCTCATTAAATTCCGTCCCGGTTATTGAATTTCCCGTAAGCTTTTTCAATGTAATCCGTTTTTCAAAATCGAGTAACAGTTCGAGTGAAAGATTACTCAACAATTCGGGATCCATTGAACGCAAAGTGCTGCTGTTGATTCTATTTTTGGAAGCAACAGCTACGAGGAGGATCCGGCCGCCATCCAGGCTGCTGACTCCCAATTAAAATTATTGAGGTTGAGGGCTATCCAGAGAATATTTTACCTATCGGATCCCGGCTCGAAATTAAATTCAAGAGAATTGCATCCGCCTTCCGCCGAATAAATGCAATCCTCTTAAAGCGGACTCAACTTCAGCCCCGATTCAGTGGCGAACTTCGGAACCTGGAGTTTTGAATTTAAAACCAGAATACATTTGAATAAATTCATAACTAAGACAAAATAATCAACTTATTCTGGATTTCCGAACGCTTGGGGAAGCCGGAAATGAGAAGGCATCGGGGGAGGATGTTATTTATTGTTTACTTTCTCTCCCGTATTTCCGAAATGTATTTACGCGATGGAAAAATTCATCAACAGTGTGGTGCATTAGCATGCTGCGATGCCGTGGCAGAGGAGTCGGGATCTCGATAAATTTAATTACGGCTCCGGGTCTGGCTTTGATTTTTGTGAGTAGGAACCCTGGACCGATCGGATTTCCCGTTTTCCGATGTTTCGTTTTAGGGGAAAGGAAGGATTAATGGAAAAAAACGGGATAAAACCAGGAGCGGGACCTTGAGAAATTTTCACCTTGCCTTCGTTGATGTAAATGAGGGCAACTCTCTGTAGACGATCCACCACAGACAGAATTTTTGTGCTCACATGAATCTGTCCAGAGAAGTAGAGTTTAAAACCTGTAGTAAAATACCGGTTTGGGATATTGGTGAGAATTACCCGTTCCGAAGCATCCTTACCAGTTTTCTTAGTTATATTTTATCATGGTTTTTCAGCGGGACTAAACCAAAGGGAATCCTGAGAAAATTGCATATTTCTTCGTTGATGTAAATGAGGGCAACTCTATGTAAACGATCCATCATAGACATATACTCATGTCCAAAAGTTAAGCATTATTCGTGGAATGCGAAAAAATCGGAGCAAATATGGATACAATGGTCCAATATCACTTTATGGAGAATCGTGGGACGAAGGTAACATTGTGCATATGCAAAACAGTTCAGTCGACGTTGACATGCGCAAAGCACCGGCGCACGTCGGAACAAGTATAAAACGGCCTCGAGCGGCACGGCCAGTTTAGACAGAAATTTGCCAGACTAGGACTCGCCAAAAAAGACGGGAAAGAAAGAACTCAAACGAATTTGGTGAAATGTCACATCGAAATACGTAAAATTATTGTGAAAAAGCAACCAGATCGGTCGATCCCTAACACTTGACAGAATATTTTAGGAACCTAATCTAGCCAGCGATTTACATGCATGTCTTTCAAGATCCCCCTCCACATTTTGCGCATATGAGTACTCCAATTTGACGAATATGTTCTCAGTGAAAGCACTCTTATCATAGTACCTAAAACTATTTAAAAACGTCAAAAGAAGTTTGACTAAAGCAGCGTGTCCTGGGGTGAACTTAAAGGAAAGAACTAAAATTATGTCCTCAGTGAAAGGGCTCTCATTGAAATACGTAAAATTATTGGGAAAAAGCAACGGTCCTAACACCTGACAGAATATTTTAGGAACCTAATCAAACCATCGATTTACAGGCATGTCTTCCAAGATCCCCTCTCCACATTTTGCGCATATGAGTACTCAATTTGACGAATATGTCCTCAGTGATAGGGCTCTCAACGAAATACGTAAAATTATTGTGAAAAAGCAACCACGTCAGTCGGTCCCTAACATCTTACAGAATATTTTTAGGGATTTAATCTAGCAATGCATGTCTTCCAAGATCCCCTCTCCACATTTTTCGTATATGAGTACTCAATTTGACGTATATGATCTCAGTGAAAGTGATCTTATTGTAATACCTAAAACTATTAAAAACGACGAAAAAGTTTGACTGAAGCAGCGAGTCCTGGGTTGATACTTAAAGGAAAGAACTAAAAGAATATGTCCTCAGTGAAAGGGCTCTCATTGAAATACGTAAAATTATTGTGAAAAAGCAACGGTACTAACACCTGACAGAATATTTTAGGAACCTAATCTAGCCAACGATTTACAGGCATGTCTTTCAAGATCACCGCTCCCACACTGCGGAAATGAGTGCTCCAATTTACATGCACAATCTTCATAATCGTGGCTAAAAATCCCCTGCAAAAGGTATACTTGAGCCGATATTGTAGAGATCGGGCCTTCACTTTCCCGAAAAAGGATTGGCCACGTAGAAGGTGTACATAATAATTCAATTCACATAGACTAATCTAAATATCTGAATACTTCAAGCACTTAAGAACATTGCAGAAAAACAATTCTTCGTCAATTGATCTACAGGCAATATGCCGATAAGAACATTGCAGAAAAACAATTCTTCATCGATATGCCGATAAGAACATTGCACGAAAACAATTCTTCGTCGATATGCCGATAAGAATATTGAAAACAAAGCAATTCCTTGTCGATCGATCTACAGGCAATATGCCAAGTCCACCAAATGAAAATATTCAGAAAAGCAGATACGAAGGATCTCAAACGAATACGTCCGCAGTGAAAGCGCTCTCACAGTAAGCTCTCACCAAAAATTATTGTGAAAAGGCATCCGTGTCAGTCAGACCCTAACACCAGACAGAACAGTTCCTCCAGAGTATAATCTAGCCAAAGATTTAACATGTCTTTCAAGATCTCTCCCACACTGCGCAAATGATTGCTCCAATTTGCATGCACAATCTGCATAATCGTGGCTAAAAATCCAGAAGGCAGACTTGTGCCGGTATTGCAGAGAAGGTACGCGGGCCTTCACTTTCTCGAAAAAGGATTGGCCGTGTGGAAGGCATTCCGAATGGAAAGAATGTTCTATTGAAAGCGTATGAAGGGGAGGAGCTGAAGTTTCTTTAAGTTCTACGTGTGGGGAGAAGGATTGAATGTGAACTCTTTTGACTCTGTCTCCATTTTATGCGTTGTGGAGTTTCGATCGTACGCCGGGGGACGTTTTAGGGTGCTCTCTGCCGTTCCATCTCATTCCCATGCTGTTCTTCAAAGAATATTTACTCTGTTAGGTATTCAAGTGGTTTCGGTCGAAACGTGTGCTCTCTTATGCATTTCAAAATAGAAGACTGGAGAGAATGGGGTGTTTGCGGAAATACGGGCAGCGTTCCTGTAATAAAGCCCCGGTGAAGGAGAACGTTATTTGTTCTTGCAGCGGGAGGAGAACTGGTAGAGTGTATTGTAGGAAAATGTGAAGAGTCCAAGAGATTAACCCGTTTACACATTAGTAATATACTATGTGGAACACTGTCCACACAATTATGCAAAAAACGTTTACGAATCAGGTAAAGAATGACGCCATTTCATGCAGAGGGAGAACTGGTAGAGTGTATCTAAGGAAAATGTGTAGTCGGGTTAAGCCTTTGAAGGGATTAACCCGTCTGCATATTAGAGCACACTATGTTAAACATTATGTCTACACAATTATCTAAGAAAAGTTTTTGAAAACAATATTATAGGTGATGATCTTACCCTGATCTTCACATGTATATATCTGTTGCACAACCTGCAGTCCTCTTTGCATGACTTCTAACCAGTTTTGGCCTTCTACATCAATAAAATCTTTCCTATACTTATTTCAACCAATAAATGTAGCTATTTATTCTATCTGTGTGTTGTGAAGAAAGGCAATACTACGCTACTCGGAAATTTCTTGACTCTCAGAAGATTAAAACTCACTGAGAAACCTTTAAGGTCATAGAGGGACATATGGGCACACACACAAGGTTCCTGTGAAAAGCCGCGGAAAACAAAACACGTTATTCGTTCTCAGGACGTGAGAACTTGCAGAGTGTAGCAGAAAAATATGGGTGAATGAGTTAGTGCTTTGTAGGAAACTGTGCAAAAGAATTTTTTTTAATATTATAGGTGAAGATCTATCACCCCTTACAGGGTGTTTCAAAACTTCTTGTGCACACACAAAGGTAAATAGGGAACGCAAAATTTTAACCGTATTGACATAGGGATGTACGTCCGCAACGTTAGCTCCACCTGGATTTGCTAGAGGACTCTGGTTGCAACATGGCAGTTTGACAGCTAGGAAAACTGGTAGTGTATCAGTAGAAAAATGTGTAGAGTGGTTAATCCTTTGAAGAACCACTGTAATAAAAAATTTGAATAAAAAAACTTGATGATTTTTCATCTTACAGGGTGACTTATATTAGTTCAATCAATGGAATGGGGATTACTTAAATTTAAAAAAAAAAATTAAAATAACTAATATCCAGCGATAAAATTTAAATATTTTAAATAAACTTTCTCTCCTCTTCGCGTTTCTTAACTGTAGCCTTAACAGTAGGAGGATCTTTTAAATTTTAATCAAGACTTGGCATTTTACAAGATATATTCCCCATTTTAAATTATTCATCTAATTAATATTTTTGAATCGTCATTTCCCTTTTTAAATCAAAACTATTATACAATTTGATTTTCTTTCATAGTTCACAGTCATGTTTGGGAGAGAATGGACATTTTTCAGCAATTTTGCTGCTCATACGTAGAAAACCTTGTGTTATCTGGGTCAGGTTCCTCACTGATGACGTCCTAATCCACCAACATTTCAATACTTTCATTGTCAACTTTTTTACAAATATATATTGATACTCAGTGTATATTTTAGATTGGAAAATAGTTTTATATCAGTATTAATGATGATCAAATTAATGTATCGTTCTTTGATAAGAGCCTATACCTAGACTGCTTAAACTATTTGTTAAATATGAAAAATTTATGCACACACTTTATAATTCCCCCTGGTGGTTTATCTTAGCTTTGAAAACTACCTTATAGTGAATAATCTCTGATGAAAAAAACCTGTTCCAAACTAGTTCCAGTTCTAAGCCTAGCAATCTTCGAGTTGTAGGTGGCGCAGATTTGATTCCTGTCAGGTGCATTCCTCTCTTCTGTGTCAGTAAAACTTTCATTGTGTCTATTACTTGATACTGTATGTCGTGTCTAGCTCAGTATGGCCAAATATGGCACTTGCGCCATAAAACCCCCAAAACCAACCAGTTCTAGGTAAGGAAAAATTTGTTTTGCCTTCTTGGATCTTCATTACTCTTGAAGTAATAGGGCAGTTTTGTCTCGACGAGATATTTCGTCAATCGCAAAAAGGACCGCATCTTGATAGACGAGATATCTTGTCATTAGCAAAATTGACCGCATCTTGGCCAAGATATCTCGTCGAAACCACCAGGAGGGTTAAAAGCGCCGTAACAAGAATTTTTTTTCCACTTATGACAAGATTTTTCATTCTGCTTTTTATAAAACATACCTAGTATTATTCTGCTTGAATGAGACAAAGTTATTTCATCCACAGCACTTTTTAAAAGAAAAACTACTCACGTAAGACATATACATTTAGTAATGTTTAATTAAAGCTCAGGACGACACAGCTACCTGTCACTACAGAATAGAACGCCTAAAAATTACTTTGATCCCCTGATAAAAAAATCTACGTCCCAAGAGTTCGCCCGTTAACATCAGAAGAGAGAAAAAGCTTTTCCAACACCTCCAGAAATTCGGAAATTACAAAACTCTAATTACAACAAATTCCTTTTTTGCGTATCTCTTTTTCTTACTTTGTTAAGGGATGGTTGATATGGCGAGCCTCTGCTTCCGAGATTAAAATTACCCTCTGGAAAAGATAACGTTTTCATTCGCTTTCCACACAAAACTTCACTCTTTTTATCTTGTTTCAACTTCTTTAATTCCATTCTGAACAATAAATGGTTTTTCTTCTAGCTTGAAAGAAATCCTCGTGCTGAAAAGTGACTGTAATTTCTGGGAGTATCTCGGCTGACCATCGCTATCTGCTCTGACTCCCGCATTTGAATGAGACCACCTGCAAAAGGAAAATTGATCCGATTCCAGGAGGGAACGCGGAAAGCGAGTTCAAAAGGAAACCGAATCACATCGGTGTGTCCTTTTATTGTTCCTTCCCTATCAGTAACTAACTGCCGTCGGTTGCGTTTGCTTTGAAGGCTGTATGGTTGATTAGTTTGGTAGATCTAGTAGGGTTAAGTCTGTGAAAAGAATCTAGAAAAGTATGTAAAACATGTAGTAGGAGAGAATGGAATGCGGAAAAGTATGGAAAAATTGTAGTAGAAGAGTATTAAACGTAGAAAGGGGTATGGAAAAATCGTAGTAGGAGCGTATGAAATATAGAAAAGTATGGGAAAATTGTAGTAGGAGAGTATTAAATGTAGAAAGTTGAGTTCAAAAGGAAACCGAATCATAGGTGTATCATTTTATTGTTCCTTCCCTATCAGTAACTAACTGCCGTCGGTTGCGTTTGCTTTGAAGGATGTGGGGTTGATTAGTTTGGTAGATCTAGTAGGGTTAAGTCTGTGAAAGAGAATCTAGAAAAGTATGTAAAACATGTAGTAGGAGAGAATGGAATGTGTAAAAGTATGGAAAAGTTGTAATAGGAGAGTATTAAATGTAGAAAGTATGGGAAAATTGTTGTAGGAGAGTATTGAATGTAGAAAAGTATAGAAAATTGTTGTTGGAAGTATTAAATGTAGAAAAGTATAGAAAAATTGTAGTAGGATAGAATTAAATGTAAAAAAGTTTGGAAAAATTGTTGTAGGTGAATATTAAATGTGGAAAAGTATGTAAAAATTGTAATAGGAGAGTATATATATATATTGAATGTAGAAAAGTATGAAAAAATTGTAGGAGAGTATTGAATGGTAGAAAAGTAAGGCTGTTTAAAAATGCAAATTAAGTAAGTCTAGGATTTTGTACCTGAGTGATGGATATGAGGAAGGTAATTGATAGTCATTAGCCTTCCAAGTGATTTCAAAGAGATATCTCGCTAATCAAGATCTGACCAATTTTACTAATGACGAGATACCTCGTCATCAAGATATTTATTGCCAATTTTTTTATCATGACTAGATCAAGATCTGATCAGTTTTCTCCTAACTAAACATCTCGTAGATCAAGATCTGGTCAGTTTTCTTCTAAATGAAGGTATCTCGAAGATCAAGATATAGTCAGTTTTGCTAGTGACGAGATATCTCGTCGATGAAACCACCACGAGGTTTAACTATTGGAAGTGGTGCTTCCTTTGAAGGGTATGGGATGATTAGTCTCGCAACACTAGTCGGGTGAAATTTGGAAAAGAGAAAGAATAAAATCGAGAAAACTATCTAGTTAACCCTCCAAGTGGGTTTTTTTAAGATATATCGTCCATCAAAATATGCAAGAAATATAATCTTTCCAAAGCATTCTATTCTAAGGAAAGGAACAATATAATCTTTGATAGGCTGAAAAATCCATCGATTCTTTTCGCCAACAGATGTCGTTATTTAATCATTGAATGTGTTGTGAAGAAAAGGCAATATTACAAAAGCATACTACATTATAGATACTACATAATAAAATCAACTAATCGTTTAATTTAGTGCATACGTTGCTGACAAATTATTCAAAAAAATTGCTGCTGAACTTGCATAAGGCTAAAAGGGAAACAATATTTAACCTTTATTAAAAACATTCCCATTTGAATATTACAATGATGACAATTCGTAAGAAATCAACTAATCGCTTAATGAATATGTACGAGTTGCTGACCAATTTTTCTAAAACCAATCTGGCGGACAAAAAGTTTTTGAATATGGTCTGAAGGGGGAATGAGTTTACCTTTAGTAAAAAACATCGATAAAATATTTCATTAATAGAAGTTTGTACTAAAATCAACTAATCACTTAATTTATTACACATATAAATTGTTGACAAATAATTCCAAAAGACAAAAATCAATTGCTGTCAAACTTTTTGGATAATAAGGCTGAAAGGCTGCTAAAAATATTCCCATTTGAATATTGCAATGATGACAATCGTAAGAAAATCAACTAATCGCTTGATTGAATATGTATGAGTTGCTGACAAATTTTTCTAAAAGCAATCTGAGGATAAAAAGTTTTTGCATAAGAAGGTCGGAAAATGAAATGATAGTTTGCATTTACTAAAAGAATTATCGATAAAATATTTCAATAATAAAAGTTTGTAATAAAATCAACTAATCAATTAATTTAATATATAAATTGCTGACAAATAATTCCAAGACAAAAATCAATGGCTGTCAAAAGTTTTGCATAATAAGGCCATTTGAATATTGCAATGATGACAATTCGTAAGAAAATCAACTAATCGCTTAATTGAATATGTATGGGTTGCTGACAAATTACGCGTCGTCGCCACCATAAATCATTTTCCAGCATGCAAGCAGAGAATCAGGGCAACGGACAGATGTAACTCTACCATTTCAGATGAATCCCGCTAATAACATGTAATCCAAAATAATGACGTAACCGGCACACGACACAGCTTACATCCAAGCAATTCTGTTACTTAATGTCCAATAAGTGAAATTGATAACGTAACTAATGGCCGAAGTGCCGGACGTGGAAACAAGTGACAAAACCTTAATAATTCGCTGAATGTTGGAGCTTAAATGCTACCGTGTCCTACCGGAATATTAATGATCCCAGGAGGTATGTTGTCTATTCTTAATCAAGTCTTGATGGGGGGAGGCGATCGGCAACCGCCCTGAGAGATATCGGTTAGCCAAATGAGTTTCTGCGCGAAAGAGTTGATTAGGATTTCTGAATGTAGTTGAGATAGTATAATGTATTCGGTATGACCCTTGTACTGAGTGATTAGGACTGGATGTAACGGTGGTTATATCGTTGTAACTGTTTGTCATAGAAGCATACTTCCAACTAGAAAAAGTCTTATTAGTATTTCGAATATGATATAGATATATAATGAGTTCAGTACGCCCATTATTCAGAATTATTCAGACTGGATGTTACTACTGTGATTATGTTTGTAAATATTTGCCATAAAAGCATACTTCCAACTAGAAGGTTTTATTATGATTTTTGAATGTAGTTCCGATTATATGTGTTCTGTATGCCCCTTATACAGTGATTGGGACTGGATGTAATAGTGATTGTCTTTCTAACTGTTTGTCATAGAAGCATACTTCCAATTAGAAAAAGTCTTATTAAGATTTCGAATTTTGTATAGATATATAATGAATTCAATACACATGTTATTCATAATTACTCAAACTGAATGTTACGGAAATGTATTTGAAAATATTTTCCATAGAAGTATGTTTCCAACTAGAAACTTTTGTTATGATTTCTGTATGTAGTACAGATATATAATGAGTTCAGTACGTATATCTTTTTCTGAGTGATTCAAACTGGATTATACAGTGATTATCTTTGCAAAACTGTTTATTATAGAAACATACTTCCAACGAGATAAAGTATTATTAAGATTACGAATATTTTATAGATAATAGTGTGTTCAGTATGTCCCTTACTCAGAATTATTCAGACTGGATGTTACTACTGTGATTATGTTTGTAAATATTTGCCATAAAAGCATACTTCCAACTAGAAGGTTTTATTATGATTTTTGAATGTCGTTCGGATTGTATAATGTGTTCTTTATGCCCCTTATACTGTGATTGGGACTGGATGTAATAGTGATTATCTCTCTAACTGTTTGTCATAGAAGCATACTTCCAACTAGAAAAAGTCTTAGGCTTTCGAATATAGTATAGATATATAATGTGTTCAGTAAGTCTCTGGTTCTGAGTGATTAAAACTGGATCTTACGGTGATTATTTTTGTAACTGTTTGTCATAGATGCATACTTCCAACTAGAAAAAGTCTTATTAGGATTTAAAATATAGTATAATTACAGAATTACATTATAGATTTATTAAAATCTTAATCCACTGAATATATTGGAGCTTAAATGCTACCGTGTCCTGTCGGAATATTAATGATCCCAGGAGGTATGTTGTATATTCTTAATCGAGTTTGGAAGGGGAAGGGTGATCAGCAACCGCCTTGAGAGAAATCGGTTTACCAAATGAGTTTCTGCGCGAAAGAGTTGATTAGGATTTCTGTGTGAATGTAGTTCAGATAGCAAAATGTGTTCAGTATGACCCTTGTACGGATTGATTAGGACTGGATGTAACGATGATTATATCGTTGTAACTGTTTGTCATAGAAGCAAACTTCCAACTAGAAAAAGTCTTATTAGTATTTCGAATATGATATAGATATATAATGAGTTCAGTACGCCCATTATTCAGAATTATTCAGACTGGATGTTACTAATTTGCCATAAAAGCATACTTCCAACTAGAAGGTTTTATTATGATTTTTGAATGTAGTTCCGATTATATGTGTTCTGTATGCCCCTTATACAGTGATTGGGACTGGATGTAATAGTGATTGTCTTTCTAACTGTTTGTCATAGAAGCATACTTCCAATTAGAAAAAGTCTTATTAAGATTTCGAATTTTGTATAGATATATAATGAATTCAATACACATGTTATTCATAATTACTCAAACTGAATGTTACGGAAATGTATTTGAAAATATTTTCCATAGAAGTATGTTTCCAACTAGAAACTTTTGTTATGATTTCTGTATGTAGTACAGATATATAATGAGTTCAGTACGTATATCTTATTCTGAGTGATTCAAACTGGATTATACAGTGATTATCTTTGCAAAACTGTTTATTATAGAAACATACTTCCAACTAGATAAAGTCTTATTAGAATTTCGAATATTTTATATATATATAGTGAGTTCAGTGTACGCCCCTTATTCAGAATTATTCAGACTTGTTGTTACTGTGATTATGTTTGTAAATACTTGCCATAGAAGCATACTTACAACTAGAAAGTTTTATTATGATTTTGAATGTAGTAGAGATATATAATGCATTCGTTATGCCTTTTATTCATTGATTCAGACTGGATATTAAGGTGCAATTTATTCAAAGCTCGATGTTCGTTAAACATTGAAATAATGAAGTTTTCGCGCAAAACATCATCGAACTGCATTTTGAATTTGCGGATATTTCCTGAATATTGTATCTTGTGAGAATAAAATCTGAAACTAATCAAAGAAACGACACGTGAAGAGAAATGCTGATAAATATAATTCAATCAACGGTATTCATTATAAATTCAAATAATGATGTAATCCATCAAAATATCGTCCAACTACATTTTTTGAATTGCATACATTTAGTGAATGTTGTATCGTGTAAGAAAAACAACTAAAATTAATCAAGGAAACGACACGTGAAGAGAGATGTTAATAAATGTAATTCAACGCACGTTGTTCGTTAGACATTGAAATAATGATGTTTTCATGCAAAACATCGTACAACTATGCTTTGAATTTACAAATGTTCCTGAATGTTGCCTTTCTGACGAATATAATTCTACGCGAGTTATTCGTTAGACACTTAAATAATGATATAATCGCGCAAATATCGTCCAACTATATTTTGAATTTGCAGACTTTCTTGAATATTGTATTGCTTAATAAAAAAAACTAAAATTAATCAAAAAGACACGAGAAGAGAGATGCTGATAAATGTAATTCAAAGCACGTTGCTCGCTAAACATTCAAATAACGATGTTTTCATGTAAAATATCGTCCAATTATGTTTTGAATTTGCATACTATTCTTGAATGTTGGATCGCTTAAGGAAAACAATTCAAATTAATAAAAAAAGACACGTGAAGAGATATGCTGTTAAATGCAATTTATTCAACGTTATTCTTTAGACATTCAAATAATGATGCATTCACACTAAACATCGTCTAATTACGTTTAGAATTTTCAAACTTTTCCCGAAAGTTCTATTTCTAATGATTATAATTCAACGCCCGTTATACATTAGACATTTAAATAATGATGTTTTCGCGTTAAACATCGTCGAACTACGTTTTGAATTTGCAAACACTTTTCCTGAAAGTTTTATTTCTAATGAGTATAATTCGACTACCCGTTATTCGTTATGCATTTAAATAATGATATTTTCGCGTTAAACATCGTCGAACTACGTTTTGAATTTGAACACATCTTGGGTGTTGCATCGCGTAAGAAAAACAACTCAAATTAATAAAAGAAAAGACACGTGAAGAGAGTTGCTGATAAATATAATTTCCATTGCTTTTCAGTGCTTTTTTTCGGCCGTTTTACGAAATGCGGCGGAAAACATCCTGCCAGTAATTACAATTTTATAATTACCGAGTTTCCAGCGAGTTTGCTTTTTGATCTCGTGGACCCTTTTTTGCACGTAGTACCTCCTTTTTAAATTTAATGAAGCATGTAAAGAAGAGCTTTAATATTCGTTTCGTAGTGCTTAATAAAACTTTCCCGTTCTCAACCAAGTCGTTCCGAGAAAAATTGCTATCAACATTTGTGACGCACTCGGAACGACTTTGAGGGAAAAGTGGCTCATCCTCTGCAAAGGGAAATACATTGGGGAGCTTGTTTTAATCTCATTGTATCTGATTTAATATTTAAGTCGTGTAAGCCGAGTGAATTAATCTTATTGATTCATCGCCGGAGAGTAATTTTACGTGTTTGACAATGGCTTAATGTTTATTGTTGGTTCTCATTATGCAAATCCTTTAGTGTGGTGAGATTTTACACAAAGTAATTAACATTTAAAATTTACTCGTTAGTCGTTTTGACGTCCATTTTTCCGATAGCGGTAAGAAATATTAATGCGTTCTCGATTAAGTAACTACCTGTAATAATTAAGTAAATTTGAAATTTACCAGTTTGTCTACCTTTTAATTGCTTGGCTGCCTTTCGAATATCTTATTCATTTTTGAAATTTTATGTTGCATATAAAGAACTTTAATATTCGTCTCGTAGTGCTTAACAAAACTTTCCCGTTCTCAACCAAGTCGTTCCGAGAAAAATTGCTATCAACATTTGTGACGTACTCGGAACGACTTTGAGAGAAAAGTGACTCATCTTCTGCAAAGGGAAATATGCAGGGAGCTTCTTTTAATCTAATTTATTTGGTTTAATATCTAAGTCGTATAACCCGACAGAATTAATCTCATTGATTCATCACGGGATAGTAATTTTACGTGCCTGCCAATGACATGATGTGTATTGATGATTCTAATTATGCAAATGGTGGTGGTGAGATTTTAGCCAAAATAATTCATATTTAAAATTTACACGTTACTCGTTATTTTGTTTTACAGTTTTCTCATAGTAGTAAGTAATATTGAATTGTTATGGATGAAGTAACTGTAATAGGCAAATTTGAAAGTTACCATCGTGTTTGCTTTTTGATCGAATGGAAAATTTATGATTATTCAGTTTTCAGAAGTCAACTTCAAATACAAACACAAATATGCTACCTATTTTACAACGTAAGTTAAACTAAAGCATCATTTTTTCTATCAACCAAGCGTTTTTATTTCTTTTTTTGGTCTTAAGTATACGTCAATATTTGTATTCTGTAAATGCTGATGTGTAAGAAAAACGTTTAAAAAGCTGCAGTCAGATTTCCAATAAAACAATACAAATTTCTCCCCTGGAGTCATCTTCTATTTGAAGACGCCAAAGAGAACCATTTTATGATTATTCAATTTTCACAATTCAACCTCCCATACAGGGGCTGTCGTGGCTCAGTGGGTATGTCCACTGCGCTAGCAACCTTCGAGTTGCAGGGGGTGTAGGTTTGATTCCTGTCAGGTGCATTCCTCCCTGGGTGTATTTCTCTCTTCTTGGTCAATAAAATCTTTCATGTTTGTTAATGTCTATTACTTGATATTGTATGCAGTGTGCCTGGCGCAGTATGGAAAATATGGCCCCTGCACCATAAAACCCCAAAACAACCAATCAACCTCCCATACAAATAAGACCGCGGTATCCCCGTTGGAAGAGTAACTGATTAGCAACCGGAGGGGTTGCGAGTTCGAATCCAACCAAAGACCGTCGTGTACAAAGGGGGCTGGTGCACGTTAAAACAGTCGTGGCCTCAAATGTCCTCACGTAGGCGTGGTGTGGAAATTTGGAGAGTGAGGTACAGTCGGCGCTCTTAAATCCGGCATTCTTCGGTTGGGCACATTCTGTAATCCGGCACCGATCGAGCCGCTTGCGTTCGGATTTTTCCCGGTGCATTCGGGCGTTTGTTGACCTTGACCGCCAGGTCGCGCCACTGCGCTGCCCGCGTTTTTAGTTCGCTCAGTGAATGCCAGTTTTCGTTTTAGTACAACGTTTCCTGTTTTCTAGCGGGTTACATATCACGTTCGCACAGTATCACAACTGTGTACGTACAGGGTACTGTACTGTACAACGTTCTCGAAGGCCAGCACGAGTTCTTCAAGCGCTAATCAAACTAATAAGCGTACGTATGTGACTCACTATACAGCAAAACTAGACATACTTAATCGTTTCGAAAAAGAGGCGAAAACAGAAACGTCATAATGCGTGATTTCAATAGTTCTTCGACAATTTATGATATAAAAAACAAAAAGAACTTAAGAAGTTTGCTGCTCAAGGTGTAACAGCAAAAAATACGGAATCAAGACACACATTGAAGAAACCTAAACTTGAAATTCTTGATAGTGCCTTATACACTTGGTTTAGTGCGAAAAGATCAGGGAAAACAGTAACGCTTATATGTATTTTTTCTTGCCATAGAGCAGATTATTACAAAATCCTAAAAGTCATCAGAAAGAAAAAATCTACCCAATCTGAAAAGACTGGGGGTGTCTCTTACCAATCAAGTGGATTTTAAGTAGGTATTTCTCATTTTTTTTAAAGGAATTTTGTGATTATATTAAGTTTTCAGCTTTTTCTCAATACCACTATTTTCAAATATGTTACTTTCCGCAAAACACGATATATCCAAATTTTCATTCAAATGCCAAGAAACTTTCTGTGTATGTTTCTAACTAACAAATTTAGGACTTGAACTATTATTATAAGTTTATGTTGGTAATTTAACATTTTCTGGGATTTTAAAGTATGAAATTGACATCTTTTTTCGATTTTTTGAGCATTTGTCAGAATTTTGAAATACGTTTGCACATATCTTCACTAAATTTAAAGATAATGCTTAGATGATAGTTCAAGTCCAGCAATACTGTTATTTAAGTGTTTTTAAGTGTCATTATTTGTAAAATAGTGTTTTGTTCTTTTAATTTCACGTTTTGCGTAACTCACTTTTTGAGCTTTTTGTTTTAGTTTTAAGCCATTAATTCAAAATATTAAGAAATTTTTGTCCTCTATTGTGTTACATTGTTGTTATAACTTATAATGAAATGAAAAACACAAAAAAAAATTGGGAAAATATAATTATTTTGAAAATTGATCTCCGAACGTTATGCGTATATCTTAAATATCATTGTACTGTATTAATTTTTCTTTGGTATTCCCGTTAAAACTATTGACGTTCGATAATCCGGCAAAATCGCTAATCCGGCACGGCCGTGGTCTCGAACGCGCCGGATTAAAGAGCGCCTAATGTACCAGCTCAGGTGTTGCCTCGTCATCTGACCGCGATTCAAAATTACGTGGTGTTGTCCTCGATCTTTCCCTTTGGGATTGATTCCGGACCGTCACAGATAGCTCCAGTGCGACGCTAATTAAATACCTACCTACCTCTTCTGTGTCAGCACAAACTTTCGCGTGTTTGTATGTCTATTACTTGATATTCTATGTCTTGTGTCTAGTGTCCTTGCGCCATAAAACCCCCAAACAACCTCCCATACAAATACGAAGAACCAACACATTTCAGAAGTTTATTTACAAACCAAAGCATCTCGTATAGCTAGTTAAAAAGCGTCGCTTGGGATAAAGACCATGACGCAGCGCATGACAGTATTCTAGTCAAGAATTAAAGCGTCTAGTATTTTAAAAAACTTTTCCCAAAGCTTTCTTATCCGGTGACATAAATTACACTTCCCACACTAAACGAACTATTTTTCGCATCCTAAACTGTACGTCTTGCACAGGATACACGGTGACAGCAAAGAACGGTAATTTCACTCCAGTTTTTCATACCCCAGGAAGCGAAAATTGACGTCTCACCCACACTTCCAGTTCAAAGGCGTCTAAAATATTGCCTCTTCCTAGCCCTTGACACTCCACAGGTTAAGGAAAGAATTAGCTCTAAATAAATTACCTTTTTTCTCGAAATAAGCTGTTTGCATACGAGATTTGATCTGGGTGTGGCTTTGATTTTTTCATCTGCGCACTTCAAAACAGGGGATCGATTATTCAAACTCTTAGACTATCAGGAGTAAATGAATGTGCGTAGTTTTAATTCTAGTTAGTTTAATGTAAGAGGATTAGGGACTGCCTTTTTATTGTGGGGTTGATCCTAATAGTGTAATGGTTTCCGTCTTGTAGAACTAACACATTTAACTTAATGTTGTTTAGATTAATGATCATTAATTTATATTTAATCTTGCTTAGGCGTGCATTTTCAGTTTGATTACGAGGATTACACATGGGGGTAAAAGAATTATTTTTATTGCTGTGTTTTCTTGATTGGATAATAGTTCCCTCCAGGGGGACTAGTACTTACTGATAATATTACTTAATGATACTTGATTAATGATCATTAATTGATAATTTAATCTTTCTTAGAGTAATTCATTTTGAATTTGATTACTATAGATACGCGTAAAAGGCTTAATAACTGATATTTCTATTGATCCTAATATAAAAAGCACTCGTATAACTTAATGTTACTTGATTAATGATTATTAAAATTCATAATTTAATCTTAGAGTAATGTGTTTTTAGTTCGATTACGAGAGATACACAAAGGAGAATAACAATTTATTTCTACTGCTGTATTGATCCTCATAGAAAGAACTAGCACTCATATAACTCAATGTTACTTGATATAAATTATCACTATTTCATAACTTAATCTTACTTAGAGAATTATATTTTAACTTTGATTACTAGGGATACACATATTAGGATAAACAATTGAGCTTACTCCTGTATAAATCCTAATAGGAATGGGGCCGCAGTAGTCCAGTTGGAAGAGTAACGGATTAGCAACCAGAGGGTTGCGAGTTCGAATCCAACCAAGGCCGTTGTGTATTAAGGGGGGCTGGTGCACTTTAAATCTATCGTGGCCCCAATTGTCCTCATGTTTGCGTGGTGTGGAAGTTTGGAGAGTGAGGTACCAGGTCAGGTGTGACCTCGACATCTGACCGTGGTTCAAAATTACGTGGAGTTGTTCTCAGATCTTGCCCTTTGGGTTTGATCCTGGACCGTCGCCAATAACCCGTTGTGTTGCTCCAGTGCGACGTTAATTAAATACCTATCTACCTAATAGGAAGGACTAGCACTAATATATGATGTTACTTGATTAATGATCATTAATTCATATTTAATCTTTTTTAGAGAAATATATTTGCAGTTTCATTACGCGATATACACGTATGAGGATTAACAATTGATTTCTATTGATGTATTGATCCTCATAGAAAGAACTAGCACTCATATAACTCAATGTTACTTAAGAAATTATAATTAATTCATAATTTAATGTTACTAAGGGTAATGTATTTCAGTTTAGACACAAGGGATGCACATATAAGGATAAGCAATTGATCTTTATTGATCGTATTAATCCCAATATGAAGAACTATCACTAATATAATGTTACTTGCTTGATAGTCATTAATTCATAATTTAATCTTACTTAGAGAAATGTATTATCAGTTTGATTACAAAGAACACACAAAAGAGGGTTATCAAGTTACTTTTTTACCATGGTATTACTCTTAAAATAATACTTAAAATATACCTAATATATAATGGCTTTCGTTCTGGAGAACTAACTTACTGTAACTTACTGTTACATATATTATTGGTCATTAATTCGTAATTTAATCTTACTTAGAGAAATGTATTTTCAGTTTGATTACAAGGAACACACAAACGAGGGTTATCACGTTTCTTTTTTACCATGGTATTACTCCTAAAAATAATACTTAAAATATACCTAATATATAATGGCTTTCGTTCTGGAGAACTAACTGATGTGACTTACCGTTACTTACATTATTGGTCATTAACTCGTAATTTAGTGGAGCAGACTTTCTAGTACTTAGAGTACTGTACTTGTATTTTCAACTCAATTTTTGAGTTGAAAACACAAGTACAGTACTCTAAGTACTTTCATATCAAAAGAGCAGAGAGAGCTTTCTGCTCTTTTGATATGAAAAACCTTTTTTGATGAATTTGGTAGCATTTAAGTAACTTTAAGCTCTGAAAATGGCAGTCAAACATTTTCTACCACGTGCCATTTCATCACATCTAAAGTTCAGACAAACTAAAGTCACGAAAAGGTAGGTAGGTATCTTAACTAACGAGCGACAAAATGGGCTATTGGTGACTGTCCGGGATCAAATGAGAAGGGAAAGATCCTATGACAACACCAAGTAATTTTGAACCATGGTCAGATGACGAGGCAACACCTGAGCTGGCACCCCACTCTACAAATTTCCACACCACGCCAACGTGAGGACATTTGAGGCCACGACAGATTTAAAGTGCACCAGCCCCCTTTGTACACGACGGTCTTTTGGTTGGATTCGAACTCGCAACCCTCCGGTTGCTAATCCTTTACTCTTCCAACCGGGCTACCACAGCCCCAAGTCAGGTGCGGACATCCTTTGTCTACACGTTACTATATTTATCTTCTGGGTGTTTCTGCTAGTTCTGAATTAACAAGACAAAATAGTTAAATGGTTTTTGTAACGCTCTATATTTCATGAATGTCCCATACTCTTCCAATTTTAAAGACATAGTCACTTTAAAATCTGGTATACATCATCCAAACATATAAAATACAATGTTCATAACAGGATGATGGATTTTTGCAGACTTTAAAATATTGTGTATGCATTTTGGTAAGCAGGTTAGTCGGTTTATAAAAACTTTTCATGTTTCGTCTGAGTAGGACAGTCGAGAAAATGTCAACACTCAAGAAAAGTAATGACCAATTAGAAAATCCCTTCATCCTGGCAAAAAATTTCCCATAAACTCCACGTCAGCGTAAAGGAAATTCTTTCTGGATCTAATAAAGCAGCCTATGAAGGCATTGTCAGAAGTTGATAATCGTATTAAATACTTAAGTGAGTTTTCTCACTTATCAGAAGACAAGCTGATTTTTGCGTCTGGGCATGCATAAAAGTGGTGTTAGCTAAAAGCTTTTCACTTGTATTGAATGAAATTAAAAAGGATGCTGGTATCGCCTTAAAAATTGCATTACTAAGTTTTTAAGGCATTAAGGATCCTGAATATGCGGCCATAGTTGTAAATAGTTATAAATTCAAGGCTCTAGAAGAACGGTATATGAACAGATTAATTGTATTAAATTTTTAAAACATTAAGGATACTGAATATGCTGCCATAGTTGTAAATAATTGTAGAAATTCAAGACCCTAGAACAGTGGTTCTCAAAGGGTGTGCCCAGGAGAACCTAGGTGACATGCCTAGGTGCGCCCTATGAAATCCCAGATAGATATGTGTTGGGTTATTATTAAAATAATTTTAGTTACATAATTAAATACAATACATTATAATTATATCTTCATTTCAGCATTAAAATGTTCTTTTTGGGAGATCATTATTATTTTGTTAAGAGCGGGGGAAATATGCAGTGCAGCAAAGAACAGTAGCAAAAGGTTTCATGCATGTAGTAAACTTGTTCACTTGTTCAAGTTGTACTGATGCATGCGCAGGCGCAGCTTCTCAAGCTGGCGCTTAATGGCTGCACTCCGCTGCAGTGTAGCAGCCGCGTTAGTGGTAATATGTTGTGGAAGTGTTGTGATTAATAGTGCAACGTGTTTTCGTGGCATATTTTCGACTCGCAGTTTATAATAACACAGTAAATACATCCATACAAAATGGATAGATTTATAAAAACAAAACGTAGCAATGATGAATGTGATTGCGGATGTGAGCACAGCTTAAGTGTAAGAAACAGTTCCAGCAAGCGAACGAACCAAAGCGCGGCCAGCTCGCAAATACGACGAAGTTATTTAGGCTTTGGTTTCTATTGGACTGGAAGCGTTGATGATCCTTTGCCGCTATGTTAAGTATGTGGATTTAAAATTTCAAATGAATCATTGGTTCCGAGTAAACTGAGCAAGCATTTTAAAACCAAGTACTCTCATTTACAAAGCAAAGCTATAAGTTATTTTAAAAGATTGTTAGAACAGCAGACAAAAGCGGCATACTCTTTCAAAAGTGTAATGACGGTTTCAGAAAAAGCTCAAATTGCTTCTTACGAGGTTTCTGAACTGATAGCGCAAAATATGAAAGCTCGTATTATAGGCGAGTCACTCATTCTGCCTGCGTGTCAAAAGATTGTGAAAACATTGCTGGGAAATGAAGCAGCAAAAGAAATAAGTAAGATCCTCTGTCCAACGAAACAGTCCAGACGTATTTTAGATATGTCATCTAATATCGAGAAAAATGTTTGCAGTAAAAAACTTCAGTGTTCAGAATTTGCATTACAAATAGATGAGTCAACAGACGATGCCAACAAAGCGCAACTCTTAGCATTTATTCGTTTTATTGGTGAAGGTATAATTGTAAATCAGTTTCTTTTCTGCAAAGAATTAAGTGTGACTACAAAGGGTGTTGACGTTTTCAACCTTTTGGTAAATAATACCAGCATAAATGATATTTCTCCTATAATAATTGAACATTTGACAATTTTGGAAGATAAATTGAATTATTATTTTCACCACTTTACCCTGAACACTACGCTTGGATTCGAAATCCATTCATAGACATTTCAGATGATGCTGGTTTAACATTAAGAACTGGCTGCAATATCCACCGATGGTGGATTGAAGATTAAATATAAGGAATTGTCTCTTGAAAAATTTTGAATTTCATTCAGAGAAGAATATCAGTCAATATCTAAAAAAGCTTTGACCATTTTACTGCAATTTTCAACATCATATTTTTGCGAATTAGGATTTTCCACACTCACCATCATCAAGTGCAAAAAGAGATCAAGTCTTTAGTCTATTGATGAGTAAATGAGAGTTTGCTTATCATACATACGCCCCAACATTGAAGAAATCGCTAAGACACGTCAGACTCATGTTTCTCATAGGCTGAAATTAAATGTTGAATAAAGGTACGTTTCATTTTCCAGTTATTTCTGTATTTCTTTGCTTTTTGCATCTTATTGATTAGCATTTTGTGTATAGTGCGCCTACGATTTTCGTAGGACTTCAAGTGTGCCACGACTTCAAAAAGTGTGAGAACCACTGCCCTAGAAGAACGGTATATGAACAGATGAATTGTATTAAGTTTTTAAGACATTAAGGATCCTGAATATGTGGCCATAGTTGTAAGTAAAATGAGCATTGCTATTGAGAGGATCTTCATATAGGGTAACCGACAAATCATCTAGTAGTCACGTGACTGCTCTAAACAATCGACTGGGTTGGTAAGTTTGGCATTTTATCACACATCGTATTAAAGTGTTGGTGTGTGGATGCGCATTTCTATAGTGTAGTGGCAAACGTGGTGAAACTGAAAAAGTCTACTACTATGTCGCTCTGACCAATCAGATGATGTAGCAATGGATGGTCGGCATATCTCGGGCCGTGATCCAATCAAATAATGTAGCAATGGATGGTTGGCTTCTCTCGTACCGTGTTCCAATCAAATGATGAAGCAATGAATGGTCGGCATCTTTCGTACTGCGGTCCAATCAAATGATAAAGTAATGGATGGTCGGCATCTCTAGCACCATGGTCCAATCAAATGATGGATCAGTGGATGGTCGGCATCTCTCGCACCGTGGTCCAATCAAATGATGAAGCAATGGATGGTCGGCATTTTACGCACCATGGTCCAATCAAATGATGAAACAATGGATGGTCGGCATCTCTCGCACCGTGGTCCAATCATATTATGAAGAATTGGATGGTCGGAATCTCTAGTACCGTGGTCCAATCAAATGATGAAGCAATGGATGGTCGGCATCTCTAGCACCATGGTCCAATCAAATGATAAAGTAATGGATGGTCGGCATCTCTAGCACCATGGTCCAATCAAATGATGGATCAGTGGATGGTCGGCATCTCTCGTACCGTGGTCCAATCAAATGATGAAGCAATGGATGGTCGGCATCTTTCGTACCATGGTCTCCAATCAAATGATGAAGCAATGGATGGTTGGCTTCTCTCGTACCGTGGACCAATCAGATGATAAAAGTTCATTTCCACTCGGCAGACGAAAGAGTAGTCTAAGGGTCACGTTACTACTAGTCTTGGCCACATGATCCGGGGCAGATAAAAAGATTACTATTGCTCACTCTACTTTCATATTTCCTCTATGGGGCAAACCCTACTTAGTCACTTTACGAGTTGAAATTGACTGAGATTATATTAACAGTTATAACTGTTTGGTCATATGATTTACTGCAGTTTTAATTTTGTCAAAAATTTTAAGCTTACAATGGGCTACTCTTTTGACGTGAATACGTCTTTAAAATCGGTATGGAAGTCATCGGCAGAAACTTGCGCGTCACGAAAAGTGCTGATA
Organism: Meta bourneti; assembly: GCA_933210815.1. Classification (NCBI taxonomy): domain Eukaryota; kingdom Metazoa; phylum Arthropoda; class Arachnida; order Araneae; family Tetragnathidae; genus Meta; species Meta bourneti. Next base: position 91,812,815 of record OW119933.1, read on the forward strand.
CCTCAAAGCCCCATAACTCCTGAGAAAATCATCCTATGGGGTTAAATGACCTACCAATCGTGTAGAGGAGGGTGGGCCGCTTCGACCAGATCCACCACTAATCCACTCCCCCTCTGACCTTTGTACCGCGTGGTGGGGGAAATGAGTCACATTTTGGGCATAGGCTGGCCTGTTTAACCGCTGTAAATTCAGTTCTAATCGACGAATCGTGGCGAGTGCGTGCTTAAATTGAAGAGAACGACGAGTCTACAATTTCATTTGACTAGTTAACAGTCTAAATCATTTGTGTGAAAATTGTGTGCAGTGGAAAGTGACGATTTGTCGAAGATTTCACCATGAAGTCAATCTATCACACTAAATTTCAATTGCGGCATAGGAAACGTAAACCGGTTGGAAAAGCAGTTCAAGACGAACAAACTGATACCAAGAAGTCTAAACCTATGACAAGTGTGGAGAGATCTAGAGCTTACCGAAGACGCAAGAAGGAGCAGGCCTAGCAGGCGCGCGTACGCGGTGACATCGCTGGACCATCTAACGAGCTGCCACCGGCTGAGCCTATGAACATTGAACCATGCTTGGAATCACCACCATCAACCTTACCTTTGTCAGGAACATCAGAATCGACACCATTCCGTTTGTCTCGTACTTTAACTACACAGACCCATCATCCATAAGGTCGCAATTGAATCTAAGCACTGCTCACACTCTAACACCACTGTTATGTATCCACCCAAACTGGCTAAATATGTAAATGTCAAGCACCCACTTACCAGGTATTCCGTCCAAAAGTATTCACGAACCAAACCTTACGTTACAGTGGAGACTGCCTACCCGCTGTTTTTTGAGAAATATTTTTACATTTCCTTCTCTAATCTTTTATTCCTTTGGCTTTCATCTTACGTCATATTCTCTCGCATAATTGGTTTTTCTACTCTTTAATAATTCCGAAAAGAATTCAAGTAAATCCCCTTCCATCAGCATCCAACTATAAAAATGAAATTTTCTAGTTGGATCTAATTTTCTAGTCCCTTCAATTTCCTTGGCACAGAAATTTTTTAAATAATATATTTCACACAGGTAATAAAAATTATTTCCGTGGACAGCGATAGCCCTGTTGGTAGAGTCGCAGATTAGCAACTGGAGGGTTGCAAGTTCGAAACTCGATCCAACCATAGACCGCCATGTTCGGAGGGAAGGTGCACGTTAAATCTATAGCAGCCCCAAATATCCTCACGTTGGCGTGGAAATTTGGAGAGCGGGGTGCCAGCTCAGGTGTGGACCCCGTCATCTGACCGTGGCTCAGAATTACGAGGTGCCCTCGTATCTCGGATTGAGGTGTTAAGTCAATTACCACAAAATACTTCTCTCAGTCTTAAGCAGGCAAAAAATCGGGTAATTAAAAATGGTAGGTAGTCAATTAACGTCGCAATGATGCAACGCAACGGGCTATTGGTGACGGTCCGAGATCAGTCCCGAAGGGAAATATCCAAAGACAACACCTCGTAATTTGAACCATGGTCAGATACCGCGAACAACACCTGAGCTGGTACCCTACTCTCCAAACTTCCACACCACTCCAACCTGAGGACATTTGAGGCCACGACAGATTTAACGTGCAGCAGCCCCCTTGTACACGACGTTCTTTGGTTGGATTCGAACTCGCAACCCTCCGGTTGCTAATCCGTTTCTCTTCCAACCGGGCTACTATGGCCCAGCTATAAATGGAGTAATCATATTTCTCTGGAAACGTAAAGTGTTATCTAAATTTGTTTTAAATCGTTTTCTCATATTTATTATTATTTAAAATTATTATTTTTGGAGAAAATTGGACCGCGGTAGTCCGGTTGGAAGAGTAACGGACTAGCAACAGGAGGGTTGTGAGTTCAAATCCAGCCAAAGACCGTCGTGTATAAAGGGGAGTGCACGTTAAATCTGTCGAGGACTCAAATGTCCTCACGTTGGTGTGGTGTGGAAGTTTGGAGAGTGGGCTGCCAGCTCAGGTGTTGCCTCGTCATCTGACCGTGGTTCAAAATTGCGTGGTGTTGTCCTCGATCTTTCCCTTTGGGATTGATCCCGGACCGTCACCAATAGCCCGTTGTGTTGCTCCAGGGTGACGTTAATTAAAGTTACCCAATACCAATTTGAAGAAAATTATTTTTTTTTTAATCTTCGTTTAGTCAATCTTAACAACTGAAGAAAAATTACCTGTTGTTTGTTTTTATTTATTACAGTTCAGCACGAAGAAGTTGCGATGAAAATTAGTCAATTTAACCCTCTTGGTGGTTGTCTCGACGAGATATCTCGTCATTAGCAAAATTGACCAGGTCTTGATGGACGAGATATCAATTCCTAAGAAAAAGTGACCAGATCTTGATCTCGTCATCATCAAAAATCGATAAGAAACCTCGTCATTAGAAAATATTGATAAGATCTTTATTGACAAGATATCTCGTCGAAATCATTTGGAGGGTTAACTCTTATGAACAATATGAGAAGATTACATCGAAGATAAGTACGAACTAAAGTAATCTACAGAAGGATCATCTTTTCAAGAAAGCTTGTTTCGGTAATGTACAATTTTAGTGAATGCACTCAAATAAATTTCTAATTTAATTAAGTAATTAATAATTAGTAAAGAATTATTATTTAACGTAAAACTAACCACCTTTAATGATTTTGAGTTTAGTTAGGTTAGGTTTCCTCATTTCTGCTTCGTATACCTGACCAAATCAAAAATCAGATTTAACATTCAAGTGAACCCAGAAAGAAAGGTATCCTATCTGATACATTTATATTATCTCTAAACCCTTACTGTTCTCATTGTCCATTCTATGATGGGTTTCGATCTTAATACCCCAAAAGCAAACCCAAATCATTTTTCAAAATATTTTTCATATTCCTCTAGTTTCTGCTTCCGTGGGTCAGTACTTATACATGACCAAACAAAAAATCATATTTAACATTCACGTAAAAGCAGAAATAAAAATAACGCCCTCCATCTGATACATTTATAACTCCTAAAAACTACACTCCTTCCATTGTCCTCTCTGGTGAATTTTGATATTAATACCCAAAACAAACGCAAAATAATTTTTAATATCGTCTATTTTCATTTACATTCTACTCTATTTTGCTTCCGTAGTTGAGTGCTCATACATGACCAAACCAAAAATCATATTTAACATTCACATAAAAGCAGAAATAAAAATAATGCCCTCCATCTGATGTATTTAGATTACCTCCTAAAAGCTACACTCCTTCCATTGTCCCTTCTCTGATGAATTTCGACCTTAATACCAAAACAAACCCAAAAATATTTTTCATTTTTTTTCTTTTATATTCTACTCATTTCTAATTCGACCAAACTAGTTTCTATATGTGATGTGAACACACCTGCGAAACGAAAATTAGATTTAACATTCACGTGAAACCAGAAATAAAAGTATTGTCCTCCATCTGATATATTTATATTAACTCTGTAACCCTACTCCTCTAATTGTCCTTTCTTTGATGCATTTCGATCTTAATACCCAAAAAACAAACCCCAAAACATTTTTCAGAACATTTTTTATATTCCTCTCGTTTCTGCTTCCGTGACTAATAGTAGAGACATCTCATGAAAATTTAATGTTTCACTGTGGTTTGGTCCTTTTTAAAAATCCGAATTCCACCGAAACGTGGAGGCGAAATAAGCAGGTTATAGAATACGAATTAGATTTGAAAGAAAAGAAAATATAGCTTTAAGTTCGTTTTGTGTCTGGACCTTAGAATTTGGAGGTTTAAACACATAAAAAGGGGAATTCCATACATAAAACAACAAATGCTCTTTCGCCGGAGTGTTTTTCGGATCGAACCATTATTCACCTTTCACAATCAAATATTTTACCTGCTTTCGTCTTGCCATTAATAATTTTTAATCGATTGAACTTTTGTGTTTGTGAGATATTTTAGAAGGTAATAAATATGTTTCTGGTTGTTTTGGGATGTGATGCGGTAGACGGAAAGAAATGGGAATGGAAACTTTTGGTGTTGGATTGTATCATATTCAGATATAGTGGCGGAATGAATCAGATTGCGATGGATACTTTTAGTCCATAGCAGTTCCAAATTTCTTTCGTAAGTTAACTTATTAAGGTTACTTATGCGCTTTTGTTATGGTATTACATCATATTCAGATACAGAAGTGGAGTCAGATTTCGATTTCTTTTCGTCTATATAATCCCAAATTTTTTTCTAAAGTTAATTCGTTAATCATGTAGTGGGGGAACTTAAACTACTATCCTTGTGGAATTGTATGATATTCAGATACAGTTGCCGAATAAGATTGCGATGGGTACTTTTAGTCCATATCAAAATTTCAAATTTCTTTCCTAAATTAATTCATTAAAGCTACTGATCCGCATTTGTTATGGGATTATATCATATTCTGATGAAGTGGAGTCAGATTGCAATGAATTCTTTTCGTTCATATAAATCCCAAATTTAGTTCTTAAGTTAATTCGTTAAGTACGAAGTTAGCCACTTTTATTGTGGTATGATGATGAAAATGCGGTTACTGTCAATTGTAAACGATAATGTGCTATGTTGCAAACTTCACTTCTGTCTGAAATTGATGGACAAAAGGCTTCAACACATTTACTTTTAATAAGATGAAGCAGTATCTAATACAGCTCGTTCAACAATGCGAATAACTGTGTGTACCAATATTTTTCTCAATTTATGAATAGTAAGCTAAATTTTCCAACAGCTAAAAATACTTCGATTAGTAAGTTCCAAACAACTTTGTTTAACCATATAAATATACATGAATTGGGAAAAGAAAATTCATTACAAATTTTACGGAAAACTTGCTATGAACTTTCCATTTAATCAGATGGTTAAAATTGTTTTCCAAAGCTAGAAATTTAATTCGTAGATAAATGTTAGTGAAACTAAGGAAGAGGCCTGCCTCGTCATTAGCAAAGCTGACCAAAGTTGATGAACGAGATATCTCCTTAGAAAAAACTGACCTGATCTCTATCTCGTCATCACACACACACATCGAAAAATGGTAATATCTTCATTCGGAATTTCATAGGCATTCATTATGATGAGATATCTCGTCATTAATAAAATTGTTCAAATCTTGATATACGAGATACCTCGACATTAGGAAAAAACTGACCAGATCTTGATCTCGTTATTATCAAAAATCATCAATATCTTGCCACTAGCAAAATTGTTCCGATCTTGATAGACGACATGTCTCTTCATTAGGAAAAACTGACCAGATCTTGATCCCATCATCATCAGAAAATCGTCAATATCTTTTCTTTAGCAAAATTGTTCACATCTTGATCTTGTCATTAAAAAATCGTTAATATCTAATCCTTAGCAAAATTGTTCAGATCTTGATAGACGAGATGTCTCGTCATTAAGAAAAAATGAACAGATCTTGATCTTGTCATCAAAACATAGTCAATATCTTGTCGTTAGCAAAATTGTTCCGATCTTGATAGATGAGATGTCTCGTCATTGGGAAAAACTAACCAGATCTTGATCTCATCATCATCAGAAAATCGTCAATATCTTTTCTTTGGCAAAATTGTTCAAATCTTAATGGATGAGATATCCCATCTAAACCACTTGGAGGGATAGGGGTCCATGAATTATACTTTGTAACCACTGGTCTAGTTCGTCCGTCTGTAATAAACCTTTGTAAAGAGAATGTATCTTGTAGAACTCTGTACCACTATTCATCTGCATGTCTTGCAAAACCTAACTTTCTTCTCTCATGCAAATCCAACTCCCAAAGAGATTTTTTTCCCTTTTATTATGATTTTAATCTTCTCCTTTTCGATGAAGCCGGGAGATTTTTAAGTTTGGAGCCAATTTTAATAACTTTTACAAGCACTTGTGTCTCTCTTTTTGTTTTATGAGAGGGTAAGACAATTGCTGCGCAGATCATTTCCTCTTGCAGAAAGCTTTTGCTGAAGTCAGCGAAAATCATAAAGTTAGAGTTAAAAAGCTCGAACTCGAAGAACCTGAGGTATGAATAGTAATTTGGTGGTGGAGGGAACTCCGTAAATTGTTTTTAAAGGATCGGGATTAATTTTAAAGCCGATTTTTCTTGCCTGAAATAGAGCTGGTTCAGTTTTCTTTGCTTGGTATCTTTGATTTCCATTTCGTAATAAAAAACATCGAAAGAGATGTGATTTAATTTAAACTTTAGGAGATCAGTGGGAGATTTAAATATTTTTCGTAACAATTGTTTTAATAGGTGTAGCCGCAAAGCTTGTTTCTGGGGGTCTTGATGCGGATTAGAATTTGCATTCAAGAATTATTTCTGCGTTTTGGGTTTTTATTCGTTTGAATTATTTTCTCGGTGCGTTTAAGAATTGGAAGAGTTCAAAAATAATAATTTCGGATCGTTTCAGACTTAAATGTTTCAGAGTAATTGCTTTGAATAGATGAAACTTCAAAGGTTGAGTTGTAAGAAATCTGGAAAACGGTATATTAGATTAATTGCAGATGCTGTGAACTTAATGCTTTTTGCAAACAGTCAGCTTAATATTTACATATTTTCTTTAACCTCTTTTGAACCAAATTTTTTATATAGCTCTATTTGTATTACACCTCTGAGGGGCTCACATGCAAAGTGTTATCTTGTAACCTGCAGTCTTCCCTGCATTACTTCTAACCAATTTTGACCTTATTAATAAATAGAATCTTTCCAAAGGATTCTATACTAAGGAAAAGACGAATATGATGCATCCAAAGGATTCTATTATAAGGTAGGAGCAATTTAATCTTCCCAAATAATTCTATTCAAAAGAAATTACCAATGAAATCTTTCCAAAGGATTCTGCTCTAAGGAAAGGAAGAATTGAATCTTAACAAATGATTATATCCTTAAGAAAGGAGCAAAAGAATATTTTCAAGGGATTCTATTCTAAGTAAAAGACAAATATGGTATATCCAAAGGATTCTATTGTAAGCAAAAGACGAATAGGATATATCCAAAAGATTCTATTATAAAGAAAGGAGCAATTGAATCTTTCCAAAGGATTCTATTCCAAAGAAATTAGTAATGGAAACTTTCCTTAGGATTCTGTTCTAAAGAAAGGAGCAATTGAATTCATCCAAGGAATTATATTTCTAAACAAGGAGCAATAGAATATTTCTAAAGGATTCTATTCTAAGGAAAATGCACTAATATATTTCCAAAGGATTCTTTTCTGATTATAGGACAAATAAAATCTGCCCAGAAACTTTCATTCTACGAAAATTACCAACATGATGTTTCCAAAAGTTGAAAGAATCCATGAACTCTTTCAATCAATATATGTGGTTATTTACTCAATACTTATTACAACAAGTAGGGTAAAAACAACAATGCACTACTGGGAAATCTCTTGACGTTCAGAAGGTTAAAGTTTAATGACCAATTTCTACGATGATGAAAAAGATGAAATTTTGTAAAATCACACTGAAAGCCTTTTAACGTTTTTTCTCTAAAATCCGTGTCAATCCGAATCAATCTGAATTCAGCAAAAATTGACGAAGAAATATTCGAGAAAGCTGCTTCTGTAAGAAACAGCTTCGTCTTAAAAACCTTTCACGCTATCTGAATGCACAGCGTCCATCTTCATTGCACGCGAATCTACGTTAGTCACTTTCTACTGGATTCAAACTGATTCGGACTGATTAGAATTCTTTTACTGTGAAGTGTCCTTTAATCCTCATAAATTTGCAATTAGCGACACATAATACAACGAGCCATCATGCAGCTTGGCAAGTGCAAGAACACATTGAAGAGTGAACTATTGATCGCATTAATACTCCGGACCTTGATCCCATCTGTTATGTGTTTCTATTTAGATGGTTTCATTCCCAACCCTTTGAATTCTGCAAATTCTTAGAAGTACGTTGATTCATTGGCTGCATCAGTAAGGATTTTTTGGAAATAAACTGCAGTGAATTTGACAGCTGTCTGAATCCACAGAGTCCAGATTCATAGCACGAGTCCTCATGCAGCTTAGCAAGTGCAAGAATACATTGAAGAGTGAACTATTGATCGCTTGAAGCAACCAGCACACTCCCCTGACCTTGACCCCATCTGTTACATGCCTCTAATTAGACGGTTTCATTCCCGACCCTTTGAATTCTGCAAGCTCTTAGAACTACGTTGCCACCTAGACTGCATCAGTAACAGCATGGAACATCGCTTTTGGTTCTGCATTGAATTGTCATTCTGAAACTTCGATGGCCTTTCTTTCAGGAGTATTCTCTCTACCTACTACTGCTTGTGAACTTTAAATCTACTTTTTACATTTTTTCAAAACTGCGCATTCCTTTGAAGTAAACTGTAATGAATTTGACCAGCTGAACCCGAATACAAATATAAAACTCTCTCGAAACCTACGCAAAGTTTCCTTTTATGAATTAAATAACCGTTGCGTTGCTCCGATGCGACGTGAATTCAACTACCTACTTCTATGAATCAAATTTTGACAATATTGATTAGATTGGCGATAAATTCGTTTTCACACCTACGCAAGGAAATTTCCCGATTTTCTTCCTTCTAGAAGAGTAGTGGAGTTAATTTATTTGAGTTGCGATGCGTGAGCGCAAATAAAAGTTCTGCCTTCATTTTCTTCTCGAATTCTTCACATGTACGAATGGCACCATATCCCTTAGGCATATTAACTAATTTCACAAGTTCTAATTCCAATTTCACTAATGAAATCATTTTAATTTAAGATAATTGAAAAAGTCTTAAAATATTCGTGGATCTTAATTCTAAGAATTTCAAGTCTTTTTCAGTTATCTCGAATCGAAATTTCCTCTTTTTGCCTGAAGTGTAGCCAGAACTCTTTTGCTGAACTATATTTGAGGCGTAAAACGCAATGCAGAAAGCACTTGGAAGTTCCAGCATAAAACTCTTGCACAAAAAAGGAGTTTTATTTGTTTTGAAGCAACTAATCATCATATTAATTTTCTGTTTTAATGCCCGTCCGTCTAAAATCAAGACCTTGATTCAATTAACATAATTGTGGGGATGCAAAACTGAATCTGATTTAAAATCACGCCGCATAACCGGATTCCTCTCTGAAATTAAGAAGTTTGAATGGGTTTTTTGGGTCGAGGAAAAAATGTTTTAATCAAATTTCATTATTTCACTAATTTTATTCATTGGAGCTTACACTAACTCGTTTAGAGATGTTTAATTTGTTTTAAGAAAATAATTCAATTAGTTTTCGATCGATTGTTTTAAGTTGTTTTGCAGGTAAATCTCATCGTGCAGTGAACTTTTTTTCATTTGAGGATGAAGAAACTTAATTGTTATGGTAAGTACCTAATAGTAAACTTAATTTATACTATATTATTTTTTATGTATTGCCTTTGATTTATTCCATCTTGCCTGTATGTGTTCCTTTTAAGTATATGTCTTTGTTTAAATCAATTATTTTTTATTTCTTATAATTTATCCTTTAATCAACGATATATTAGCATTTTCTTAAAGAAAAATCCAATTTAAAACTCACTTTTTATCGTTTAGAATATTTTTCCATCTCACATTAAATGCTTTTTATTTGTATAATTATGCCGAGTGAAAAATGTCGTGAAAGGAAAAATAGATGGATTGGGGGACAGTGCTGTCGGATGAAAACAGAAAAAGATCGTTTGGGTAACTCGCGAGCCCAACCCCGTGTTCACTAAAGACAGTAAACTCCATGGTAAAGAAAAGATCTCTAGAGTAACTTGGGTTCTCATCATGGGTCCCTCATTGCGTCATCTCTTCCAAATTGCGATCCTCATCATCTCTTCCAAATTACGGACCTCGTCATCTCTTCCAAACTACGGACCTCGTCATCTCTCCAAAACTACGGACCTCGCCATCTCTTCCAAATTACGGACCTCATCATCTCTTCCAAATTACGGACCTCGTCATCTCTTCCAAATTACGGACCTCGTCATCTCTTCAGAACTGCGGACCTCGTCACCTCTTCGAAACTACGGACCTTGTCACCTCTTCAAAACTACGGACCTCGTCCAAGAAGCCCGTACACACTTAAAGATGTGCCCTGAAGACTTATATAAATGGATTCAATATAATGAGTCACGAGATTTACAGCTGTATCCAAAACAGCACTTTCCTCGTCTGACTCAAATTTACAGTAGAACCTTGGTTATCCGAGCTCCGATTAAGAGAGATTCCGTATTATCTGAACCGAATTTGATATCGATTTTTGAAGCTTTAAATAAAGCTTCGAGGGCAAGTGTGCGTACTTCGTCCAAAGAGGTGAGAAAGTGCTGTTAAACAGAAAACCGTTAAACCTCCTGGTGGTTGTCTCGACTAGGTATTTCGCCATTAGAAAAACTGGCCAGACCTTGATGGATGAGATATCTCGTCCTTAGAAAAAGAGACTGACCAGATCTTGATGGACGAGATACCTCGTAGAAACCACTTGGAGGGTTAAGAACATTCCAAGGTAGGTATGTGATCGAATTCGCGTCGCTCTAGAGCAACACAACGGGATTTGGCGACGGACCGGGATCAGTCCCGAGGAGAAAGGACAGCACCTCGAAATTTTGAAGTGACGAGGTCCGTAGTTTTGAAGAGGTGACGAGGTCCGCAGTTCTGAAGAGGTGACGAGGTTCGTAGTTTTGAAGAGGTTACGAAGTCCGCAGTTCTGAAGAGATGACGAGGTCCGTAGTTTTGGAGAGATGACGAGGTCCGTAGTTTGGAATAGATGACGAGGTCCGTAATTTGGAAGAGATGACAAGGATCGCAATTTGGAAGAGATGTCGATGAATAAGATGGCGAGGTCAAGTCAACACCTGAACTGGCTCCCCAATCTCCAGACTTTTCAAGGCAGTTTAAGAGGTACGTAACTCACGTCCGGGTTTATTGTAAAATTTCACAATGAAAACATACTCTGACACAAATCTGAGTATATATTATTCTTAGGAATAGCTTCATGAATCTTGCAGTAGCAGTAGCAGTACCGTTTAATACAATAATTTATTTTCTGTAATCCATATTTACTCTTTTGTATTATCCCGTCCGTATTATTCGAATTTCTGCTTACCAGAGATAGCTTCTGTCCACATCACCTCGGATAATTAAGATTATACTGTATATTTAAACTATTATTATAAAAATGAGACTAATATTCACTTGTTTCAAAAACAGTGTCTTTCGAAAATATCTGGCCAAATTGTAAAGGTAGAGGGGCCCAAAAAACACATTTTAATATATTTAAAAGTAAACTTTTTTAATTTAAAAACCATTTTTAAAATGAACAAACTTAGCAATCATCCTTTTCAGTTCGCAGCCCCATACATTAAATGCATATATGCGAGCTCCGAATTCGCTTAGCGATGAATGCCGTCGAAAATCCGAGCTGGGAATGACCCTTACGCCACAGGAACCATACTACTAAGCAACGCTCTCTACTGTCCAAACGCGGTGTTTCCGGACATACATTCTTTGACCAAAAATGTTTGTTTTGGGCCCCTTTACCACCCTTTACAATTTGGTAAGATATTTTCGAAATACTCTGCCCCAGATTAACTTCATATAGCATCTAATGCTTGAACACAGTCAGATTAGATAGTATATTTTCATGAATTTCTATAGTTTACAGATCTTTTAAAAATATATGTAAAATATTTTCATCCGTTGAAACATATTTCCTTACTGTATTATTTTTAACCAATTTTCTATGGTAAATTACTATACGCATTTCAAGATAGGGGTATTTTTTATATTCAATAACGTAATACACATTACCTCATTTGTCATATTTGGGTATGAGATAATATTGTGCATATTGTAGTGATTCTCTGAGTAGCGTGGTAGATTCATATCTACAGAGAACAGTCTAGCTTAAATAACAAACGATAATTTTATTTAAAACAATGTCTTGACTAATTAGAATCTATTTACACGACACTTTCACGCCTCTGCTAACTGGATGCGACAGGGTGTCGAAATCTCAGGACGTACGAAAGTCTCTGAGTTGGAGAAAGGTATCTCAACAGTCTCTAGATGAAACTCTACTCGTCGGGTGACGATTTCACCAGATCAGCACTGGATCCTCACTGGACGACAGGACAAGGCAGGTTCACTGCCGGACGAGAAGTCGGTACCGAACTCTCCGCAGGTCGTCGGCTCGGCACAATCAGGGATCGGCTCCACTGGGGTCGTCGGGTCAGTACAAGACAGCACGGCTCCGCTGGGGTCGTCGGATCAGTACAAGACAGCACGGCTCCGCTGGGGTCGTCGGATCAGTACAAGACAGCACGGCTCCGCTGGGGTCGTCGGATCGGCACAAGACAGGCACGGCTCCGCTGGGGTCGCTGGTTCAAGTCTCGAACGAGAAATAAGCAGGAACTCGAGATAGGCAGCCTACGCCAGGCTACAAGAACGCGTCCTCTCAGGGTGAGAGAACCGTCTTCCAAATTATTAAGAGCTCCTTAATGGGGTTGACCGCTCAAAGGGTCACTGAGCTAAGACGTTAGCTCGGGAAACAAACAAGACTCGAGATGGGTAGCCTACGCCGGCTACAAGAACGCGTCCTCTCAGGTTGAGAGAACCGTCTTCAAAAAATATATTTTCTCCCTAAGGAGTGACCGCTCGAAGGGTCGCTGAGTTAAGCCTCTCGAACGAGATCACAGGCAAGAACTCGAAATGGGCAGCCTACGCCAGGCTACAAGAACGCGTCCTCTCAGGTTGAGAGAACCGTCTTCAAGAAATGTATTTTCTCCCAAAGGAGTGACCGCTCGAAGGGTCGCTGAGTTAAGCCTCTCGAACGAGATCACCGGCAAGAACTCCCGATTCGACTCCCTACTTTTCCTTTTGAAACCTCCCAGCCTTTGTTCGCTGGTGGTTCCCGATTCGTTCGTTCTTGATTGGTTCTTACTTTTAATTGGTTCGTTTTTACTTTGCTCATTTTTGAGGTTGCTGATTCGGTAGAGACTCTCTGACGTAAAATGGGATCAGCTACTTAGCGCAGGTGGCTTGATTACCTAGCAGGTGGACTTAATCACCTGGCAGGTGCACTCCTAAACACCTGGGCTCTTTTACGGAACGAATCTCCTTTTGTCCTCTTCGATCCAAGTCCCGACCGTCTGGCGCCAGAGAGATGGAAATGTATTGTCCGGCTTTTTTACGACCTGTCGGCGGGTTTGCCTTTGGGAGGGATAATTGAGGGTCTGTCAATGAATCCTCACAACCCCTCCCCCCTAAGAAAGATTTTGTGGTATGGCAAAATCTATAAGGCAAGGGTTAGACATGGCAACTCGACACATCATTAGAGGCAACAATTTTAAGAATTTATATACAAAATTTTAACATGATTTCAACACTTAAATTTCAAGTTACATCTACTATTTACAATACTCTTACATCCTACTCTTGTGATACAATTATATTTTATCACATAAGTTCAATCAAATACTGGGGTTTATGTACAATTTAAATCGGTACTTTTGGTATTATTTAATTTTCCGACAGCATTCTGCTCAGACAATCTGCATGTTGGTTGTCCTTCCCAGCCCTATGGATGATCTGGTAATTGAAGGGCTGTAAAGCCAACGCCCACCTCATCAATCTCGGGTTATTCCCGGAGTTATTCTTTAAAAATACTAACGGATTGTGGTCCGTTTCAATAGTGAAGCGTTGTCCGTCCAAGTAATGCCGCAGCTTTTTAATTGCGTAAATAATGCCTGCGCATTCTTTTTCGGTAGTGCAGAATTTCTTTTCTGTGTCGGTAAACTTCCGGCTTAAATATAATATCGGGTGATCAACTTTATCTGGCCCTTTTTGTGCCATGATTACCCCGATTCCTTGGTTGGAAGCGTCAGTTTGGAGGATAAATTCCTTTGAGAAGTCTGGGGCGTACAACACCGGCTTCTCAGTGAGTTTCGTTTTCAGCTCTCGGAAAGCTGAGTCGCATTCCGTGGACCACTCTACCTCCTCCCTTCTATTCTTTCCTTTTAATGCCCTTGTTAATGGCTCGGCTATTATGGCATAATTTTGGATATACCGGGCGTAATATCCACTCAAACCTAAAAATTGTCTGATCTGTGTTTTATTCCTGGGTGTGGGGAAATCAACTACCGCTTGGATTTTCGCCTCAGTCGGAGTTCTACATCCACTCCCTACCATATGTCCCAAATATTTGACACTGCTCTGTGCGAACTTGCATTTGGCAGGTTTAATTGTTAATTTCGCATACGTGATTTTCTTAAGAACCACATCGAGATGTTTGATGTGTTCCTCCCAAGTTTGCGAAAATATAGCTACATCGTCTAAGTAGGGTACACAAAATTCATCTAACCCTTGTAAGAGTTGAGCCATGAATTTTGAGAAGCAATATGGCGCGTTTACTAGTCCGAACGGAAGAACTAGTGGTCTATATGACCCGAATGGAGTCACGAAAGCGGCCAATCTTTGTGCCTTAAGACTCAAGGGTATCTGCCAATATCCCTTGGTCAGATCTATGACCGTTATATATTTTGCGGCTGCCACTTGTTCGATTCGCTCGTCCATATTAGGCAGTGGATAATATTCCGTCCTAATGATGGAATTTAATCGACGATAATCGACACAAGGGCGAGGGTCACGTCCTGGACTCTCTACTAAAATCATAGGGGAAGTGTAATCGGACTCCCCGATCTCAATGATTTTTAAATCCAACATCCTCTTAATTTCTGACTTGAGGATTTCCGTTTGTCTAGGAGAGGTGCGGTAGGGTTTCGATCTAATGGGTTTGTCACTAATTAAATCGATATCATGTTCGATAAGATTCGTCCTACCGGGATCATTTGAAAATAATTGCCTATGGGATTTTAACAATTTCCCAAGTTCATTGATTTGATCCTGCGTGCATCGCTCTTCCAATTTACTGTTTTTCACTACCTCTCCGAAATCAAAAATATTCGGATCTGCGATAGGATACTGAATATCCAAATCCGATTCTACGGTGTCGTGAGAGAATACTTCGCTCATCAAAACATTTACGCTTTCCATCCGCTGGTGGTATGGCTTTAATAAGTTAATGTGGTACACTCGTACCTTCTCTACCTTCCCTGGCATCTTAACAACGTAATTGGTCTCCGAAAGCTGTTTCTCTATAGTTCCCGGACCAACCCATTTTACGGCGAATTTTGTTTGTTGGCAAGATGACAATACTAAGACGCGATCGCCTACTTTAAACTCGCGCTTCACCGATCCTTTGTCGTAGTACGACTTCCTTTTAACTTTTGCGTCCGTTTCGGTTGCGGTGGCTACCTGTTGACACCGTCGCAATCGATTTATCAACTGGAATACGTACTCCGTGACAATGTCTTCACATGGGGGACTTTGGCACCATTTGTCAAATAAAATGGATTCGGGCATTCTCAAATTCTTCCCGTAAATTAGCTCTGCGGGGCTAAAACCGGTTGACGCATGGGTGACGTTCCGCAAAGCCAAGAGAGCCGATGGAAGTACGTCCTCCCAATTTTCTTTTAGCTCCAGGCACATCGCTTTCAAAAGTCTCTTTAGGGTCCGGTGGAACCGTTCCACCGGGTTCGTTTGCGGATGATAGATCGAACTACGCACCACCTTAATCCCAAACCTCTCAAAGAAGGTAGTTGTGAGGTTGCTAGTGAAATACGTAGCATTGTCCAGTTGTAGTTCTTTGGGGAAACCTATTCTACTAAAGATAGCAAGCAAGGCATCAGTGACGGTTTCTGAGTTCACTGCTGATAAAGGAATAGCTTCCGGGTATTTGGAAGCAAGGCAAATAGCCGTCAGGAGATATTTGTTCCCTTTCGGTGATATTGGCAAGGGACCCACAATGTCTATATTCATCTTCGCGAACACTTCGGTGATCACGGGCACTAACTTAAGGGGCGCTCTCTTTTGTTCCGAGGATTTCCCGACTTTCTGACAAGCATCGCACGATTTCACATATTCCTCGATCTCCTTAATACACTGGGGCCAGAAATAATAGCGCAACAGCTTATCTTTAGTTTTCGTATTGCCCATGTGGGATCCGAACCCATCATGACAAAGGCTTAAAATTTTATTTTTATATATAGCGGGTATTAATAGCTGCCTCCGCTCTTCGCCTCGATGATCCTTAGACTGCCTAAAGAGTAGCTCTTTTTCAATCACGAACTCACTCGTTTTATTTTGCCTGACCTTATCCCAAATAGATTTGAGTTCGGGACAATTCTGCTGTTCCTTGGCAAAAGTTTCAGCGTGAATGCCTACTAATTCGATTTCCGAATTTTCCTGTAAGGGTGGTAACTCTATCCCCAAATTTTCGTCCTCTAGTTCATTTTCAGGTTCCGTTACCTCAAGTGGATCTATTTCTGTCTGGTTTTCCTCAACTACAGTCTGTTCAGGGCTCAGACGTTTGGTTTGACTCCTAGTCATAATCGCGTTTACCAGTTCTGGTTTTACTCTCTGCGATTCAATTAATTCCTGGGTGGAATTTCCTAAGAGGTAATGTCGCATTTCGACGGATTTACCTACAATTGCTGCCTTAGTTCTAATTACGCCGAGTTCTGGACTTTCGATTTTAATTCTTGCCAAAGGTAGGCACTTGAAGTGGTTGTCCAGAGGTTGCTTAACCCAAATGTGCTCGCCTGTAAAATCCTCAGGTTTCACCAAGTCTAGGGGTCCCAGGTCAATGGTTGTTCCTGAATCACGCAGCAATACCATGTCAACATCATTTATTTTGGCCTTGCTTAAATAAGGCTCAAATGAGGGAGCAAAATTTGCGCTCGTAGCAAGATTATTTAAGGGTTCCGCTACTTTCTTTAACTCGGGGCATTGAGGGCGTATATGACCAGGTAAGTTACAATTAAAACAAACGGGGCCACTACGTTTCTCAAATTCCCTTGTCCGCCATTCTGTGTTGGTTCCCTTACTTCCCGATCTCCAGTCCTTTCCGTGATTTTTCTCCCCCCCGAATTTCTTTCCCTGATTCGGCTTTTCAATAGGTTTTGGGCGGTCGAGAGCCCTTTTCTCCGGTAGTTTGGAGAACACCTGTTTCTTGACTCGACGGGTTGACTCGTACGCGTCTAGCTTCTCAGCCAATGCGCTCGGTTCGGTCAACTCGCCCCATTGATCAATAAAGTGGTCCTTTATGTCGGCCGGTACCCTTCTTTTCATTTGATCAGCGATCATCAGATTCTTAAGAGAATCAAAATCCTCAACTTGGATTCCGCTAAGCCACCCTTCTAGATAGCTTCTTAGTTCGAAGATCATGTCCTTCCATAAAGAGCCATTTTGTCTCTGATGCGTTTGAAATTTGCATCTAAAGGATTCTGCGCTAAGCTTGAATCTAGCGAGAAGTACGGACTTTACATGATCATAATCATCACTCAATTCCTCGGGTTCACGAATAATAATCTCCGCGATTTCAATCGGCAACAGACTAAGCAGCTGTGAGACCAATTCGTCATACTCGATTTTTAATTTTCTACTCTGGCGTTCAAAAAGAGTTAAGAACAAGGCCATATCTATTTTGTCAGCATCAAACTTTTGCATGACTGATTTAATGTTTTTAGACGGTTTCCCGCTATCATGGCTAGACGAACTTAAACTATTTACTTCTCCCGATTGTTGTAATCTTAGCTTCTCTAGTTCGAAAGCCCTTTCCGCAGCTAATTTTTCCTCTTCCTTAGCTAATTTTTCCTCTTCCTTAGCCAATTCCCTCTCTTCTCTAGCCTCGGCCAATTTCCTCTCTTCTATGATATTAACTATCATATCTTTAGCGCTCTCCTCGCTAAAATCATTGCATCCCTGTATTTTCCTTGCTAGATCGATGATTCGATCGTCGGAACCAAACTCAACATTAAACTCGTATGCTAATTTCTGCAAGTCTACCTTTTTCTGCTTAGTTAAAAACGCCATGGTTCTACACTAAATTTTCCCAGTGACACAATTACAAAATTCAATCACCAACTATTCTGAACTTCAATTTTCAAATAACAATACACACATAAAATAATAATACACAATGCAGTCAATTTCCTAAGCCTTAACTATTTTCCAGACTCATGCAATATTAAAATATTTTTACTTAAAATAATACACAATAATAATCTCTACTACAAGTTCACTAAATTTCATTCAACTTGACTAGGTAGTTCACAATTGCGTAGATACTTCACAATCTAAGTTAATTTAACTATGTGCTAAAGGTACCAGATCATCCACAGCCCTGGAACTTATTCGAGCAATTGCTAAACTGACAATTTCCAAATCTTCACTACAAATTTACTGCAATTATTAAATCCTAACGTTTCCGCGACTTTGCATACACTAGTAATCAGAATTTCTTTAGAATGGATTCCACAATTAAATCAATTTAAAAATTTAAACACTCTTCACAACAGTTTTTTTTCTCAACAATTTAAAACAATAATCTATTAAATTGCCTCTAAAGAAATGCCAAGCTTACCTTGTCTGACGACTGGCTCTGCTTTTGCGACAGGTCTCTGCTCTGCCTCTGTTGGGATGTCAGACGGGCGTTCGTTTTTTTTCCTTTCACTGGCACACTAACACTTTTTTCAACACTGGACAGGATGTCCTTCACGTTGTAGCAGTTCTGGATGGTTCTGCTTTTTCTCACTTCACAACTCTTCTTGAGTTTGCCTCTGGACTGGATGTCCTCACGTAATAAATCCTGGGTGGGCTTACTACGCAAAAGGTGTGGTTGCCAATTTTTTATTTAATGGCTAACAATCCCACCTGCTGCCACCAATAATTTAAGTAGACTGTAGTGATTCTCTGAGTAGCGTGGTAGATTCATATCTACAGAGAACAGTCTAGCTTAAATAACAAACGATAATTTTATTTAAAACAATGTCTTGACTAATTAGAATCTATTTACACGACACTTTCACGCCTCTGCTAACTGGATGCGACAGGGTGTCGAAATCTCAGGACGTACGAAAGTCTCTGAGTTGGAGAAAGGTATCTCAACAGTCTCTAGATGAAACTCTACTCGTCGGGTGACGATTTCACCAGATCAGCACTGGATCCTCACTGGACGACAGGACAAGGCAGGTTCACTGCCGGACGAGAAGTCGGTACCGAACTCTCCGCAGGTCGTCGGCTCGGCACAATCAGGGATCGGCTCCACTGGGGTCGTCGGGTCAGTACAAGACAGCACGGCTCCGCTGGGGTCGTCGGATCAGTACAAGACAGCACGGCTCCGCTGGGGTCGTCGGATCAGTACAAGACAGCACGGCTCCGCTGGGGTCGTCGGATCGGCACAAGACAGGCACGGCTCCGCTGGGGTCGCTGGTTCAAGTCTCGAACGAGAAATAAGCAGGAACTCGAGATAGGCAGCCTACGCCAGGCTACAAGAACGCGTCCTCTCAGGGTGAGAGAACCGTCTTCCAAATTATTAAGAGCTCCTTAATGGGGTTGACCGCTCAAAGGGTCACTGAGCTAAGACGTTAGCTCGGGAAACAAACAAGACTCGAGATGGGTAGCCTACGCCGGCTACAAGAACGCGTCCTCTCAGGTTGAGAGAACCGTCTTCAAAAAATATATTTTCTCCCTAAGGAGTGACCGCTCGAAGGGTCGCTGAGTTAAGCCTCTCGAACGAGATCACAGGCAAGAACTCGAAATGGGCAGCCTACGCCAGGCTACAAGAACGCGTCCTCTCAGGTTGAGAGAACCGTCTTCAAGAAATGTATTTTCTCCCAAAGGAGTGACCGCTCGAAGGGTCGCTGAGTTAAGCCTCTCGAACGAGATCACCGGCAAGAACTCCCGATTCGACTCCCTACTTTTCCTTTTGAAACCTCCCAGCCTTTGTTCGCTGGTGGTTCCCGATTCGTTCGTTCTTGATTGGTTCTTACTTTTAATTGGTTCGTTTTTACTTTGCTCATTTTTGAGGTTGCTGATTCGGTAGAGACTCTCTGACGTAAAATGGGATCAGCTACTTAGCGCAGGTGGCTTGATTACCTAGCAGGTGGACTTAATCACCTGGCAGGTGCACTCCTAAACACCTGGGCTCTTTTACGGAACGAATCTCCTTTTGTCCTCTTCGATCCAAGTCCCGACCGTCTGGCGCCAGAGAGATGGAAATGTATTGTCCGGCTTTTTTACGACCTGTCGGCGGGTTTGCCTTTGGGAGGGATAATTGAGGGTCTGTCAATGAATCCTCACAACCTATGTTCTCTGTGTGTGGATTATATATTCTTTTATAAATGAATCCCCTGTTATTTCGCCCGTAGTCACTTTTCACTTAAAGTTAAAGCTTTCGTTATATTCCCTGCTATATCATAACGTAACAAATGCTTCTCGGTAGACAACATTAGTTTCATTTGTACACAGAAATGCGTAATATATTATGTTATTCGATTAAAGATTCAGTGATGAAATAATTTCATGTTTTATATTTCTTAGTTTTAGATTTGAGGGGTAGTCTATTTTATTCTCGTTATACGTTTTGTTATTGTTGTGACTTGTATACTCAATATAGCGGTACTGCTGTCTTCACAGTAAATATTACGCTTCACTTAAAGCTAAGAGGAACTCAATCAAATAAAAATTCCGTCTATTATTATGAGGTCATTTTACGGTCTTGAATCATTACTCCAAGAAAAACACTAGAAAAAGTAATGCGATCTAAAGTTAAAGTAATTCCTGTACGACATCGATTATTTAAATAACTCTTAAGGATGTAAGTACCAGTGATAAGAGCTGTGAAAATTGAATCCTTTAAAATGCAACTTAACACCTCTTACATTAAAGTAGGTTTTTAAGTATTACGCTTAAAAACTAGTAAAACTATACCACTCGAGTGAATATATATACATAGTAAATATTATACTTTTATTTTTACGACAAAAAACGAAACGTAATTGAACCGAGTTCACATCGCTTTCAAAAGTCTCTTTAGGGTCCGGTGGAACCGTTCCACCGGGTTCGTTTGCGGATGATAGATCGAACTACGCACCACCTTAATCCCAAACCTCTCAAAGAAGGTAGTTGTGAGGTTGCTAGTGAAATACGTAGCATTGTCCAGTTGTAGTTCTTTGGGGAAACCTATTCTACTAAAGATAGCAAGCAAGGCATCAGTGACGGTTTCTGAGTTCACTGCTGATAAAGGAATAGCTTCCGGGTATTTGGAAGCAAGGCAAATAGCCGTCAGGAGATATTTGTTCCCTTTCGGTGATATTGGCAAGGGACCCACAATGTCTATATTCATCTTCGCGAACACTTCGGTGATCACGGGCACTAACTTAAGGGGCGCTCTCTTTTGTTCCGAGGATTTCCCGACTTTCTGACAAGCATCGCACGATTTCACATATTCCTCGATCTCCTTAATACACTGGGGCCAGAAATAATAGCGCAACAGCTTATCTTTAGTTTTCGTATTGCCCATGTGGGATCCGAACCCATCATGACAAAGGCTTAAAATTTTATTTTTATATATAGCGGGTATTAATAGCTGCCTCCGCTCTTCGCCTCGATGATCCTTAGACTGCCTAAAGAGTAGCTCTTTTTCAATCACGAACTCACTCGTTTTATTTTGCCTGACCTTATCCCAAATAGATTTGAGTTCGGGACAATTCTGCTGTTCCTTGGCAAAAGTTTCAGCGTGAATGCCTACTAATTCGATTTCCGAATTTTCCTGTAAGGGTGGTAACTCTATCCCCAAATTTTCGTCCTCTAGTTCATTTTCAGGTTCCGTTACCTCAAGTGGATCTATTTCTGTCTGGTTTTCCTCAACTACAGTCTGTTCAGGGCTCAGACGTTTGGTTTGACTCCTAGTCATAATCGCGTTTACCAGTTCTGGTTTTACTCTCTGCGATTCAATTAATTCCTGGGTGGAATTTCCTAAGAGGTAATGTCGCATTTCGACGGATTTACCTACAATTGCTGCCTTAGTTCTAATTACGCCGAGTTCTGGACTTTCGATTTTAATTCTTGCCAAAGGTAGGCACTTGAAGTGGTTGTCCAGAGGTTGCTTAACCCAAATGTGCTCGCCTGTAAAATCCTCAGGTTTCACCAAGTCTAGGGGTCCCAGGTCAATGGTTGTTCCTGAATCACGCAGCAATACCATGTCAACATCATTTATTTTGGCCTTGCTTAAATAAGGCTCAAATGAGGGAGCAAAATTTGCGCTCGTAGCAAGATTATTTAAGGGTTCCGCTACTTTCTTTAACTCGGGGCATTGAGGGCGTATATGACCAGGTAAGTTACAATTAAAACAAACGGGGCCACTACGTTTCTCAAATTCCCTTGTCCGCCATTCTGTGTTGGTTCCCTTACTTCCCGATCTCCAGTCCTTTCCGTGATTTTTCTCCCCCCCGAATTTCTTTCCCTGATTCGGCTTTTCAATAGGTTTTGGGCGGTCGAGAGCCCTTTTCTCCGGTAGTTTGGAGAACACCTGTTTCTTGACTCGACGGGTTGACTCGTACGCGTCTAGCTTCTCAGCCAATGCGCTCGGTTCGGTCAACTCGCCCCATTGATCAATAAAGTGGTCCTTTATGTCGGCCGGTACCCTTCTTTTCATTTGATCAGCGATCATCAGATTCTTAAGAGAATCAAAATCCTCAACTTGGATTCCGCTAAGCCACCCTTCTAGATAGCTTCTTAGTTCGAAGATCATGTCCTTCCATAAAGAGCCATTTTGTCTCTGATGCGTTTGAAATTTGCATCTAAAGGATTCTGCGCTAAGCTTGAATCTAGCGAGAAGTACGGACTTTACATGATCATAATCATCACTCAATTCCTCGGGTTCACGAATAATAATCTCCGCGATTTCAATCGGCAACAGACTAAGCAGCTGTGAGACCAATTCGTCATACTCGATTTTTAATTTTCTACTCTGGCGTTCAAAAAGAGTTAAGAACAAGGCCATATCTATTTTGTCAGCATCAAACTTTTGCATGACTGATTTAATGTTTTTAGACGGTTTCCCGCTATCATGGCTAGACGAACTTAAACTATTTACTTCTCCCGATTGTTGTAATCTTAGCTTCTCTAGTTCGAAAGCCCTTTCCGCAGCTAATTTTTCCTCTTCCTTAGCTAATTTTTCCTCTTCCTTAGCCAATTCCCTCTCTTCTCTAGCCTCGGCCAATTTCCTCTCTTCTATGATATTAACTATCATATCTTTAGCGCTCTCCTCGCTAAAATCATTGCATCCCTGTATTTTCCTTGCTAGATCGATGATTCGATCGTCGGAACCAAACTCAACATTAAACTCGTATGCTAATTTCTGCAAGTCTACCTTTTTCTGCTTAGTTAAAAACGCCATGGTTCTACACTAAATTTTCCCAGTGACACAATTACAAAATTCAATCACCAACTATTCTGAACTTCAATTTTCAAATAACAATACACACATAAAATAATAATACACAATGCAGTCAATTTCCTAAGCCTTAACTATTTTCCAGACTCATGCAATATTAAAATATTTTTACTTAAAATAATACACAATAATAATCTCTACTACAAGTTCACTAAATTTCATTCAACTTGACTAGGTAGTTCACAATTGCGTAGATACTTCACAATCTAAGTTAATTTAACTATGTGCTAAAGGTACCAGATCATCCACAGCCCTGGAACTTATTCGAGCAATTGCTAAACTGACAATTTCCAAATCTTCACTACAAATTTACTGCAATTATTAAATCCTAACGTTTCCGCGACTTTGCATACACTAGTAATCAGAATTTCTTTAGAATGGATTCCACAATTAAATCAATTTAAAAATTTAAACACTCTTCACAACAGTTTTTTTTCTCAACAATTTAAAACAATAATCTATTAAATTGCCTCTAAAGAAATGCCAAGCTTACCTTGTCTGACGACTGGCTCTGCTTTTGCGACAGGTCTCTGCTCTGCCTCTGTTGGGATGTCAGACGGGCGTTCGTTTTTTTTCCTTTCACTGGCACACTAACACTTTTTTCAACACTGGACAGGATGTCCTTCACGTTGTAGCAGTTCTGGATGGTTCTGCTTTTTCTCACTTCACAACTCTTCTTGAGTTTGCCTCTGGACTGGATGTCCTCACGTAATAAATCCTGGGTGGGCTTACTACGCAAAAGGTGTGGTTGCCAATTTTTTATTTAATGGCTAACAATCCCACCTGCTGCCACCAATAATTTAAGTAGACTGTAGTGATTCTCTGAGTAGCGTGGTAGATTCATATCTACAGAGAACAGTCTAGCTTAAATAACAAACGATAATTTTATTTAAAACAATGTCTTGACTAATTAGAATCTATTTACACGACACTTTCACGCCTCTGCTAACTGGATGCGACAGGGTGTCGAAATCTCAGGACGTACGAAAGTCTCTGAGTTGGAGAAAGGTATCTCAACAGTCTCTAGATGAAACTCTACTCGTCGGGTGACGATTTCACCAGATCAGCACTGGATCCTCACTGGACGACAGGACAAGGCAGGTTCACTGCCGGACGAGAAGTCGGTACCGAACTCTCCGCAGGTCGTCGGCTCGGCACAATCAGGGATCGGCTCCACTGGGGTCGTCGGGTCAGTACAAGACAGCACGGCTCCGCTGGGGTCGTCGGATCAGTACAAGACAGCACGGCTCCGCTGGGGTCGTCGGATCAGTACAAGACAGCACGGCTCCGCTGGGGTCGTCGGATCGGCACAAGACAGGCACGGCTCCGCTGGGGTCGCTGGTTCAAGTCTCGAACGAGAAATAAGCAGGAACTCGAGATAGGCAGCCTACGCCAGGCTACAAGAACGCGTCCTCTCAGGGTGAGAGAACCGTCTTCCAAATTATTAAGAGCTCCTTAATGGGGTTGACCGCTCAAAGGGTCACTGAGCTAAGACGTTAGCTCGGGAAACAAACAAGACTCGAGATGGGTAGCCTACGCCGGCTACAAGAACGCGTCCTCTCAGGTTGAGAGAACCGTCTTCAAAAAATATATTTTCTCCCTAAGGAGTGACCGCTCGAAGGGTCGCTGAGTTAAGCCTCTCGAACGAGATCACAGGCAAGAACTCGAAATGGGCAGCCTACGCCAGGCTACAAGAACGCGTCCTCTCAGGTTGAGAGAACCGTCTTCAAGAAATGTATTTTCTCCCAAAGGAGTGACCGCTCGAAGGGTCGCTGAGTTAAGCCTCTCGAACGAGATCACCGGCAAGAACTCCCGATTCGACTCCCTACTTTTCCTTTTGAAACCTCCCAGCCTTTGTTCGCTGGTGGTTCCCGATTCGTTCGTTCTTGATTGGTTCTTACTTTTAATTGGTTCGTTTTTACTTTGCTCATTTTTGAGGTTGCTGATTCGGTAGAGACTCTCTGACGTAAAATGGGATCAGCTACTTAGCGCAGGTGGCTTGATTACCTAGCAGGTGGACTTAATCACCTGGCAGGTGCACTCCTAAACACCTGGGCTCTTTTACGGAACGAATCTCCTTTTGTCCTCTTCGATCCAAGTCCCGACCGTCTGGCGCCAGAGAGATGGAAATGTATTGTCCGGCTTTTTTACGACCTGTCGGCGGGTTTGCCTTTGGGAGGGATAATTGAGGGTCTGTCAATGAATCCTCACAACCTATGTTCTCTGTGTGTGGATTATATATTCTTTTATAAATGAATCCCCTGTTATTTCGCCCGTAGTCACTTTTCACTTAAAGTTAAAGCTTTCGTTATATTCCCTGCTATATCATAACGTAACAAATGCTTCTCGGTAGACAACATTAGTTTCATTTGTACACAGAAATGCGTAATATATTATGTTATTCGATTAAAGATTCAGTGATGAAATAATTTCATGTTTTATATTTCTTAGTTTTAGATTTGAGGGGTAGTCTATTTTATTCTCGTTATACGTTTTGTTATTGTTGTGACTTGTATACTCAATATAGCGGTACTGCTGTCTTCACAGTAAATATTACGCTTCACTTAAAGCTAAGAGGAACTCAATCAAATAAAAATTCCGTCTATTATTATGAGGTCATTTTACGGTCTTGAATCATTACTCCAAGAAAAACACTAGAAAAAGTAATGCGATCTAAAGTTAAAGTAATTCCTGTACGACATCGATTATTTAAATAACTCTTAAGGATGTAAGTACCAGTGATAAGAGCTGTGAAAATTGAATCCTTTAAAATGCAACTTAACACCTCTTACATTAAAGTAGGTTTTTAAGTATTACGCTTAAAAACTAGTAAAACTATACCACTCGAGTGAATATATATACATAGTAAATATTATACTTTTATTTTTACGACAAAAAACGAAACGTAATTGAACCGAGTTCAATCTATTATTACGAGCTATTTTTTGTGGTCTGAAGTAATTGATCAAAGAAAAACACTGGAGAATAAAATGCAATTTAAAGCTTTATTAATTCCTGTTCAACATTGATCATTTAAAAATAACTCTTCAGTTTAAAGTGCCAGTGGTAACTTGAGAAAATTTTAGCTCATTCTTTGAACAGTAACTTAACCCTCTGAGGTGTTCACACGAATACATCCGTCCTCCAACCATAAAACTGCACCACTGGTCTTAAAATTAAGACCTATACCATTGGTATTGCAGTTAAAACTGTACCACTGGTATTGGAATTAAGAATTATTCCAATTGATATGGCCCTTAAAAACATACCACTGGTACTGCAATTGCAAACTAAACCACTGGTATTGCTATTAAAAACCATACCACTAGTATTTTCTTAAAACGAAACCACTGATATTGCTCTTAAAAACCATGCCACTGGGCCACTGGTATTACTCTTAAAAATTAAACCACTGACATTGTAATTCAAAACTAAACCACTGGCATTACTTTTAAAACTATACCACTGGTATTACTCTTAAAAACTATACCACTGGTGTTGCATTTAAAAACGAACCCACTAGTATTGTATTTAAAAACGGAACCACTGGTATTGCTTTTAAAAATCATACCACTGGTATTGCTCTTAAAAATAGACCACTTAGATTGGAATTAAAAGCTAAACCAATGGTATTGGTCTTAAAACCATATCACTGGGATTGTCCTTAAAACCATACCACTGGCATTGCTCTTAAAAACTATGCCACTGGTATGACCCTTAAAAACGATACCACTGACTTGAATGTATATACATAGTACTCTACTTTTTACGACAAAAACAAAGTTTCATTCCGCCTTTATTAGGAGCTCTTTTTGCGGTCTGCAATCATTACTTCAACGAAAACACCGACAAAAAATAAAGCTATTTAAAGCTAAATTAATTCCTGTACAACGTCCCTGCTTTTGCCAGAGGCACCCAGACTCCAACGAAATTCTCTTTCGCAAGAGGTAAACACGCCGAATTAAAAAATACCACCCGAAGAAACTTTGATGTAGACAACTTATTTCAAACTTCACAAAGTCAACAATTTTGCCCTCAAATTCCCTCACAACGTTCCGGGAATTAGAGAAATCAATTCCTCCTTTTTCCTTCCGTGGGAAACGGGAAATTCATAGATGTGAAATCGACAGAAACAACAATTTGTGTTCCCGTGTTTTGTCAATGAGTCCTGGATTCCCTCCAGGCCATAGGCAGCATTTAATAAAACAGAAGAGCTCAGCAGAGAGGACTGAACAAATAATAGTACAAGAGGCAGTGCAGGAACTGAATAAAATATAATTGGAGTGTTGGGCTTGGCTCGTTTAAATTGAATGATGATGGAATTTTAGCTGCGGGACATTTTGACGTACAAATTTATGAGGAATTGTTCTGCAACCCTATTTTTTCTGCTTTCTTTTTTTCCTCGGGTCTTTTATTTGATTTTTTCTACCTCTCCGTCCCTTCAGCCACTCTTTCGGCCTTCTTCCGCTTTGCCAACTCATTCTTTTGGTGGGGAGTCTGTGCTCATTTCGGCGCACAAATTCCAGACCAGGTCTGGGATTCGGTGAGGAAAAATTAGCGGGTTTCTTGGAGTAGGTAAAAGTGGGTTAGTAAATGAACAATTCACAATGATGGGCTTTCCAAATTCACTTAGCTAGCACTTTTCACTTAGCTTGCCCTCTTTTGGCTTCTGATGAGATTACGGATTCACTAGTACCGTTTCTATCATCGATTTTTATGTAAGATCAACCAAAAATGTAAATGAGCTGGTGTTTTGAAAATGAAAGTAGAAGAATAAGTATCTTAGAGCACAGAACAGCACCTAAGTTTGTGACTGCTGTGCTTTCCATCTTCTGTGGCGATTCGATTATTTGTAGGCTTTTTTCGTTTTGCTTACCCCATTTTGTCCGGTACTGAGGTTACGGATTACAAATTCACTGGTATCGTTTCTATTAGCCATCTACATATAAGAGCAACAAAAAATATAAAAACGCAATCGAGCATGCTACACCAAGTCTGAACTTCAATAAACCTCCAAGTGGTTTCGACGACAAGATATTTCCTCCATCAAGATCTGATCTATTTTGATAATGACGATTTATCTCGTTATCAAGATATGACCGATATTTTTACTGCGACGAAATCAAGATCTAGTCAGTTTTCTTCTAATGACGAGAGAGAGGTGAGATCTTGATAGACAATATATCTCCTCCATCAAGATCTGATCAATTTTGCTAATGATGAGATATCTCGTCAAGACTACCACCAGGAGGGTAAAGGGAAATGAGCGTGTTTCTTGGAAATGGAAACAGAAAACTCAGTAGCTTAGATGGGGACGTCGTGGCTCAGGGAGTATGCCCACTTTCTAATTGTAAGAATAGACAAACAAATCGAGCATACTAGTGACACATCGGAAAACAGCACTTTTCTCACCTTTAAAAGTGGAGCTTCTTTTTCTTCCTTTAAGAGAAAAGTCACAAATTAAAATGAGGTATAATTATTTATGTCATTACACAAACAGAGGGACATTCATCTTATATACATTCAATCAAATCCATAAATGTATTTCGCGCAGTCGTTTTCCCTAGTACTAGTAAAGCACTGTTTGATAAACGGTTATAGCAACGCGTGAAAAGACAGTGCAACGAATCTAAATAATGGAGTATTTTTGGGCAGGCTCGGTGGCTGAATTCAATAGATAATGACACTAGTTGACAGATTACCAAAGTGATGTGAACCAAAGCTATCACGGCTTCACTCTGATATATGGGTGCCTGGTAGACATGATTCTGAATCCATTTGCTTTTAAATGAACCACGTTGCGTTTCTGATAAATTCCAGACGGTGCTAGCCACAAATGGCACGCACTTTGAAGGATTGTTCAATATGAACTGCTGAATTATCAAATCACTACCAGTTATTGTCTTCGCTGTCGTTCGGTCTCATGTCAAAATCACCGACCTGTAATCCGTTATTAAAGGTAACACAGGACAGTCAAAATGGTCGCCATCATCCATTGCACTACCACGTATACAGAAATGCATACATCTTAATCTTATTTTGATGAGGTATCTCGTCATTAGCAAAACTGACCAGATCTTGAT
The DNA here is from genome assembly GCA_933210815.1 of Meta bourneti. Taxonomy (NCBI): domain Eukaryota; kingdom Metazoa; phylum Arthropoda; class Arachnida; order Araneae; family Tetragnathidae; genus Meta; species Meta bourneti. The sequence continues at coordinate 91,842,225 of OW119933.1, forward strand.
CATAAAGAGATCCTCAAAATCTTGATGACGAGATATTTCGTCATTACCTAGTTTGGTGAGATCTTGATGGACGAGATTTCTCGTCATTACCAAATTCGGTCGGATCTTGATGGACGAGATATCGTGTCGGAACCACTTGGAGTGTTAGTAAAGCTGCTCTCTTGGTTTCACATGATTGGCCCCAGTGAACTAGTGTCATATTACAAAGTAATCGGTAGTATTTCACAAAATTAATTTTCTCTTAAACTTTTGCTTTAAGTTCTATTTAATAAAGTAAAACAACGCATGTAAATTTTATTTCGATAAACACTTCAATAAAAAGTATGCGAAGGAATTCTAAAGAATTTTATTAACTGTATAGGGCAATGGGGGTTAGATACAAAATTGGGACTAAAGATTAACAAAATATCAAACGTTTTAAAGGAAAAACCCATGAACCTACCTGAGGCCAACTCACCTTACCGAATTGAGATTAGATTGACAAAATATAAAACATTTTAAAAGAAAAAACCCATGAAACTACCTTAAGTCAGCTCACCTTACCAAATTGAGACTAAAGATTAAAAAATGTAAAACATTTTAAAGGAAAAAACACATGAAACTACCTTAAGGTGTACGTATACATTAGAATATTTTTTTTTAATTTTGACTTTAAAAATCCAGATTTTTCCAACAAATCATTGCTTATGCTTAATTTCAGTGAGAAAAAATCAGATTACGATAGTTATAAATTATCTAATTTAGATATAATCAGCTAATTAGCATATTTTTGAACAGTGATATCTCAAATTCTAATTTGTTCAGAAAGACAGTTCCTGTTGGGAGTTATTCCTATACTATTATTCTTCATGTTTGACCCTCAATCAAATTGATAGAGAGAATAGGTTTTTACAATTTTTTTCACCAAGGAAGCATAAAAAATGCAAGAACTTTAACATTTAAAAATCAACTAAAAATAAAAATTCATTTCTTTACTATTACTGATTGAAAGGCAAAACATTCACTGTATTATACAGTTATAATGGCCCAAAAATAATTATAATAGATAAATTCATTGTTGAGTTTTCACTATTTGACAAAGCATCGTATTGCAAAAACAGTTCTTCAGAAATTGAGTTTAAAGTTTTGGAATGATGTGTGTACGTGGTGACCGGAACTAACGAAAAACCCTTATAACTAGAAAAGTATTTCGAATATTTACAAGGTCTTGGCATTGTTTAAAATTTCAGAAATTGGGAAATATTTTGAAGCAATAAAAACAAAATCAATAGTCTGGTCAATTCTCGTGATTTTTAGCGTATTCATACCTTAAGTCAACTTACCTGACTTCCTTAAGCCTCCATACAACATAAAAATTTACCCTCTGAGAGTCACTAGATTTCCTAGTAGTGTTGCATTGCTTTTACCCCACTTCACACTTGATGACTAAATATCCATATCTATAGATTGAAAGAATCTATGGATTCTTTCAACCTTTAGAAAGATTCTATTGGTCCTTTCCTTAAAAAAGAAGGCTTTGGAAAGATTCTATTTACCTATTCCTGAGATTAGAATCCGTTTGGAAAAATTCTCTTGGCATTTTACTTGGAATCCTTTGGACGATTTGAAATATTTGGATTTTAGTGCTCATTTCCTTATAATAGTATTATGTTGAAAAATTCTGGTGGTCATTTTCTTTCACTATAATTCTTTAGAACATTCTATTGGTCATTTCCATACAACAAATTGACGCTTTGGAAAGACTTTAACACTCAAGATAAAAAAAAATTGATTAGAAGTCATTCAGGATTAACTGTAGGTTGTAATGTGAAATTATTCGTGTCAATACCTCAGATGGTTGATAATAGAATAAACGTATATCATTTCCGACCAAAACAAATTACTTTAAATTATAAATGCATATACTACATTTTTTAACATCAAAAATAAATTTTAAATAGTTATTGTTATAAGAAAAGACTGGAGTAGAGTTAATATATTTATCAAGGAGTTACATCAGCCAGAATATTATACTTTTTGATTAACGCATTTCCATAGTGTTCTTAAGAAATATTTAACTATCTGAGGGGTTCACACGCATAACTTCACCTTGCAACCTGCAGTCTTCCCTGTATGATTTCTAACCATTTTGACCTTCTTGACCGATATAATATAATCCTTCCAAAGGAATCTATTGTAAGGAAAGGACCAGTAGAATCTTTTCTAAGGATTCAATTCTATAGAATGGGCCAATAGAATCTTTTCAAAGGATTCTATTCAAAGCAAAGGAGTAATAGTGTCTTCCCAAAATATTCTATTTTAAGGAAGGTAGTAACAAAATCTCTCCAAAGCATTCAATTCTAAGGAAAGGAGGAAGCAACTAAATCTTTCCAAAATATTCTATTTTAAGGAAATGACTAATTTAATCTTTTCAGAGGATTCTATTCAAAGAAAAGGGACAATAGATACGTTCCAAAGGATACTATTCGAAAGAAAAATAATAGAACAATCCTTAATAGAAGAATAGAATTTAAAGAAAGGACCCATTCGAAAGAAAAAGAATAGAATATTCCTCAATAGAAGAATAGAATTTAAGGAAAGGGCCAATAGAACCGTTCCAAAGGATACTATTCTAAAGAAAATTTTATTTTTTCTAAAGATTGAAAGAATCCATGGATTATTTGGAAAAATGTGGTTATTTATAGTCATTAAGGTGTGTTGTGTAGTAAAAACAACAGTACACTACTCATCAATCACGCGACGCTCAAGTTAACCAAAGGTAAAAATAATATTTTAGATGTCTTCTAGGGGCATTGTGAGACAAAATATCTCGAAACTTTCAATCATGGTTTACAGTTTTTACTCCATATTCCTCAAATATTCCGTCATAAAATCATGATTCCTATTAAAGTTTATTTGATCTGGTGCCATTTGATAATTTTACGTCCTTCCCCAAGCCGGAATTTGTTTTAAAACATGCCCTCGATGCTTTTACTCTGTGTTATTGGTTTCAACATTTTGTAAACGTTTGATTAATTTTTCAAAACTTTTATCATCAATTTCCGTTCCGGATTCTCTCCGGCGGTCAGACAATCGGAAGTTCACGAAGATGCCCATCAACGTTTGGAAGGGGAATTTTGGATGGATTCCCGGAGCTTTTAATGCAGAGGAACAGAGTGAGCATTAAACTAAAAAAATTCAGAAACTACTTTTATATTCTGTTGTTAACTTGCTATATTTATAAGATTAGATTTACTATGGAATTGTGAATGCGAGGAAATGTAGTTAGCTGGCTATGCAACATTTGTTCGTGCACAATTTTTAGATTGTTTTTGAACACTAATCAGACAATCTCGAAGTTCTCGCACATCCTTATCAACATTGTAAAGAGAAATTTTGGATGGATTTCGAAAGCTTTAAATGAGAGTGAGAATTAAACTAAATACATTCAAAAATATTTTTTAATCTGTTATGTTGTTAACTTGCTATATTTATAAGATTAAAATTACTATGGAATTGCAAGTGCGGGAAAATGCAGTTAGCTGTCTATGCAGCGTTTGTACGTGCACGATTTTTAGATTGTTCTTGGACATTGATCAGACAATCTCGAAGTTCACGCAAATTCCTACCAACTTTGGAAAGATGAATTCTGGATGGATTCCCAAAGCTTTAAATGAGAGTGAGCATTAAACTAAATACATTCAAAAATATTTTTTAAATCTGTTATGTTGTTATAACTTGCTATATTTATAAGATTAGATTTACTATGGAATTGTAAGTGCGAGAAAATGCAGTTAGCTATCTACGCAGCATTTGTACGCAGACAATTTTTAGAATGACTTTTGAACACTGGTCAGGCTATAGACCTGGAGTAAGCAGTTTACTGAGTTAAAAGACTTGCCAATTTCTACTTTCTCAAAATTATACGGTTTTGCAGTGACACTGTTTAGAAATACAAACCAGCTATACAGAATACCCCCATTAAGACGATACAAGTTTAATTCATTGTCAAAAATAGACATCACTGTAGTGGTACGACCAAACAGGAGAAAGCAGTTTTACAGTGTTCAGGTGTATGTATACACTAGAAAAAAAAAATTATAAATTTTGACTATAAAAATCCAGTTTTTTCACAATAAATCATTGGTTTGTGCTTAAACTCATTTTAGTATGAAAAATTCAGATTAAACTACTCATTAATTATCTAATTCAGATATAATAGCAAATTAGCATGTTTTTGAAGTGATATCTTAAATTCTAATTTGTTCAGAAAGACAATTCCTGTTGGAAATTATTCCTAATATTATTCTTCATGTCTTGACCCTCAATCAAGTTGCTAGGGGAATAGCTTCTTTTTTACAATTTTTTTCATGGAGCAAGTCCAAAACCAAGACTTTTCAGGAATTTTAACATTTAAAAATCCTCTAAAAATTCATTTCTTAACTAATAGCTTTGACAGAGGACGAAAACATTCACTGTGTTATATAGTATATCATTATGATACAAAAGTATTTTTAATAGATCAATTCATTATTGAGTTATGACTGTTTGAACAAAGCATCATATTGCAAAAACACAGTTCTTCAGAAATTGAGTATAAAGTTTTGGAAACATGTTTGTATATGGTGACAGTACCAAATCAAAACCCTTTTAACTTGAAAATGATTTATGAATATTATGTTTATATATGTTTATATATAAACATATATAAACATAAATTCACGGTACTGAAGTGATTATATACTCATAGGAGAAACAAGTTGTACAGAATACATAAAGGTTATGTTGATTCAATGTCAAAAATAAGCATCACTGCAGTAGCATTGTCATCCAGGAGAAAACTGTTTTACAGAGCTCAAATACGTTCACATTGCTGCGAGTAAGCTTTACATCATTAACAATGCTTTACAAAGATACAGTTTGTTGTCGTAACGTCGGTGGTTTCATTAACAATGGGTAATATACGTATGATTACATCGAGAAAGCAGGTTTCTTAATCATTGTCCTCGGACTTTCTATTGTTTGATGGTGTTTCTACAGTTGATCCGTTATTCCTAATATGGGTACTAAAAGACAAGTAGTTTATGTTAGTAACTATATGAATCTGAATTAGTTTTGTTTCTACCAATTGAAACAATAGTTTGACGTTACAACTATTCAGGATACATCTATTCACGTACATCTATTCAGGATCCAATAACATATTAATGGTATAAACTTCATTTAAATTATATTTTCTGAGTTTTAATTTTTCATTCTGAGCGTCACAAGATTCCCGGTAGTGTAGAATTTTTCCATAACATACTTATTGACAAAATAACCATATCTATTGGGAAAAGAATCCATGGATCGTTTCAAACATTAGAAACTGCTTTACTTGAAAATGAATCCTCTAGAAGGATTCTGTGCATAATATGATCAAATATCGGTTATGAATAACGTTGCAATTGGAATAATAATTGTAAATGATATATAAACTTAGTCGTAAACATTCGAGTACGATTGATACATTTTTTCCTTTGAAAGGGAGTGTCAATGTACTTTAGGTCAAATAAACGAAGAAGCACTATTAAATTAATTGCTGTTAGAAAACCAGCTTATTTTACAACTTCAATGGTCATTGATTGCTGAACTAAGGCTATGAAAACTGAAAAACTGCTTGTTGTCGGGAAGACACCAGCGGACACTCTAGGTAAATTAGATATAGAATGTTTCCTAAATTGAATTACACCAAAAACTTTTCTGCTTGACGATGGTACATAATCAAGAGGCATTCGAACCAACTGCGTTCCTGCTAGGTGGAGCACCAGCCACGCATCACAATGCCTGATCCTATTCCATGGAAGAGCAGCAGAGCCAGCTTCAGTGACCAGATGGAAACACCTTCAAGGGCAACCACGGAGTCAACAATCAAGTCTTCCGCGCTATTGCAATCCAGTTTCCAGCCGAGACAATCCTCCAGTTCCAGTGGCCAGGAATTCCGCAGTTCCGAACAGAGACAATCGTCCCCTTCCAGTCTCCAGCATTCCCACTGTCCTGAGCAAAGAGCCCAGCCAAAATAAGTTTCCAGTCACAGGGAGTAACATCGTTCGTTCTACACGTATCCAGAAGCCTGTGGATCGATTTAATTTCCAATAAGAACTTGAAAATTTTATACTTTATACTTCTATATTATAAATTTAATAATCTATAATGACTTAAAATTTAGCGCTGAAGAACTTTTATATATGTAAATAGAATCTGGCAACGCGCTCGAGAAGAACCGGAAGCCAGAGCATGCGCTGTAAAGTAACAACTTGTGTATGTTTCCAGAATGCGCACTTGCACATATCAACAACCAGATCTTCTTTAATACACGTGTTCCTTCTAAGATGTTTCCTTCCTGTCCAGAACACAACCCAGTACACAACAGTGCTCATCACAAAATAATTAAGTCACAAGACATTGCTAAAATCCAACAAAAATGTGAAAGGGAGAAAGATGCAATCAAATGGCACAAAGCAATACTATACAACTCGAAATTCTACGTATACGCGTAGAATTCAAAGAATGCATAATTTCTTGGGGGTATCTGACTACGTTTGGAGTCCTTTTTTAAATGTTCAAATGATACTAGTTTTTTTTTATTTTTAAGGTAAAACTTATGAAAACACATTATAAAACAAAAACACTAAAAATTATCATAATTTACTTCAAAATTGTAGATGTAGGCACCTTTTTATATCTGGGAGCAACAATAAATAAAAATGGTGGTACTGATGAAGATATTGATCTTAGATTTTCAAAAGCTCGCAACTGTTTTAAGAATCTTAATAAATTGTGGAGAGCAACTAATATGCATGTAAAAAACAAATTAAATCTGTACAAATCACTAGTACTTTCAGTTCTCTTATACGGTTCTGAAGCATAGAAAATTACCGAAACACAGTGCAATAAACTAAATGTTTTTCAAAATAAATGTTTAAGAATTATCTTAAAGATTTTTTGGCCATACTACATTTCAAATGAAGAATTATTAAATAAAGTAAAATTGAATGAAATAGGAAATTAAATCAAATTTAGACGTTGGAAGTTTACAGGGCACATTTTAAGAATGAACAGGGACAGTATTTCTAATATAGCATTGATCTGGACCCCTGATGGAAAGAGAAAGCGTGGACGTCCCCGTTTGACCTGGCGACGTATGATGGAACAAGAGAGAAGTGAGGCTTGATGAGCGAGCTGGTATGAAACTAGATTTGCTGTATCGGACAGGAAACTTTGGCAATCTAGGTTGAATGCCTTATGTGCCCTTAGGCACTAAAGAATTTATGATGATTACAAAATTGGCAAAAATTGGAAAATTTAGGTAAAAAGGACGTTAAAGAAAACCATTACAGCTGAAAAACTTATGAGCACATTTGCCTAAAATTTTGCATAGTCTCCTAAATATATAAGCTAGGATACTAGGATGAACTAAAATATATGCAATATTCCTTTCCATTCATAAGATATTGGGAATAACCTAGAAGAAAACATGAATTTTTGAAATTTTTCCATAAGCCTCGACACTGAAATCACTTTAAAAAGTTTTGCTTTCAAGATAACTCTTATATCCTAGTCCAGGGCCTCCAAATTAAATATAAAAATCAGCACACTAAATTTCATTTAAAAATATATGGTACATATTTAGTTATCGCGTATCTCTTGCAATAATTTTACTCAAATTCACAATTAGAGAAAAAATTGTTTTAAAGATCTGAAAACGAATTAAAAAACTAACAAGATCTATTCAAATTGCTTTATCTCCACTTCTATTCACCATACAAACAAAATAAAAATAGTTCTGTAAAGAAAAGTCTTAACATTAATAATATATAATAAATGAAGCATGGAAGTTTAGTAAATAATTGACTTTTCAATGTAGTCAAATACCTTAAACTTCTGCACACAAAATTCCACCTTACAACCTGCAGTCTTCCCTGCATGACTTCTAGCCAGTTTTGACCTTCTAAAGCAATAGAATCTTTCTAATGAATTCTTTTCTAAGGAAAGGACCAATATAATCTTTATAAACGATTCTATTTTAAGTAAGGACTAATAGAATATTTCCAAATAATTGTATTTTAAGGAAAGGACTGATAGAATCTTTCAAAATGATTCGATTTTAAGGAAAGGACCAATAGAATCGTTCCAAATTATTCTATTTTAAGGAAGGGACCAATTGAATCTTTCCAAATAAGTGTACTTTAAGGAAAGGACCGATAGGCTCTTTCAAAATGTTGAAAGAATCCATGGATTCTTTCCACCTATAGATGTAGTTATCTAGCATTAATTGGTGTTGTGGATAAGAAAGCATGCTACACCGAAATCTAGCGACGTTCATAGGTTAAGAAACTAATACTTTTGAATTGGAGAAAGTGTTTAAAAGATCTATCCTGTCTAAAATGTCTACATGTCAGATATTAGTAAAATAACACTTCAGAGCAAAGAACCTTTAAAATAGCTTCAAGGGGATGAGGAGTTTTGCAGCTTATCCAACAAATTTCATTCCTACTTATATTTCGTTGAAGCTAATCCTTAGGGCCTTAGAAATGCAATTCCTTAGCTATAGAAAACATATAAAGGAGATCTATCTGAAAACGAAACTACTCCGTCATGTCTCTCAGTCGAAGATCCAATATTCTTCACTGAATTCCCATTCACACAATCCTAATCTTAAATGAAAATAGTGTTTTGAAAATTTTAAAAAAAATTAAAGCTAAATGTTGAATAATGTCAATACTGATTTTCGTTTGTTATACGCGAGGGCTAATCACACAGAGACCAACGGCTCAATCCTCTGAAAGTCGAGAAAGTAGTGTAGTATTGCTTTTACCCCAAAACACACAACACACTAAGGACTGAATAACCACTGAATAACTGGATAACCTAAAGAATCCATGGATTCTTTCAACCTTTTGAAAGATTCTATTCCAAGGAAATGACCAGTGTCATTTCCTTGGAATTCTATTTCTCCTTTCCTCGGAATAGAATCGTTTGAAAAGATTCTATTCTCCTTTCCTTGGAAGTGAGTGATTCGGATAGATTCCATTGGTCCTTTCCTTGGAATAAAATCGTTTGAAAAGCTTATCTTCTCCTTTCCTTGGAAGTGAATGATTCGAAAAGATTCCGTTCGTCATTTCCTTGGAATATAATCGTTTGAAAAGATTCTATTTCTCCTTTCCTTGGAAATGAGTGATTCGGAAAGATTCCATTGGTCCTTTCCTTGGAGTAGAATAGTTTGAAAAATTCTATTTCTCCTTTCCTTGGAAGCGAGTGATTCGGATAGATTCCATTGGTCCTTTCCTTGGAATAGAATCGGTTGAAAAGATTCTATTTTTCCTTTCCTTGGAAGTGAATGATTCGGAAAGATTCCGTTCGTCATTTCCTTGGAATATAATCGTTTGAAAAGATTCTATTTCTCCTTTCCTTGGAAGTGAATGATTCGGAAAGATTCTGCTCGTCCTTTCCTTGGAATAGAATCGTTTGAAAAGATTCTATTCTCCTTTCCTTGGAAGTAAGTAATTCGGAAAGATTCCGTTCGTCATTTCCTTGGAATAGAATCGTTTGAAAAGATTCTATTTCTCCTTTCCTTGGTAGTGAGTGATTCGGAAAGACTCCATTGGTCCTTTCCTTAGGATGGAAACTTTTCGAATTATTCTATTGCTCCTTTCCTTAGAATATTATCCTTAGGAAAGATTCTATTGATCCTTTCCTTAGCATATAATCCTGTGAAAAGATTCTATTGGTCAAGAAGGTCATATCTCGTTATCGAGATATTGCTGACGAAATCAAATCTGGTCGGTTTTTCTAATGACGAAATATCTCGCCCATCAAGATCTGGTGGGTTTTGATAGTGACGAGATTCCTCTTTGAGAAACAAACACCAGGAGGTTTAAAGTAATGGACGGTGGCGATAAACTTGAATTTAGAAATTCAAATCAGTATCTGGTGTTTCGATCAGAACTTTTGGCTATCAGTGATCCTTTGACTTCTGGGATAGAGCATATTTGGATTTTGACAGAGAGTAAGAGTTCAATACAAAACCCTGGTTATAGGCCTTATATTATGGACAGAACTGGTCGATACATCCTTCTGCTCTTGTTGGAATTGGAGCACACGGGCTCCATTTACTTGCAGTGGATACGATCTCGCGTTGGTTTCTTTGTTAATGAGATAGCTGATTTGCTGGCTAAGGAGGTTTGGGAGCTGATCAGCCCAGCAAATGGTGATCTCACCACAACGAAAATTTACTCCTAGTACCAATCGCAAAACTATAAAACAAGGTCTGTCCCTCGCAATATTTTTCGTATCCCGCAATATCGTTGCATTTTAATCCTGATGGCGTTGTCTCGACCAGGTTTCTCGTAATTCGCCAAGCTGTCCAGATCTTGATGGACGAGATATCGGATCATTAGGAAAAACTGACTAGATCTTGATCTCGTCATCATAGAAAAATCGTCAATATCTTGATGACGACGTATCTCGTCATTAACAAAAGTGATCAGATCTTAATGGAAGAGATATCACGTCGAAACCACTTGGAGGGTAAAGACAGCCCCAGATTCCTTTGGCAAGACTTAAAAGATGGCACTTGAGATACATAGCTTTTGTTGGGAATTGAGACTATTCCAACGTATCTATGCTCCTGAACCTCAGAAACTTCCAATATTCTGGATTGTATTTGTGTCTGTGCGACAGCTCCTGAATGAACACGAGTTGGTCTCTTTGCGACAGCTCCTGAATGAACACGAGTTGGTCTCTGTGGGACAGCTCCTTAATGAACACGAGTTGGTCTCTTTGCGACTTGAAAAATATGGTCTTTTGAGCTTGGTCTAGGTTTCACCTTGACTAATGGGATTACTATCAACATCAAAGGAAACATTAGCAAAACTGACCAGATCTTGATGAACGAGATATCGGGTCATTAGGAAAAACTGGGGCCGTCGTGGTTCAGTGGGCATGTCCACTGGGCTAGCAACCTTCGATTTGTTGGTGGCACATGTTCGATTCCTATCAGGTGCGTTCTTCCCTGGTTGTATTTCTCTCTCTCTCTTCTGCGTCAGTAAAAACTTTCATTGTGTGTGTGTCTATTACTTGATATTGTATGTCTTGAACGGGTGGCTAAGTCGGACTGCACAGAGATGGCTCCCAGATCTTAGGATCAATAGCAGACGCATTCTACCCATGTAAAAATGGGATAAAAAGAAGAGGATAAACTGACCAGATCTTGATCTCGTCATAAAAAAACATCAATATCTCATCATTAGCAAAATTGGTCAGATCTTAATGGTCGATATATCTCGTCGAACTCACTTGGAGGGTTGACTGAACCAGATTGCTCCAGCCTAAAGTCGTCCAAATGAGGGAACACCTATTCGTCCCTAAATGAGGGAACACAAGATATATGACATGTTAGAGGAATTAAGCACATTTCAACATATCCATGGTCCGCAACCTCAGGAACTCCTTTAGATATTCTGAATTGTGTTGGTGTCCGTGAGGCAGCTAATGAATGAAATGGAGTTGGTAGCTGTGCGACTTGAAAAACATGGTCTTTTAGACTTGATCTAGGTTTCACCTTGGCCAATGGGATTACTAACAACATGCACCTTCCTCTCCTATATGCTTACGTGATTTATTCTTCCCTCGTTAACCCTCCTGGTGCTTGTCTCGACGAAGTATATTGCCATTAGCAAAGCAGACCAGATCTTGATGGACGAGATATCTCGTCATTAGAAAACACCTGATCTCGATATCGTCATCAAAAAAGGGCAATATATCCATTCGACTCAATCGGCAATCTTGATGACGAGATATCTCGTCATTTGCAAAACTGATCAGATATTGATGGACTAGACATCTCGTCAAAACCTTTAGGAGGGTTAATAATAGGAAAGGTTAAGTTATTCCTCCTAAAACAAAATTATCCAAGTAATCATTAGTTTCCCGCTTTCAAACTAGCACCAGCTACTCTTTTATATATCTGCCAAACTAAGCCAAGTAAATCATTATTCTCTTATTTAAGGAACTTATGTAGATAAAAATAGTTTCTTGAGATATAGGTTTTTCTTTCTTTTGAAGAGGGTACCTTTTCCCTTTGAAGAATCGCTCTGAAATAGGAAAGTTTTATGGCTTCCTAGAATAGAAGACGAGATTAGAAGATAGAGGTTCATTCAAATGATAATTAGACGATTGAAGGAAAGATAATAACATTGAGGTTAATCGTATTTCTAGCCACTAGTTTCAGAATGTTCATCGTCTGCTACATTATTCTTTTTTGAAGGGACTAGTTTTATTTTCGTTTCTCTTCCCAATGATACGGATTTGAGGGAAATACGTCAGTTTCCGAGCTATTATAAGGAATATTTTTTGGGGCAATGGTAGATACATTAAGGTATTTTTTTTAAGTAAAGGATGGCTACGATGGTTTTGTTAATTCTCTTCTGTTCGATTTTTGGAGTGAAGTGCAGATTAGAGCTGTGATATATTGCTGGTCTTTTATTTGGGCTTGAGTTAATATTTTACCTTATAGAAATGATGGGGGCTAAATCACATTTATTTAACCTTCCTGATGGTTTATCTTCGCGTAGAAAACTGTCCTGTAGGTGACCAGCATAGCTATTGAGCCTTGTAAAGATCATGCACGCATTACACATTGAAACATGTAGTTTTTCTGTATGACATATAAGTAGTTTTAGATTTGACCAATAATTATTCCTAGGATTCTTTCGTTCAATATATGTGGCTATTTAAGCCTCATGCACACATAATTCCACATTAAAACCTGTAGTTTTCCCTGTATTACATCTAACTAGCTTTAGACTTGACCAATAATCCCCCTTTCTAATATTGCCTCATTCAATAGATGCAACTATTCAGCCTTTTAAGGGTCATGCACACATTATACAATTAAACCTGTTGTTTTTCTGTATGCCATATAACTAGAGTTTTAGACTTGACAAATAATCCCTTTCCTAAGATTCTGTCATTCAATAGATGTGGCTGTTTAACCCTCCTGTACACATAATTGCACCACGCAACCTGCAGTTTTCCCTGCATGATATCAAAATAGTTTAGACTTGATCATCAATCCCTCCTATGATTCTTTCAACCAATAGATGCGACTTTTTTAATCTTGTAAGGGTTATGCACGCATTAATCCACCATGAAACCTGTAGTGTCTCCCGAATGGCTTCTAACCAGTTTTAGACTTTTTGACAAATGGAATCTTTTATACGATTCTTTCAACGAATACATGCGGATATTTAATCATTAAGTGTATGATAGGGTAAAAGCAGTAGTATACTACTTGAAACTAGGGACGCTCAGAAGATGGGTTAAATGTGTTGGTTAATCCTCCTGGTGGTTCATCTTCGCGTCGAAAACTGCCCTGTAGTGACCAGCCTCTGATGCAAAAACCTGTTTCAAATTGTCACCAGTTCTGGGCAAGGGAGACTGTTTTTCCCACTTGGATCTTCATTTCCTTGGGGGGATTTCAATTAACGTCACACTGGAGCAACACAACGGGCTATTGGTGACGGTCCGGGATCAATCCCAAAGGGAAAGATCCGATCATTTCCTTGGAGTAATAGGGTAGATTTATTTTGCCATAACAAAACGTCAGACTTTGATGGACGAGATATCTCGTCGAAACCATTTGCAAGGTTAAAAAATAGAAAAATTAACTTTTGTAGTGATCGGGATACACATTCTGGGATTGACAGGACTGTAGCACACTCCAATGGTTAACAATAGTTAGATTGTAGCACACTCCAATTGTTAAAAATAGTTAGATTGTAACACACTCCAATGGTTAACAATACCGAAAGATCATTAATTTACTCACACTTTAGCTATGCAACTATCTTACTTTCAAAATAGATATTCAAGGAATGTAGGTAGCTAGATCAATTAACCTCGCACTTGAGCAACACAACGGGCTATTGGCAACAGTCCGAGATCAATTCCGAAGGGAAAGATCAAGGACAAAACCTAATTTTGAAACCCGGTCATATGACAAGGTCAACACATGAGCTGGCTCCAAACTTCCACATCACGCGTACGTGAGGACTTTTGAGGCCACGACATATTTAACTTCTACCAGCCTCCACCCTCCTACACAAAGATCTTTGATTGGATAGAGTTTCGAACTCACAACCCTCTGGTTGCTAATCCGGACTACCGCAGCCCAAATTACTCTTCAAAAAATTATGAATAGCAGCCTCCATATATTTTGATGGAAATCAATTGAGGACTTTTTGTATGACCATGCAAAATTTCATATTTTTCCTACAAGTAGAAGTTGGTAATTTCTTTTTGCTAAAAATAACGAATAATAAATTTATTATATCTCTGCTGTTTTTCTTTCAAAATTGCTATTCGAAAAAATTGACTAGCAACCTTTATACATTTCGAGCGGAATCTATTAGGGATTTTTTTATACGATCATGCAATATTTCAGTTCTTTCCTACAAGTATAAGTCGTTTCTTATAGCAATATTAAATTCACTATCTATTCTATCACCTTCAAAATTATTATTCGTAATAAAAAATCGCGATTTTTTTTTATTTACTTTTGGGGAAATTCACTAACTTTTATATTAAATTATTCACTTTCAGATTAAATATAGGGCCACGGTGGCCCGGTTGGAAGAGTAACGGACTAGCAACCGAAGGGTTGCGAGTTCGAATCCAGCCAAACACCGTCGTGTACAAAGGGGGCTGGTGCACGTTAAATCTGTCGTGGCCTCAAATGTCCTCACGTTGGCGTGGTGTGGAAGTTTGGAGAGTGGGGTGCCAGCTCAGGTGTTGCCTCGTCATCTGACCGTGGTTCAAAATTACGTGGTGCTGTCCTCGGATCTTTCCCTCTGGGATTGATCCCGGACCGTCACCAATAGCCCGTTGTGTTGCTCCAGTGTGACGTTAATTGAAAATACCAAAAATACCAATATCAGATTAAATTATTCACTTTTATATAACCATGCAAAATCTCAGATCTTACCTCAAGTAGAAGTTAATAATTTTTTTCCAAAAAAGGCTAGGGCCGCGGTGGCCCGGTTGGAAGAGTAACGGACTTGCAACCGAAGGGTTGCGAGTTCGAATCCAGCCAAACACCGTCGTGTACAAAGGGGGCTGGTGCACGTTAAATCTGTCGTGGCCTCAAATGTCCTCACGTTGGCGTGGTGTGGAAGTTTGGAGAGTGGGGTGCCAGCTCAGGTGTTGCCTCGTCATCTGACCGTGGTTCAAAATTACGTGGTGCTGTCCTCGGATCTTTCCCTCTGGGATTGATACCGGACCGTCACCAATAGCCCGTTGTGTTGCTCCAGTGTGACGTTAATTGAAAATACCAAAAATACCAATATCAGATTAAATTATTCACTTTTATATAACCATGCAAAATCTCAGATCTTACCTCCAGTAGAAGTTAATAATTTTTTTCCAAAAAAGGCTAGGGCCGCGGTGGCCCGGTTGGAAGAGTAACGGACTTGCAACCGAAGGGTTGCGAGTTCGAATCCAGCCAAACACCGTCGTGTACAAAGGGGGCTGGTGCACGTTAAATCTGTCGTGGCCTCAAATGTCCTCACGTTGGCGTGGTGTGGAAGTTTGGAGAGTGGGGTGCCAGCTCAGGTGTTGCCTCGTCATCTGACCGTGGTTCAAAATTACGTGGTGTTGTCCTCGGATCTTTCCCTTTGGGATTGATCCCGGACCGTCACCAATAGCCCATTGTGTAGCTCCAGTGTGACGTTAATTGAAATACCCCCCCCCCAAAAAAAAGGCTAAAAATAGCGAATGTTAAATTTAAAATCTCTGTTATCATTTTCGAAGGGTAGGTAGGTATTTTAATTAACGTCACACTGGAGCAACACAACGGGCAATTGGCGACGGTCCGGGATCAATCCCAAAGGGAAAAATCCAAGGACAATACCTCGTAATTTTGAACCACGGTCAGATGACGAGGTCAACACCTGATCTAATTTTAGCATTAGGAGCTCTAAATGCTCTATACTCATAATCCAGATACTACAGGGGCCGTGGTAACCCGGTTGGAAGAGTAACAGATTAGCAAACGGAGGGTTGCGAGTTCGAATCCAACCAAACACCGTCGTGTACAAAGGGGGCTGGTACACGTTAAATCCGTGATGGTCTCAAATGTTCTCACTTTGGCGTGGTGTGGAAGTTTGGAGAGTGGGGTGACAGCTCAGGTGTTGACCTCGTCATCTGACCGTGGTTTAAAATTACGTGATGTCCTCGGATTTTTCCCTTTGGGGTTGATCCCGGACCGTCAACAATAGCCCGTTGTGTTGATCCAGTGTGACGTTAATTAAAATACCTACCTACCAGATGCTAATAGTCATATGATTTGAAATTTCAAAATTACGAGTTGTTGACTTAACTTCAGGATTGATCATGGACCGTCGCAAATAGCCCATTGCGTGTTGCTCCAGTGGGACGTTAATTCAACTATTCACCTACCAATAGCAAAGGCTAGTTGAATTCGTGTCTAAATGAGCAGTTTACTTCAAAAAAACATTTAAACATTCATTAAGAAACAAAACTTCAACGAAAGGCACATATACATAGATCGCCCAGAAATACAATCACACATAAATGCATACAATAATCGTAATTGCAAAGACTAGAAGCCTTTCCAGTGGCATCATGCAATAATAAAATAAACCTAAGACAACGTTGTAGCGTTTCTTTTGAAATAGATTTTTTAATCTCGCTTGTTTACATTCTGAATGTGACAGCTCCCTTTAAATGTGCTGTCACAACGTATTCGTTTGCATCAGAAAAACAGTCAAAACTCCTGTATCAAACATCTGACTCAAACTTTTTGCTCTAAAGAACATATGCAGATTAATTTTGAGCAAAAAATAAATATTGATCTTTTTATGCAGAGAATTTTAAGCGTCCACAATCCTTTTAATAGAAGAGAAATGGCTAGTATTCAAGGAACCTGGTGGTGGTCTCGACGAGGTATCTCGCCAATAGCAAAACTGACCAAATCTGTTCGGTGAGGTATCTCGTCATTAGGAAAAACTGACCAGATTTCGGTCTTCTCTTCACAAAAATCCAGGTAATATATTGATAATAAGATATCTTGACATCAACAAAATTGATCAGATCTTGATGGACGAGATAACTCGCCAAAACACACTTGGAGGGTTAAAACATTTTAGAACCATTGAGGCAGTAAAATTACAGTAGGCAAAAAGTTAATCGCAATATATTTACGGGTAAATAAATTAGCACTAGACAACTCATCATGTGCCACCGGTTAACCAAATCACTGGTAAACTACGACAGTGGATTTCAGTTGATGTGGTCTTCCTGGAACATTCTCGCATATGTAATGAGCAAAATTTATCAGATCTTGATGGACGAGATATCTCTCCAAAACACACTTGGAGGGTTAAAACATTTCAGGACCATTGAGGCAGTAAAATTACAGTAGACAAAATGTTAATCCAATATATTTACGGGTAAATAAATTAGCACTAGACAACTCATCATGTGCCACCGGTTAACCAAATCACTGGTACACTACGACTATGAATTTCTGTTGATGTGGTCTTTCCGGAACATTCTCGCATATGTAATTAGCAAAATTGATCAGATCTTGATGGACGAGATAACTCGCCAAAACCCACGAGGAGGGCAAAAACAATTCAGGACCATGGGGACAGTAAAATTACAGTAGGCAAAAAGTTAATCGTAACATATTCGGTTACAATAAATTAGCACTAGAATAATTAACACTCCTCATGGGCCACCAGTTTAAACCAAATCACTGGTACACCCCGACTTTGGATTTCAGTTGATGTGGTCTTTCCGGAACATTCCCGTATATGTATGCTGTTCCCCGCCCAGTGCGGGGGTCTTGTGTCCGTGACTCTATAAATATTTCAATAGCACCCCGTGGACGTTTGCGGAAATAGTTAAGTGTTTGTGAGAAGAAACCGTGGACTCAAGGAGTTGGTGGAATTCGGAATCGTCGAAAAGGGCATTGAAATTATTGACTGGCGATCGATTCCTAGTACGGAAGAAAAGCCTTGGGCTCCGGAGAGAATCAGTTCATTAGCCCACTCGGACTCCAACTTCGAGCCTCTTCCTGAGCAATCAGGGGGACCGGTCACAAATTAAGAAACCTTAGATCCCTTCGCACCGGTAACTCTACAATCCGATTCTTCCCGGGCAGCTGTAGCCCGGTTGGATGAGTAACGGATTAGCAACCGGAGGGTTGCGAGTTCGAATCCAACGAAAGACCTTCGTGTACAAGGGGGCTGGTGCTCGTTAAATCTGCCGTGGCCTCAAATGTCCTCACGATGGCGTGGTGCGTAATTCGCTACTCTTTCTACCGTAGTCTGGTCAAGCAATGGATTTTAGGTCAAGTAAATGGACCTACACACTAGGAAAAATTCTGCTCTTACGTAAGAAAGACACAAGAACATGCAATTTACAAAAACACTCATACACAACAAAAGTTTTACTGATACACCGAAGGGATAAATACACCCAGCTTATAAACACACACATAAGGATTTTACTGACACACAGGAGGGAGAAACACCACCCAGGGGACAAACACAGACGCACAATCCCACACAAGGAACGTTTTTACTGACACGCAGAAGGGATAAATACTTTCAGCTTATAAACACACACGCATAAGGATTTTACTGACACACAGGAGGAAGAAACACCACACAGGGGACAAACACATCACACCCAGGGGCAAACACAGACGCACAATCCCACACAAGGAACGTTTTTACTGACACACACAAGGGATAAATACACCCAGCTTATAAACACACACATAAAGATTTTACTGACACACAGAGGGAGAAACACCACCCAGGAGACAAACACGTCACACCCAGGGTACAAACATATACACAATCCCACACAAGGAACGTTTTTACTGACACACACAAGGGATAAATACTTTCAGCTTATAAACACACACACATAAGGATTTTACTGACACACAGGTGGGAGAAACACCACACAGGGGACAAACACGTCACACCCAGGGGACAAACACAGACACACAAGGAACGTTTTTACTGACACACAGAAGGTAGGTAGGTTTTTAATTAACGTCACGCTGGATCAACACAACGGGCCATTGGCGACAGTCGAGATCAAACCCGAAGGGAAAGAACCTAGGACAACACCACGTAATTTTGAACCACGATCAGGTGACGAGGTCACACCTGAGCTGCCACCCCACTCTCCAAACTTCTACACCACGCCAACGGAAACACACAGAAGAGAGAAACACATCCAGTGTACAAACACACATAAGTAAAGATTTTACTGGCACACTGAAGGGGAAGAAGCGCACCCAGGGTACAAATGCACTCACATGGAATATTACTGACCAGTATTTTCTGAATATGCGAGGTGTTTCCAAATGTACGAACGGTACTGTGTATCTTTATAACCGTGGCTTAAATGAGGACGAAAAATGCTCAGTCGCCAACCAAAAACGATGACTAATATTTCAAATCCAAACACGAAAACTTCTACTGATCCTTCCCCAAACCTCACTCCACAACATCCCCCAGAAAGATCATGTCGATCCCCCACCTCCCAGAACCTCACCGTGTTTTAATTGACCTTATAGCCACATTAGCGCCCGAGTTCCCGACATACCGCGCCGCTACTTCACCGCTCAGCATCAGCAACAGCAACTCCACATCCTCGCGTGCGTTCTCCCCTTACCCTGATTATCCGACTCGCCGTCTCTCCTTTGTTGCTAGCGTCGCAGGCTCGCTCATTATATCCGCATTCGTCCGAGCAATTTGCATAAAAAGAGAACCCCGGCCGGGGCTACGCGTACCTGGAGTTTCCGGGAAGAGTTAGGGCTCGATAACCGAGGGGGCTGGATTTATTTGAGACCCGAGAGAAAAATAACTCCAACTCGAGCCGGAGCCCGAAGATTTTCTATTTGGATTTCATTACCCAGATTCGAGAGAGTTGAGGATGAAGGTAATATGTGCCGGAGGACGGCGGTGAACTAACGTTGCCCTTGAGGGATATCTGGTTGGAGGAGGTGAAAATGAGTTATGCCTATGGCCTTTAGGAGACCAGGGGCGGACGAGAGATTAAGGAGCTTTCGGGGCTGACCATGGAAAGGGGGTCCGTACGTTAATCTCTGTTATTAGCACCCTGCCGGAAGCTCCGGATGTAACCAAATTATTTACGACGCTCCCACCTATGAATATGTAATGTCGGAGAGTGTAATCAACCCTTTTGCAAAGTGGCCGAGCATAATTAATGAGCGCTTCCACCGGCTTTAATCTGAATTTCAATGCCAGGTCGACCAATCGATGGGCCTGTCACAGACGCCCGAGCCGACAGGCCGCGCGGCTTACGTTTCTTTGCGTCCCCGGTCCACCTGGAAACCAACCAGGGGTCTCAGGATCGGCCGTGTAACGGCGTTACCTTTTAAATGCTAAGCAGGACCGGGTCGATTGTTATGGAAATCCTTTTAGATCTTGTTTCCAGATTATATCGGGGCAAACGAATCCTCGGAATTATGAATCCCCAATGAGGACCGGGGGAGATAATACAAAACTTTAAAGATCCCCTTTAGAAATTGAATTCGCAGTCCGAGTTTCGAAAGCGGGATAACTGGGCACCTGTGTGAAGCGAGCTTTTTGAAATCGCCACCCTTATCCGAGGACTCGTGGGTGCATTTACACAGTCTTGTAAGTCGAAATTGACCCAGCTCTAATTCCAGAGGACATCATTCGGAAGGGGTTTGGTATTCTGTTACGGCCTTTATCCAGCAGTACTAATTTCCATTATTCATAACTTATTAACTTCCGTTCCACAATTTGCATTATGGTACGCTTGCTGGGTAAAATTTGTACGACTGAAGTCTCGGTAAGCAGAAGGAGGGAGATGAAGTAGCCTATTTCGGAATTAAATCGCGTATCACGTAACGTTTCATCCGCATAATGTGAGCTTCGGCTAGGGTCGAGGTTCTGGATTGATGGATTTGAGTTTTGATGCTTCTCTCTCTCTCTCTCTCTCTCTCTCTCTCATGTAAGATTAACCCTCAGCAGGGTTCAAATGCGTAATACCACCTAGCAACCTGCAGTCTTACTTGCGTGACTTCTAACCAGTTTCGAACAATTCTCTCGAAAGGATTCTATTCCGAGGAAAGGAGGTAAAGAATCTTTTTAAAGGATTAATTTCTAAGGAAAGCAGCAATAGAATATTTCCAAAGGATTAATTTCTAAGAAAAAGAGCAATAAAATATTTCCAAAAGATTATTTTCTACGGAAATCACCAATAAAATTCTATTCAAGGAATGAGCAATAAAATTCTGCCAAATATTTATATTCTAAGGAAGGAACAATGGAATTTTTCAAAAGGATTCTAATATAAGGAAGGAACGAAAAGAATCTTTCCAGGGGAATATATTCAACAGAATGGGAGAATAGAATCATTCCGAAGGATTCAATTCAATGGAAAGGACCAGTAGAATCTATTCAAAAGATTCTATAATGTTCTATAAAGCAGAGACAAATAGAATTTTTCCAAAGGCTTCTATCCTAAGAGACAAATATATAAAATCTTTCCAAATAATTCAATTCTGAGAAAGGACCAATAGAATATTTCCAACAGATTTTATTCTAAGGACGAAACCAATAAAAATTTTTCAAATAATTCTATTCTAAGAAAAGGTCCACTTTAATCTTCCCAAAAACTTCTATTCTGAGCAAAGACCAATAGAATCTTTCCAAATGATTCTATTGCAAGGAAAGGGTCAACAGAATCTTTATAATGGTTAAAAGAATCCGTCATTATGTGTGTTGCGGGGTAAAAGCAATACTACATACTCCGAAATCTCGTGACGCTCAGAGAGAAATAGAGGGTTTAACTCTTTGGGGTTAGGTGGGTTAGAAACTGTCCCACCTTTTGCTTAGCTTTTTATGCATAGTGGGATATTTTTTAACCCACCACAAAAATTGAAATTACTCAGTCATATAGCTTTATATTTTATTTATAGTTTTTCATTGAGTTGGCAATGCTATAAACTAACGCTAAATGTGTAAATAACTGAAAACAAAATTGACACATGTCAAAACGCATTAGTAAGTTGTTGACACTGTTTGTGATTAGGTTGGCGAATTGTGTGTCGCAGTGAATTTTTGTCTTTCATAACAGTAAATATTTTTTTAATTTATTATGATGAATAAATCGTTTTATAATAAAAAATCATGTTATTTAATGTTTTATACTAATTTTGAAGCTGAATAAGTGAATAAACAATTCCGTACAACTTGGGGGTTTTCCTTTAAAATCGTGGGCCTCAGAGTTAAACTAGATTCAGAAGTCAACAGATAAATTACTTCAGCCAAGAAAGATCCCTTGAGTAAAACAGTCTGACTCGTATTTTAAAGTTCCCCAAAACAATATTTAAAACGATGTAAACGACTCACCTATTCCGGTGTTTGTAGATTCGATTTGGTAGTATTGAAATCCTTTTTCGTAGTTTTTGAGTTAACCCTTATTTAAAAAAGTAGAAATCTTAAGTTCCGTTTGTACATCATTTGTTAACATACACTGATTTTAACAAAATAATTAAGATATTACACACAATTATAACCCTGTAATTTCAAAAATAATAGCTGAATCCCGAAAATGTAATAAAAAGTTAAAAAGGGAAAGGATGTAAAAGATCATTTTACTTCCGCTACCCATATGGTATCGCAAGATGTCATATCGAGATTACCTTAAAATGTAGTTTTCCGCCGTTTTGCCAACATTTGGCGTTAAATCTATTGGCATTGACCTATGGATTATCAGATATCAATTCAGAATTCGTTCATTGGAATTTTTGTTGGCGACGTGCTGGAATCGTATTCGAAAACCAAAGCAAGTGATGTCACGTTTGAAATACATACAGGAAACACGTGCTACCGCCAATTACATTTTGCTTGGCAAAAAAGTATCGTGCTCAAAGACCTAAAGCATGCAATACAGTAGAGAAATTATCGAAGTTAATCATTTAACAAAAAAGAGCTGATAAAAAAAGCGCCAAGATCGCCAAGCAAGAAGCAGTGCTTTTGCTTTTGTTTTACGCAAGTGATTATCACAGTGGGGAATAAACCATTCGGAAAGCTAAAATTCGACAACCACTACATAAATGCTGTCGCAAGATAAATATCGGGGTTGCCTTAAAACGTAGTTCACCGCCGTTTTGGCCAGGCCATATTTGACGTTTAATTCATTTGAATTTACCAATCAACTATCATGTGTCAATTCCGAATTCATTCGTTAGAATATACATATTGGCGAATATATTGGCGACGTGCTGAAATCGTATTCGAAAAACAAGTCAAGGGACGTCACGTGCAGAATACATATAGGAAACACGTTAGCTTGGAAGAAAATGCTTCTCATAGATGGGATTATTTAGGCATTAAATGTGATGTAAGGTAAAACCAATACTGCGCTAATCGGAAGTCACGTGAGGCTTAGGTTAGTATGTATTTCAATTAACGTCGCACTGGAGCAACACATCGGGCTATTGGCGACGGTCGGGATCAAATACGAAGTAAATATCTAAGGACAACACACCGTAATTTTCAACCACCTCGTGATGATTAGGGAGTTATATTAAAGTTATTTATGAAAAATGTGGTATAAATCATGCAATCTAGTGGTTTTTACCAATCAACTGTCATATATCAATTCGGAATTCATTGTTTAGAATATTTATTATCGACTCAGTCTGCTTTGTTTGTTTTGCACTGAAAATACCTCTTACACGAAGTTTCGGCAAGAAAATCTGCTTCTGATTCTGTCAGCTTTGTTTTTTTAATCTTTCAGCTTTGTTTTCTGATTCTCTCTTGCTTCTGATTTTCTCAGCTGTTTTCTCATTCTCTCTGCTTCTGATTATCTCAGCTCTGTTTTCTGATACTCTGTGCTTCTGATTCTCTCAGCTCTGTTCTCTGATTCGCCCTGCTTTTGATTCGCTCATCTTTGTTTTCTGATTCTCTCTTGCTTCTGATTCTCCCTGCTTCTGATTCGCTCAGCTCTGTTTTCTAGTATCTCTGCTTCTGATTATCTCATCTTTGTTTTCTGATTCCCCTCTTGCTTTTGATTTTCTCAGCTTTGTTTTCTGATTATCTCATCTTTGTTTTCTGATTCCCCTCTTGCTTTTGATTTTCTCAGCTTTGTTTTTTGATTCCCCTGCTCCTGATTCTCACAACTTTATATCTGATTCTCTCAGCTTTGTTTTCTAATTCTTTCATCTTTTTTCTTTATTCTCTCTGCTTATGATTCTCTCATCTTTGTTTTTTGATTCTCTCTTGCTTCTGATTCTTCCTGCTTCTGATTCTCTCAGCTCTGTTTTCTTATTCTCTCTGCTTCTGATTATCTCATCTTTGTTTTCTGATTCTCTCTTGCTTTTGATTGTCTCAGCTTTGTTCTCTGATTCTCTCTAGCTTCTAATCCTCTTAGCTTTGTTTCCAGATTCTCTCCTCTTTGTTTCCTGATTCTCTCTTCTAATTATATCCTCTTTGTTTTCTGATTCTCACAACTTTGTTTTCTGGTTCTCTCATCTTTCTTTTCTGAGTCTCTCTGCTACTGATTCTCTCACCATTGAGAAATTGTAAACTTAAGGCAAACCCACAGAAACAGTTATAAAAACGCGTACCCCTCTAACAAGCCTCCATTTTCATGTGACGCAAATAATTGCATTATTCCCTTTCTTTCAACGTGTTACTTGAACAAAATATTCAAATTATTATATCCAAAAGCAAAATGAAAAACTTCTCAATTCAATACCATTCCCGTAAGGCATAACAAAATCGATCTCATAATTGAAGAATCGACATACTAGCCTTAAGCAGTGTTACAAAAACAGTCCTTCTAAAGTGAGACAATAAATCAAATCAAATTCAATCTAATTAATAGAATCGAGTTTAGTCCTAATAATTCTTCCTTTTCCCGAGTTCCCTGCGATAAGAAAAGAAATAATTCGTAACAAATTTGTGCATGTTTAAATTGTTGCTTATTCTTTCTTTCCAAAGCATTTCATAATTTATTCACTGGTCTAAAGATCAGGGACTCCTTTGAGAAACCTTAGCGGAACACAAAGATACGTTAAGTCGGCGAGGTTTTACTCTAATTTATTGGATTTGTTGTTTATTTATCTGTTGTGTTATGTTGAAAGATCGTGTTCAAACCGGAGGAATTAAGAGTTCAAATAGAATTACTCGGTTTCCGCATACATTAACAAGCGTTCGTTTAATTTCTAAATGTTTCAGAAATTCAAAAAATTGAAAGATAGTAATAGTGATTTTTAAGAAGATAATTTAAATAAGCGTCTTTCGTGGTCGAATTAAAAAGCAATTCATACATATTTTAATTAGAAAAAGAGGTGGAAATAGTTGAAATATCAATCGGTCTTCATTGAAACACATTGGACATGAGTCCAACACTCTAACCTGCACGATCGCCAGATCTAACTCCTTTAAAATTTTCCTTTGGACTTACGTCAAGAACGGTATACTCAACTTGTGCGCCTGGTGTCGAGATGTGCAACGGCATAATCACTATTATAATTTTTACTTTCATCTCTGTATCATATTTATTATTGTCTTAAAATGGGCTGCGGTAGCCCGATTGGAAGAGTAACGGATTAACAACCGGGAGGTTGCGAGTTCGAATCCAACCAAAGACCGTCGTGTACAAGGGTTTTGAGCACGTCAAATATGTCGTGGCCTCTAATGCCCTCATGTTGCCGTGGAATGGAAGTTTGGAGAGTAGGGTGCCAGCTCAGGTGTGACCTCGTCATCTGACCGTGGTTCAGAATTACGTGGTGTTGCCCTTGGTTCTTTCCCTTTGGGTTTGATCCCGGACGTCGCCAATAGCCTGTTGTGTTGCTTCAACAACGCGACGTTAATTAAATACCTATCTGGAGTTAAGTACTTATAACCTTTTTTCAAAAATATGTTACCTCATTTTGGAGTCGAAATTGTATTTTTTACTGGGCATTTTTTTTTTAATTTTTAAGCAATCGAAATCCCAACTAAGACAACTGTTTCGTAGTGTCTTAGTTCCAAACTTTTTCGTATTAACTAGTTTGGGAATAACTCTTTCCTGACCGTTGTCTCAGAATTGCTGTTCCGAGAAATTAAAAAAATATTGATTCGTAAAGTTGTTTGTTTAATTAGAGATATTCAATTTTCCTCATAGATAGAGGTTTATTAAAATCTCTCATTTCAAGATTCCTTCACAAACTTAATCCTCTGAGGGGTTCACATGCGTAATTCCACTCTCAGTCTTCCCTCCTTACCTGTTTTGATCTTCTTGACCACTAGAATCTGACCAAAGGATTCTATTTTACAGATTGGGCCAATAGAATCGTTCCAAAGAATTCTATTCCAACGAAAGAACTAATAGAGAATCTTTACAAAGGATTCTATTCTAAGTAAACCATCAAAGTATCTTTCCAATGAATTCTATTCCAAGGAAAGAACTAATAGAGATAGAATCTTTACAAAGGATTTTATTCTAAGGGAGTGGGAGTATTTCAATTAACGTCACACTGGAGCAACACAACGGGCTATTGGTGACGGTCCGGGATCAATCCCATAGGGAAAGATCCGATTTATTCTAAGGAAAGCATCAATAGTATCTTTCCAAAGAATTCTATTCCAAGGAAAGAACTAATAGAGAATCTTTACAAAGGATTCTATTCTAAGGAAAGCATCAATAGTTTCTTTCCAAAGAATTCTATTCTAAGGTAGGTAGGTAGGTATTTAATTAACGTCGCACTGTAGCAACCCAACGGGCTATTGGCGATGGTCTGGGATCAAACCCGAAGGGAAAGATCCGAGGACAAGGGGCTAACACGTTAAATCTGTCTTGGATTCAAATGTCCTCACGTTTGCGTGGTGTGGAAGTTTGGAGGGTGGGATGCCACCTCAGGTGTTAACCTCGTCATCTGACCGTGATTCAAAATTACGAAATGTTGTCCTTAGATCTTTCCCTTCGGTATTGATCCTGTAACTTCACCAATAGTCCGTTGTGCTACTTGCAGTGCGAGGTTAATTACCCCACAACCTACCATAATTGCTACATTTTCTATTTGTTAGCTATTTGAGAAATAGCTGTTCTCGTAGTTATGAGCTTATAAACACCCGGTCTCACAAAAACCGTATGCGTAAGAAACATCAGTTGTAGAGAGTAGATTGAACTCAGGCCTTCCAAACATTTTTATATGGCTCGCAAATAAGATATGGCACTCCAAATATATTTACCAGTCCAGTAGACCAGTTAGGACTCTCCAAACATTTTTTGGGGCTCTCAGACCAGATATGGCAAATAGTTACTTTGAAATGTAAGCAAAATTTTTAGATATATTCTTGTTTGACTGTTCACCCGATTGTATAATTTGGTAGATAATTTAGTAAGTTATAATTTGGTTACCAACATAATCTTACTAAAGGATTCTATTATAATTTAATGAGCAGTAGAAAATCTTTCCAAAGAATTCTGTTCTAAGGAAATGAGTAGTAGAATCTTTCCAAAGAATTCTACTCTAAGGTAGGTAGATAGGTATTTTAATTAATTCTCACCGGAGCAACACAATGGGCTATTGGTGACGGTACAGGATCAATCCCGAAGAGAAAGATTCGAGGACAACACCAAGCAATTTTGAATCACTGTCAGATGACGAGATCACACCTGAGCTGGAACCCTACTCTCCAAACTTCCACACCACGCCAACGTGAGGACATTTGAGGCCACGACGGATTTAAAGTGCACCAGCCCCCTTTGTACACGACAGCCTTTGGTTGATTGGATCCGAACTCGCAACCCTCCGGTTGCTAATCCGTTACTGTTCCAACCTGGCTACCGCGGCCCTTCTATTCTAAGAAAAGGAACAATAGAATTTCCCAAGGTGTCCTATACTAAGGAAAGGAGCACTAGGAACGTTCTACAGAATTCTATTTCAAGGAAAGGAGCAATAAAATCCTTCTAAAAAATTCCATTTAAAGGAAAGGACCATAAGAATTTTCCTAAAAGTTGAAAGAATTGATAGATTTCTTCCACCAATGGATGTGGTTATTTAGTCATGTGTGTTTTAGTAAAGCAATATTACACTTCTCCGAATTCTCGTGAAGCTCAAAGGGTTAAAAAACATTGCTTCATAAAGTTGTTTGCTTAAGATGCCAGTTATTCAATTTTCCTCATCGGTGGAAAGTTTATTAAAATATTTCATTTCAAGATTCCTTCACAAACTTAAACAAGAACCGAGTTCTGGGTACTAAGATATTGGAAAAGGAATTGCACTTCGTCAACATGACCTTTTGAATGGCAGGAATGTATATTTGTTCTTGATAACAGAGTAGGAATGTTGAAATAATATACACAAACCAGATTCTGTCGAAGGTGAAGAAACTTTTTACGAATTCCTATTCTCATCAAATCAAAAATTTCTTGTAAATATTATTTAATTTACGAGAGATTTTTCTGTAAAGCTCAATACGACGGTTCTAATGTTCTGGTCACCAGTTTCGAACTTTCACCCTTCCGTTCGTCCTTTCCTTAGAATAGAATCCTTTAGTAAGATTCTATTATCATGTAAGTGTTCCTTTACCATATTACCTGTAGTGTTTTAGTCACCAGATTCGTACCTTCGCACTTCCGTTGGTCCTTTCCTTAGAATAGAATCCTTTAGTACGATTTCATTACCATGTAAGTGTTCTTGTACCATGTTACCTGTATAAGATTGATGCCGCCATATCCTTTATTGTAAGCAAATTTAAAATAATAACAGATCTATAAATATGTTCTCTCAAAAGTACCAATACATTCTCGAAAAATATAAATATTTTCTCATAAAAATACGGCTATATTCCCACAGAAATACAAATCTGTTTTCACAATAACGCAAACGTATTCTCATAAAAATACAAATGCATTCTCTCAAAAATTGCAAGTTATTTTCAGGAAAATGCAATATATTCTCACAAAAATACAGCTATATTCTCGCAGAAATACAAATCTGTTCTCACAAAAATATAATATATTCTCACAGAAATACCAACGTATTCTCATAAAAATACAGAAGCATTCTCCCAAAAATACAAATATATTCTCACACAGTAATACAAATATATTTTCTCAAAAGTACAAATGTATTCTCAGTATATGTACAAATGTATTCTCACAAATATATTTTCTTTCAAAAATGTAAACATATTCTCACAAAAAGACCAATATATTCTCACAAAGAAACAAATACATTCTCAAAAAAATACAAATATATCTTTACAAAAATATAAACACATTTTCTCTTAAAAATACATTCACACAAGAAAAACAAATGTATTTTCACAAAAATACAAATGCATTCTTACAAAATATACAAAAGTGTTTTCTCAAAATTACTAATGTATTCTCACTAAAATAGAAATATATTCTCACAAAAATGCAAATGTATTCTCACAAAAAAATATTTTCTCTCAAAAACACAAATACATTTTCACAAAAATGCATATATATTGCATTTATTTGTATGAATATAATATACACTCTGCCCTCTTGCAATAACAAAACCAAAAGCCGAACTATCCGAAAACCTTTGGCCCAAAAAACAAAATCTAATGGTTTCTTTTTCCATTCCAGAGGAGACTTTTATGAACCAAGCGAGCCTATCATTTTTTCAGAGCGCTGTTGTTTTCGTAAAACAGAAAATAAATAAAAACAAATGAACGCAGGAAAAGCCAAGAGATCGCCAGAAAGACAGAGTGGAAATCTGATCTCGGACAGTGACAGTTTGAAATATTGGAAACTCAATACAATTCGAACACAATTTTCAACGCGAAGCAGAGGGAACACCCGAGCCCAAATGACACTGTTTCGGTTTTTGTCCTTTATGCTGCAGAAGGAGATATCATAACATCAAGGATAAATTTCAAAGCAATTTCCTTCTGTTTCAGTTCATTTTTCTTACATTGTTTCCAGTATATTACGTCAAAATGTGTCCCGTGGTGACACGTAAGTACGCGTTAGGGGTCCAAAAGGAAGCAATTGAGCGCTGGTGAACGACAGAAGATACAGGATATGAATGATAATCGCTAATAACGTAAAACAAAAGAGCGAATCTGCTGTGCCTCTACGTCTTCTTGCTAAAGTATCAGTCTTCAACTGATTGATGATTGATAATTCAGTTTACCAATCATAACTCAAGAATTGAAAGTGAAACATTAAATTATCTTTCGTGAATTAAACCTGAACAAGGATTGATTACCATTAATGAATCCTATAACCAATCCTATAAAAATCATCTGAAAATAATTCAGTTTTAATTCTTCAAATCCACAAAGAAGCAATTGAGCACTTGTGAGCGACAAAAGATACAAGATATGAATGATAATCGCTAATAACGCAAAACAAAACAGCGAATCTGCTTTGCTTCTACGTCTTCTTGCTGAAGTATCAGTCTTCAACTGATTGATGATTGATAATTCAGCTTACCAATCATAACTTCAAGAATTGAAACTGAAACATTAAATTATCTTAGATAAATTAATCCTTCAAATGGGGTTTCGACAAGATATCTCGTCATTAAAAAGCTTTTTTCTAACAATTTTAATGACAAGATATCTCGTCTTCAGGATATTGCCGATTTTTTTTACGATGACGAGATCAATATAGTTCAGTTTTCTTCAAATGACGATATACGTCTTCCAATAAGTTTGGTCAACTTTGCTAGTGAGACCAGATACCTCGTAGAGAAAACCACCAGGAGCGTCAAAACAGAAATATGTAACAAGAATTGATGACCCTTTATAAATCCTATAACCAATCCTATAAAAAGCATCTAAAAATGTTTCAGCTTTAATTCCTCGAATCCACAAAGAAGCAATTGAGCGCTGGTGAGCAACAGAAGATACAGAATATTAATTATAATCGCTAATAACGCAAAACAAATCCTAATCTGTTTTGCTTCTACGTCTTTTGCTGAAATACCAGTCTTCAACTGATTAATGATTGATAAATCAGCTTACTAATCTTAACAACAAGTATTGAAATTGAAACATTAAATTATCTTTGGTAAATTAACCATCCTAGTGATTTCAATCTCGTTCATCAATATCTGACCAATTTGGCTAATGACGAGATTCCTTGCCATTAAGATAATGCTGATGCTTTTATAATGACGAGATCAAGATCTGACCTGTTTTCTTCTAATGACAAGATATCTCGTCCATCAAGATCTGGTCAGTTTTCTTCTAATTATGAGATATCTCATCGAGACAACCATCAGGAGGTTAAAACTGAAGCATATATGTTTTCTTCTCTCGTCCATCAAGATCTGGTCAGTTTTCTTCTAATGATGAGATATCTCATCGAGACAACCATCAGGAGGTTAAAACTGAAGCATATGTAACAAGGATTGATGACATTAGTAAATCCTATAAATGGATCTGAAAATGCTTTAGTTTTAATTCCTAGAAACAGTTTATATGGAATACTTCTATGATTCTTTTTGTATTGATTCCTGCGTATTACTTCAAAATGTGTCTTGTGACATACATGCGTATGCGGGACAGTGGACTTTCAAAACGAACTTTGCAATTATTATGCAATTGTCATAAAATTTTCTGTTTGTTTTCTACAAAACAGCCTAAAAATAAAGTTTGGTCCAAAAATGTTAATTTTTGTGGACGCTATTACATAACGTGTGGTGAAGAATTTTGATAAATTAGCAAAAATTGATAGGTTTCATGGGCATTAATTTTCTATGTATTGTCGATATTTCAACACACAAAATAATTTGTATACAAATAAATCGACTTAACTCTATTTGGTAAGTGCATGACTCATTTATAAAGCAAAAACATTTGTTCTAAAATCCCTAAAATGTTTCATAAAAAGTATTGATTAAGGAATATTTCGATCCAATAATTTCACATTTTTGATTAGTTATAATTTCAAATCTATATATACAATTCCAAACATAAATTAAGTATGATTTGAAAGAGCATAAAATAGACTAAATCTAAATAATTAAACTTCTAAAATTCAAAACTTTTGAAAATTTTGATTTCCAAACTCCCCTAAAGTACCAATATTTAAAAGAAAAGAAACTCGGTAAACAGTCTTTCGTTACGCAGGAAATTCGCGAAAGTTTTTCCGACCAATAAAAGACAAAAACAAAAACCTTATACAAACATTTTATTCCAACACACATGGGTGGCAAGACATTAAACAGATCATTCTTTATACAACCCAACGACACCATTCCAGCAATTCAAATCAAACAAAACACGAACCAAGCAAAACTTCCCGTATTTATTCAGAATACCTCCCCTTCACAATATTGATATATTTCTTAATTCTGCGTAAGGAATTCGCAACGCAGCAGGAAATTAATTTCGTAAACCAATTGTAAAGAAAACATTGATATGGAAAACGGTAGAAATTGATATTCTTCATCCTATCCGATTACACTATGTACACAAGTCTGGAAATATTTACATTTACGCAAGTCCTTTGTCTTTCAAATAATTTTTGGGTGCCTTAGAAAAATGTTACGGATAATTTAAACAAATGTCTTCTCGTTTTTCAATGGTTCGCTTCTTTAAATATTCCATGTAAGAATTAATCATTCTCGTAAGTTGTTGTCATTGATTCTTTCCCTTGGACAAACCAAGTGATGTTTGGTGTTTAATGCCTCTATTGATTTTAATTTGAAGCAATATTTCATGTCGGGATAAATATTTTAATGTGTTGTTTAGTTTTTATGGAAATGAATTGAAACTCCATATTTTATTCACTCACTTCTAAAAAGGGAGAGGAATCACTCCACAATTAATAGAATTTTACTAATTTATGTTGCATGTTTATCGGTACATTTACATTATATTGCGATATTCACCGTCGAGTTGTATCTATAAATTTGCTCAACTATGAATCATGTATAGATCCAGAAGGTTATTTCTTGCTATACACATATGATGAGGGCCGTGGTAGCCCAGTTGGAACAGTAGCAGATTAAAACCGGAGGATTGCGAATTCAAAACTCGATCCAACCATACCGCCTTGTATGTGGTGATTGCTGAACGTTAAATCTGCCGTGGCCCCAAATGTTCTCATGTTGGCGGGATGTACAAGTTTGGAGTGTGGGGTCGCAGTCCAGGTGTTGACCTCGTCATCTGACAGTGGTTTAAAATTACGAGGTGCTGTCCTCTGATCTTTCCCTCAAATACATACCTCGCACATATGATGAAATATAATTTCGTTTTGTTTCTATAAGTAATAAACTATTTCCATATATAATACAAAAATGCATTA
The DNA here is from genome assembly GCA_933210815.1 of Meta bourneti. Taxonomy (NCBI): domain Eukaryota; kingdom Metazoa; phylum Arthropoda; class Arachnida; order Araneae; family Tetragnathidae; genus Meta; species Meta bourneti. The sequence goes on from OW119933.1 coordinate 91,875,576, forward strand.
ACCCTCAAGAAATTTACGAGTAGTGAAAAATTGCTTTTCCCCATAACACATGACTAAACCGCATTTATTGGTTTAAAGAATCTTAGTAAAGATTATACTGGTCAAGGTCAAAACTGGTTAAAAAGCATGCAGAAAAGACTGTATATTGCAGAGCGGGTACATGCTTGTGAACCCCTCAGAGGGTTAATATTAAATTTATTTTACCCTCCTGGTGGTTGATTCTACGAGGTATCTCGTCAGTAGCAAAACTCGCCAGATCCTGATGGAAGAAATATCTGGACATTAGAAAAAACTGACAAGATCTTGCTCTCACCATCATAAAAAATCTGCAATATCTTGATGACGAGATACTTCATCATTAGCAAAATTGGTCAGGTCTTGATGGACGAGATATCTCGCCATTAGCAAAATTGGTCAGATCTTGATGGGCGAGATATCTTGTCATTAGCAAAATTGTCAGATCTTGATGGGCGAAATATCTCGTCATTAGAAAAATTGGTCAGATCTTGATGGGCGAGATATCTCGTCATAAGCAAAATTGGTCAGATATTGATGGGCGAGATATCTCGTCATTAGCAAAATTTGTCAGATCTTGATGGGCGAGGTATCTTGTCATTAGCAAAATTGGTCAGATCTTCATGGGCGAGATATCTCGTCATTAGCAAAATCAGTCAGATCTTGATGGGCGAGATATCTCGTCGAAACAACTTGCAGGGTTAAAACTATTTCAGTTGAGATAAGATTAAAATGAATATGATGTCATAATATAGTGACTCAGAGAGAGGTCAACTGATCATTTAACACATTCTGTACACCATCCCTTGTTAAGACATCTTTTTAACCAATTTAATTCATATTGTAATAAGAATTATAAATTTTTATGAACGTATAAATTTGATTTACAAAAAGTATGTATATTTATTACACAATAACACGTACTTTGTAAATACAGAAGAACCTTGATTATCCGATGTAGGAAGGTAATTGAATTTACGTCGCACTGGAACAACACATCGGGCTATTGGCGACGGATCGATCCCGAAGGGAAAGATTCAAGAACAACACCTCGTAAATTTGAACCACTGACAGATAACGAGGTCAACACTCCACTCTCGAAATTTATTGCTCCTTTCCTTAGAATAGAATCCTTTGAAAAGGTTTACTGTCCATATCCTTAGAATAAAATCCTTTGGGGAAATATTCTATTGGTTACTTTTATTAAAATAGAATTCTTTCAAACGATTCTATTGGTCAAGAAGGTGAAAATTTGTTAGAAGTCATACAGAAAAGCCACCAGGTTGCAAAGAGGAGTTATGCGTTATTACCCCTAAGACAGTTAAATGTAAATATTTCCAGACTTATTACACAATGAAACCAGATAAGATAAAGTGACGAATTTTAAATTGAAATACCATTTTCAAAATTTAGAGATACCATTTCTCAAAACCATTATCTTGGTCCCCTGTGGAATAATTTTTGGTATAAAATCATCCTGGGCATAGCATTTGCATGTCAATTGCACTTGCGTATATTACAAAACCAATTATTAACCTCTCCCCAAAACGATCAATTTCACAATTAAGCAAAGGTAACTTCGCACTCCCCGAATCGATTCCGAGCTTCTAAATCGATTATTTGCTGTTTTATATCCGAAAAAGAAACACAGAAAAACGTTGCCTATTGCTGAAGCAAAACTTTCTAGAATAAAAACACTTGACCTTTGGAGGAATTTCGATCGAGTCAGATTCAATTCGATGTTCCGTTTATTTTTTATTCGTTGTATTCGTTCAATGAAAATGGCGGAAAGAAATGTTTTTTCAAAATATTTGTACAAGCATCGTTGTGTTGAGTTAGGTTTTTGTTTAGTTCCGATCTGATTGTTCTCACGTTGACGTGGTGTGGAAGTTTGGAGCGTGGGGTTCCAGCTAAGGTGTGATCTCTTCATCTGACCGTAGTTCAAAATTACGTAGTTTTCCTCGATCTTGCCCTTTGGGTTTGATCCTGGACCGTCGCCAATGGCCCGTTGTGTTGCTCCAGTGGGACGTTAAATAAATACCTGCCTAATAGGGAAAAACTAGCACTTATATATAATGTTACTTGATTAATGATCATTATTTCATAATTTAATTTTCTTGGAGTAATGTATTTTCAGTTCGACTACGAGATATACATGTATGAGGATTACTCATATAACTCAATGTTACTTGATTAATGATCATTATTTCTTAATATAATCTTTATTAGAGTAATGTATTTTCAATTTGATTACGAGATATACACGTATGAGGATTACTCATATAACTCAATGTTACTTGATTAATGATCGTTGTTTTATAATTTAATCTTTCTTAGATTAATGTATTTTCAGTTTGATTGCGAGATATACACGTATGAGGATTAAAAATTGATTTCTATTGTTGTATTGATTGCTTATTGATATTGTACCCTTCGAGTTTGATCCCGGACCGTCGCCAATAGCCCGTTGTGTTGCTCCAGACGTTAGTTAAAATAGCTACCTACCGATCTTTTTATTTTTATAAAATTACTAATGCATATTTATTTGCTTTCTAAAATTAGTATTTATCGAAAGTCGTTCAAAGATACGAAATTTTATTATCATTTTGTTTTGACTCTCTTTGGAAATCTGAATTTGGTTATTTCTGGCAATGACAATTTTCAAAATATCTTTCTTTTTTCTTTCAAAATATACTAGAATAGTTATGTATCGAATTAGGTATTCCTTTAGTTTATATATTATTACGTTGCAAATGCAGATTAATTTCTTTGTATATTTTAAAATTAGTAATTATGAAATGTTGAAAGATAAGAATTTTTATTTCTATTTAGTTTGGACTTTGGAAATCTGACTTAAATTATTTTCTGACATTTGACAACTTTCAAAATATATATTTTTATCTTTCAAAATATTTATACCAGACTAGTTTTGTGACGAATTAGTTGTTTCTTTAGTTTATATGTTACCGCTAAAGTACGGAAATCAGGTAGTCTGCAGATTACCTAGGTAATGTGTAGATTAACTACGCCGATCCGTTAAAGTGCGGAAAATATATATATTGTTTCATTTCTGAAATTACCTTAAGTAATCTGCAGATCACCTAGATAATCTTCACATTACCTACTAGGGACTCTTTAAAGTGAAAATAAGATCTTTGCTCGAACAGCAACGTTTTTGTACGCTTAAATTAAAACTCAGACAACAACTCAGTTAATAGGTACTACTAACTGAAAAACACGCTATACTTTTATCCCATAAAATTATAAGTAATTTCATATAATAATCAGTAGATGCAAATAAAATATACTGACAATTGAATGGTTGTCTAGAAGGGCGTATGTTACATTTTAAAAATTTTACAGGAGACACCTAAAAAGAGTAAGCCTTCTTTATCAGAAAACTCTTAGCCTCTGATGTAATATATGCCCTTTTTCAATACTAATGAACCTGAATTTTACTTAACCTTTTTATGTTTCATGTTCTATACGCACTCAAACATACACGGTGGCTTGTGATTTGACATTTTTTATTCATGTGTAATGGATAAATAAAAACTTATATTATTATTAAAATATTCTCTATTAAAACTTAAAAACACACAAGTATTTTCTTATTTTTTAAAACAAAATAGCAAATTTGGTATACGTATTCTTTATACAGATGCAAATTTTTATAAAAATCTTTATGTTCTTCTTTTGTCATCAATTCTACCATACGGAGCAAGTTCTTTTTTTCTTAGAGATAGGTAGTAAAGTAATGCTAAGAACGGGTAAAATGGGCAACTCAACGTCATTATTTAAACAACTCAAATACTTTCCATGGCCTTAGCAAGTTGTGAGAGTCTTGCATATACAGATGTTGGGTTATCAGATGACATTTTAAACCATACATATTTCGTCACCTGGAATTTGTTGGAAGCTGCCATGTAAGACTTCGTAAGGATTTCCAAGTCTTTGATATCATCCTGGCACATTTCCGTCACGGTGAATGACGAAGCAAGTTTAGATGGGCCAATCACTTACTTCCAGTCTTCGGGAACGATGGCTTTACTCTTCTTTCGCTGGCGTTCAATCAGTGCGAAGTCGATAACGCACGGTAAAAAAACTGTCCGGTGATCATAAATTTTTGATTTATTTCGTAGAAATATCCAGCTCGAATAAGATGCATGAATAAGGTGAGAATCGTCTTGTAATTATTTTGTCCCACGCAGCGATCGGACCACACAATGAGTTTGCACTCTTCAGATGGCTATAGTACGCTGAATTTCGATGTTACGTATTTCAAAATACAAGAGCCGATTTCTTTCGAGCCCATTTAGCGATCACTTCATGTCAAAGAAACATGTTTGCGACGTTGCTGGTCATATTATGAATCGCGAAGTTGTATAATGAATGTTGACGTTGGTAATATATATCGGAATGCATTAGTTGGGGCGTAAGCAACGCCTGTTGTATATCAACACAGAGAGTAATAAAATTGATGTTCTTACCGTCTTCAGAGTTGCTTGTATGCTGCATCAGCCTTCGTGTGATGAAGGTTGCTGTTTCAATTTGTCTTCTTTCTGCTTCATTCGAAACCAGAACAAGCCGAGCGCAGCGTAAATCCTTGCATGTGTCACTTCGTGGTGATCCGAATCTCAAATGAAATTCTCTATTAAAAACTTTTCTGTACAAACTGTACGATATATTTTGACATTCAGGATATTTTTCTTTAAACAAACGGTGCACTTTTTTACAAATAAATCCATGTTTAAACATTTTGTTGACGAGGCCTTTCTGCTATAGTGACTTTCTGTAGAGGGGAAGCTTGCAATATGCTGCTTAATTTTTCTGCGAATATCGTTGTTTGTAGCACGAGGCCGATTTAAATGGATTCCTCTTTTGTCAGTTGGAGCTACTTCTCCACTTTTAAGTTTATCCTGTAGGACACGAATTCGTTTATCGGTAATGCAGAAAATGTTTTTTAATGTCTTGAGACAAACTGGTTATGTTATAATCGGGTTATAATCGGGTTCATAAAACCTCTTGAACAATCGTTGCACAGCATCAATAGTGAGTGTATTGCAACCAACCTTTTTACAAAATTCTTGACATCCGTTGCATTGCTTAGCTGCTACAGTTTCTCCTTGACCGCGCTTATTAACCAGATATCTTGCCCTTAGCATAATTGACCAGATTTTTGACGATACATCTCGTCGAAACACTTAGAGGTTAAGAGAAAATCTATATATAAAGTAGAGTTGGCGTCTGCCATGTTTATCGATACTCTATACAAAACCACAGTTGGACCTTTCCACACCAGATTTGGTACACATACCATTTAAAACCCTGAGATAAACGCAGGCTACATATTAACACCCGTTTGATTTGTCCTGATAATTCTGCCATTAGTTTATACATTCGGCAAAATACATTGTGAAAACTATATACGTACTTGTTTAAATAAATTATTCATGAATGTAGAAGTTCATATTATTTGAAAGAAGTTTTTCTAATCTAAGCAGATTGAAGTAAATAGACAGTGCGTTTAAATTTAATTCAGTTTACGAAAATATAAAATTTGTCGCATATTATTGAACAATACTTAACCTTCTGGACGTCGCGAGATTTCTGAGTAGGGTAGAGTTGTTTTACCCCACACCCCACTTAATGACTAAATAACCACAGCTATGGGTTAAAAGAATCTGGATTCTATCGTCCAATAGGTGTGGTTCATTAGTCATTAATCTTTCATTGTAAATTTGATTTCGATTGATTCGTTGACCTAAATCTCATTTCAACATGGTGAAAATTGAATTCAAAATAGATTGATTAACTTTGACTTTTGGCTCGAACTCAAATCGCCTTATACTTCCATAGATGCAAACAATATAAACCAAGAGAGAAAAATATAAAGAATTCCCTCCAAGCAGACGCCACTGACGTCTCAAAGAAATGTGTACAAAGTACATACAAAACAAAATCTTAAAAAACGAGAGGATTGGGTTTATCGAATGACAACGGGGGAAACAATGCAGTGAGTGCTGGAGGAAGTTAGTATTTGTTTGGTCTACTTGACAGCATCTCTCTTCGCCCATTTTATAGAAGTATACTCTGCAGACAAAACAAAACGCTTAAAAGCGAACTATTTGATTTTCACCCTTTTTTATTCTAATGTCTATTTTAGATTTTTGGTAATCTCGTTTGAATTTATTTGTTGACAATAATCTCATTTTAACGCTGTGATAATTGAATCTTTCCGAACATCCAGACCTTGTAATACCTCCAAGAAATATGTACATACTTTAGACGAAACAAAACCTTTAAAAACGAGCTGATTGTGTCCATCGAATGGGTACAGGAGAAAAGAATACAGTGGAGTCGTGAAAAAGTTAATATTTTTTAGTCTACTTGATAGTATCTCTCTTCGCCCATTGAATAGATGTATACTCTGCAGACTACCCTGTTTACGACCCTATATTTCAATAAGTTATTGACACAAATTTAAAATTTATATATCTTTACATTCTTCAGAAAAAGGTCTCTTAGGAAACGTCAGAATATCATTTAATAGCTGTCACTGCTGAATCTGAGAGATCGACGAAAATGGGAATTTTGCTAATTTGCTACAAATTTCAAATTGCCTCTGATATCTCTAGAAATATAAAGACAATATTAAAAATTATTCTTAATGAAGAGCCATTTCTAACAAATAGCGTGGCGTAATTTGGTGATTGTAGTATTTGTACTTCTGTATAAAGAAAAACATGTAAAAGTAAAATTATGGAAAAATACGATTTTTTCAATTTTTAAAAATAAATATTTCACTGTGAGGGAAAGCTCCGAAAAGATCAAAACTTTTCAACATAAAAGATTAAGATGTCTATTATATGTCCTGAAATTTAATAATTGTAATTTGCTTATTTTTGTCTCAGGAAAATTTTTAACTAGATGTAAATTTTACATTTTTATCGCAGCTGATAACGAGTTATTATAACCTTCGATAACATAAAAAATGCGATATAAGAATGAAATAACTGTTATTATGGTGCACGTGCAAAATTTTACATGAAATTTCTTTTTAAAGCCTTTTCTGCTTAATCCAAAAGTGTTTCCATCAGTGAAATAATTAGTTGGAAAGTTTATTTTGTTAGAGAAATCTTTTCAATTTGCTTTTTCCTCTGGAAACGTAAGTATTAAATACTACTAGTGAATATTAAATACATTTTGTAAATATTAAGCATTATTAGTCAGGCAAACACTAATTTTGAGAGTAAAAAAGACTTTAAACATCATTGTTATACCCGATTCTCCCAAATATACATAATTCACACATGAATCCTTGTTCCATATTTATCACAATCATTTGTAAAATAAGTAAAGATTTCAAAATTCGGCAGCACTAGGAAAATTTCAATTTAAGCAACTACGAAATTGAACAAAAGACTTTTATCAGATTGAAAGTGAATTTGAAGACAATCAAGTAAAAGTTTTAAATGAATGTTTAAGCTTATTCAATTGTGATGCTTTTATAATTTCCTTCAAAAGTTAAAAATAATTTGGTATTTCATTGTTGATTTGGGGTTTTATTGTTTCTATTTCATTGTTGTCATTTGAAACGAGTAATATGCATAGAATGGGAAGGATATGCCATGATTGGAAATAATAAACATTGACAGTTAGGGCGATATTGGTAGAATATGGTAACCCATCGTGGACCTATCTGAATAGTCTTTTGGAGACAAAACTTTCCGTCGCCAATTGATCGATGAGTAAGAACGCGTTTTGCGTTTTACTAATTTTGTTACTGTTTCTTTGAGACTCAAAATACAATCCTGGATTTTTTTTACAAGTAATGGACATATTAAACTGTATTCTTCCAAAATATAGTATTCGCCAGAGCTGTCCTTCACTTCATTTTGTGTGCCTATTTTAAGTGGAAAACAGTCATTTTATACTTTTCTTTTGCTGTTTGAAAGATGAAGGAAATAAAAGCCAATTTCCAAACTTCAGGAGTAGTTTTATCATACCTAGCACTGTATCTGACATGATTTCAACGATGCTTTAAGTTCCTTTAGCCAATATAAACCTTTTTAATTCTATCAAAATCGACTATTTTCCATTTTTCGTTACTAATTTTTAGTTTAAATATGATGCTTAAAATTGTTATTTCCAAATAGATAAAAAGAAATTTTTTCGTAGATTACAAAAATATGAAATATTGTTGTCTACGTTAAGTAGTTTTTGAGAAAGAGATCTTCAAACATGTGCAACATCAAGCGATTTCACAACTGCTCTTCAAAGTTGCAAGTCCTTAAAATGCCTGAAACTTCCAAAATATTTCATTTTGAGCCAAAATATTTTGGATATCATTATTTATGTATAAACTCAACCCCTGTAGCAAATTTCAGGAAAATCCGTCACTCTACGGTCACAGGTTTTTTTCTGTGATTTTTGCTCATTTTTCATATGGAATGACCCCGAAACAAAATTTTTAAAAACGAACTGATTGGGTCCACAGAATGGTGACGGCTAAGAGGAATTCAATGTAGTCGGGGAAAGTTAGTATTTGTTTAGTCTACTTGACAGTATCTCTCTTCGCCCATTTTACAGATGTATACTCTGCAGACAAAATAAAACTTTTAAAAACAAAGTATTTGATTTTTACTTTTTTTATCTGATGTCGACTTTATTTCGTAATCTCATTTGAATTTGTTTGTTGACTTAAATCTCATTTCAACGTTCTGAAAATTGAATCCAAAATAGATTGATGGACGACTCTGACTCAAAGAACCCTTTACTTCTAAGTTCAAAACTTTTTATCAACAATAAAAATACACGAATTTCCTCTTCCGAGCATCCAGATGCCAGTAATACTACCAAGAAATATGTACATGCTATAGACGAAACAAAAATCTTTAAAAACGAGGTGATTGGGTCCATCGAATGGGGACGGGGGAAAGAATGTAGCGGAGTCATGGAAAAGTTAGTATTTGTTTAGTCTACTTGACAGTATCTCTCTTCGCCCATCATGACACCTGCAAGTAAAAGTAAGAAAAAGGGAGACCCCATCCATGAGCCAAAGAGGTGAAAATGGAAAAAGTGTCAGAGAGAATGGGAAAAGAGTAGTCAACATGATCAGTGTAGCGCACGAGTTCGTTTCCAGAACTTTTCTTTTTTCATCCATAAAACCCCAGTAGAAGAAAATGGCGTGAGTCAAACTCTGTACAGCGTCGTATTCGGACTGGAAAATTCCAAGGCTTAGTAAAATTTTATGGATCAGCAAATTTCAATACTTAAATTTGATTAAAAAACATTTTATTTCGCCCTCTTTTTGGACTTTCATATAATGGTATTTTTAGACTGCTTATAAATATTATATTATGTAACTGTTTTAATGTATAACTTTTTTGTTTCTATCGTTGTCAATGCTATATAACACTGGTTTTCAACCTGTAGTACACGAGGTGGTTTCAGTACACCCCAAAGCTTGGTAAAATTCAGATCTATCAGTAAATTCCTATATTTAAATTCGAATGCAATAAATTTATTTAGCTGTTTCTCTTTCGACTTTCATATAAGGGAATTTTATACACTGCTTATAAATATATTGTGTAACTATTTTAATGTGTATCACTTTTTTGTTTCTATAGTTGCCAATCCTATATAACAACGGTTTTCAACCTGTGATACACTAGGTGGCTTAGTAAAATCTTAGTAAATTCCAAAGCTTGGTAAAATTCAAATGTAAAGTAAATTCCAATACTTAAATTCGATTGAAAAAAATTATTTCGCTGTTTCTCATTCGACTATATAATGATATTTTTAAACGCTGCTTACAAATGTTATTTATTTCACAAATGTTAACTATTTTATTACTATCGTTGTCAATCCTATCTAACAGTGATTTTTAACCCATGGTACGCTAGGTGGTTAGTAAATTACAAGGTTTAGTAAAATTTAAATGCATCAGTAAATTTCAATATTTAAATTGAAATGAAAAAAATATATATGTGTGTGTGTGTTTCGCTTTCTCTCTTTCGACTTTCATATAATGGTTTTGTATACACTGCTTATAAATATTATATTGTGTAATTATTTTGATCCATAACTATTTTGTTTCTGTTGTTCTCATTCCTTTGTTTCAGTTGTTTTCAACGGGTGGTACACTAGGTAGCTTAGTAAAATTGGAATGTATCAGTAAATTTAAATATTCAAATTCGAGTGAAATGCATTATAAGCTTATTATGGACATTACAACAACTTTTTTATAATCCTTTCAAATTCATTTTCAGTTTGATAAAGGTCTCGTTCAATTTTGTAGCATTTGAGAAAATTGAAATGTGGCCAAGTGCTATCGAATTCTTGTAATCTTCTTTCACTAGTGATTCTGATAAATATAAAACAAGGATTCATGATGTGAAATTGGGAATCGGTATATAACAATGATAGTTACGTGTTCCCATGATAGTTGCTTGCATTTCATAAAACCTTTCTCGATGCCAAGACTCAATTTCAATAATATCAGTTGAAGGCACGTAAAAGATTTTGATGTTTGTCTATTAAACAACGGAGATCTTCATTTCTGTCAGTCACAGATGTATTACTTTTTCAATATCATTCATTCAATTTTACTTGCAAAAAAGGTAGCCACATTTACTTTTGAAGTTGGCACAATTTCCAATGATTTTCTCTTGACATTTTTACCCACATACTTAATATTTGCATATCCTAAGGATATAAACAGATAAAAAAGACTTCACTAGCAAAATTAATTTTCCACCGACAAAAAAATTATTTCACTGATGGAACACTTCTTGGATTAAACAAAAAATAATTTATAAAATAATTTCATGTGAAATTTCGCTCGTGCCCATAATAATAATTATTTCATTCTTATATCACATTTTTACATTATCAATGCTTATAACTTTCATTATCAGCTGGGATGAAAACTCAAATTTCCATCTAGTAAAAAATGTTCCTCGGGCGAAAATAGGCAAAAGACAGTCATGAAAACTTCAGGACGTATAATAGACATCTTGGTCGATACAAGGTTAAAAAATTTTGATGTTTTCGGAGTTTTCCTTCACAGTAAAATATGCACTTTAACAAATTAAAAAATCGCATTTTTCCATAATTTTACTTTTTAAATGTTTTTTCTAAGGAATAGATATGCAATTAGCAACACCACACTATTTGCTATTATAAGCTCTTTATTAAGAATAAAATATTTTAAAATATTGTCTGTCTATTTCTAGAGATACCAGACCAATATGAAATTAGTGACGTTCAGAGGTTTAAGCCCTCACCCTTCAAGGTTTTGGAATTTAGTTAAATCTTTCTTGTTTTTTCAACCCTTTATCCTATCATTGATGCAGAACTGTTGGCTCTAAATACAGCTTCGGTGTTAAATGTTGCACCACGTAAACTTCAAAGAAGCTTCACTTAGAAGTGAAATGGAATAAATAATATAATCGTTGGTTGCTAAACTTCGGATTGCAACTGAAAAACATTTTAAATTTCTCAATGTTGGCATATACTAGTTGAAAAGCCAAGACATACTAGTCGAATGTAGTCTACGCGAAAGAGCAGCTCGTCAGCTTTCGATAAACACTGAATTGACGACTGCATTTTATCTTTCTTTCATTTACTACACCCAAATAAATTCCACACACTAGGTTGGTTGACTTTGGGGTTTTATGGCGCAAGGGCCATATTTCGCCATGCTGCGCCAGACACAAGACATACAATATCAAGTAATAGACACACACAATGAAAGTTTTACTGACACTGAAGAGAGAAATACGGCCCCTTCTATACACTAATGAGACGTATTCCCGTAAAACCTTGCGGCCGTTATCCGACACAGCCTACAGGACCACAGCTCTGTTGGAAGAATAACGGATTAGCAACCGGAGGGTTGCGAGTTCAAATCCAACCGAAAACCGTCGTGTACAAAGGGGATTGGTGCACGTTAAATCTGTCGGGGCTTCAAATGTCCTCACGGTGGCGTGGTGTGGAAGTTTGGCGAGTGGGTTGCTAGCTCAGGTGTGACCTCGTCATCTGACCGTGGTTAAAAATTCCGTGGTACTGGCCTTGGATTTCCCTTCGGGTTGGATCCAGGACAGTCGCCAATAACCCGTTGTGTTGCTCCAGTGCGGCATTAATTAAATACCTACCGACACAGCTTGCCTTATTTTTTATGAATACTGACTTCCATGTCTATAGAAGACATGATGTCGGATTGGATTGGATGTTGGGGTTTTATGACGCAAGGTCCAAAAGCGGACAAGCTGCGCCAAACGCAAGATAGAATGACCCAATAAAAGAATAAAATATTTAAAAATCTATAGTCATCGTGATGTCAGTGCCGATGCATTGGACTCATGTACCAATATTTTATGTTCATGGTTTACTATCTTTTAAAGGTAAATGAATTCACGGAAGCGGTCTACAACTAATTCGACCATGGGAAATACGAAACACCTTCCAGCAGCTGGCAAATAGGCCTCGGTCTAAATAACCCTAGAGCAGCGAAAAATATAACCATAGAGTATTGTTACTTATTCCTTAAGACCAATCCAAACCATAGAGGAAATATAAAAGAGAGAGAAAATGTAACCGTTTTATGTACCCAAGGATTATATGACAAAGCTAGTAGTAGCGTGACTCTTAGACTACTTTCGTTTGCCGGGTGGAAACAAACATTCATCATCTGATATTTTGAAGACCCTAACCACTCAGCCTACCCAGAGGGTCTAAAGCTACACGAGAGGCGGTCGGAAGTCTAATTGGTCCTCGGAAGGTAGAAGACGCCCATTCCATAAATTCATCATCTGATTAGTCTACGCGACATATTAGAAGACTTGTGATTTCGACATTTTTCACCACTCCAGAAAGGCGCATTCACCACATCTAACTGTTGTAAGATGGTAGATCGCAAAACAAAGCGATGAGGTGCAGAATCAGCCAACCTCGTCAATTTTCACCAGAGCAATCATGTGACTATTAGTCGACTTGTTGATCACACTTTTTGATACTCCTCTCAAGAGTAATGCTCAGTTTACTTCTATTTCACGTCTATGAGCCAAACAACTAGACTAAGTCTATGAGTTTGAACACGTTCACACTTTCCACTAGATAAGTACTTCTATAGAAATCTTCCCTTGCCAGACAAACGGATGCCAAAGATGATTTGGGGAGGCTTGTTCAATGTTACATTCTAGGCAAGTTGAAAAAGCCGTATGTCCTGAAAGAAGGATTGAGTTCTGATATCCGTAGAAGAACCAATCAAAACTAATCTTCAATTTGGGTTCGTGTATAGTTCTAGTGGTAGGCAGACAGTACTTCATCCATTCCGTCTAGTGACAAACCTCCAACACGTTGGCGACCTTAGAGTAATCAATCAAAACTAACCTTCAATGGGTTCGTGTGTAGTTTTCGTGGTAGACAGACACTACTTCATCCATTCCGCCCATTGACAACCAACCCCCACGTTGAAACGACCGTAGAGTAACCAACCAAAACTTTCAACTTGGGTTTGTGTGTTGTTCTAGTGTTAGACAGACATTACTTCCTCCATTCCGCCCAGAGACAACCAACCCCACGTTGAGACGTCCTTAGAGTAATCAACCAAAACTAACTTTCAACTTGGGTCTGTGTGTTGTTCTAGTTTTAGACAGACATTACTTCATCCATTCCGACCAGTGACAACCAACCCCACGTTGAGGCAACCGTAGAATAACCAACCCAAACTAACCTTCAACTTGGGTGAATGTTCGCATCATTATAACTAAACCATTTCCATTTCAGAAAGTAGCGACCCCTTCAAACCTTTTTAAATCGTCCACGTTTCATTTATTTATTAATCTTCTGTGGATCGCGAGATTTACGACTTATGCAGTGCTGCGTTTACCCTACAACGAGCACTTAATGGCTAAATAGCCACATTTTTCTAAAGAATCCTATTTTTCAACCTCTAGAAAGATTCATTGCTCTCCTCTCCTTAGAATAAATTCCTTTGGAAAGTTTCTATTACTCATTTTCTTAGAATAGAATCCTTTGGAAAGTTTCTATTACTCATTTTCTTAGAATAGAATTCTTTGGAAAAATTATATTGTATTGCTCTTATAATATTATCTTTTTTTGGAAAGATTCTATTACTCATTTTCTTATAACAGAATTCTTTTTAAGGATTATATTACTCATTTCCTTTTGACAGAATCCTGTGGAAACATTATATTGCCAATTTTCTTAGAATAGAATCCTTTGGAAAGATTCGATTCCTCATTTTCTTTAAAATAAAATTCCTTGGAAATATTATATTCCTCATTATCTTAGAATAGTATCCTTTGGAAAGATTTTATGGGTCAAGAAGGTTAAAACTGCTTAGAAATCATGCAAAGACTACAGGTTGCAAGAAGGATTTATGCCTGGGACCTCTCAGAGGTTTAAGATAATCAGCCTCTAAATCAAGCACATCAAAATCAAGTAATTCTTACAGTTAACCCTCCTAGTGGTTGTCTCGTAAAGTCATTAGCAAAGCTGTCCAGATCTTGATGGACGATATATCTCATCTTTAGAAGAAATATGACCAGATCATGATCGCGTCAACATAAAACATGGCATTATCTTGATGGCGATATACTTCGACATTAGCAAAATTGGTCAGATCTTGATGGACGAGGTATCATCAAAACTACTTGGAGGGTTAATTCGTCTATGTTACATTCCCATTTTCGGAATCAACTAACCTTGTTTTTCTTAAGTTCTGCTCCAGAAAAAATTATATTAAATCTAGGAAAAAGTATTAAACTGAAAACCTTACTTTTAAACGAAGTACTTCTACCTCTCAAGTCTGCCTTTTCAAGACTACTAGAAAACAACGGGTTGGGGTCTTTCTATAAGAGACTAATGAATCAAAAACTTCCGAAATTAAATCACGCAACGTCTTTTCCCGTTTTCTAGGAACCCAATTCCCATCTCTAAAATGCAATTTTTCTTTGTGTTTCGCAGCAAAACAATTTCTTTTGTCACCTTTTTTATACAACTTTTGAAATTTTCTTTGCTGAAAAGTGTTGATTCCATTGTTTAAATTGCATAATGATATCGATTCCGAAATAGTTCTTCTAATTCTTCAAACTTCCACACCACGCCAACGGGAGGACATTTGAGGCCACGACAGATTGAACGTACACCAGCCCCCTTTGCACATGACGGTCTTTGGTTGGATTCGAACTCGCAACCCTCCGGTTGCTAATGCGTTACTTTTCCAACAGGGATAATGCGGCCCCTCAACTACCTACGTACGTACTTGCCACAAAGTTATAGAGGCCGCGATAGGAGGAGCGGAAGCGGAAGATTGTGAGTTCGAACTCTATCCAACCAAAGACCGTCGTGTACATGGGTGCTGGTGCACGTTAAATCTGCCGTGGTCTCAAATGTAATCACGTTGGCGTGGTGTGGAAGTTTGGAGACTGGGGAACCAGCTCAGATGTTGACATCTGACCGTGGTTCAAAATTACGAGAAGTTGTCCTCGGATCTGTTGTCCTCGGGATTGATCCCGGACCGTCCCCGACAAACCGTTGTGTAGCTCCAGTGTGAAGTTACTTCAAATTCCTACCTACTATTTTTCCCCCTGGATGTATTTCTCTCTTCTGTGTCAATAAAACTTTCATTGTGTGTATGTCTATTACTTGATATTGTATGTCTTGTGTCTGGCGCAGCATGGCCAAATATGGCCCTTGCGCCATAAAACCCCAACTACCTACCATTTGCTTGCGTCGAAACGACAGTGGACGACGTTTCAGGGTAATGGGAGAACCGACAGTTCTTAGGCAACATCTGAAGAAGGCGTTTCACGCGCCAATTCTTCCCAAAAGCAGATCTCAAAATGCATCTGTACAATACCCTTCGTAAACCAACTACTTACTAACCACAGAAGTTTCCCGGAATGTTTCTTCCGTATGGGATGCCCGATATTGGACACCCATGTGAAGTAGGGTGTGCTGAATGACACTCTTTATGTGGTAAATGACACTCTTTATGTGGTGAATGACACTCTTTATGTGGTGAATGACACTCTTTATGTGGTGAAGTAGGTGATTCTCTTCACAACACGCTTACGACGCACTTCCGAGAAGGACTTGAATTCATTAGAGATCAACCCAGTGACATTAAGCATCACCCGATGTCTCTTGGAGTGATAAGACTCTTGAGTAATTTTGTGTAGCAAACAAGACCTAACCCATCTCCAAGGGTTCGAAGAATGGTTCAGGCATCAGAACTATGACAAGGCGTGTAGGTTCACTCAATTCGAATTTATGACGGTCACTGAAATAAGACATAGATGGCAGTGTGGAAATTTCACCAAAGCTCTGCAGGCTTATGCCCGAGCCAGGCTATAAATGGTAGGACGAATAAATAGGGATAAGGCTCTATCCGTCTTCCACTTCAAAGACACCAGTTAGGGTCCATGTAAGATTGACTGAAATAAGACATAGATGTCAGCGTGGGAATTTCACCTAAGTCCTGCAAGCTTAAGTCTGAACCAGGTTATAAATGGTAGGACGAATAAATAGAGATAAGGCTCTATCCATCCCCTGCTTCAAAGACACCGATTAGAATCCATGTAAGGTTGACCTGAAGGGCACCTACATCGGGTCACATGAACACATGTGAGAAACCTTACCAGGCGAGTGATGTCTAAATTTTCGGTTCACAGTCTGCGAATAGCGATTCTTCTAAGAATTTGTCGAGACCTATGCTGCATTTTCCTGGGGCCTTCCCTACATCTGTAGGGTCTCCCCTCCAACAAGCTGAAGTCCCTACATCTGTAGGGACTTCAGCTTGTAGGAGGGAAGGGGCTGCTCCCTCAATTACGAAGTACCAGTCCTTATGTTAACCCTCCAAATGGTTTCGTTAATGTTTTTCGTCCAATGGTTAACCCATCAAGATCAGATCAATTTTGCTAAAGATGAGATATCTCGTCAACAAGATATTGCCGATCTTTTGATGATGTCGAAATCAAGATCTGGTCAGTTTTCTTCTAATGACTAGATATCTCGTCCATCAAAATATGTCCAATTTTGCTAATTGAGATATCTCGTCAACAGGATATTGACGATCTTTTGATGATATCGAAATCAAGATCTGGTCAGTTTTCTTTTAACGACTAGATATCTCGTCCATCAAAAAAAATGTCCAATTTTGCTAATTGAGATATCTTGTCAACAAGATATTGACGATCTTTTGATGATGTCGAAATCAAGATCTGGTCAGTTTTCTTCTAATGACGAGATATCTCATCCATCAAATCTGGTTAATTTTGCTAATGACGAGATACCTCGTCGAGTCAAAACCACCAGTAGGGTTAAGATAAAAAGAACTCCAATAAACGGTAGAAAATTTTATAAATGTCTCCTTTAAAATCTCGAAGTACTAAATCACAACGAATGTGTTCAATGAAACAAATAATTAATTACAAATCCCCTGATATTTTTGCTGGTACAGAGAAACAAGCAAACAATAAAATACTTTCCAGTAACTTTCTGTGCACCACGATCCTCCAACGTGACAGTGCCGACTGGATGTATACCACACTTCTTCAGAGTGAGTCTAGTCGGCAGTGAGCCGCTGTCACGTTCAGACACAGAACTCTGGTAGATGGATAGCTTTTCGTTTCCTTGCTTTTAACTCGAGCCAGAAATGTGTTAAGACTCGCAATCATAAAAAAGGGAACCTTTTCAGGTAACTTATGTGCTCAAGGTACTTCATCTTCCCCGAAAGGGAGAGAGGAGGAACCTCTCAGCCGGTGTTCCTTTTGTTTGTTTGCTGTTTAGGGTCTATTTCAAACCTTGTCTGGTTCAAAGGGAGAAGTTCTCATTTCGATTCTTAAATTCAGACTTTGGAAGTCTGGCATTGTCTTTGGTATTGCGTGGTGGCCGGTTGAAATACTTGTGTTCTGTTAACATTATTTTAATACTATCTCGTAATATTTTACTTATGAAAATACCTACTATTTTGCTTTTAGTGATAGAATATTAACTGATGACAAGATTAAGATAAGGGGAGTGTTTTCATAAAAAAATATTAGGTTTTGTTTTTCACTTCATGTTCGCATGTAGATTGCTTTGTGTGTGCTTTCTTTTAAAATACTATTACGTAGCTTTTTAAGTATGAAAACACTTCCCATTCACCAGTTGAGGTATTTTTCTGTTGGCATTATTTTATTTTGTACTTACCTCCTAGTATTTTACTGACAGTGATTCAAAAATACGTGGTATTGTCCTCGGCTCTTTCCCTTCGGGTTTGATCCCGGACCGTCACCAATAGCCCGCTGTGTTGCTCCAGTGCGACGTTAATTAAATACCTACCTAGTATTTTACTTATGCAAATACTTTCTATTTGGTTTTTCAGTGATGACTGCATCAGTATTTATATATGGTTTTATTTTTCTCATCACTCATTTTAATGTTAAATTTAACTAGTCTGACATTGCGTAGTTGAAATATTTTTATTCCGTTAGCATTATTTTAATACTATCTCGCAATATTTTACTTATGAAAATACCTTCTATTGGTTTTTTCAGTGATAGAATAGTTTTTATTTTTCACTTCATGTTCACATATTTTCTTTTGTGTTTTGTTTTAAAATACTATTACGAAGCTTTTAACATGAAAATACTTTCCATTTGCCCGTTTAGGTATTTTCTATTGTCATTATTTTCTTTTGTGCATCGTTACAACTACCGGGTAGTATTTTACTTGTGAAAATACTTTTCGTTAGGTTTTTCAGTGATGGAATGTCAGCTGAGGGCAAAGACTCAGTGTTTAATGTGATTTTATTTCTTCGCTTCTCGTTCATGTTAGTAAATTTAATTAGAGTTTTCTTTGGGGTTGCGCGGTGACCTGTTGAGATATTTTTTCTGTTAGTATTATTTTAATGCTAATTCACGTTATTTTACTTATGAAGGTACCTTCTATTGGTTTTTGCAGCTGATGACAAAATAAGGGGATATTTTTATATATTGGTATTTATTTTTCACTTTACGTTTACTTTATTTTCTTTTGTGCTTTATTTTAAAATACTATTAAGTAGCTTTTTACATATGAAAATACTTTTATTTGCTAGTTGAGATATTTTTCTGTTTTCATTATTTTCTTTTTGCATCGTTAATACTACCTCCTAGTATTAACTATGTATTAACCTCCGAGTATTAACGATCCTAGTATTTTACTTATGAAAATACTTTCCATTCGTTTCTTCAGTGCTGGAGTTTTAGTTGACGGCAAAGAGTTAGTGTTTGTGGTATTGTTTTTATTTTTTCTCTTCTCGTTTATATTAATTTAACTACAGTTGTCTTATGCGTTGCGAGGTCTCTAGATGAAATATTTTGTTCTTTTAGCATAATTTTAATACTTTCTCGCATTATTTTACTTATGAAAGTACCTTCTGTTGGGTTTTCAGTGATGGAATATTAGCTGATGGGAAAGATATGAGGCAGGTGTTTACATGTATAGTGCTTATTTTTTCACTTATGTTTACATCATTCACATTTAACTAAAGCCGTCTTAGGTTGGTGTGTTTGTTTGGGTTTTATGGCGCAATGGTCACATATAAAGCCGTCTTAGGAATTGTGCGTAAACAGTTGAGATATGTTTAGTTACCATTGTTTTCTATTGTGTTCTTTTTAATACTTCCTCATAGTATCTTATAAAAATATCTCTTATCGATTTGTCGTTGATGGAATATGAGATGATGGCAAAACAAGGGACGGTGTTTATATACATTAGTTTTTATTTTTTCATTTCACACTTTCATTATAAACATTCATTCTCATTCTTTTATTATATTATTGACTAGTTTAATTACCTGGCGTTGCTCGGGTTGAATTGTTTATAATTCATCGTAATATTACTCAATGTTATTCCTATGGAGATTTCGAATTGTTTTTAGCCCCCTGCTGACCTAGGACAAATCGAACGGGGTTAATATCGAACGGGCCTATGTATCCCGCAGAATTTTACAGGATGAATGTACCAAATTTAGTGTGAATTGATCTGACATTGCTCGTATAAATACGCAATGTTATTCCTATGAGGATTTTGAATTGTATTTAGCCCCCTGTACCATATCGACATAAAAAAAGACCACTTTCTTTAAAAATAATCTTATATTATCATAAAAATTTACATTTCAATAAAAAAAAGCTACAGTTTAAGAATTTACAGACGGGATACATAAATGATATGATACTGAGCGATTTTCAGCGCAACCGCACCCATCTGCGATTGCATCATACTCTAAGATTCTAAAAAAAAAAAACTCCAACGTCATCTTGGGAGGCAACTCCTGTAGATGTTAACTCTAACGTCTTCTGCACAGCAGACCGGGAGAGAGCGCCCCCTAGCAAGTGCTCTGTCCAGGATGACGAGACGTTACACCCCTCTGCACACCCTAGACAAATAGAACGGGGTTAATATGTATCCTACGTTACCCGCGGGGTTCCAAAGAATAAGTGTACCAAATTTGGTGTAGATTCGTCAAACGGTGTAGATTTGAATAGAGAATAGACAGACAGACAGATGTCAGCTCTGCTTTATATGTATAGATGTACAAATTATATTTTGTGCGTTTTCATTAGTTTTCTGGCAAATCGCTTTATGTAAAATATAAGCTTCTATTAATTACGAACTCGGTCCACTTCAAAATTAAATTCTGTACGATTGATTCTCACGCCAACTTTGAATTAAGGGTACACTGCACTTTCAAAACAAACTTTTGCAGTGATTATCTGATAGTATAGCAGATCGTCAACGTTAAAAAACTACCAGTCTTTTTTATCTGCTTCTTAATACTTGGAATTTGTTTCCTAGTTACTTTTTGGAGAGAGTAAAGTATAGCTAATTATATCAAAAATAATTTAATAATAGAAACTTACATATGGCTCCCGACATGTCAAACGAAAAAGCATAGTTAGTCCACAAAAGGTTTTAATGTTCTACACTTGAACCGATCACACGAGCGTCTGCTTTCGCCTCCCGAAGAAAGTATATACATCTCGAAGCGCAACAGATTTATGCGCCTCGCCGGCGCCGAATAATATAAACACAGTCCACTGGCAACGGTGTAGGATCAACTCCGAAAGGCTTCTCAGCAAAAAGTCTGGTCAGGTTGCGACATCCTCCCACCTTGAGTTCGTAACTTGGAAGAACTCAACCAATGGTCGCGTCTCACAAGCCGAGTCTTTGGATAGGTTTCACTATTCTCCCACTCCGAGTGATTGTCGATTTGGGTGACTTCTAATGTTCTTTGGCAGGAACAAGTTCACAGTCAATATTAGTGGCACCTGGGATATCTTTATCTTTGGGAACTTTGCTTCTGAGGAAAGGACCTGATGTTTCATCTGATAATTCTAAGGAATACAGACGTTGAACAGGGCGTATTATAGTTCCGGATTTTGTTTTCAGTTTCACAACTTTGACGATTCCATCTCTTCCAGGCAGGACTTCCACGACCCGGCCTATCGGCCATTGTAAACGCTTCAGATTGTCTGAACCAATGAGTACTATGTCGCCGATAGAGATAGATTTCGAGGTTTCCGAAGGTTTTCCGTTATATTTCAATTTTGGTGTTGGCCATTCACCTTCATTTCTCTTTAACCATGCGGGTCCCTCCCACCATCTAACTGACAAAAGCTGTTTGGCAGTACAGCCTCTGGATGGAAGGTCAGCAGGATTATCGGTTCCTGATACATGTCTCCATGCATTCGGGTTTGTTAATTTCCTGATTTCTCGTACTCGGTTCAACACAAAAACAGTCCAGATTTCTTCCTTTTGGATCCAGGTCAAAACAGCGGTTGAATCAGTCCAAAAATATAATTCAACATTTTGCCATTGCAAACCTTCTAAAACTGAAGTGCAGTCTCGCTCCCACCGTTGCAGCTATCAACTCAAGACGTGGAATCGTGATTGATTTCACCGGAGCTACTCTGGACTTAGAAGCTAATAAATGAACTTCAACTCCATAAGAAGTCTGAATTCTCGCGAACACTGCAGCAGCATATGCATTACTACTGGCATCGCAGAAGGTGTGAATGCTACACAAATTTTTGTTATCTCTGTTAGTGTGTATCCATCGAGGTACAGAAATTTCTTTTAAGAGACTCAGATCTCTGAACCAACTTAGAAACTTTTCTTTCGTATTTGCATCAACTTCAGTATCCCAAGAAATTCCCATTTTCCATAAGCTTTGCAACAATAGCTTAGGAAGCAAGAGAACAGGGCTTACAAGACCAATCGGGTCATATACTCTGTGGGCTATAGACAAAATAGTCCTCTTAGTTACTTCCATTAATTTGAAGCTTTCCAACCATGTCAGGTTCACAGTTAAAAGATCTTTCTGGTAATTCCATAATAATCCCAATACCGGTGACTCAACACCTGTTTGTAAGTCATCCCCAGTACGTAACCAACCTCGGAGATTAAACCTTCCTTCACTCATTACTTTTTGAGATTCTCCAATAAACAGTGTCATTTCAAGTTCATCTTCAAAACTGGTAACAACGTTATCTACAGAAAGAGTGAATAAGTTTATGCAACATATTTTTATCATAGTGAGAATTTTCTATATATTTCTGCAAATGAAATTCTATTACAGCTGCCAAAAGAAAAGGGCTACTTTTCACACCAAACACTACTCGGGTATGACGAAATATTTTTATCTCCTTCCACCAAAAGAATCTAAGATAATCTCGATCATCGGGTTTTACACTAATTTGTAAAAATGCCTTTTCTATGTCTGCTATGGCTGCAAATTTACCCTCCCGAAATCTTAAAAGAATGGAAGGTATTAACTCTATTAAATTCGGACCACATTCTAAGCACTGATTTAGAGACGGAGAATGCTTTACTCTCGCAGAAGCGTCGAATACTGGTCTTATTGGGGTGAAACTATTTTCCTTTATAACTGGTCGGTGTGGCAAATAGTGGCCATCATCAATAACCTCACTTTGTTTGACTTCTTCGATTATACCTAAATCGAGCCAACTGTCGAAAACCTCCTCATACAATGTAAGCAGGTTTTGTGAGCGAAGTTTCTGCGTTTTAGATTCTAAACGCTTCACGGCTAAATCCTTATTGGTGGGTAGCGGTAGGTGATCTTCAGACCAGGGCAAAACAATTTCATAGCGCCCTTCACTGTTCACGGACACAAAATGTTGAAATTGCATCTTTGTTTGTAAATCTCTTTCCTCTCTGGCCTTTTGTGTGGCGGGATCAATTATTCCAATGATATCAAGATTCCAGAGTTCGGTAATAGCTACATCCTTAACTAACATATTTGTAACTACCATCGTAGAATTGTCATCAGAAGTTTGATATGGCATCTTTCCCATCAAGGTCCAACCTAAATATGTTCCCAAAGCAACAAGTCCACACGACAGATGAATAATCTTTCCATTAAAGAGTTTACCCGCAACATCAGCCCCAATTAATAGATCAATTTCTAACGATTCTTCTTGCTCAGAGATTAATTGATCAGTTACAGTAATATTATGATATTCAAGCTCCTCAGCGCATGGTTTTAATGTTGGAATGGGTACAGCCGAACAAATGGTTTGCTGGTCAAGGACCTCAAAGTTACAATTATAATCACCTTTCAAACTGCTAATGAACACTCTGAATCTAAAATGTTTCTCGGGATGTTCTCTGTCCCCAAATAAATTATGAATAACACTTTCTTCTTTAATAAAATCATATTTCATTTCTTTCGTTACACGTTTACTCAAATAAGATCGTTGACTCGCAGAGTCGACGAGTGCACGAACTATTTTCCCCTTATTTCCTGCACCTCGTAATCGTACATACAATGTCTGTAAAAGAACTGTACAACATGTGCGATTGCTTAAAACTGCATCATTGATCATATTTTGACTCTCTCTTTCACCAGCGTTCGCTTTCGTTTTAGGTTCTTTAAATTTACCTTCATTACACATTATAGCATAATGTCTACTCCTACACTTTTCACAATTAATCTTGCATCTGCAATCACGAGCTCTATGACCGATTTTTAGGCATAAAAAACAACAACCCTTTTTTGCTAAGATTTTCCTTTTATCATCCCAACTCATTTTTAACGCGATTCTACAAGCTTGTGAATCATGCATTTTCTCACAAAATGAGCACAGTGTTTGTTTATTCCGACGAGTCTCAGCATTGTCTATAAGTCCGATTGCGGTTGGAAATTGTTTATCATTATTAGGAGATGTGGAATAGGAATATTTCCCTTTACGTTTTGCCTCTAAACCAAACCCCTCTTTCGCTATTGAAATTCGTTCTTCCCCTTCAACTTCTGATTTTAGAAAACTCATAAGAGCGGTCAGTTTATTTGACATTTTCTTAGTTTCATTCGTTAAACTAATACTTCTTTCCCATACTCGAATCATGTCTTCTGGTAAACAGCTTTCAACTAAGGGATACAGCATAGAAGCATACTTATCGGAAGTTACACCTAATGTTTCAAGGGCACGGAGGTGTGCTTCGATTTTATCATACAATTTGGCGAGATGTGTAACTTTAACTTGATGCAAAGAATTGTTCAAAATTAAGTTTAGCAATTCTCTCACATACACTTCTATGAGTAAATCTTGTCTTCCGAATCTAGCTTTTAGACACTCAACTGCTTGCTCATAATTCTCAGCAGATGCGGGAAAGGAATCTACAATATCTCTGGCACGCGATCCTTCTACAGTAGACTGGGACAAATATTGTAATTTATCCTCTGGAGCGATGTCCAAGTCTTCGTGAATTTTCCGAAATTGACCCCAGAAACCAAGCCATTCCTTAACATCACCACTGAACTTCTTAAGCTCAATTTTAGGAAGTTTGAACTTTCGTTTCGATACTATTTCACTAAGCACGCTTTTATTATCGTCATTAGTGTTTTTAACATCGTCATTAATACTTTTCTTAACTTTGGTTTTAAGTCGTATATATCTTTCCTTATACTCTTCAAAAATTTCGTAAGCCTGATTAAAACTTTCTTGAGAACACTCATCTGAATCTGATAACAAAGCAATAATTTCTTTTTCTTTCGATTCAAGTTCTAACCATTTTTCGTTTAACTGAGCCATTAAAATTTCAATTTCATCAATATCACGTTCCTCCTCTTCTAAACATTCAAATAACGCATTAGCGATTCTAGTGAAACCACTTCTTAGAGGAGTACGCATTTTCTTTAAACTCTCCATCATAAAATCAAAGCAAATGAATTAATTTCTTATCAATAACAAATTCCAAGTCCTGTCGCGGACGCCATTTTATATAGCAGATCGTCAACGTTAAAAAACTACCAGTCTTTTTTATCTGCTTCTTAATAATTGGAATTTGTTTCCTAGTTACTTTTTGGAGAGAGTAAAGTATAGCTAATTATATCAAAAATAATTTAATAATAGAAACTTACATATGGCTCCCGACATGTCAAACGAAAAAGCATAGTTAGTCCACAAAAGGTTTTAATGTTCTACACTTGAACCGATCACACGAGCGTCTGCTTTCGCCTCCCGAAGAAAGTATATACATCTCGAAGCGCAACAGATTTATGCGCCTCGCCGGCGCCGAATAATATAAACACAGTCCACTGGCAACGGTGTAGGATCAACTCCGAAAGGCTTCTCAGCAAAAAGTCTGGTCAGGTTGCGACAGATAGTTATGAAATTTGAACAAACAGGTTTTTGTATACTAAACGCCAATATATAAAGTTTGGTATAAAAATATTAAGTCATTCGGAAGTTGTTACATAAAACGTGGTGAAAGTTTTGATAAATTAGCAAAAATTGATAGGTCTCATACGCATTACTTTTCCATGAATTGTCAAATTTTGAATACCCATAATAGTTTGCATACACATATAAATCAAATTAACTCCATTTTGTAAATGTATCGCTCAACTGTAAAACAAAAAAAATGCATTAAAACACCTTAATTTTGCAAAAGAAGCATGGATTAAGTAACATTTTAAGCGAAAATTTGGAAGCATGATGAATTTTTCATTTGCACGTAGATATATACAACAGATTTCAAGAATTATCCTGCCTTTATCCTAATTATCCTAAAAAGGTAAATGAATTAAAACCAGGTGCGTAGGTGACATTTTGAAAACAGAATGTCAACAAATCTCAATCGAACAAAAACGCATTTTTGTAGTAGACTAACCATACTTATCTATTATGCCTTTAGTGGCCGTCGTGGCTCAGTGGGTATGGTCACTGCGCTAGCAACGTTCGAGTTGTAGACGGCGCAGGTTCGATTCCTGTCAGGTGCATTCCTCCCTAGGTGTATTTCTCTCTTCTGTGTCAGTATATATATATATATATGTATAAAACTTTCATATTGTGTGTATCAATTACTTGATATTGTGTCTGGTGCAACATGACCCTTGCGCCGTTAAGACCCAACAAACCTACTATATCTTTTATGTTGTATATATAACTCCGTCAAAAATTACAGTAATAGAAAATTTCTTTTGATATCAATTAATTTTTAATGCTATTTTAAAATTTCTAAAACACTATTAAAAAAACGATACAAATTACTATAATTTATTAAATAATTGGCAAACATTGGAAAATGTAGGTAAAAATTACGTTAACGAAAAATTTGAGTACATTTGCCTAAAAGTTTGCAAAAAGTTTCCTAAATATTCGATTTCAGTTAGGGTCTGAACTGAAAGACCTGCAATATTCCTTTCAACTCTTAAGGTATTGAGAATAATGTAGAAAACATGAATTTTTGAAATTTTTCCTTACTCTGCAATACTGAAATCTCTAAAAAGTTTTCCTTTCAAGTTAAATCCTATACCTTAGTTCCGGCCCTCCAAAACAATTATAAAACACAGTACACTAAATTTCATTAAAAACTATTTATAGTATATTTTTAGTTATCGCCTTTCTCAAGCAAAACTTTTTATCACAATCAGAGAAAAATTTATTTACGGATTTGAAAACGAATTAAAAAAACAGCTGTCAAGATCTGTTTAGATTGCTATATCTCAGCTTCTATTCACCGTACAGATAAAATAAAAACAGATTTGTTAAGAAAATGTCTAAATATTAAGAATATTGAATAAAATGAAATATGAAATTTTAGTCCAAAATCGACTTTTCAACTTAGTCAGATACCTGAAATCGTTATCGTGACTGTCACAATGAATAATCGGACGCGGTCCACTGAAAAATAAAATTCTGTACGATTGAATTTCACTCCAATTTTGAATTAAATCGCACTATTCTCTTTTATAATATTTCGCTCAAGTGTCGAGTTCCAGTTCAGTTAAGTTTTATAATCTCCTCCAAGGTGTTGAAATTAATTCTCTCAGAAAATTCTCTTAATTCTCTCAGAACCTTTACATAAACTCTTCTCCAAAGCAGTGAAATTTTTGTTCTCGTCTGTTTTAAATACTTCCCTAGAGAATTTCAGAAACTTCTAATTCGATGAATTAAGAAACTAAATCCTTCAGACCTTATAAAGACGATTTTTGTCAAATTTGGAAACAAAAAATCATCTTCCGCTGATCTGCAGTTAACTTTCCGAAATAAATTCTTAATAATTAATTTCTGCAGAATAGTAGTTGGAAAAATTAACAGAATATGGCAATTAACATTTTACAGAAAGAAACGGAACTTAAAAATAGTTTCTATTCTGTGAATGATACGAACTCATAAACCAACAGCTCTTCTATACACAAGATTTTTATATTGCATAGAATGTTATTAAATTATCCACATGCAATATATATAAAACTTAGATATAGAAAACGTTTCTATGTTAAAGGTAGGCTGCATTTCAACTCAGAACAATAGAATATTTATGTTTTCTATTCGCATATATTTTCACAAAATAAACTGATGTTCCCAAATATATTCATTAATTTTTTGGATAGGGTACATTATGAATTGTTTCGATATAATAATCCAAAACAGCTTCGCATATGGCTTTATTTATAAGCGTATGAAGATAAAAGGATAAGAAAAATTTAGGTACGTTAATAAATCTTTTTTATAAATATATAATAAACAAAACGAACCTGTGTTTGAGTTGTACGTCTTGTATATTTAGCGAAAGAATTGTCAAGTAACAAGAATACGAAAGAAATGCATAAATAATAAAAATACAAAAGTATTTGTGCAGATGATAAAGCTCCATTGGAATAACCTGTGCTTGAATTTTTTTTCATTACACCAGTGCCCTCTGTAATTCATTTCTTTCAACAAAAGAGTTCAAGTCCTACTGCTTTATAATAAATGCCATCTAAGCATACTCAAGTGCTTCTTTATACTGCTTTAAATTTTAAAGAGAACCTTAACTATTTCAGATGAGACAAAAGTAAAACAAAACTTCAAGAAAGCATAGTTTAGATTTTTTATGATACTAACGTTGACGAAACTCGCACTCCAACTAAAACAGAAATTTCTCCCGGTCTGGCTTAAAAAAATAAATAGATGTTTTCGTTCCATGGTATTCAAAATTAATTAAATTATTTTTAAAACACATTTATCCTTCAGTGCGTGCGGTATATGTCAGATACCACCTACAGTATTTAAAAAAAGAATTACTGGACAACCACTGGCAATATACGGTTAATATTTAATAATAAAAATTAAAAATTTGGGACATTTTTATTTCTTTTCTTAACTTTACATATAAACAAATATCTCACAATCTTTACTACCACAGAAAAGTATAAATTTATTACAGGAACTATACCCACATATATATGAATCCACATTCAGCCTTGAAAACAGCATTAATTTAAAATCAGAACACGCAGAATGATTTTAGATTGGAATAAAATTTAATAAGTTTATTCGTGAAAAACGTCCATTTTTAATAGCAGCTTTTAATCCAAATCTTTATAAATAAAAATGGAGTGTTTGTTTGTACATTGAACATTTTTGACCCATTTCAAGTTTTCTATCCGTTTTGGGCCCTTCTGATGCAAAATCCGTCTCTTGCGCGTTTGGCGTCTGTCTGTCTGTCTGTCCATCTGTCTGTATGTGTGTGCCCGTATTACGTTCAAATGGTTGAATATATTTTCATGAAACTTTGTATACTATGAGTACTTACATTCATTTAGGGACTGAACTTAGTTACATTAGTCTGCCTGTCCGTCTTCCCGTTCTGTGTTTGATTTTGTGCTTTGTGTGTTTCCCTACAAGTATCACATAAAATTTATTTAAAATATTTTAATGCAATGTTCTTTATTTGATACACCATATTTTAATTTAGTGAATACATTATTTTAAATTTCTTTGCTTACATATTTAGGCAAGATTCGTGTTAAAACAACTGAGTAGATATTCTTAAATCAAACATGATTTGGTAGTTTGGGAGTAGCTGGAAGGTATATTGAGCATTGCAATTACTTGGATTGTTTTATCAGTGCTGTGAAAAATCAATTATTTTTCCACAAACTCTTTTTACGGAATTTAAATTCTAATGCTTTACTTATTTTTAGCCTTATTTTTTCTTTACGAAATGCAAAAAATTCTGATAGCATTGGCTCACTCTAAAGACTTTTCTATCTTACTAAAAATTTAAATTCTACAGAAATGTAGAATGTTAAATATGACACTTATTTACATCTGTGAAATTGTGTATTTAATAATTGTGTACCTTTATAAGAGTGCGGAAGTTGTTATATGTGATCAATAGGAATTACAGTTTATTAACGAAAGCGGAAGTTAGTCAAACAATTCAACCCAAGTAACGCCGGGTAATTCTGCTAGTTCCTAATAAAAGTGAAAAATTGCGATTTTTCGGTTTATAAACTTTATACCGGGTGACTCAAAATTTCTAAGACAAACTTTAAAGTTAGGTCAGAATACCAAAATAAATCAATTTTACATAGGAACATTTAGCCGCAAACGCCACCCGGAGTTGCTAGTACAGGAAGAAGAAAAATAAAGGAATACAAAAGTAAGGTATCACAACATGTTTATTAGACACGCGTTTACAAGTCCAGAGGAGGTGTTCAAAGTTTCTTCCACCAGCATTAGACTTGTTCAAAAATGCCAGCTCTCTCAAGGACACATGCCGAATGGCACAGGCGTCTGTTTGGGAACCGTTCACGGCACAATCGCACGGTGACTCGGCCGTTTCCATTCGCTGCCCCATACGCTAAGTGCATATCTGCCATCTCAGAATTACTGTAACTATGCATTCTACTCCTGAAAAGTCAACGCCTCGATTGGCGATGGCTCAAGTAGCCCAACGCAATTTCTGGCAAAGCCCTCTAGCACACGAGGCTATCTATGTAAATTTGGTTTGTTTTTGTATGCTATGTGTTCCTATGTAAATATGGTTTGTTTTGGTATGCTACATGTTCCTATGCAAATATGGTTTGTTTTGGTATATTATGTGTTCCTATGTAAATATGGTTTGTTTTGTATGCTATGTGTTCCTATGTAAATATGGTTTGTTTTGGTATGCTATGTGTTCCTATGTAAATATGGTTTGTTTTTGTATTCTGATCTACCTTTAAAGTTTGTCTACGACCTTTTGAATCACCATGTATATCAACTAATACCTCATAATATTCACTAATACCACTGAACAATAGTAATTCATACAGGCAACTAAACGCGTTTTTTCTATAATTATGAAGTCACATTCTGCCCTTGACAATGCATTGATTTAACCCTCCTGGTGGTTGCTTCGTCGAGGCATCTCGTCATTAGCAAA
Organism: Meta bourneti; assembly: GCA_933210815.1. NCBI lineage: Eukaryota > Metazoa > Arthropoda > Arachnida > Araneae > Tetragnathidae > Meta > Meta bourneti. Next base: position 91,906,314 of record OW119933.1, read on the forward strand.
ACTTGTCAGATCTTGATGCGAGATATCTCGTCATTAGAAGAAAAACTGACCAGATCTTGACCTCGTCATCATAAAATTGACAATATCTTTATGACGAGATATCTCGTCATTGGCAAAATTGATAGACGAGAAATCTCGGCGGAACCACTTGGAGGGTTAAAATCAAAAAACACATAATGCTTTTAGTTTGAAATAAATTGAATGAGTTTATTCGCAAGAAACTCACATTTTTAATTAGTTCTAAACCAAAATCCTTATAAAAATGAAAGGTTTGTGAGTTTTTATTTAATCAATTCTATAAACTATCTCCCAATCTTAACTAACATCACTAAGAATGTTAGAACACAACGTGAACTACAAGCGTTTTTGTGTTATGGATTCACAGTCAGCACCTGATGACGCATTTGATTTAAAATTAACACGCAGAATTCTTTTAGTCTGGAATAAAAGTAAACGAGCTTATTCTCTGTCGTGAAAAACAACCTTTTTTTAATTTCAGTTTCGAATCCCGATTCCTTATAAAAATGAAGAACAAACTAATACTAAATTTGAAAGAAACATCCAGCGGTGAAATGATGGATTAAATTCTTTGGCTCATGGGAAATATGGTATCAACATAACAATGATGCACAGTAAAGAAATACCAATTGTTACGGCGGTAATCTCGCGTATACACCGATGCTTACAAGGCAAAATCGCACGCAAAAACAAGACTAGATGCAATGCAAACTCATGCCTGGAAATCGGCCTCCCCCCCTAGGATACAAACAAAACAGAATTCCTAATGTTTTCTTTGTAAGCTTCTCGTCTCTTTTCCGTAAAACAACAATTCTTGTTTTCCTGTAACAAGGGAAAAAACTTAAGGCTCCAGTCGTAGGTAGATTTTTTTCCTCATTTACATGTGTTCTGAAAGTATCTAAAAAATACTCACCTCTTCTGAAGCTACGTTTCTCAAGAATTAAGAAAGAGATCGCGTTTATTTTGTAACAAATGTTTAGCGTTTGTTGCTATTTGAATTGATGTGTTATGACACTATTCGAACTGATATGTTATGTCACTATTTAAACTGACGTACATTGATTTAGTATTACTAAAAGAACTAAGAATTATATGTTTTCAAACTTGAATGACATAATGTACTGCGCAAAGACATCCACCAATGAGTATGTTGAATATGATACTCATTTCACACTTCCTATTTCATCCTCTTCCTGAAGATACAAATAAACCAATTTCTAATATTTTCTTTGCAAGTTCCTCGGCTTTTCGTAAAACAACAATTCTTGTTTTCTTGGAACGAGAGGAAAAACTTGAGGCTCCAATCGCAGGTAGACTTTTTTCCTCATTTACATGTGTTCTAAAAGTATCTAAAAAATACTCACCTATTCTGAATCTTTGTTTCTCAGGAATTAGGAAAGAGTTCGCGTTTATTTTTGTAACGAAGGTCTTTGAGTTTTGTTGCTATTTGAATTGATGTGTTATGACACTATTTGAAATGGTATGTTATGTCTCTATCTAAACTTACATCCATTGATTTATTATTAAAAGAACTAAAAATTATTTACTTTCAAACTTGAATGACTTAATCTACTGCAAAGACATCCACCAATGAATATCTTGAATATGATATTTATTTCATTTTCTATTTCATCCTTCCTGAAGATACAAATAAACCAATTTCTAATATTTTCTTTGCAAGTTTCTCGTCTTTTCGGTAAAACAACAATTCTTGTTTTCTTGGAACGAGAGAAAAACTTAAGACTCCAATCGCAGGTAGACTTTTTTCTTCATTTACATGTGTTCTAAAAGTATCTAAAAAATACTCACCTATTCTGAAGCTTTGTTTCTCAGGAATTAGGAAAGTGTTCGCGTTTATTTTTGTAACCAATGTCAGTGTCTTGTTGCTATTTGAATTGATGTGTTATGACATTATTCGAGCTGGTGTGTTATGTCACTATTTAAATTGGCATCCATTGATCTAGTACTAAAAACACTAATAATTATTTAATTTCAATCGATATATCGCGATCACATTTACTTTAGTAACAAATGTTTCAGTGTTATGTCTCTGTTGAACTGATGTCTTTATTCCAACTGATACCCATTGATTCAATGCTTAATAATACTTACAATAAGTTACGTTGAAACATGAATAACGGCAATGTCATCCATCTATGAATATGTTGAATAAAAAGCTCATTTCACTTCCAATTTAATCCGTCCTCTGAGGGTACAAGCAAAGCAGAATTTTCTAAGGTTTTCTTTATAAGCTTCCCGTCTCTTTTCGGTAAAACAATTCTTGTTTTCTTGAACGTAAGGTTCCCGTTATAAGTAGATTTTTTCCTCATTTACACACGTTCTGAAAGTATCCAACAAATACTCACTTCTGAACCTTCGTTTTTCAGAAATTAAAAAAGTCGATGGCATTTATTTTCATAACAAATGTTTTGGCGTTTTGTAATTATTCTAACTTACGTGTTGTTACGCCACTGTGTAAACTGGCGTGTTATACCGCTATTTGAACTGATACCCATTGATTTTCATTTGAAATGATTTTTTATCATTTTAAACATAAGGCAATGACGTGTTGGAAAAAAACTGGATTTTACAGTTAACAATTTTTTAAAAATCTGCTAGAATATAAGACCGAAATTAGAGAATGTCAATATTCTCTGGTGAATGTCGACACACACATACACCAAATACGTCGGTGAAAGACCGAATATTTGGTTACATTCTTATACATTCGGACCATCGCCGGTGTATGTAGACAAGCACAGATAAGCTCTGGTGGGGGTCGAAACGAGAAGGTGGAGAGGCCACAGCCAGAGGCCTCTCCGCCTTCAGTTTAAGTTGTTGCAATAAATAAGATTGTACAACTTATATAATTTATGCGTAAGTTTATTATTGGTATTATTTTCTTTTCTCATTTAGAATGTACTGTTCGTTTTAGGTTCAACAGTTTATTTACATGTGCTGTTGCTTAAACTTTCTCCTATTTTGACATGTATCATAATATGTTTTAATAATAAAGTATGATTTATAAAGTTGCATTTTTGTCTTAACGTAACAAAAATATTTTTATTCAACATTCACCATCAGTGCATGCTGAATGTCGACATTTGCCGGTATAAGTGAGAAATAATGATATTTAGCAAATATTTCGGACATACACCAAGCGACTATGTGAATGTTGACATTCACCGGAAAATATATACATTTGCCAGATATCGGTCTTTCACAGTAACATATATACACATTAATAACACTGAGAATTATTTACTTTCAAACTTGAATGGACTGAATATACGGCAATGACATCAACCAGTGAATATGTTAAATATGAAGCTCATTTCAGTCTCAATATAATCCTTCCTGAGGATACAAATAATCCAGTTTCTAAAGTTGTCTTTGTAAGCATTTCGTCTCTTTTCGGTAAAACAACAATTCGTGTTCTTCTCGAACAATGAAAAAAAGTCGTAGGTAGACTTTTTTCTCACTTACATGTGTTCGGAGAGTTTCTAAAAACCTCTGAAGCTTCGTTTGTCAGGAATTAAGGAAGTCGATCTCATTTATTTTTGTGTAACTGTTTTAGAATTTTGTCACTATTGAACTGGGCATCCATTGATTTATTGCTTAGTAACACTGAGAATTATTTAATTTTAAACGTGAATGACTTAATATACGGCACTGACATCCACCAATAAACGAGTTAAAGAAGAAGCTACATTTCTCATACTATTCTATTTAATTCTTCCTAGGGATATAAACAAAACAGAAATTTCGATGTTTTCATTGTTCTTCTCTTTTAGGTAAAACAACAGTTTTTGTTTTCCTGAACAGAAGAAAAGGCTCTCGTAGGTGGACTTCTTTCCTCATTTACATATAGATATACGGTACAAAACAGAATTTATGAAGTTTATGTGATAAATCACTTAACTTCTGATATTGTCTTAGATTTGCGATTTACAATTACATATCCACAAAATAATCATTACTAACATCTAAACAAGCTCTATAGATTTACAGTAATATACAATTACATAGCCACGAAATAAATATCGCTAACATCTAAACAGGCTCTGTAGATTAACAGTTTACAATTAAATATCCACGAAATAAGCATCGTTAACATCTAAACAGGTTCTGTTGATTTACAGTTTGCAATTACATAGACTCGAAATAAGCATCTTTAACATCTAAACAAACTCTGTAGATTTACAGTTTACAATTATATAGCCACGAAATAAGCATCGTTAACACCTAAACAAACTCTGTAGGTTTACAGTTTACAATTACATATCCACAAAATAATCATTACTAACATCTAAACAGGTTCTGTAGATTTACAGTTTACAATTACATAGCCACGAAATAAGCATTGCTATCATCTAAACAAACTCTGTAGATTAACAGTTAAAAATTATATAGCCATTAAGTAAATATTAGAGAGAAAGAAGAAAATCCTCCTATCAACCATTCTTTTACAATCAGGTATTACGAAAAAACTTCATATTACAGGAGTCATTACAGAACATTGTTTAATATTCAAATTAAGGAAGGATTTAGGATTGATTTTGCTGGAATTGCTGAGAAAATAAACCAGACTTCTCGTACACTCTACAAAAAATTCTTACATGTACCACATATAGGAGTGTTTTAAAACATCTCTATACACTACTCTCATCGAGTAGAATTTTAGTCACTTGTTACAAGCGGAAAAAAACATGTCGAATATATCCTTTTAAAAATAATGCTCCAAACATTTAAATCCTTAACCCTATCTATTATTGTTCACACTTTTATTCCTTGAGAAAATATGTTTTGTTAAAATTAAGTCACACAAGTGTGAGAATTTTTTTTAATAATGACAAGTCCAAAATATGCATTTTTTTCAATATTAATCCTCTTAGATGTAGCATTAGAAAGATATTAAGAAAACCAATTGTCTTCTCGCTAACATTTTGAACGAAAATTGTTTTTACAAACAAAAGTTGCCTCACTTAATTCAGCATAGCTACAAAAGTTTATTTTTGATACATACTTAACTAAATCTCGGCGGCGTAGTAGCGTGTTACAACCCGTCTTTTTCCCCGAATTCTTAAATACCATTTCGCTGCTGAACGAATAAAACAAGCAAAAAGAAGTCTTTATAGAAAAGCATTTCCATTTAGCGTTTCTGGGAATGCGCATTAATTTTTGCCTTTTTTCGCGGAAAAAAGGAAGTTTTAAATGTTTCAGCCTGGGAAGAAGAATCTGGGAGGGAAAAAAGAAGCAGATCGAGAGGATTAGAGCAACTTGAATACCATCAAATTGCTCAGACAGCCATTTTGAAATTACAAATTAGTCTCGCCTGTGAAACTGAAAAAGTTTGTCTCGTGTTCTTTTATGGTCTGCTTTAATTAAAAGGCGGAGCTGTTTTCTTTAAGCGGTTACTAATCAATGAAAAGTATTAACTGAAACCAAACCCAAAAGAGTTCGGTTTCAGTTAATGCTATTAGAGCAATGGACCCAAGGGACCATTTCCAACAACTGAAATCGAGATGTCTGAATCCGGAGCACGTTTAAAAATTGCATTTCCAAGATCTGGGAAGTAAAATTAAATGGCTGGAGTAAAGCGTTTATAGCATAAATAGGTTCAAATTTAAAGGATTTTTCTGTTAAGTAATTGTTTTTTAAGGGTCCAGGAATTATTTTATTTTAAAGCAGCTATGGCGCTGTTGCTGTTAGGAACGGATACTTAAATTGCCAGTGGCATTGTGCACAGTTTATTTCGTCGGCTTAAAAGGAAAAGGGTATATGTCCAAAGAGATAGCTTCAGATAAGTAGGTACACTTACATCTTTTTGACTGAAAAGATTTTGTCTAATATGGATTAAATAAACATATTTTTATTGAAAGGGCTATGGTGTTGTTACTGCTAGGAACTGAGACTTAAATTGCCAGTGGCATAGTGCACAGTTTATTTCGTGGGCTTAAAAGTAAAAGATTATATTGTCCAAAGAGATAGCTTCAGACAGGTGGGTACACTTACATCTCTTTGATTGACAAGATTTTGTCTAATATGGATTAAATAGATAATTTTTTATTGAAAGCGGTTATGGTGCAAGAAACTGCTGACACTTAAATTGCCAGTGGCATAATGCACAGTTTATTTCGCGGGCTTTAAAGGAAAAGGTATATGTCCAAAGAGATAGCCTTAGATAAGTTGGTACCCTTACATATGGGTTAAATATCCTGCGAAATTTTATTTATGATCTGTAACACGGAATAGGTCAAAGAATTATTTTATTTAAAATCGGCTATGCTTTTGTTACAATTAAAATTCATGCGTGAATTGCCAGTGGTGCAATACAGTTTATTTCGTGGACTTAAAAGAAAATGGGTTTATATCCGAAGAGATAGCTTCAAATAAATGTGTACACTTATGCATTTTGAATAACAAGATTTTGTCTAATATGGATTAAATACATAATTTTTATTTAAAGTGGCTACGGTGCAAGAAACTGCTCAGAGGTGATACTTAAATTGCCAGATTATTTCGTGTATCGGTCTATGTCCAAAGTATATTGGAAAGGAACTGTCCAAAGATGTAGCTTAGATAAGTCCATAAAAATACTACATTTGAAATTCGTATATGCTTAATATTTACATTGACACATATGCCTGTAAATGAAACTTTCCCGTTTTCCTAGTGTATGACTCATACTATTTTAATAATGATAGACGTCCAGATGGAAACATTTTAAGAATAGTGGAAACAATTCTATTACAAAGCTACCTACGAAGCTATCTACTTTCTTAAGTGATGGAAATTCGTAAAATCTTTAACCTTCCAACGATTTTAAAAAGGGGTTTGGTTTCACCAATTAGAAGCAAATATATGACTCGTACTATTTCAATGATAGACGTCTAGAAGGAAATATTTTAAGAACAATGGAAACAAATCTATGACAAAGCTACTTACGAAGCTATCTACTCCCTTAAAGTGAAGGGAATTCATAAAATCTGGAATATTTCAACGATTTTAGAAAGGTTTCATCAATTAGAAGCAGATGTGAGCAGAAACGTTTGCACGAAAATTGGCGAAGCATCTCCATAGTCTCCATTGCATTCGTAAGGATACGAATTGACAGTGTTGTGCGTGTAATTTAATACTTTTTCTTGGAGGCAGGCATGATATAAAAATTCGTCTAAAGCTCTTTATTTATATTCGTAAACTGACTCAATTTCCTTATAAACAGCTCTTATTCATGTGCCATTCGATTCCAGTATGAAGTTGATAACAATACAGCCAGATGCAATTCATATTTTCTTTATATTTGTCCCGGTACAATACTGTAAATAAAACCTTTTTCTTAGTAAAGGACTCAAATAGGTAAGTGACATACATCCAGATTAACATATTTGTAGTATAATGAAAACAATTCTGACATAAATCTGCTAACGCATTTTTCTTCTCACTTGAAGAGAATTCAAAGAATCTGGAACCATCCAATGATTAGAAAAAGAAATTTAACCAATTAGATGCATTTATATTCGTATCAACTGGTATATACTAACCTATTCCTTAACATAACAAGTTCTCATACATACGCCTATGGAATTCAACGATAAAGTCCATAAGGGTTACTACATATGAAATTCATATGTAGTAACCTTTTTACCCTTTTAGGAAATAATATAAGATAATAATATAAGTCAGCCATCATAAAATATTTTAATTGAGCTCTCAGTCATTTATATTCGTAAACTGACATACATTAACGTATTCCTTACCATAAAGTAGAAATTATTCACATGGCGATGAATACCATACAAATATAACATTTCAAATTAATATTTTCTTAGCACTTGTCTTGATACACTTGACTTAGACAATACTGTAAGTAAAACTTTCCCGGTTTTCCAACATGGTAGTCTTTTTCTGTGAAGTAATATGTAGTAATGTAAAGTGTAGGAGGCGGTAGTGTTTTTGCGGCGGAACGTGTCTCTTGTACATATCCTGAACACGACATCACTTGACTTGTTTTTAATACGATTTCAGTACTTTACAAATGAAAATTTCAAATAATTAATTTGATATATGATCGTCCTCCGTAACTTAGTGGGTCGAATGGTGTTCCAATGAACACAACGGCACAGCCTAAATTACAATAGACTAACGTTTATTACAATACAATATGTACAATATCTTATCGTTTCCCTAGGTCGTAAGCACTGTAAAAACAGGCAAAATGGATCTACTCAACGGCCGTGGTTCCCAACAAGCACCAAGGGGCTGGTGTACGTTAAATCTGTCTTGGCCTCAAAGTTCCTCACGTTGGCGTGGTATGGAAGTTTGGAGAGTAAGGTGCCAGCTGAGGTGTGACCTCTTCATCTGACCGTGGTTCAAAATTACGTGGTGTTTTCTTCGGATCCTTCCCTTGGGGATGGATCCCGGACCGTCGCCAATAGCCCGTTGTGTTGCTCCAATGCGACGCTAATTAAATACATACCTACCCAAAAAGCACCACAAAAAACCTCTTCTCAGCTCGAGCTCTCCAACAGTTCTTTTTTGTGTCGCCAGATTTCCCTGGGTCCAGATGGTCTCAATCACATCGGGGGTCGTGCACCCCTAAAACCATCTGGACTGCAATTAGGCCACCCAGATATATATTTCAGAAATTTTCGGCCGAAGGTCAGTGGTGATGACCTCTGATCCCGAACTGTTGTTAGGGAAGTTACACCTCTCTAGGTGTCTGGGTAAGAGAATAACTGACCAGATCTTGACGTCGTCATCATCTAAAAATAGGCAATATCTTGATGAGGAGATATCTTGACATTAGCAAAATTGGTCAGATCTTGATGGACGAGATCTCTTATAATTGGAAAATAACTGACCAGATTTTGATCTCGTCATCATCTAAAAAGAGGCAATATCTTGATGAGGAGATATCTTGACATTAGCAAAATTGGTCAGATCTTGATGGACGAGATCTCTTATAATTGGAAAATAACTGACCAGATCTTGATCTCGTCATCATCTAAAAATCAACAATAAGGTCAGGAGAGTGGTTCGATAACTTTGGTGTATTTTGTGAAGTAATACTGGAATTAATCACCATCTTTTTCAATTCCACAGTGAGCCTAAAGACTTAAATTTCTTCAAAACAATCCCTAGAGCAGTTTCCATTTTTTCTGCTAAAGCCAGAATAGACCACATTGTAACTCAGGCCTAATTAATAGTTTTCACTTGTCTGACTCCAACAAGTTCCTTACTTTCCTTGATGAGAGACTTTGGAGCATATCTTGGAGAGAACTGGAGAGAACATTTTTAGAATTCTCTTAAAGAAAATTTGTGATTCATCTTCTATTCTTACTATTTTTTAATGTTCATTTTATGTATATTGCTTCGCTGGTTTATAGAAAATACAATGAAATTGGCATTAATACTCCGGACTTATGTATCAAGATGTAATGATGTGTGACAGTTGATTTATCTACGCCAAACAGTAATGAACTACATTTTAAGGTAACCAAAACGATATGTATCAGTCAAGAGCATTTGGGTAGCGGAAATAAAATCTTAGTTTCCTGTTTTGTTTGTACATTGAAAACCTCTCATAAGATTCACACAAATTTAATGACAGACGTCAAGATAGGTATATGTTGTAGTATAGTGGAAACAATTCGTTCATATTCAGATCTAAGCCCCCCTGGTAGTTTTCTAGACGAAGTATATCGTTTTTAGCAAAAGTGACTAGATCTTGATGGATGAGAAATCTCGTCATTAGAACAAAACTGACCAGATCTTTATCTCGTCATCATCTACAAAAGGGTAAAATCTTGATTACGAGATATCCCGTCGTTAGCAAAATTGATCAGATCTTGATGGATGAGATCTCTTATAATTGGAAAATAACTGACCAGATCTTGATCTCATCACCATCTAAAAAGAGGCAATATCTTGATGACGAGGTATCTTGACATTAGCAAAATTGGTCAGATCTTGATGGACTAGATATCTCGTCGAAACCACTTGGAATTTTAAAGAGAAGGGAATTCATAAAATCTGGAACTTTCCAACGACTAGAAAAAAAGATTTCACCAATTAAAAGCACATGTTAGCTGAAAAGGTTGCAGGAAAATCGCCAAAACGTCTTTAGGTCACCATTGTATTCGTATGGATATAAATTGACAGTGTTGTGCGTGTAACAGAATCCTTTTCCGGTGGGGCAGACATGATATATTTTTCTTCCCGGCGGTATTCCGGACTGCTAATGACAAGGGCGTCCCCAAAGTGATTACTTTTCATAGGACTGAAAGGAGAGAACACTTCCATGTTACTTATATCATCCGTTACAGGAACTGAGTGTGGGGTCCACAAGGAAGACTAAATTGGATACGCCGAGTCAAAAGAATAGAGGTGTTTGCAGACTGCGCCATGCTTTTGTTTCAAGCAATTGGCTCCAAACTTTTTATTCGGCCCGATAAAATGGCCCGTTTTATGGCTCTCCAAGAAGGGAAGTTTTTGAATAATCTGCTATAGCTGGATGATATGTAATAAGGGTACAGAAAATTTTGACACACAATAAAGTATCTATGTAGCGTATTCAATTGTATATTTGCTACATTCCAAGTGTAGACTTGTATATTTGCAACATCAGTATTGTAGGAGGCTATTGGATCTAAGCTTTTTATTGCGGCAGATAAAAAGGCCCGGTTTAATAGCCTCCAAGAAGAAAGTTGTTTTTGAGTAAGCTACACGCGGATATCTAATAAGGGTGCAGAAGGTTTTGACATGCAATAAAATATATATCAAACGTATTCAATTGTATATTTGTTACATTGCAAGTGTAGACTTGTATATTTGCAACGTCAACATTGTAAGAGGCAATTGGATCCAAACTTTTTGTCCTGGCAGATAAAAAGACCCGGTTTAATGTCTCTCCAAGAAGGAAGCGTTTTTGAATAATCTATCGCTGAACGCGGATATCTAATAAGGGTACAGAAAATTTTGACACGCAATAAATTATCTATGTAACGTATTCAATCGTATATTTGCTACTTTGCTATATTCCAAGTGCTGACTTGTGTATTTGCAACGTCAACACTGTAGGAGGAAATTGGATCCAAACTTTTTTTGTGATAGATAAAAAGGCCCGGTTTAATGGCCATCCAAGAAGGGAAGCTTTTGAATAATCTGCTATTTCTGTATAATATGTAATAAGGGTGCAGATGGTTTTGACATGCAATAAAATATCTATGTAACGTATTCAATTGTATATTTGTTTCATTGCAAGTGCAGACTTGTATATTTGCAACGTCAACATTGTAAGAGGCAATTGGATCCAAACTTTTTATCGTGGCAGATAAAAAGACCCGGTTTAATGGATCTCCAAGAAGGAAGTTGTTTTTGTGTAATCTATATCACTGAACGTGGATATCAAATAAGGGTACAGAAAATTTTGACACGCAATACATTATTATCTATGTAACGTATTTAATTTTATATTTGCTACATTCCAAGTTTTACTCGTCTATGAAAGCACTACTATATTTTAATGATAATGTTTGAAAGAAACTAGGGTTTGCAGACTGCATTATGCTTTTGTTTCAAGTAATTGGGTCCAAATTTTTTGTAGTGGCGATAAGGTCCAGTTTTATGGCTCCACGGTGGGAAGAGTTTGAATAATCTTCTACTGCTGGACGATGTGTAAAATTTTGATACTCAATTAAATATTTATGTAGAGTATTCAATTGTATCTTAAGTACATTCCAAGTGGTATCTTCTATGAATGCTCTACGCACTATATTTTATCAATATTATAGGAGTGTTTGATGGTCAGTCCAATGAAATTCCAGCCTGCCCAAAACTGGTGCATATTGAACAACTTTGTCTTTGTACGATTGAGTAATTGAAGATTACAACTGTCCAAATTTCAAAATTTAGGATCCGACGACAATAGTTTTATGCAAGAAGGAATTTCCAAAATTTAAATTAATTTAATCCCCTCCAGTTCAAGTGGCACAAAATAATAATTGGTATTTAACTATTCTACGTGAAAGATATGATTAAAATGCTTTTTTAAATGTTTTACACACTTCTTTTCTGTGATCTTCATTGAACCATTTTGTCCTTATCTGTTTGATTTAAGTAGCACAAAATGATAATAGGCATTTGACAATCTTACATGAGGAATATGATGAAAACGCGTGTAAATATTTTGCACACTTCCTTTCTGTGATGTTCATTGAACCATTTTGTCTTTTCATGTACGATTGAGTAATTGAATATTACAACTGTCCAAATTTCAAAATTTAGTCTGACGAAGGGTGATTTTATACAAGTAGAAATTTTTATTCATCATCATAGTTGGCACAACAGCCCTTTGTGAGCCTTGGCTTTCTTCAGAAATTTACCCCAGACTAACCTCTCTCCAGCCACAGATCTCCAGTTCTTGACTTTTATGGCACTAAAGTCCGAATCCATGCAGTCCCTCCATCTCTCTTTTGGTCTACCCCTTTGTCTTTCACAAAAAGGGACTGCATTAAAAACTTTCAATGTCGTTCTCTCTGGATCCATTCTCAAAAGATGACCTACCCATCTCATTCTGTTCAATTTTACAAATCTGACTGTCTTCATTTTCATAAATTTGTATAATTCAAAATTGTATCTCCTTCACCAAATACCATTATCAAGGACACCATCAAAGATGGCCCTCAAAACTCTCCTTTCAAAAATTGTCAAAGTTTTCTCTTCCTTTGCTGTCAATGACCATGTTTCAGAAGCATAGTTTAACACTGGTCTTATGAGAGTTTTGTACAGCAGAATTTTTGTTTTTCTTTTGATGAGGTGAGATTTCAACTGGCTTAGCCCATAGAAACAGTGATTAGCCGTAATAATTCTTTTCCTGATTTCAGAGTCAATCTCATTCTGACGCTCAATTTCAGATCCCAAGTAATTAAATTTTTTTACGGATTCAAATTTATTTTTCTCAATTTCAGATATATTAACAGAATTTCCTTTTTTCCGCAATACATATATTTTGTTTTTTCTTCATTTATTTTTAGTTTAATTTTTCCTGCGGCTTTTTCTAATGCTAGGAAAGATTCCTTCAGCGTATGTGCAGATCTTGCGATTATGTCTATATCGTCAGCATATGCTAAAATCTGTATAGACTTGTTAAAAATAGTTCCTCTTGTATTTATACAAGCATCCCTGATACGAAATTTTTATTAATTAAATAAAATTAATCCCTTCGAGTTCAAATAGCACACAAAAATGGCATTTAACTATCTTACTTAAGGAATATGAGGAAAATGCGTTTAAATATTTTACACACTTCCTTTTAGTGATCTACATTGAACCATTTTGTCTCTATATGTTCGTTTCAAGTAGCACGAAATAATATTGGGCATTTGACAATCTTACGTGAGGAGGAATATGATAAAAATGCGTTTAAATATTTTACACACTTCCTTTCTGTGATCTATACTGAGCCATTTTGTCTCTTTATGTGCTATTGAATAATTGAAGACTAAATAAAAGTGACAGTCCAGGCTCACAAGAAAAGATTCGGTTATTTTCATGTCGGTCATGAATTTCAGTTCAAATCCAGATTCGAATGATGTCTCCTAACAGCAGACAGGCAGACGAGAGAATACCACCATTCTGCGCCTCATCATAATGCACATCCAGTGGCGGTGGCTAGTTTCATACATACACACTTCTTTCCATACACATGCATCCAACATTATTCCCCCTTTATGTCCAACTACAAACGGTCAGTTCTTGCGCGACGTCCAACGAAATTCCGAAAAGCCGGGCTTCATGAGGAGCACGTTCCGATAAATGGACGAAAAAACCGGGCGGTTAGAGAAATAAAAACGAACGGGGAAACGCGAATAAAAACACGAGACTCGATTGGAGGATGGGTTGGTTCTGAAATACGCGCTCAATGGGTTGGGTTGGTTCTGAAATACATGCTCAATGGGGATGGGACGGAAACTCGGAAAAAGAAGCCGTCTTTTACGGGAATTGACAAACGAAATGTGATCTGTAAGATGAAAGGTGAAGTAGATGGGGTGAAAAGATTTTGGCAGGTGCTTTGGGTGATATCAGTCAAAACATGGCACGAATTGGAGATGCTTAGTATGCGGTGGACACGTTGGTTTCTGGGAATTCTGGCCTTGCGCTGTGACTCTACTGTTACAAGGACCGCCATCTATGACAGAATCCCTTTTTCCTCCCAATAATTTTTAGTTTGGAGCCGGCTTCCCTAAAAATAAGGGAAAATGTTGCTAGAATAATGGATGGTAGTAATGGGACATTGAAAAATATAACGCTGGTTTCTGGGAATTCTGGCCTTTCGCTGTTACTAGGACCACCATCTATGACAGAATCCCCTTTCTCTCCCCAATAATTTTTAGTTTGGGTCCGGATTCCCTAAAAATAAGGGAAAATGTTGCTAGAATAATGGATGGTAGTTATGAGACATTGAAAAATATAACGTTGGTTTCTGGGAATTCTGGCCTTGCGCGGTTACAGGGACCACCATCTATGACAGAATCCCCTTTCCCTCGTCAATAATTTTTAGTTTTGGGCCAGATTCCTTAAAAATAAGGGCAAATGTTGCTAGAATATTGGATGGAAGTTATGAGACGTTGAAAAAAATATAACGTTTGGTTTCTGGGAATTCTGGACTTGCGCTGCCACAAGGACCGCCATCTATAACAGAATCCCCTTTCCCTCCCAATAATTTTTAGTTAGGGGCCGGATTCCCTAAAAATAAGAGAAAGTGTTACTAGAATACAAATAACTGGATGGTAGTTATCATAATTACGAAATTCGCTGAAGGGCTCCTAGTGACATAATATGAGTCACTTGAAATATTTGAGAATGGCAATTTTCGAGTCTTAAAAAAATTCCAAATTTTTAATAATTTATCCACTATTTTCAACAGGCCATGTTATCTTTAACTTTCACGTATTAAGCACTCATTGAAACAAGCGGAAGTTCTTTTGATCCTCTTGATTACTTTGATTTCAAATTTTTTTTCATTACGGAACATATTTCTGGGGATGGTTACTATGTTGTTCGGAGTTATGAAAATATAACGCTAGTTTCTGGGAATTCTGGCCTAGCATTGTGACTCTATTGTTACAAGGACCGCCATCTATGACAGGATCCCTTTTCCCCACCCAATAACTTTTAGTTTGTGGCCTGTTTCCCTAAAAAATAAGTGTGGAAAATGTTTCTTGAATACAAATAATTGGATTGGAACAATTTTCGAGATTTAAAATATTCCAAAACTATAATGATTTATCCACTACCCTCAAAAGGTCATGTTGTCTTAAACTTTCAGGTATTAAGCCCGCATTCAAACGAACAGTAGTTATTTTTATCCTCTTTTGTATACAGACTGATTTTGAGTTATATTCATTACGGGACATATTTCTGCGGCTGATTACTATGTCACCCGGAGCCCTTCAATTGTAAACTGCCAATCTACAGAGCCTGTTGAAATGCTTTCAATGTTCAGTTCCACAGAGGAAGTATAAAAGTAGAGTGAGCAATGGTAATTTTTTTATGTGCCAGGATGATGTGACCAAAACTAGCAGTAACGGGACCCTAGATTACTTTCGTCTGTTGGTTGGAAACGTGCATTCGTCATCAGATTGGTGCACGAGACGGGAGAAGACACCCATCCATTGATTCATCGTCTGATTGGTCCGCGCGACATAGTAGTATGCTTTTGCGATTTCACCATATTTGTCGCCACTCTATATAAATGAGCATTCACAAATCTGCTCTGTCATAAGATGTTATATCGCGAAACGAGGCGATGAAATGCCAAATCAGCCAGGTATATCAATTTCTCACAGAGCAGTCACGTGACTACTAGTTAACACGTTGGTCGCACTTTTTGAAGCTCCTCTCAATAGCACTCAATAACACTTATATTTCACTCGTCCACGTGCAGTTCCTGACTATGTAATTGAAAGGCTGCGAGCATAACAGTGATAAGCCTAAGAGATATATTCCTTAACGAAAAAAATAAAAACAAAACATCCAAGATCAAAAGATTTCCTGATTATTTTAATGAATGCATAATACTTGAAATTTCAAGATTGCATGACCTCTTGAATATGTATGAGCCATTATAAATTTGGAACTTTTTTAACTCAAAAATTTCTCTCGGAAAATTTGCTTATCATTGTATCACTGAAGCCCTTCAATTCAACCACAACTATACTATCCCTCTGAGCCGCGGATATATATGTGTGTGTGTGTGTGTGTGTGTGTGTGTGTGTGTGTGTGTGTGTGTGTGTGTGTGTGTGTGTGTGTGTGTGTGTGTGTGTGTGTGTGTGTGTGTGTGTGTGTGTGTGTGTGTGTGTGTGTGTGTGTGTGTGTGTGTGTGTGTGTGAATTGAGTGAGCCTGCTTACTTTGTCAATGGGAGTAAAGCAAGAGTCACTTTTAAGAGATGCTTTGAGTTTTTACTGTACTTGTGTGAGGCTTAGACAGAGAGATTAATACAAGTTACACCCCGAAAACTCAAAGTACAACAGAAGAGAAAAAATCATAAGAAATAAAACATTATTAAGGTTTGAAAGGAAAAATAAATAGAACAGCCAAAGGAATAACAGTCAACAGAAATACAGCCTTACCATTTTGAAATGCCACCACCCACGCCAAGCTATCCTGGAGAACTATTCACTTCCAGATCCGTCCTATCAAGAATAGCAGATTAAAAAGAGCAAGAGAATGGCTTGGGGATAGAAAGAATCAATTTGAATATGTGAAGAGGAGGGGGAAAGGTACTTAGTAACAAGAAATTATAGAAGTTACAGGGATAAATTTGATGGAATTAGAGAGCAATAGTGAAAAAAATAATAATGAAAATGAAGTATGGTGCCTTCTAGTAGTGAGACAAAAAAAGAAAAAGAAAAACTATTTTTAAATGAGGTTGAAAGAGGTAGGGAGACATTATGGGAAAACGTTTTAAGAAAACTGTTGGGGAAATCGTTATTTAAGAGGGTAGTTTTAAGAGTTTTGTGCTGATTATCAATAGTAATTTGATCCCTGCAGATATGATGAATTCTTTGGATTTGATTATAAATTAAGTTCCTGTAGATACTGAAAGAGATATTAGAGACCCAGGGAAACTAGCTTGTTTATGTTAAATTGAAAATAATTTCTTTTGTCATAAATATCATTACACAGCTTAAATTACAGATATCCAACATCAAAAATTGCAGTAAAACTCAATCCTTTAATGCTGAATTTAACCTTTCAAAATCAACAACCGATATTTATGACAAAAGAAATTATTTTCAATTTAAGCTTGGCGTGGGTGGTGGCATTTCAAAATGATAGGGCTGTATTTCTGTTGGCTGTTATTCCTTTGGCTGTTTTATTTATTTTTCCTTTCAAATCCTGATAATGTTTTATTTCTTATGATTGTTTTTCTCTTCGGTTGTACTTTGAGTTTTCGGGGGGTAACTTGTGTTAATCTCTTTGGATAAGCCTCACACAAGTAGAGAAAAACTCAAAGCATCTCAAAAGTACTTCCTGCTTTAGTCCCCTTGACAAAGTAAGCGGGCTCACTCAATTCACATTTACACGTTTTATCTTGTTTGTCGGAAAAAATTATTCTTAAGATAGTTCTACTTATTATTTCCCTTTATTTGTTCTCTGCGGCTTTCAGCACTGTTCATCCTAAAGAGTCATTATTATTATTATTATGTTATTTTGTTTCATCATTTTTTGTTCTTGTTATTACTTTCATTTTGTTTTTGCTTGGGTTCTCTTTGATTTTTGATGATATATTTGGTGATTTGGTATATATATATATATATATATATATAGTAAGAAGCCGATTACCTTTTAATTATTATCAAACGAAGTTCTTTGAGAGATATAGTATAAATGTCCATTACAACTACAACAATATTTTGAATCCCTTTCAAAATAAGAACAAAACAATTTAATAAGAGGGAAATTATCACAAAGTTCAATTAAATTAAATGTTTTTAGGCCAAACTTATGAACCTATTGTTTGTTAGCAAAGAAAGTTCTTTGAGAGATATGATATAAATGTCTATTAGAACTGCATCTATGCTTTAAGCCCTATTGTAAATAGAAACAGCCTAAATTAATAAGAAGAAAATTGCCAGACATTTCAATTAGATTCAACGTTTCTAGTCCAAATTAACCTTTTATTTATTAGCAAACGAAGTTCTTTGAGAGATATAGTATAAATGTCCATTACAACTGTAACTGTGTTTTGAATCCTTTCAAAATAGGAAAAAAGAATTTAATAAGTGGGAAATTATCAGACAGTTCAATTAAAACAAACTTTTCTAGCTCAAATTTATGAACCTCTTGTTTATTAGCAAAAACATTCTTTGAGAAATATGATATAAATGTCTATTAGAACTGCATCTATGCTTTAAGCCCTAATGTAAATTGAAACAGCCTAATTTAATAAGAGGAAAATTACTAGATAGTTCAATTAAATCGTTTCTAGTCAAACAACGTTTCTAGTCTAAACTGATCAACCTTTTATTTATTAGTAAACGAAGTTTTTAGAGAAATAGTATAAATGTCCACTGGAACTGAAACTATGTTTTGAATCCCTTTCAAAATAGGAACAAAAGGATTTAAAATGAAGGAAATTATCAGACAGTTCAATTAAATTAAATGTTTCTACCGCAAACTTATGAACCTTTCGTTTATTAGCATAGAAAGTTCTTTGAGAGATATAATATGAATGTCTATTAGAACTAAAACTCTGTTTTGAACCCCATTGAAAATAGAGACAGCAGAATTTAATAAGAGGAAAATCACCAGACAATTCTATGAAATTGAACTTTTCTAGCCCAAATGAACCTTTTGTTTATTAGCAAAGAATATTCTTTGAGAGATATGATACAAATGTATTATAGAACTCAGCTGTGCTTTGAATCCCATCGAAAATAGATACTGCAGAATTTAATAATAGGACAATCACCAAACAATTCAATTAAATTTTTAATAAAAATCTTTATTTATATTCATGACATCCTGATGAACTCTTAAACTGACACTTTTAAAAATGCTGATACATAAAGACTAAACAAAAGTATACATTGAGAAAATCTGAGACTTCACACATATTAACCCATTTTTTCTGATGATACACAAAAATAACAAATTTATATATTAACTCTTATTATATTTTTACTGTATACCTGAATATACAAATGCTAAATTTAAACGAAATGTCACTAAATATGTTGGTTGGTACCACGACATATAACCTCACTCTCCATTTTGCAAGATGATTTCAAATGCTGATTGAACTCTTGATGGTGGCACTTTAGATCCTTCGAGATGGGTCAAAGGAACTGTTGAAGCTGTCTTGTTGTTTTTGTTGTCTGTACACATAATAACAGAAAAATACGGTCACTGCGAGTCCAGCAACTCCAGCGACGCAGGCTACGCTCACCCCGGCTATGGCAGAGGGTGTCAAATCCCCTGAAAAAGTCATCATGAAGTTAGGTAAAGTTTAAATTATCTAAATAACACTAATCTATATCCCTCTGAGGGGTTCACACGCATAGTTTAGCCTTACAACCTGTAGTCTTCCCTGCATCAGTTCTAAACAATTTTGACATCCTTGACCAATGAAATGTTTCTAAAGGATTCTATTCTAGGGAAGTGAGCAATAGAATCTTTCCAAAGGAATCTATTCCAAGGAAATGAGCAGGAGAATCTTTCAAAATGATTCTATTCTAAGGAAATGAGCAGGAGAATCTTTCCAAAGGAATCTATTCTAAGTAAATATGCAGTAGAATCTTTTAAAATGGTATTATTCTAAGGAAATGAGTGAGTGAATCTATCAAAAGGATTTTATTCTAAGCAAACGAGTAAGATAATCTTTCCAAAGGAATCTATTCTAAGGAAATGAGCAGAAGAATCTTTCAAAATGATTTTTTTTTCTTAGGAATAGAGCAGGAGAATCTTTCAAAATAATTCTATCCTAAGTGCATGAGCACTAGAATCTTTTAGAATGATACTATTCTAAGGAAATGCGTAAGTGAATATTTCAAAAGGATTTTATTCTAAGGAAATGAGAGCAAAAGAATCCTTCAAAAAGATTATATTCTAAGGAAATGAGTCAGCGAATCTTTCCAAAGGATTTTATTCTAAGGAAATGAGCAAGAGAATCTTTTAAATGATTCTCTTCTAAGGAAATTTGCAAGAGTATCTTTTGAAAGGAGTTTATTATAATGAAATGAGTAAGAGAATCTTTCTAAACAATTATATATTGTAAGGAAATGAGCAGGAGAATCTTTCAAAATAATTCTATTCTAAGTATATGAGCAATGGAATCT
Organism: Meta bourneti; assembly: GCA_933210815.1. Taxonomy (NCBI): domain Eukaryota; kingdom Metazoa; phylum Arthropoda; class Arachnida; order Araneae; family Tetragnathidae; genus Meta; species Meta bourneti. Next base: position 91,926,678 of record OW119933.1, read on the forward strand.
TTCAAAAGGACTTTATTCTAAGGAAATGAGAGCAAGAGAATTTTTAAAAAGAATTCTATTCTAAGGAAATGAGAGAGAATCGTTCCAATGGATTCAATTCTACGGAAATGAGCAGGAGAATCTTTCCAAAGAAATCTATTCTAAGTAAATGAGCAGGAGGATCTTCTAAAATGATATTATTCTCAGGAAATGAGTCAGTGAATCTTTCAAAAGGATTTTATTGTAAGGAAACGAGCAATAGAATCCTTCCAAAGGAATCTATTCTAAGGAAATTAGCAAGATAATCTTTCCAAATTTATCTATTCTAAGGCAATGAGCAGGAGAATCTTTCAAAATGATACTATTCTAAGGAAATGAGAAGGAGAACCTCTCAATTCTATTCTAAGGAAATCGCACGAGAATCTTTCCAAAGGATTCCATTCTAAGGAAATGAGCAGAAGAATCTTTCAAAATAATTCTATTCTACGTATATGAACACTAGAATCTTTCAGAATGATACTATTCTAAGGAAATGAGCAAGAGAATATTTTAAAATAATTTTCTTCTAAGGAAATTTTCAAGAGTATCTTTAGAAAGGAATCTATTCTAATGAAATGAGCTAGAGTATCTTTAGAAAGGAGTTTATTCTAATGAAATGAGTAACAGAATATTTCTAAACAATTAGATATTGTAAGGAAATGAGCAGGAGAATCTTTCTAAAAAATTCTATTCTAAGGAAATGAGCAAGAGAATCTTTCAAAAGGATTTTATTCTAAGGAAATGAGCAAGAGAATCTTTCCAAATAATTCTATTCTAAGGAATGGGCAAGATAATTTTTCAAAAAGATTCTATTTTAAGGAAAGGACTAATAGACTCTGAAAGGGATTCAACTCATAGTAAAGGATTCCTGTCCGATTCTATTCCTTCCAGGTCTTTTGTGTTAGTAGAAGGCTCCTTGTATATGTATGTCCATTGCTTGATGTTGTCTGTCTTGTGTTTGTTACAGCATGGCCAATTAGGGCCCTAGTGCCATTTTGCCTATCAATCAAAGTAAAGAAGCAATTGAATATTTCCAAAGAATTCACTTCCATGGAAAAGACCAAAATACTCTCCAAGGGATTCTATTCTAAGGAAAGGTCAAATAGCATATTTCAAAAGGTTGAAAGAATCCATGGATTCTTCACCCAATAATTGGGGTTATTTAGTCATAAAATGTGTTGTGGAGTAAACTAAATAACTAAAAACATGAATTTCTAGTTTTGTGTAGAAAGATCAATATATGCTTCTGCACGATGCAAAATAGCCGCAACTGTAGAAGACAGTTTTACAGTAAATTGTATAGTTAACAATACAAAAAATAGTACCTTCTCTTTCTCCTCCTGTCTTTTTGGCAAAATTGAACGAACCCCTCTGTTGACCAATGGTGAAGTCAAGAATGACCACTGAAAAAGAGAAAATGCTAATTGAAATATTCAGGTACATTGCATATACTAAGACAGTGCACAGTAAACAAAATGAATTCCTTTGATATTCGAAAAGTTATGCTGTGAAAATTTGTCATCTCATTTCAAATTTGCTTAACCAAAGAATTTCTGATTAAGGTATTCGATTCAATTCCTTTAAAAAATGCAGAAGTTGCAAGGTAGCTTGGCGTTTTAATTAACGTCGCACTGGAGCAACAAAACGGGCTATTGGTGATGGTCCGGGATCAAACCCGAAGGGAAAGATTTTAGGACAACACCACGTCATTTTGAACCACGGTCAGATGACGAGGTCACACCTGAGCTGACACTCCACTCTCCACAGAAGGTTCAAGGATTCAAGTCGGTAGAACAGGAAGGCCAGGCATTTGCCATTTTTAAATCTCCCTCTATAGCTCTCTAATGTGCTCACACGCATTATTCGACCTTTCAACCTGCAGTCCTCCATGCATAACCTCTAACCAGTTTTGAACTTCTTGACAAATAGAATCTATCCTACCATTATTTCAACCAATAGATGTGGGTTAGTCATTATGCGTATAGTAAGGTATACAACGCTATACTACTCGAAAATCTCGTGACGCTCAGAGGGCTAAAAATATAAATGACCATCTGAACAGTTTTCGCTGTACGCTACATATATTTGACCCTAAGTTATTGATATGTTGATTCTTACCGTCTTTCTCATTAAATAAACATCTAAGACAGATTTTTGCGTTTTATACCATGAAAGAAATTAAAACGTTTTATATTATGAAAGAAATTAAAACGTTTTAATGCTCTCCAAACCTGACAAAACGCACGGAACAGTGTTTCCAATAGCAATGAATTTGTTTGGTGTTTAAAACGTTACGTTTATGTCAAACATGAAACAACTGGGACGTATAAATGTTCTCCAAGCCTGACAAACCTCAAAACCCAGTGTTTTCAATGACTAAAAATTTGTGTTTCGTAATTGAAAACTGCACTTTATGCCAAACATGAAACATATTGATGCTCTCCAAGTCTGACAAACCCCACGAACCAGTATTCCAATAACTAGAAATTTGTGTTTAGTAGATGAAAAATTTACTTTTTTGTCATAACCATTAAATTAAACTAAAACAAGCGAAACAGTTTTCCACTGATTGTGAATTTGCGTTTTGTAGATGAAACTGCGTTTTCATCATAAATATTTTAAAAAGCTTAAAGCTCTCTAAACCGACAAATACACTAAACAATATTTCCACTGACTGATTGTTGTTGAATACTACTACTTTTTACGTATCATAAAAATTAAATAAAACAACCGAATCAAACATGACAAAACATAAGGTTCTCCACTGTTCCTGACTGTTCTCTAGAACTGACAAAACGCACAATACAGTATTTCCAGTTACTATGAATTTTTCCTTTCAACGTTGAAAACTACGGTTTCTGTCATAAACATTAAATAAAGCTGAAACACACGAAACAGTGCTTTCAATGACTGAGTTTTGCTGTCGACAATTTTACTATTTTTGTCCTAAACATTAAATAAAACTAAGACAAATGAAAAAATTTTTCCAATGTCTTAATTTTGTTATTGAAAACTCTACGTTTTCGTCGAGCATGAAACAACCTGATAAGAATCAATGATCTCCAAACCTGACAAAACGCCCAATACATTATTTTCAATGCTGAAATTCTGAATATGCTGAAAATTCTACGGTTTTTGTCATATGAATTTGCTTTTCGATGTTGAAAACTACGGTTTTTGTCATACACACTAAACAAAACTTGTGTTGAAACACGAAAGGGTGTTTCCAATGACAGTTTTGTTGTCGAAAACTGCTGTATTTGCCATAAACATTAAAATAAAGCTAAAACAAACGAAACGGTGTTTCCAATATCTGAGTTCTGTTGTTGAAAACTACGTTTTTTGCCGAACATGTTAAGCAATGTTCTCCAAACCAGACAAAAGGCACGAAACAGTGCTTTCAAGGACTATATCTTTCCTCCTTTTGCAGTTACCTGAAGTTCGAAAACGCTTTTCCTGAAAGCCTTCGATCAAATCCTGAAAACTGGATGTTTACGACGCTTTAAAAAGTGTCCCTGGGAGCTTTGAGTGGAGAAGCCGGTAGCTTCAACTTTCAATCACAAAGGCGATTCAGGTTTCTTCTGTATACCTGTCAAAAGAAACAGTGGACTCCGTTTCTCAAGAGTTCCACCGGGATCCGCCTAATCTTCGTGATAAACTGAGATTGATGCAGTACATCTGGAAAAGGTGCAAAGCGATTCTTCTTTGGGTGAAATGAAAGGATATTTGCGAGGTACGAATTTGAAGAGGCAAACCTTTTGGTTTTACAGTCTGAAACATTGTTTCTCAACGGATATCTAGTGCTGTGTTTCTTGTACATAATAAGCTTACTTTAAATTCATTATTGCGTACTAATTTTATAAGTTTTATAATTCATGTAACCAGAGCTTGGTGCTGTAAAACCGACAAAAATTCCCGAAAACATCCCATCCACGTAAAATTGCAAGCCATCATCTTTCCAATCTACTTATATCATATCGTGTGTTCCCAGCACGTAATTTACTTAGTTTAAATCTATAATTACATACTAGTTTTACCTATTCTTATAATTCACGTAACCAGGGCATAACGCTGTAGACGGTGACCAATTCCCGAGAACATCCGTCCGTGAAAAATTGCAAGCCATCTTCTTTCAATCTACTTATATCATATTCTACGTTTCCAACACATAATTTGCTTACTTTAAATCTGTAATTGCATACTAATTTATCTGTTATAGTTAACGTAACCAGAGCCTAAAGCTGTAGACGATGGACAATTCCCGAGAACAACCCATAGGCGAAAAATTACAAGCCATCATCTTTTAATCTACTTATTTCCTGCGTTTCCAACACATAATTTACTTAGTTTAAATCTATAATTACATACTAATTTTACCTATTCTTATAATTCACTTAACCAGATCATAACGCTGTAGACGATGGCCAATTCCCGAGAATATCCCGTCCGTGAAAAATTGCAAGCCATCATCTTTCAATCTACTTATATCGTATTCTGCGTTTCCAACACATAATTTGCTTACTTTAAATATATAATTGCATACTAATTGATCTGTTATAGTTAACGTAACCAGAGCATAAAGTTGTAGACGATGCCCGATTCCCGAGAACATCCCATCGGCGAAAAATTACAGGTCATCATCTTTCATCATACATCCTGCGTTTCCAGCACATAATTTACATACTTAAAATACATAGTAATTACATGCTCATTTTATCTGTTCTTTTGATTCACGCAACCAGAGCATGAAGTTGTAGGCGATGGTAAATTCCAGACAACATCCCTTCGGCGAAAAACTGTGAGCCATCATCATTCAATCTACTGGTATCGTTACTGGACCGACTGGCAAATGCTCAGTATCAATCTCCTCCAGCACAGTCAGGAATGCATCCCGGATTTCCCGGAATCTGGTTAGCAATAATTTTTACTCAAGTAGCGATGGCACTTCTGTGAAAATGTAACAGCCATGAGTAGACGCAATCCATCAGAGTTCACACCAGTAGAACTGGAATGATCACAATGCGATTGAACTTCGATCCGAAAGGGGGATATATAAGATCCTCGAAATTGTCAAGGAAAAGGGAAGATCAAATCCTCCTTTGTAAGAAGTACTAGAGGTACTTAATGAAGCGATGTTTTTCTATCTTTGATGAAAGAATAAAGGGAATTGGAAAGGCACCATTATATAGTTTAAAATGTATCTTACAGTCACTACCTCTTTCTCTAGATCAGTGGCTCTTAACCTGGGGTATGTGCACCCCTGGGGGTGCGAGAAAGCATTTCCAGAGGTGAGAGAGAAGTTTCGATGGACGACAGCGATTTAATAAAAGACGTTCTTATTGAAATACGAACCAATGCACGTATTCAAATGGAATTTGAAAAATTGGACTTAGAACAATTCTGGTGTACACAGTTAGAACCTTATCCACAGCTGGCAAAAGCAGCATTGCAGACACTTTACCATTTGCCACCACCTACCTGTGCGAAATGGGATTTTCATCACTTTTGCACATAAACACAAAAGTCAGAAATCGCTTAAATACAAGTGATGACTTACGCGTGGCTCTTTCAAAAAAGGAGCCTCGCTTCAAAAGTATTATTATGAATAAACAACAACGTAGCTATTAAAAATTGAGATATTTTTTGTATGTATATGTAAATGTATGTGTTTATTTTTCAATTTATAAATTATCTTGCAATAGAAGTAATTTCCTAAATAAAGAAATAGAAACACATTTTTCAAGGGGATTCGAGAACTTATTTTTATATTCAAGGGGGTGCCGATCACTAAAGAGGTTAAGAACCACTGCTCTAGATCCTATATGATCCAGAGTTTTTTCTAGTTAATGATAATGATCAAGAGTTTTTTCTAGTTAATGATAATGATCCAGAGTTTTTTCTAGTTAATGATACTTTTAAAATATCCCTCGATAATTGAAAACGGACTTGAAGGTTCTTTAAAATTACTTAAATATCATTCATATATATCAATTGAATAAATTATATCAGCACAATAGACAGGTTATGTTTTTACTTAACATATTCTGTTTTTAATTGACATAAAATTCAAAACCGTAGAGAATCCGACATTCAACATAATATTAGATATTAATAATAGAGTAACTAACCGAAATGTTGATTTTTATCATTTCTATTTCTCAAATCGTGTTTTCGCTAATAGCTAATGGTAATTTTTTAATACCTCTTACTTGCAATAAAACTGGTTTTTCAAACCAGTTTTTTAAATACTTAAATATTAAATTACTTAACGTTTAAAAATACTTAAATATTATCAATTATTTTCTATCAACTGAATAAATGCTATCAGTACAGTAAACAAGTAATATTTATATTTTAAATATTACCCCATTAAAATATCCCTTACCTTGTAAAACAAGCGTTTGAATACCTTTAAAATACTTAATCATTATCCATTCTTATCTTGTCATCTGACCGTGGTTCAAAATTATGAGGTGTTGTTCTCGGATCTGTTGTTTCGGGGTTCATCCCTGATCATCACCAATAGCCCACTGTGTTGCTCCAGTGCAACGTTAATTAACACTATCTCCTACTATTCTTATCTATTAACTGAATAAATTAGATTAGCACAGTAACCAAGTAATAATTATGTTTCACATATTCCCTGTATCATTTTTCTAATCGACATAAAATCCAAAATACTAGTCCGATATCCGACATAATGTTAAGTAGATATTAACAATAGAGTTAATGCAACCAATGTTAATTTATTATCACAGCTGTCACCTCTACCGTTTCTCAAAGCGTACTCTTTGAAGCGTACGCGTTTGAGTGTCTTAAAAATACTTAGATATTATTCATTCTCATCTCATCAAACCGAAGTTCAAAATTACGAGGTGTTGTTCTCGGTTCTTTCCCTTCGGGGTTGATCCCGGACCGTCGCTAATAGCCCGTTGTGTTGCTCCATTGCGAAGTTAGTGAACTACCTACCTACTATACTTATCTATCAACTGAATAAATTAGATAAGCACAGTAACCAAGTAATATTTTTATTTTACATTTTCCCTGTTTCAGATTTTTAATCGACAAAAAATCCAAATACTAGTCAAGCGATCCGACATAATGTTAAGCAGATATTAACAACAGAATAATGCAACCAATGTTACTTTATTACCATAGCTACATTTCTATCGTTTTTCAAAACGTGTCTTCACTTATGGTTTAGGGTACTCTTTAAAATATACCTTACTTGTTGAGGCCCGCGTTTGAATGTCTTAAAAATACTTAAATATTATCCATTCTGATCTATCAACTGAATAAATTAGATAAGCGCACAGTAACCAAGTAATATTTTTATTTACATATTCCGTTTCAGTTTTCTAATCGAAATAAAATCCAAAATAGTCCGTATCAAACATAATGCTAAGCAGATATTAACAATAGAATAACACGGCCAATATTAATTAATAAAAGATATTAGTATTCCAATCCGTTTAACTGTAAACAAAGAAATTGGAATTTCTTAAGCATCGCAGGTAGGTAGCTGAACTAACGTCGCACTGGAGCAACACAACATGCTATTGGCGACGATCCTGGATCAATCCCGAAGGGGAAAATCCGATACACCTCGCAATTTTGAACCACGGTGAGATGACCTCAGCGGGCACCACACTCTTAAAACTTCTACACCACGCCAACGTGAGGACATTTGAGGCCACGACAGATTTAACGTGCACCAGCCCCACATATTCGAAACGGTCTTTGGTTGGATCTAATTTCGAACTCGCAACCCCCGTCGGTTCTAACCCCCCCCCCCCACACTCTTCCAACAGAGCCACTGGGCCCACATTAAGCATTGCTGTAGCGTTTTAGATAAGATATTTTCTGCGCGATCTTTTCAGACGTATTTCAATACATTGAAAGCATTTCCTCAGATATGGTTAGATGGCATTAAGTGTACACTTTTTCTGAAAACTAATAGGCCACTTACACTAACCGGAGAGATGCATTTGAGTGATGGAAGTTAAAAAACAAATTGATAACAGGGCATTCCCCCTTAAGTTAAGTTTCTTCACTCGCATTTGACTCCACATTTCCGCTCCTTGAGTCTGGAACTAACTCTTTTTAAAAGATTCAAAGAAAAGTGGGCGCAATGGTGGCATATTTCGTATATATGATGGATGCATCGTAGTAAAATTTGTCTCGGAAATCAAATTTAAAGGTGGGATGTTTTATCTTGAAATATATACCCGTATTATATTCTCTACCCTCTCCCCCTCCCCCTCTCTCTCTCTTCCTCTCCCTCTCTCGGTGCTATCTATTTCTTTCACAAAATACTTCATGGCATGATTCTTAAAAGTAATTATGTTCTAATAAATTGTAGGAAAATCGTGAAATCACTGGGACAAAGTTGGGGCAATTTTGGAGTCCGAGTATGTCCTAGTTATTTTATTCAAATAAGTATTTTGGAGCACTTATTACACCTAGTATCAGCGTGTTTATAATATTTATTATATATATTAATCGTATGTATGATTCATCATAGTAAAACTTGTTATCGGAAAATCGTGAAATCACTAGGACAAAGTTGGGGCAATTTTGGGGTCCAAGGATGTCCTAGTTATTTCATTCATATATGTATTTTCAGAGCACTTACTACACCTAGTATCAGCATGTTTATAATATTTATCGTTTTGGCTGAGGTGAAAGCACCAACCATAAAACTATTTCGGAGTCCTTGAGGTTCAAACCCAAAGGAGTTGGCAACCGTTACCTAATAGTGGAAAAACAACCAATTGAAACTAGTCCAGTTACCCTGTTTGGCAACCTATACTACCTCTATATTTGTTGTAATAGTATATAATATCTTGGGGACCAAACCCCAATCACAGACACATTGGTCATACGAACCATTGAATTAATTGAATCACCTATATATTAGGATGCCCGTACTACATCTATATTTGTGTAATATTTATAACTCTTAATTGGTGACGGATTGCAACCAGGAAAATATTTGCAGTTCGAGCCCCTAGAGAAGGAGTTGGAACCTCTTTTTCTTGATATAGAGGCCATACAACCTCGTTTAGTCGAGTTACCCTGAATGGTTGGTCATGTATACTATCTTTATATTTGTAAAAGTTATCCACAATACCTTGGGGACCTAACCTCAATCATAGATACATAGGAGGGAAATGGGTTCTAGGCCTTGGGAGTTGGAGCTCCTGTCTTTTAATGTGGCGGTCATACGACCCATTGAATTATTCGAGTCACTTGTATATTAGGATGTCCGTACTACCTCTATATTTGTAATATTTATCACTCATGATTGAGGACGAATTGCAACTAAGAAAATGAGTGGAGATCGAACCCCTTAGGAGTTGTAGCCCCTGTGTCTTCATATAGAGGCCATACGACCAATTAAGCCTAGTCGAACTACTCTATACACGCACATTGACCAATGAATTAGAAACCAGTAAATATTTATGCAAATGTTGGTTAGGGGCGTGGTTATGCAAAATCCGTGTATGACGTGGGTGACGAGTAATCAAATTGACGGTGCAAATATGCTGTAAATTTTCATTTCACGAGAAACGAAGCACAATGGGTAAAACGATAGACCTTTCGCCGTTTAAAAAAGTACTTATCCAATATCCGAGGTCCAATAATATTGGACCAAGGTTTCTAATTCAATGGTCAGTAGGAACTAGAGTAGCCCGATTGGAAGAATAACGGATTAGCAACCGGGGGTCGCGAGTTCGAATCCAACCAAAGACCGTCGTGTACAAAGGGGACTGGTGCACGTTAAATCTTTCGCGGCCTCAAATGTCCGCTCGTTGGCATGGTGCGGAAGTTTTGAGAGTGGGGTGGCAGCTCAGGTGTGACCTCGTCATCTGATCGTGGTTCAAAATTACGTGGTGTTGTCCTTGGATCTTTCCCTTCGTGTTTGATCCCGGACCGTCACCAATATCCCGCTGTGCGACATTAATTAAATACCTGCCTACCGGGCCGTCGTCAATAGCCCGGTGTGTTGCTCCTGTGCGACGCTAATTAAATACCTACCTACCAATCGGGCGACACCAAGGTTTTAAAGATAAGTATGTACAACAAAAGGCGAATATTGCCGAATTCGGTATTAAAAAGAAGTTTTGAAAGTTATTGCTTAGTACATCTTTTAAAAGCATCCATTAAATAATATGCTTACTAAATAAATTTTACTGATTTGATTACGGTATTTATTTAATTACATCGACATTTGGGGGCGTATCCATTGAAAAATAAGCTAGTTCGAATATACAGTTTCCTTTCTACGTTCCCTTTGTTATCAGCTTCAACGCCTAGTTTTGAGATGCCAATTTATTTTAATTAGCAATCCTTCGATTGTCCAGTATTGAACTCCACCTAATTAAAATTCCGGGATAAACCATTCGTTTTACTTATTAAAGTTGTAAACAACTTGCAAAATCTGGATAGACAAATGAAGCTTTACTTGCTGGTGAAAATATGCCTTCTCGTAAATAAATGTATGTTTTGTCAATTAATTGCTTAATTGAATGCAACGGAAGAATTTGAAAACCAATCCACTTTAATTAGGGATCTCATCACGACAAATACTTAAGATCAAATGAAATCTCTGGGTCCTTTAACTGTAGAAACCATATTCCCAATCATACAAATATGTTGGAGCCCTTCATTGAAAATATGAAAGAGCCTTTCAGTAAAATAAAAAGGTCTATTTTCGAGCTCATTGTGATTCCAAAAGAGTGACTGCATAAACTAATTAATTTTGTAGGATTCCTAGTGCGCAATTAACAAAATCTAAATGATCCTCGGACTAAATTGCTCCATTTCCTTGTTTGTTATTGATTTTTATGTACTCGTAGTTAAACTTTTAATTATTTCGTATATCTTTTAAATAATTTTTTATTGCGTATACTAAACAAAATCTAAATGATACTCAGACTAAATCGTTCAATTTGCTTATGTTATTGATTTGTATATATTTATAGTTAAGCTTTTAGTTATTTTATATATTTTTAAATAACTTCTTATGGTGTATGTATTAAAAAACTCTATAAATGATCCTCGACTAAATTATTCAGCTTTCTTGACTATGTTATTGATTTTTATGTATTTGTAGCTGAACTTATAATTATTTCATATAATTTTTAAATACCTTATTATTGTATACATTGAACAAAATCTAAATGATGCTGTTAAAATAAACTATCTTTTCTTGTGTATTATTTATTGATTTTTCACTTACAGTTAAATTCTTGATTAATCTTTGGTATACGTATATGGCATATCGTATAGCGATCATTGATATATCTTTGTCTTACAAGTGAAACGCACTAAGTCAAAAAACAGTTTTGTGAAAACGAAGGAGAAAATTCTACTCACTATTATGAACTCACTACATGTGTTTTTCAAGAAGAAATCTAAACTTCATGAAAAAGAATAATTATTGAACCTTCTTAAGATCAATTCCTCCCTATTCTGGTCTAAAAAGCTAAAAGATCTCATATCTTGGAAATTTGTACTTAGTGTGTTTGACTTCTTAAGTCGAGATGTACCATTTTTGATGTCTATCATTATTTTAATTGAGTAAAATCTAAATATTTCTGGGTTTGGTTTTATTTGTCACTTGTGTGTTTATTGTTAGCTCACAGCTAATTGAATCTTTACCAGAGAAGTTATTTTGCCGCAATAAATATTTCTGGAAACAAAAGCTGTGAATTTGGTTGATAAGTCCTCCACATAACTTTCACAAATTATTTCAAAACCAATTGGTTTTACACTACCTGACATTGAAAATGCAACACCCAGAAGGAGTGCGCAGAACTGGATGGAATTTACAGGGTAGACGCAGCTCACCGAGATATGTAAATGATGCAAACTGCGCAGCTGTCCCGCGCACGGCGTGTGAAAAGCCAGGGAAGGAACCTGCAAAAGTGGTCAGTTTCGCGCCGCTCTGTTTGCCAGGTAAATCAAGTTGCAATTTGTTTTTGTATCTCAGAGGAAACGTCTAGTAGCGGAGAATGCCAGGACGCCGCCAATCAAGACAATTCCAGCAAACAGACGACTTCACGAGGGGTATGGTGATTGGCCTTAGAAGGGCAGGTTGGTCCATACGTCAAATCTCAGCAGATACCCACCTACACGCGTCCACGGTGCACCGGTTGTGGCACAGATGGTTGGACCAAGGGAATGTGGCACGTTTGAGGGGTTCCGGTGCAGCCAGAGTGACGTCAGCACGCGTGGACCGACGCATCTGCCGGCAAGCATCGGCAGCCCCGCAAGCCACGTCTGTCGCCCTTTTGCAGCATTTGTAGGACACCCTTGATGCTCCCATATCGTCCAGGACCATTAGCCGCCTATTGATCGCTGGCGGCCTGCACTCATGGCGGCCGTTGAGACGACTACCATTGACCCAACAGCACACACGTCTCCGTTTGCAATGGTGTCGGGATAGAGCCACGTGGACGACGAAATGACACAGGGTGGTGTTCTCAGACGAGTCACGCTTCTGTTTTAGCAATGACAGTCGCCGTGTACGAGTCTGGCGCCGACGTGGTGACAGGGCCAATCCGGCCGCATCTGTGGAACGCCATACCGAGAGACAACGCGGTATAATGGTTTGGGGCGCCATCGCCTACGATAGCAGGTCACCTCTGGTCCGTATTCAGGGCACTATGACGGCCCAACGATATGTGGATGACGCGCTGCAGCCGGTGACACTACCTTTCCTTCAGGGGGTGGCCAATGCCATTTTCCAGCAGGATAACGCCCGGCCGCACACGGCACGCATCAGCCAACATGCCCTGCAAGGTACCCAGGTGCTTCCCTGGCCAGCTGTCTCCCCTGATCTCTCACCTATCGAACATTTATGGGACGTCATTGGACGTCGCTTGCATGCGTTGCCACCGGCACGTTCAGAAGACGAACTCTGGCAAATGGTTGACAGGGAATGGGCAGCCATCCCTCAGGACACCATCCACACGCTCATTGCGTCTGTACCTAGACGTGTTGCTGCCTGTATCGCCGCTCGCGGTGATCAGACGTTCTTGCTGCTCAGTGGCAAGGTGTATAATGTTGCAATAAAGATCACTTATTGCTCGTTGCTGTCTCTCTCTGTTTGCCAAATTTCATCACTTTCTGCCAACTCCTTCTTGGTGTTGCATTTTCAATGTCAAGTAGTGTATATTAAATATCCCTCATTACTGAGCATTGTGCAAAATATACGTTTAGCTTGTTTATTGTTGGTTTACAGATAATTGAATCTTCACCACACGAGTCCTTACGCCTTAACCCTCCAAGTGGTTTCGACGAGAAATCTCATACATCAAGATCTGTCCAATTTTGATAATGACGAGTATCTCGTCATCAATATATTGCCGATTGTTTTTATGAAAAGATCAAGATCTGGTCAATTTCCCTTTAATGACGAGATATCTCGTCCATCAGGATCTAATCAGTTTTGCTTATGACGACGTACCTCATTGAAATGACCACCAGGAGTGTTGATAAATGTTTCGGAAAATAGCATTGCGAATTTGGTTGATAAAGTTAACATTATTTTCACAAATTTTCAAAAGGCAATTGATTTTTCATTATATATCACTCAATTACTGAACATTGGACGAAAAAATCGTTTAATACATTTACTATTGGTTCACAGCTCATTGAATGTTTACCAGAGAAGTTATTTTGCCTTATTAAATTTTTCTGAAAACGAAGGTTGCAAATTTGGTAGATAAAGTTAACATAACTTACAGAAATTGTTTCAAAATCAATTGGTTTTTCATTACATATACTTCCATTATTGATTATTGTACAAAATGAACATATAGTGTGTTTGTTGTTGGTTGGTTATTTTGGGTTTTATGGCGCAAGATCCAAAATTGGATAAGCTGCTCTAAATGTAGGATAAAAATGGATTTCAAGATATAATTATCATCAGACCAACATTAAAAGCATGATGAATGAGTAATTAATTTGTATTCAACATGCATTCAATGCGATGATAGTTTAAAACACGTTGTCCAGCAACGCGATGTACAATATATAAATGATGCAGTGAATATTTATACGATGTATTTTACGCGATGCAAGTAATATGTGATAAAGTAAAATCTATATCTAGTTTAAAAAGCCAATAGCATGTAAAAAGTATTTGTTGTTGACTCAGCTAATTCAATCTTTACCAGAGAAGTCCTTTCGTCTTGATAAATGTTTCGGTAAACAACATCGCAAATTTGGTTGATGAGGTTGACATTACTTTCACAAATTGCTTCAAAGCCAATAGGTTTTATTATATTATTATCCCTGTTACTGAGCAGTGGGCAGAATAAACGTTTACTACATTTATTCTTGATTCACAGTTAATTGAATCCTCACCAGACGAGTCCTTTTGCCTTCATAAATATTTCTAATAGCAACGTTGCAAATTTGGTTGATAAGGTTAGCATAAATTACAGTAATTGTTCAAAAAGCAATTGATTTTTAATTAGGTGGCCCTCCACATAAGCCGCGCATTAAACACGGTGTAATGAAATTTCGGGCTAGTTATTCATTTTACATTAGGAAGTGCTCATTCTTTTCAATGGGCAACTTGAAGCTGGGACGAGTACCCCTTAACTTCAAGCCAAGAATCTGTCGGCAATATCTCACGCTAATTGCAAGGCTTTGACTTGTGTTATGCCCTCTTGAAATTTAGTGGCGTAGTTTAGCATGTTGATAGAGTAAGTCATTAACAAGCTGTCCCACTCGCAGCTATCACCTGTGTCGCCCTGAGCAAATTAAAGTGTTCCAGAACTCGTCAAGTGATCGGAGCTTCATTGAATGTTCGTTCACCTTACTGACCGATAATTTACTTCAGATGCAACTGCTTGTAGGAAGTATTTGGATCATCATCAGTGAGATCCTGGCGTTAACCTTCCTGGTTGTTATCTCGACGCAATAATTCGTCTATTAGAAAAGTCGCCCATTATATATCGTCATATCAAAACTAACCAGATCTTAATCTCGTCCTAATTAAAAAAATCTATAATATCTTAATGACAAGGTATCTCATCATTGGCAAAATCGGTTAAATCTTGACGAGAAATCTCGTCATTAAGAAAAACTGACCAAATCTTGGTTTCGTTGTCATCAAAAAAATCTGCAATATCTTAATCACTAGATATCTCATCATTAGCAAGATTGATTAGATCTTGATGGACGAGATAACGTGTGATCAGAGCCACATTTGGAGGGACGAGCTATCTCGTCATTAGAAAAACTCACCACATCTTGATGTACGAGATATCTCGTGATTTGAAAAACTGACCACATCTTGTTCTCGTCATCATCAAAAAATCTGCAATATCTTAATGACGAGTTATCTCGTCATTAGTAAAATTTGTTAAATCTTAATGGACTAGATATCGTCATTGGAAAAAACTGACCAGAACTTGATGGACGAGATGTTTCGTCAATAGGAAAAAAATGACCGGATCATGATCTCGTCATCAAAAAAATCTGCAATACCTTAATGATGAGATATCTCGTCATTATCAAAATTGATTAGATCTCGATGAACGAGATATCTCGTCATTAGAAAAAATGACATGATCTTGATCTCGTCATCCTCAAAATATCTGCAATATCTTAATGACGAAATAATCTCTTTAGCAAAATTTGTTAGACCTTTTGATGGACTAGATAACATCATTAGTAAAAATTAACCAGATCTCTCTCTCTCTCTCTCTTGATCTCATCATCATAAAAAAAAATCTCCACCATCTTAATCACGAAAAATCGCATCATTAGCAAAATTTGTTAGATCTTGATTGACTAGATAACGTCATTAATAAAAACAGATTAAAAAAACATTAAAAAAACTTCTCATTAAGATATTGCAGATTCAAAGTGTTCAAGGTTCAAAGTGTGCCGTTGTTGAGTATAGTAAAAGCATACATTGTTTGGATCAGATTAAACGCCAAACGTCTCTTTTTCAGCGATTAGTGAAGTAAGGTCTACTAATCTAGATACTACTCTATCAATACTACACTATTCCTCGGAAGTCTCGTGATGCTTAGAGTTATTTATGACAAATGCGGTATAAATCATGCAATATGCCTTAAAACTCCCTGATGGATCATTTTCCTTGCGACTGCCAAATAACCGTCTAATTTATTTCTGATAACTGAGGCATCCTTCCACCCTGCTGATTTTCTTCAACTGAAGACTGCATTATGCTGAATTGATGGATGTTTTAAAAATGGTTCGTGTCCAAGCACACCCTTAACGATGAATGTTGTGCGATTTGAAGTCGAGTCTAATGAGAAGGAAAAGTTTCCTGCAAAAAATTGATCTCACTCTGAAACCATTAACGTGACTACTCTGGTATCATTGTCTCTGCGATATGCATGGATGTAAACTCGGAAGAAAATACTCAATGAGCGATAAGATAAGGGAAATCTGGAAAGATGACATTTCTCTGGTAATGGGATGAATGAAAAGATACACTTTGAATAGTGGATAAATTATCGGATGGGAAATCTGGGGAGCTTTTGGTTTTGAATGAATACGAAAATATGTCATGTAGCACCGGGTTTTATTTTGATGCGTGTTGATGTATATTTAAAAGGATTTGTTTTTTAAACATTCATTTGTTTCTTTCCTCAAAAGAAATTTTCGTAATGTATACTTTACTTTTGGTTTGTTTTGGGTTTTAATGCATAAGGTCCGTTAGCAGACAAGTTGTGCCAAACGCAAGATTAAATATACCTAATAAAAAAGGTCAAAAAGCCAATTAACTTTACTTTTGGGGTCGTCGTGGCTCAGTGGGTATGCCCACTGCACTTGCAACCTTCGAGTTGTAGGGGGCGCAGGTTCGATTCCTGTCAGGTGCATTCCTACCTTTATGTATTTCTCTCCTGTGTCAGTAAGACTTTCATTGTGTGTCTATTACTTGATATTGTATGTCTTATGTCTGAAGCAGCATGGACAAATATGACCCTTGAGTATAAAACACAAATACCAACCAACCTAATGTATATTTTAACCCTCCTAGTGGTTGTTTGGGCCAGGGTAGCTCGGTGGGAAGAGGCACGGATAAACACCTGGAAGGTTGGTTGGTTGGTTTCGGGTTTTACGGTGCAAAGGCCAAGCACAAGACAGTTAACACAATGAGGGAGGAAGAAAACGCGGAAGTGTAGGCAAGGGCAAAGGAGGGTTGCGAGTTCGAAACTCGGTCCAACCAAAGACCGTCGTGTACGTGCGGGCTAGTGCACGCTAAATCTGAAGTGGCCTCAAATGTCCTCACGTTGGCGTGTAAGTTTGGAGAGTGGGGTGTCAGCTCAGATGGTGACCCCATCATCTGACCGTGGTTCAAAATTGCGTGGTGTTGTAATCGGATATTTCCCTTCGGGATTGATACCGGACCGTCGCCAGTAGCCCGTTGTGTTGCTCCAGTGCGAAGTCAATTAATTACCATTACCCTCACGTTAATTGTTGAAAACCAATTTTTAAGGACAATATTGCTTAAATTAATACCTTTATCATTTCATTTCAATTGATTCATGAAAAAGTATCTTCTAGAAAAGTAATATTTTCTGCAGTGGGAACTATTAATTTAAACAATAATGTACTCAAAATATGTATTCCTAACAATTAACCCTCCGTGGTATCTCGTCGAGGCAATTACCCCGCATAGCATATCTGACCAGATACCGGTGGACGGGTATCTTGTCGTTAGAAGAAAACTGACCAGATCCTGATCTCGTCATCGTAAAGAAATCGGCAATATCTTGATGACAAGATATCTCGTCATTAGCAAAATTGTCAGATCTTAATGGACGAGATACCTCGTCGAAACCACTTGGAGGGTTAAGAGTTTGTTATTTTGTCCCTTTTTTAATAGTATTTTTAATTTTTGTATAAACTCGGGTTATTTTGCGAACATCTCGGTTTGAGGCAGACCACCATGCCCATAACAATAAAAATACGTAATATTTCTTCAACCAACATAGTCACTACAAACATGTGCCTTAAGATTCCGTAATATTTCTTCAACCAACATAGTCACTACAAACATGTATCTTAGGATTCCGCAATATTTCTTCAACCAACTTAGTCACTACAAACACAGTAACACACCAAACAAAAATCACTGTATTGCAGGATATGCAGTAAGTCACTGATAAGAGTGTAAAAAAGGATAATGTACATACATTTTCACACATGTACTTATGATTCCGTAATATTTCTTCAACCAACATAATCATTACAAACATATACCTTATAATTCCGTAATATTTCTGCAACCAACATAGTCACTACAAACATGTGCCTTAAGATTCCGTAATATTTCTTCAACCAACATAGTCACTACAAACACCGTAACGCACCAGACAAAAATCACTGTATTGTAAGAGATGCGGTAAGTCACTGCTAAGAAGAGTGTAAAAAAGGATAATATACATATATGTGCACATGTGTATCTTATGATTCCTTGATAGAATCACTAATAAATTACCTTTTCTGCTGCTACTTTTAGGGAAAAATCAAAGCAAGGTTGTGTGAGAAAAATGTTTTGTTGAATAGGAATTCGAATTATCCAAATATAGCATCGAATAAAACACGCGGTTTTATATTAAAATTTTGGAAAATTCAGTTGCCAAATAATTTTGAATAAAACAAGTTTCACGGTATATTCGATACTGCACATTTTGTATTTGAATCTAAACATCAGTATACGCCCTGCCCGATAGATGGCACTGCAGTACAGGGCAACAAATTCCCTCTGAAATTCAGACCAAAATTATTTCGATCTTATTTTCAATTAAAAGAACGAAATTTATTTTAAACAGGAAGCTATTTTTAAATGCTTGCTAAACTGTTTATGGAATAAAAAGTAATGAATTTCCTAAAATTTCGTCTGAAATGTAGAGTAGATAAGCCTGTGCAGTTTTGAACAATAAAAACTAAAATTTTCAGTCCGATAGATGGCACTGCTTTACAGAGCACATTTCGACCGCAGTCGATCGACAATGCTCGTCATGTAACGATAATTTTCAACCCATCCCTTCATATTTTCAGATACAAAATTTCCTTTATAACTGAATGTAATATTCTGTATTCCTCAATGTATTTAAATGCATTGATAATTTCAAACTGTACTGTAATAACTAATTTCAAGAGTAGACAATGCACGTCATATAACGATTTAACTTTCAACCCATCCCATCATATTTTCAATAGCCGGTTGTGATGCTCCAGTGCTACGTGTTAATTAACTACCTACCTACCCTTCATATTTTCAAATACAAAATTTTCTTTGTGACTTAATTTAATATTGTCTTCCTCAACATGTTTAAATGCATAAAAATTTCAACAGCTCTGTAACAACTAATTTCAACAGTAGACAATACTCGTCATATAACAATTTAACCTTTCAACCCCTCTCTTCATATTTTCAGATACAGAATAATTACCTTTGTGATTTACTTTAATATTTTGAATTCCTCAAAGTGCTTAAATGCATAGATTATTTCAAACTTCAAATTAAAGCAACTTATTTCAGGAGTAACATAGTTAGATAATGTCCGTCATATAACGATTTAACTTTCAACCCGTCCATTAATATTTTCAAATACAAATTTTCCTTCGTGATTTAATTTAATATTCTGTATTCCTAAAGTGTTTATATATATAAATGCATTGATAAATTCAAGCTGCAAAGTAACACAACTAATTTCAGCAGTAGACAAAATGCATCTCTTTCCCACAAACCTCTATTGTATTTAAGGTACTCCAACACTTAAATTAAAATACCTATTATAGTTAAGTTGCTCCAATACCTAAAATTCACTATTTTAATCTCTTTCCCACAAACTTCTATTATATTTCAGGTACTTCAATACCTAAATTAAAATACCTATTATAGTTAAGATGCTCTAATATCTAAAATTAATTATTTTAATCTCTTTCCCACAAACTTCTATTATATTTAAGGTACTTTAATACCTGAATTAAAATACCTCTTTTATATTTCAGATACTCCAGTACCTAAATTAAAATGTCTATTATATTTCAGATACTTTTATACCTAAATTAAAATACCTATTATATTTAAGACACTCCAATATCTGAAAATCACTATTTTAATCTCTCTTCCCCACAAACTTCTATTGTATTTAAAATATTCCCCAATACCTTTTTCCGTTCTTTCAAAAGATAGAAATACAGCGACAAAGCCAGCCTTTTCCTTTCCAGGAAAAAATCAGGCTAAGATCTGAAGTTTAAAAAATCTTTTACTTTCTCAGAGAGATCCATATCTTGGAAGAAATTCAATATTTCTGATCTTAGACATCTTGCCCTGCTTTCATAAAGTGACATATTTGGAACTGCAGGAAATATACACCCATAAACTTGGGCAATTGAACTTTTTGTTCTGAGATAAAATGAAGCACAATTGTTAGGCTTGTTCGTCAGAACGTGGTTACAAATGTGCTAGCTTAATAATTCAGAATAGTAGTTGACTTTCATAAAGTTACATTTCTCATGGAAGAAGATAAACAGATAAAATCTTAATAGTAAAGCATGCAAACCTTAAAAAGAGACTAATAAAGAATAAAAACTTGTGAAAAATCCCAATGGCCATTTCGGTTGGTTATTCGTGAGGACAGAAGCATAGACGTGAAATATAGAAACATAAGTAGACTGAGTATTGCTATTGAGAGGACCTTCATAACATGTGTCTAACATGTCAACTAGTAGTCACGTGACTGCTATGTGAAAAATTAACTTGGTTGGCCTATTTGGCATTTTATCACCTCGTTTAGTGATAGGGCGAAGTCGGACAGGGTAGATGTGTGAATGCGAATTTGAAAAGATTCTATTGATCCTTTCCTTAGACAAGAATCTCTTGGGAAAATTACATTGCTCCTTGCATAGAATAAAATTCTTTGGAAATATTCTATTCCTCCTTTCTTTAGAATAGAATCGTTTGGAAAGATTCTATTGGTCATTCCTTGGAATATAATTCTTTGGAACGATTCTATTGATCCTTTCTGTCAAATAAAATTATTTGGAAAGATTGTATTGGTCCCTTAGAATTCAATCTCTTGGCTAGATTTCATTGTTTTTCCTTAAAATAGAATGAATCCAATGAAAGGACAAGTGGAATTTGAAACGATTCCATTTGTCCTTTCATTGGAATAGAGCTCTGTAAATATTCTATTGATCCTTTCCTTAGAATATAATAATTTGGAAAGATTCTATTTGGTCAAGAAAGTCAGAAATAGTTAGAAGTCAGGCAAGGAAGACTGCAGGTTGCAATGTGGAATTATGGGTGTGACCCCTCGAAGGGTTAAAGGTTTACAAATACTTGTGTTAGAGTGTTATACTTATCTAATGCAATTTGAAAAGAAATGGCACGATGCACTAACAGGCTAGTCAAAAAGGCAGTATTTTCAAGTTAGATCTTTTCGAATTGATGGTTGTTACAGCTGCTTATATTAGTATCTAATACTTGACACTAGATAGCAATATGATCACTCAATCAAAATGCTGATTGAAAGTGATCTGTTTTTAAGTCATTCTGAGGCATCAGATATTTTATAGCATCACTAGCTGAATTACCCGGCGTTGCTCGGGTTGAATTGTTTTTAGTCCCCTCTACAGCCCAGGACAAATAGAACTGGGTTTAATATCTTTCTTGTTTCTCACAGGATACTAAAGAATGAGTGTTCCTTATTTGATGTGAATTGGTCAAACTGTGGTGGTAAGGGTACTCAATGTTATTCCGATGGGGATTTCGAATTGCTTTTAGCCTACTCTGCAGACCCAAGACAAAATAGAACGGAGTTATTATATAGCCTATGTTTCCCGCAGGATTCTAAGGAATGAATGTACCAAATTTGGTGTGAATTGGTCTGACATTTATCGTAAAAATACTCAATGTTATTCCTGTGGCTATATCGAATTGTTTTTAGCCCTCACTGCAGACCTAGGACAAATTGAATGGGGTTAATACATAGCTAATGTTTCCATCAGGATTCTACAGGGTGGATTTATCATATATTTGATGCGCATTGGTCTGACAGTAATCAAAAAGTCCTCAATGTTATTCCTATGGCGATTTTGAATTATTTATAGCCCCCTCTGCACACCCAAGATAAACAGAACGGAGGTTAATATGTGGCCTATGTTAACCACAAGGTCCTAAGGAATAAGTGTACCAAATTTGTAGTGAATTGGTCAAACGGTGTAAATTTGTATAGAGAACAGACAGGCAGAAAGACAGATGCCAACTCTGCTTTATTATATAGATTTTAACATCCGTTAAACCTGAAGATCAAAGTTGGAGGTACTGTCTTCTATAGTAGTTTACTTTGTTCTATAAATGGCACATTTATATTGTCAAACCTAAAGTTGAGCAATCCAGTGGTTAACAATCATCTCATACTGAGCAATCTAACATTATTAATATAACTTTATAATGTAGTACTGTGCGAAGTTTACAGAATATATATATTCACAATTATCCTCAATTACGTAAAAAATAAGCATCTCGTCATTCTTATTGTGCTGTCAAACCCAACTCTAAGCAGTCCAATGGTAATCAATCTTCTCATGTTGAGTAATCTAACGTTGTCAATATAAGTTTGCAATGTACTACTGTGCAAAATTTACCGTCTAAATTCACAATTATCTTCAATTACAGTCAAAAATTAATATATAAACATTCAAATTATGGTGTCGAACTTAACGCTAAGCATTGCAATGGTTACCAATCCTCATTTTGAGCAATTTGACTTTGTTTGACACCACTATTATGCAAATTTTATTATTGACTTTACTATTATGCAAAATTTGCCGTCTAGATTCACAATTATCTTCAATTACACTAAAAAGTATATGTCATGGCATTCAAATGAATTGTAATCAATGAAATTATTGCACACAATTTTAGCTTAAGTAATATTACTTCTATTCTAAAAAGTGCAATTTTGAATTAAGTAATATAACTGCATATGATGTATTTAGGTAGACGACCGTATTAAGGTGTACGTATACACTAGAAGATTTTTTCTCAATTTTGACTTTAAAAAGCCAATTTTTGTACAATATGTCCATTGGTTTGTACCTAAACTCATTTCAATGTGAAAAATTCAGATTAATCTAATTATTAATTATCTAATTTAGACATAATTAGCCAATTGGCATGATTTTTGAGCAGTGATATCTAAAATTCTAATTTGTTAAAAGACAATTCCTATTGGAAATTATTCCTAATGTTATTCTTCATGTTTTGACCCTCAATCAAGTTGGTAAGGAGAATAGGGTATTTTTAGAATTTTTTCACTAAGGAAGTCTAAAAAATCGAGATATTTTCAGGAATTCTGACCATTTAAAAATCAACTAAAAATTTATTTCTTAAACCAATAACTTTTACGGACGTTCAAAACATCCACTGTATTATATAGATTACAATGATACAAAAATAATTATAATAGATCAATTCATTGTTGAGTTATCACTGTTTGAACAACGCATATTATTGCAAAAACACAGTTCTTCAGAAATCAAGTTTGTAGTAGACATGTCTCAAATTGCAAACAAAATCTTTAAATTTAGTCTAAGGAAGCAAAAGTTCAGTGACTTAAAACAGTGAATCATACTGTGTTCAATTTATATAACAAAATAAATATCTCAACATTTAAAGTCAATCTATGGAGCCAAGATCTGAGCATTTTCTGAAGTTCAGCATCATAATATTATACGAAGAATTTAGTTTGAGGATTCTATTTAGATTTATTTTGTGTTCTTTTATGTCCAGTTCCTTTCTTTGAAAAGAAAAAGGTATTGGAATACCTTATATTCATTTATCTTAGACCTTCATATCCATTTACACAGATCGATCAAACATGAATACCATCTTTTAATTTAGTCTAGTGAACCAAAAGCTGACCAGCTTAAATTTGAGTGATACAACATAGGCATATTGTTAAATGATTATATTTACAACAGCCTGCTGCATAAAAAAATAGTATTGTTGACAGAAATTTATCTTTAGAAAATAAAACTGTGGGCAATCTAAAACTCAGATTTTTAAGCTACACTACGAAATGAGAACAATGTTATATTTTACATAAGAACAAATTTGAAGGTTTCAGATTTAATATTGGAAAATAAAAGCTTTGTATTTGAGGAAACAAAGATTGAGTGAAACTGTCAAATGAATTTTGATGTTTTCCATCTGCTTACTTACCCTTACCTTAGTGTTTTGTTACATAAAAAGTATTAGAAAAATACAGAGAATCATATCGATCAGATATAAATTCATAAAAAATTGTATTTGAGAAAATTCAAATTGAGTAAAACTGACAAATATGTTTTCCTTATGCTTACTTACTCTTACCTTATTGGTTTGTTACAAAAAAGATTTAAAGAATAGGAAGAATCGTATCGATCAGATATAAATTCATAAAAATTGCATTCGAGAAAACTCAAATTAAGGGAAACTGATAAATTTTATGTGCTGTTTTCCTTCTGCTTACTAATCCTTACCTAACAGTTTTGTTACATAAAAGATTAAAAAAATACAGAGAATCATGTCGATCACATATGAAGTCATCTTGTTATTTTAAATAATGCTTAAAATAACAAAAGTAATAAGTTATCGCTTAAATAATTCAGTCCCATAATTTACAGTAAAGGTGGTTTGTTGGGTTTCATGTCACAAGGGTCGTATTTGACTAAGGTGTGCCAAGACAAATATCTGGTAATTGAAATACAGGGAGGGCCATGAAAAGGCAGTCAGTGCAAATCTTTGAAGAATTCTATGAGCAGCTCATGTCTGAGCTGCTCACAGAATAGGGGCTGCTTTTTCATGTCACACCCTGTATAATGAAGAAATAAGTTTGATAGGCTCTAAGAATATTTTCTTTCATCATTAACATGAATCACAAAGTAACGAAAGCTTAGACAATAATTCCCTACTTAAGTATCATTCACAAAATATACGAACGTACGAAGGGAACCGTTTGTCTTTCACCCTCCTGGTGGTTATCTCGACAAAGCATCTCATCATTAATAAAACTGACCAGATCTTGATGGACGAGATATCTCGTCATTAGAAGAAAGCTGACCAGATCTTGATCTAGTTATCATCAAAAAATGGTAATATGTATCTTGATAACGAGATATCTCGTTATTAGCAAAATTGGTCACATCTTGATGAACGAGATAACTCGTCGAAACCTATAAGAGGGTTAAGCCATATTTCGTGTGATATTCAACGTACATTAACAAGATAGATACGGGCTGATCTTTCATGGCCCATCCTCTTTAATGAAGAAATGAATTTGTCATAATCGCAAAATATTTTCTTTCATCATAGACATTAATTACAAAATAACAAAATCTCCGATAATAATGCCTTATTGAAGTATGAGTCACAAACTATAATTTCAACGAACGAAAAGAGCCGTTCACCTTTAACCCTGATGGTGGTTGCCACGACGAGATATCTCGTCATTAGAGGAAAACTGACCACATCTTGATCTCGTCATCATGAAAAAATTGGCAATATCTTGATGACGAGATATCTCGTCATTGGCAAAATTGGTCATCTTGATGGACGAGATATCTAGTCAAAACCCCTACGAGGGTTAAACTGTATTTTGAGTGGTATTTCACATACAGTAACGAGACCGGGGCGGATTATATCACAAATTTCGTGGCCCAGCCTCTATAATAAAGAAATGAATTTGGTAGGTTCAAAAAGGATGTTCTTTCATCATTAACATTATCTGCAAAATAACAGACACCGACAATAATTTCTTATTGAAGTATGACTGACGAACTATAAAACCAACGAACGAAGAGAACTGTTCGTCTTAAGGGTTGACCTCCTGGTTGTCGTCTTGAGGAGATATCTTGTTGGAAGCAAAACTGGACCAGATCTTGATGGGCGAGATATCTCGTCTTCAGCAGAAAGCAGACCAGATCTTGATCTCGCCATCATAAAAAAATTGGCAATATCTTGATGACGAGATATCTCGTAATAAGCAAAATTGGTCAGATCTTGACGGACGATATTTCTCCCCGAAACCACTTGGAGGGTTAAGCCATATTTCGCGCGATATTCAACATAAAGTAGCGAAATCGATACGGACGGCTTTTTCGTGGCCCACCCTGTATCATGTAGTAATGAATTTGTCGGGCTCAAAAAGCATGTTCTTTCATTATTAACATTAGATACAAAATAACAAAAAATCTCCGACAATAATTTCTTATTGAAGTATGACTCACAAACTATAAAACCAACGAACGAAGAAAGACCATTTGCGTCATGTAGCACTTTGACCAAATCCTGCTTTATGACTTCCCATGACGCAATCTCAAATTTATCAACACAGGGACAGATCTTTTACAACTAAAAACTTACCCAAAACGACGGCAGTCGCCAGCAAACTCCTCATGGTTTTCATCTTTCTGCAAATCCTCCAGGGATCCGAATCCAATAACTAAGAAATTTCAAATCGTAAAAAGAGGACAAAATCGGTCCTGAGTTGCAAGTAAAAAATCCAAACTCTCTTCACTTTGCGGAGTTATTGACTGAGCGAACGCCTTATCTGCGCTGAACATTCATAACTGATAATCGCGTGGGTAACGGATTTTATCAGTCACTCACTGAAGATAAGCCAGGAACACAGGTAAAAATATTGGAATGCTGGTTGTGGAGCATTGTCAGTGACGAAATTCTCTCTGATAGTGATTTCAAATTCGACTGTATGCCGCTGATATGTTCTCAATATACTAGGAGGAGAATAAAAGTTTAGATGACGGTTGAATGAATGTTTTATACACGGTATCTGTTTGGATGGCATTTTCAGTAAGCAGGAGATTAGAAAGGAAAGCGTGTTTCTATCCAAAATAACATACGCCATTAAAGCTCGTGTGAAGCAGATACATGTACGTTAGTCAGGGACAAGTTTACATGTGTGATAAGGTCATATAAACTGTGTGATAAGGTCATATAATAAGGGATATATCTTTGACAGATACTACAAGCATCAAGAAATTGGCGTTGGGAACTGCCTTAATTAATTTTAAGAAATTGGAAGGCCGAATTTCTTAACTATTGAATTTGGAGTCACTATCAGTGTCCAAAAAATGTCATAATTGGCATATGACTAAATAATAAAATTGCAGGTTTCGGAGCATTGTCAGTGACGAAACTATTTTTAATAGTGGTTTCAAATTCGAATGTATGCCGCTAATAAATTCTCCATATACTAGCTAGTAGAACAGAATTTTAGATTACGGTTGAATGAATGTTTTATATTGTGTTTTTGCTTGAAATAACATACACCATTAAAACTCACGTGAAGCAGATACATATACATTAGTCAGGGACAAGTTTACACGTGTGATAAGGTCATATACCTTTGAATAGATACAAGGCGCATCATGAAATTGGCATTAGGGAAACTGCCTCAATTAATTTGAAGAAATTGGAAGACCGAGTTTCTTAGCTATTGAATTTGGAGTCAGTAACCAAAAACTGTCATAATTAGCAAAATATGACTAAATAATAAATTGCAAGTTTCGGAACATTTTCAGTGACGAAATTATTTTTAATAGTGGTTTTCAAATTCGACTGTGTGCTGCTGATAAGTTCTCCATATATTAGTAGGAGAATAAAAGTTTAGATGACGGTTGAATGAATGTTTTATACACGGTATCTGTTTGGATGGCATTTTCAGTAAGCAGGAGATTAGAAAGGAAAACATGTTTCTATCCAAAATAACATACGCGATTAAAGCTCGTGTGAAGCAGATACATATACATTAGTTAGGGACAAGTTTACACGTGTGATAAGGTCATATAACCCGTGTGATAAGGTCATATAGCCCGTGTGATAAGGTCATATAACCCGTGTGATAAGGTCATATAATAAGGGATATACCTTTGACAGATACTACAAGCATCAAGAAATTGGCGTTTGGAACTGCCTTAATTAATTTTAAGAAATTGGAAGGCCGAATTTCTTAGCTATTGAATTTGGAATCAATATCAGTGTCCAAAAAATGTCATAATTGGCATATAACTAAATAATAAAATTGCAGGTTTCGGAGCATTGTCAGTGACGAAACTATTTTTAATAGTGGTTTCAAATTCGAATGTATGCCGCTGATAAATTCTTCATATACTAGCTAGTAGAACAGAATTTTAGATTACGGTTGAATGAATGTTTTATATTGTGTTTCTACCTTGAAATAACATACACCATTAAAACTCACGTGAAGCAGATACATATACATTAGTCAGGGACAAGTTTACACGTGTGATAAGGTCATATACCTTTTATAGATAGAAGATACATCGTCAAATCGGCATTAGGAAACTGCCTTAATCAATTTGAAGAAATTAGAAGATAGTGTATCAGTTACTGAATGTGGCGTCACTATCAGTATAACCAAACAATGTCCAAATTAGCATAAAATATCTTAAATAATAAAAATACAGGTTTTTGAGCATTGAAAGTGAAGAAATTTTTTTTAAAGTGATTTCAAATTCTACTGAAAATGCAGCTCATTAAATCCTCCATCATCTAAACTTTTATTTCCCTAGTGGGATTGGATTGGATATTTGGGTTTTATGGCGCAAGGTCCAAAAGCGGACAAGCTGTGCCAAACACCAGACAGAATATCACCCAATAAAAGTATAAAATATTTAAAAATTAATAGTCTAAGATGAAGATAAAAGGTAGATTTGAAACATGTAAAGTGTATAGATGAGAAAAATATTCAAACAATAGTCAGATGATAAAACAAGATCATCGTCTGCAGCAAAACTTATGAAACTAAAGAACTGAATTTACATGAAAAAACTTTGTGTGAAATTTAAAAGATGGAAAAATTAGATGAGGTTTAAAAAAACAACTGAACGCAAAAACGCGAAAAGGTTTGAATGGGGATTTTCCCCAATCAAATCTCGCAGATTTAAAATTGTGCTTTTAAAAAATTTGATACGTTGATGAATAAAATCAGGACAGACAATTAAAATGTGATAAACAGAAAATGGAGTAGAGCATGAGTTGCAAATAGGTGCACTCTCTCCTAATAAAAGATGATGATGGATGAAACGTGTGTCCAATTTCCTAGTGGTAAAATAAAAGTTCATGACGGTTAAATGAATATTTTACAAAGTATCCGCTTAGAAAATATTTTCAGTAAATAGAGAAATTAGAAGAAATCCTTTTTCCTTACAATTATATATGCCAGAGTAGAGCAGATATATTTACATTCAGAGTGGTTCTGTTAGAGTCAGAGCAACTTTCTGTTCTGACAATGTGATAAGAATCTTTTTCAATTAGTATTCAGGGGCAAAGGGTCCAGGTCCTAAGAGTTGTCATCCGTGGTGAAATAATGTTATGGATTCATTCTATTCCCACATTGTTGGAAGAATCTTGTAAAATTGTTGGTCGGAGTTGTGATTTGAGGATTCCTGAGTTGGCAGTCGTGGTGGGGAAATAAAGTTATTTATTCTGTTCCTATATTGTGGGTAAGAAACTTTTATTTGAAATTATTGGTCGGGGCAAGGTGCTCGGCCCTTAAAAGTTGGCATCCGTGGTGGTGAAATAATAATATGGATTCATTCTGTTCCTGCATTGTGGTAAGAGTCATATATAAAAATTGTTGTGGTAGGAATAAGGGGTTAGGGCATTAGGAGATGTCATCCATGGTGGGGAAATAACGTTATTGATTCGTCCTGTTCCTAAATTGTGGTAAGAATATCTTAAAACTTTAGGTTGGGGACAAGGGATTCGGGTCCCTAGGAGTTCGCGGTGTGGAAGTTTGGAGATTGGGTTGTCAGCTCAGGTGTTGCCTAGTCATCTGACCTTGGTTCAAAATTACGTGGTGTTGTCCTCAGATCTTTCCCTTTGGGATTGATCCCCGACCGTCACCAATAGCCCGTTGTGTTGCTCCAGTGTGACGTTAATTAAAATACCTACCTACCCTAGGAGTTTGCATCCGTGGTGGTGAAACAATGATAGTGATTCCTTCCTTATCTACACTGCTGGCCACCGTAAATGCAACACCCTGAAGGAAGCATGCAAATAATATGAAATTTACAACATGCATTAGCGGAGGTGAGATATGCAAATGATTAGAATTTCAGCGCAGACGCACATCACGCGCGCCTGTGGCGCCACTTCAAAGCGCTATTTAAGGCTTGGAGATTTCGACGATTTCAAGTACGGCAATTGTGTTTTTCTTGTGGTTTTTTCAAAAAAACGATCAATTATGCCTCGTAGAAAACAGCGATCATCTTTTGATCAAGTATCCGAGTTCGACAGAGGAAGGATAGTGGCCTACCGAGATTGTGGATTATCTTTCAGGGAAATCGGTAGTCGTGTTGGACGAAACCAAACAACTGTAATGCGGATACATGATCATTGGATGCAGGAGGGTACGACGGACCGACGTGTTCGATCGCATCCACCTCAGTGCACCACTTCACGTGATGACAGGCATATTGTGCGTATGGCAGTGACGGATCGCTCAGCCACATCACGAACCATAGCACAGCACATTCAGTCTGCACCGCATCATCCAGTGTCTGCGCGTACCATTCGACGCCGTTTACAGCAGAGTGGTCTGTCCGCAAGACGTTCATTGCTGCGTCTACCCTTGACGCAGAACCACAGACGTTTCCGCCGCCAATGGTGCGATGAAAGAAGGATGTGAACGGCAGAATGGAATGAAATTGTCTTTACTGACGAATCACGCTTCTGTCTGCAAGACCACGATGGTCGGATTCGAGTCTGGAGACACCGTGGAGAGAGGATGCTGAACAGCTGCGTTATGCACCGCCACACTGGTCCTGCACCGGGTATTATGGTATGGGGAGGTATTGGATATCACTCTCGCACTCCTCTAGTACGCATTGCCGGTACTTTAAACAGCCAGCGCTATATCTCCGAGGTGTTGGAGCCAGTTGTCCTTCCTTACCTTCAGGGCTTGCCCACAGCCATATTTCAACAGGATAATGCGCGACCACACGTGGCACGTATTGTCCAAGGGTTCTTCGTCAATCGCCAGATTGAATTGCTTCCCTGGCCAGCTCGCTCTCCGGATCTTTCGCCGATAGAAAACATGTGGTCCATGGTTGCTCCACGATTGACCCAGAATACATCCCCAGCTGCCACACCAGATCAACTTTGGCAACGTATGGAAGCTGCTTGGTCTGCTGTACCCCAAGAACACATCCAAAGTCTCTTTGAATCAATGCCGAGGCGTGTGGCAGCGGTGATCTCCAACAATGGCGGCTACCCTGGCTACTGATTTTGGCAGGAACCACACTTCACAGAAGTCTATAAATTTAATCATTTGATACTTGGTCAACATGTTATCTACAAAATAAATTTTGTTGTGATATCTCTTGTCTTTCTTGGTGTTGCAATTTGGGTGGCCAGCAGTGTATATTGTGGTAAGAATATCTTAAAATGATTGGTTGTGGGCAAAGGATCGAGCTCCTAGGAGTTAGTATCCATAGTAGTCAAACAATGTTATTGATTCATTCCGTTTCTACATTGTGGTAAGAATATCTTAAAACTTTAGGTTGGGGACAAGGGATTCGGGTCCCTAGGAGTTGGTATCTATAGTAATGAAACAATGTTATTGATTCATTCCGTTTCTACATTGTGTGGTAAGAATATCTTAAAATTATTAACTTTTTAGCAGTATCACTAGTATTCCTTCACTAGTATCTTAAAATTATTGATTGGGGCCAAGGTATTCGAGCCCCTAGTTGTCATCCATGTTGGTGAAACAATGTTATTGATTCATTCCGGTTCTACATTGTGGTAAGACTATCTTAAAGTTATTGGTCCGTAAGGTATTCGAGCCCCTAAGAGTTGGCACCCATGGTGGTGTAATAATGTTATTGATTCATTCCGTTCCTACGTTGGGGAAGAACATCTTAAAATTATTGGTCGGAGCAAGGGATTCGAGCCTCTAGGAGTAGGCATTCATGGTTGTGAAGCAATGTTAATCATTCATTCTGTTCCTACATTGGGGTTAGAATATCTTAAAATTTTTGGTTGGAGCAAGTGATTCGAGCCCCAAAAAGCTTCTATCCATGATGATGATATAACGTTATTGATTCATTCTCTTCCTATATTGTGGTAAGAACATTTTTAAATTATTGCTTGGGGAGGCAAGGGCCCCTAGGAGCTGGCACCCATGGTGATGAAATACAGCGTTATAGATTCATTCTGTTCCTACTTTCTGGTAAGAATATTTTGAAATTATTTATGGGGGGGAAAGGGCTCCTAGGAGTTGGCACCCATGGTGATGAAACAAAGCGTTATAGATTCATTCTGTTCCTGCATTCTGGTAAGAATATTTTGAAATTATTGACTGGGGGCAAGGGCCCCTAGGAGTTGGCACCCATGGTGATGAAACAAAGCGTTATAGATGCATTCTATTCCTACATTCTGGTAAGAATATTTTGAAATTATTGATTGGGGGCAAGGAGGTGGCATCCATGGTGATGAAACAACTCATTGATTTATTTCTTTTCTACATTGTGGAAAGAATATTTTGAAATCATTGATTGGGACGAAGGATTCAAGCCCCTAAGAATTTGCATCCACGGTGGTGAAACAACTCTATCGATTCCCTCCGCTCCTACATTGTGGCAAGTCTTACTCCATAGGCTTTCGTGTTAATCAATCGCAAACAGCAAAGTCAGACAAAGACATAAAACCATTAAATGATCCTCCATCTGAGCGGACAGCGGCCGCGAGAAAAAGATTAACACCCTCATCCGAATCATTTATAGTTATCCCCCGTGACAAGCTTGGCAATGGGGCGCTGATCTCTTCGCCAGAGTAAGCACTTTTAATCCCGAGTAATGCCGAGCTTTGCGTCCTTCTGTATGTCCTTTTTCGTGTCCCAGTGGCATTCCCTAAAGGGTTCCCTTAATTTAGGATGTCTGAGGGCGGAGGAACGCGGGCGTAAGTAAGTCACGCGCCGCCCTTACTGTGCACTTCCTACAAGAAAGAATGCAACTCAATTTGCTGGCTGGAGGAAGCCGTCCAAAATGGAGGCGTGAGGTCCCTACCGTGCGGAGGAATAACTTCATAAACTGTGTAGTTGGTTAAGTTAGCAATCAGTAGCAACGTTTTTCCGAGTGGGTTGTGGCTTAGTGTGATTTTTCGCACTTTATGCAATATGCAAGCACCAGGTTATTTCTTATCCTCAAACCCATCTGTTGACTGATCTGTAAACTGATTATGCTTTGGTTCTGAGTAAGAACTCCATATTTATATACAACCTACGTTATAACAATCTGCACGCTTTTCACTCATAATTTTTCTTATTAGGGCATCCGTTTAAGTAAGATTACGGATTACGGTATGATTACGGATTCTTTTAAGTAATTAGTTAACTTAACAATCTGCAGTAACACACATTTTAGAGTGGAATGTGGCTTGGAGTGATTTTTCACTCTTAATATAACTCCGAGGTATGCACAAACACTGATTATTTCTTTACTCGTCAAACCCGAGTCCAAAATTTCTTCATCCCTTAGAAAGATTCTATTGTTCCTTTCCTTAGAATTAAATCATTTGGAAAGATTCTATTATCCCTCTTTCCTTGGAATACAATCCTTCGGAAAGATTTTATCATTCCTTTCTTTAGAATAAAATCCTTTGAAAAGATTCTACTGTTCTTTTCCTTAGAATAGGTAGTTCAAATTACAAGGCTTTATCCTTGGATCTTTCCCTTCGGGATTGATCCTGTACCGTTGCCAATATCCCGCTGTGTTGCTCCAGCGTGATGTTAATTAACTATCTACGTTTACTTAGAATAGATTCGTTTGGAAAGATACTATTCTTCCTTTCTTTAGAATTAAATAATTTGGGAAGATTCTATTATCCTCTTTCCTTGTAATAGAATCCTTAGGAAAGGTTTTATCGTTCATTTCCTTAGAATAGAATCCTTTGAAAAGATTCTACCGTTCTTTTCCTTAGAATAGAGTCCTCTGGAAATATTTTACTGTTCTTTTCCTTAGAATAAAATCCTTTGCAAAGATTCAATTGTTTCTTTCCTTAGAAAATAATCCTTT
Source organism: Meta bourneti (assembly GCA_933210815.1). Lineage (NCBI taxonomy): Eukaryota > Metazoa > Arthropoda > Arachnida > Araneae > Tetragnathidae > Meta > Meta bourneti. Next base: position 91,960,815 of record OW119933.1, read on the forward strand.
GAAAGGATTTTATTTTTCCTTTTGTAGAATAGAATCCTTTGAAAATATTCTACTGTTCTTTTCCTTAAAATATTTAGTTCAAAATTACGAGATTTGTCCTTGAATCTTACCCTTCGGGATTGATCACGGACCGTCGCCAATAGCCCGTTGTGTTGCTCCAGTGCGACGTTAATTAACTACCTGACTTTCCTTAGAATAGAGTCGTTTGGAAAGATTCTACTGTTCCTTTCCTTATAGGCACGGGAATGTGTGTTGGTGTTAGTTAGTTTCCTTTCCTTAGAATAGAATCCTTTTCAAAATTTTATTGATCATGAAGGTAAAAATTGGTTAGAAGTCATATAGAGAAGATTGCGGATTGCAAGGTGGAATCATGCGTGCCATCCCCAGAAAGTTAAAAACTTAATTGGGCATCTATCATCCCAGCGCAAAATACATAACAGCAACCTAAAGCTATTCACAGGCATTAATCGTTGAAAAGTTTGCAGTCACAAGGAAGGAAACCCAATCTCTACATTGTTATAAGAGAGAGAAAATCCATGGACATATTGAAGTCATGGTTGAAGCCGAGTAGTTAGGAATGAATACCTAAAATAGCTACCTTTTTCCTTCCTTTAGAGTAGAATTCTTTGGAAAATTTTTATTGTTCCTTTCCTTACAATAGAATCCTTTGAAAGGATTCTACTGTTATTTTCCTTAGAATAGAATCCTTTGAAAAGATACAACCGTTCTTTTCCTTAGAATAAAGTCCTTTGAAAAGATTCTACTGTTCTTTTCCTTAGAATCGAGTCGTTTGGAAAATTCTAATGATCCTTTCCTTAGAATAGTATCCTTTGGAAATATTTTATTTTTTTTTCTTTCCTGGGAATAGAATCATTTGCAAAGATTCTACTCTTCTTTTCTTTAGAATAAAATATGTTGGATAGATTATATTTGTTCCTTTCTTTAGAATAAAATCCATTGAAAATATTGAGAGAGAAATACACCCAGGGCGGAATGCATTTGACAGGAATCGAACCTGCCCCGCTTACAACTCGAAGGTTGTTATCGCAGTGGGCATACCTACTTATCCACGACGGCCCCTTCTTTCCTTGGAATAAAATCCTTCCAGAAGGTGTTATTGTTCCTTATCTTAGAATAGAATCCTTTGCTAAAAATTCTACTGTTGAAGAAGGTAAAAATTGGTCAGAAGTCATGCAGAGAAGACTACAGATCCCAAGGTGTAATTATGCGTGCGATCCCCTCAGAAGGTTAAAACCTAATTATGCATCTACTAACTCGACGAAAAGTACATAACAGCAGCCTAAAGCCATTCACGCGCATTAGTTGTCGAAAACTTTGCAGTTACACGGACTGAAACCCATTCTCTACATTGTTAAGAGGAAATCCATGGAGATATTGAAGTCTTGATTGAAGCCGAGAAGCTAGGAATGAATACCTAAAATAACTACCTTGCTACAGATCTATTTGATCATTCTCTACTGCAGATAGCGAGAGAGATGTTACGCATCTGATATTTGTTCAACCGATGATAACCTTAAGATTCGTTATACTGCGATGAACTGATAAGAGGCTGGCTCTTAGGATGACATATTAGATTCGCTCAGCCAAAATCAATATGTTGTGTGGAGAAAAGGCGCATTTTGCGGAGTTTCCTTTCGTCGTAAATTCCTGTTCCCGTCTAAATCAATGTGTCATGATCGTTAAATAACCTGAGTCCTTTTTTTCACGGTGTCCACATTGGTGACATTTTTAATCGAAATAACCCGTTAATCATAAATCCCTGGTTCTCATCTAAATCAAAGCATATGATCTTTAAATAAACGTGGTCCGTATTTTCAAGGTGTCCACATTACAGACATCCAGTATGATATCCCTTATTACAAATTCCTATTCCCAGTCTAAATCAATGGTCCTTAAATAACCACTGTCCTTTATTTTTCAAGGTGTCCACATTGGTGACATTTTTACTCAAAATGACTCTTTATTCATGAATTCATGAACCTCATCTTAATCAAAGGTTTATTATCTTTAAATAGTAACGTGGTATTTATTTTCAAGGTGTTCACATTGGCGACATTCATGATGATATCCCTTTTCACAAATTCCTGTTCCGATCAAAATCACTTGTTAAAATCATAAATAACCACTGCCCTCATTTTCAAGGTGTTCACAATGATGACATTTTTACGAAAAAAAACCATCATGATACACCTTAATCATAAAGACTTGATCCCCATCTAAATCAATAGTTCAAGATCTTTAAATAACCGATGTCATTTTCTTTTCAAGATGTCTACATTGGCAACCTTCGTACTCAAGGTATCCCATCATGACACCCCTCATTATAAATTATTCAGTCCCATCTAAATCAATAATTCGGGATCTTTAAATACACACGGTCCTTTATTTCAAGGTGTCCATATTGGTGATATTCTTACTGCGGGTTCAAGATCTTAAAAAATAACTGTTGGTTCCTTTTTCCAAGGTGACCACATTGGCGACATTCATGATGAAGCGCCTAAATACAAATTCCTGATAACCATATAAATCAATGGTACATGATTCAAAAATGATAACTAAGATCGTCTTTTGTTTGAAGGCGCAACATTAGATATTCTTACTCATAGTATCCATTGTGACAACCCTATTCATAAATTCTTAGTTATCGAACACAATAGTGAATGACGTTAGTCCTTAACACGCTTTTACACGTGGCCTGGAAAGGCTTAGTTAAAAAAGTGAGTTGTACAGCAACACTATTCTACAATAACATATTTAAACTAGCGTTTTCTTCTCGTGACTTACTTCTGTTCTGATGATGATGGACATCTTGCTCCACCGAAACAGCCATTGACGATTTTTTCATGTTTCTAATCTTTATTAGTCGTTTTTTGCAATTTTATATTTTATTTTACTTGAAAATTCGTAGCCTGAAAATTTTGAAAAGTGGCTTTTCACTATGTTGCTTGGATAAATCCAATCTAATGAGACAGAAAAGCATCTTTACTTTTTGAAGCACCAAATTGAAGCAAATATCAAAACCGATAGTTTTGAACGGGTCAAAACAAGCATCACACTCAAACATCCTTCACTCCATTTTACAAAACTCGAAATCCACGTTTCCATAAAGAAGCCGCATCGCTCCATCTTGTAAATCACTGAGCAACACTCACTCCAGTCCTATCCATAGAAGCCATTTCCACAACTATCCGCGGTGCTTCAGATGCAATTGACGAAGTCATAACTTTAATACCGTATTAATTTTATTAGTATCTACTATATATTTTTAAAATAAATCCAATACATTGAGAGAGAAAGACATTATTATTTAAATAAGTACCAAATTGCAAGAAATATCAAAAACAGCTTTGGACGAGTTAAAACAAGCTTAACGCCATCTTGTAAATCAATGAGAGACACTCAATCCAGTTCTATCCGAGGAAACCATTTTCATAGCTATCCGCTGTGCTTCAGGGGCACTTGACGAAGTCCTTGATTTAATACTATAATGACTATTATTTACTAGTTTTTAAAATAATTCCAATACATTGAGACAGAAAGATATATTTATTTAAACAAGCAACAAGCTCAAAAACAACAGCTATGGACAAGCTTAACACTCAAACAACCTTCACTCCATTTTACAAAACACTCAAAATCCTTGTTTCCTTAAAGAAGTCGCTTCGTTCCATCTTGTAAATCACTAAGCGACACTCACTCCAGTCCTATCCACTGAAGCCATTTCACTATGCTTTAGGTGAACTTGACGAAGTCGTTATTTTATCCCACCAAGTGATTTCGACGAGATATCTGACCAGTTTACTAATGACGAGATATCTCATCAAGATATTGCCGATGTTTCGATGATGGCGAGATCAAGATCTGGGCAGTTTTTCTTATGACGCGATATCTCGTCCATTAAGATCTGGTAAGTTTTGATAATGACGAGACACCTTTTTGAGGCAACCGCTAAGAAGGTTAACCCTCCAAGTGATTTCGACGAGATATCTCGTCCATCAAAATCTGACGAATTTTGGTAATGACAAGATGTCTGGTCCTCAAGATATTGTCGATAGTTGTATTATGACGAGATCAAGATCTGATCAGTTTTGGTAATGACGGTACCTTGCCGAGAAAATCACTAGGATGATTGAAACTATTATGTGTCTATATTTTAAAAATAAATCCAGTGCATTGAAATATGAAGGCATTTTTATTTAACCAAATTCCAACCAATATTATAAACAACACTATTGGATGAGTCGAAACAAGATTAACACTCAAACATCCTTCACTCCATTTTACAAAATTCGAAATCCACACTTTCATAAAGAAGCCGCATCGCTCCATCTTGTAAATCACTGAGCGACACTCCAGTCTTATCCACGGAAGCCATTTCCACAGCTATCCGCGGTGCTTCAGGTGCACTTGACGAAGATGAATCGAGGGGGTGAAGGCTAGATTAAGTTAATATCCGGCCCTAGAAGCGAGAAAAGAGCCGGACGCGAGCTCGTGCTGCTTCTGCTTCCTGCGAACGTAGTAGCAGAACAGGATAGTTACCATCAATCCGGCTACAGTGGCGCATACTCCGAAGCTGAGGCCAGCAATTGCGGCTGGGGAGAGTTCATCTGAAACAGAATTCTGCTTATAGTACATACATAACAGTGTTAGGGGACTTTTAGGATAGACGCTAAAACTTATTTTTACATTTTTTGAAAATATTTTTTTACTTTACTATAGTTGATTCTTTATTTCTTCATTTTGATTTTTAAGGAGCACGTTAAAACTTAATTTTAAGTTTTTGAATGTGTATTTTACTTTAATGCTGTAGTTGGCTCATTCTATCTTCATTTTGATTCTTAAGGACTTAAAACTTAATTTTACGGTTTTGAATGTGTACTTTACGTTAATGCTGTAGTTGACTCGTTCTTTCTTCATTTTGATTCTTAAGGAGGAAGTTAAAACTTAATTTTACATTTTTGAATGTGTACTTTACGTTAATGCTATAGTTGACTCATTCTTTCTTCATTTTGATTATAAGGAACAATGGAAGGTAAAAACATAATTTTAGTTTCTTGAAAATGTTTTTACTTTAATGTTATAGTTATTTTTTATTTCTTCATTTTTATTCTTAAGGAGGGAGTAAAAATTTAATTTTACGTTTTCGAATGTTTTTGTTACTTTAATTAACTCGTTCTTTCTTCCTTCTGATTCTTAAGCAGGACCTTAAAACTAAACATTTCGTTTCCGAATGTGCTTTTACTTTAATGCTGTAGTTGACTCATTCTTTCTTCCTTTTGAAAAACTTAATTTTACGTTTTAGAATGTGTTTTTTGCTTTAGGGCTGTAGTCTACTCATTTTTCTTCCTTTTAATTCTTAAGGAGAATCTTAAAACTTAATTTTACGTTTATGAATGTGTTTTTTACTCGTTCTTCCTTTTGATTCTTAGAGAGGACCTTAAAATTTAATTTTACACTTTTGGAAATATTTTTTACTTTAATAATATAGTTCATTTTTTATTGCTTCATTTTATTCTAAAGGATGACTTTAAATGTAATTTTGCGTTTTTGAATGTATTTTTTACTTTAATGCTGTAGTTGACTCAATCTTCCTTTTGATTCTTAAGGACAACCTTAAAACTTAATTTTACTTTTTGAAAATATTTTTTATTTTATAATAGTTTCTATTAATTTACTATATTGAATATTTTGCATTTCAATACTAAGTTAATCGTTACTTTTTCATTTTGATTCTTAGGTCGATGGACGTTAGAAATTTAATTGTACTGTTTTGAAAATATTTTTGACTTTAATACTATAGTTGACATATTATTTCTTCATTTTGATTCTTGAGGAGGATGTTAAAACTTAAGTTTTACGTTTTCGAATATTGTTCTTTACTTTAATTCTATAGTTAACTCATTATTTATAATTATTTTACTACCTTGGCGTTTTTACTTTACTGCTATGTTGACTCATTCTTTATTCATTTTGATTCTTAAGGAGGATGTTACAACTTAATTTTACATTTTTGAAAATAATTTTTACTTTAAAACTGTATTGACTCACTATGTTTACAATTTTTTACCTAATTTTATTAGTTCATTTCGATTCTCAAGACGATGAGTGTTGATAACCTAATTTTACATTTTTGGAACTTTCTACTTTAATTCTATAGTTTACTCATTATTTACTTTATTTTACTATATTGACTTTTTCTAACTTTAATACTATGTTGACTCATTATTAAGGAGGACGATGGACTGTTAAAAACTTAATTTTACAGTTCTCAAAATAATTTTTACTTTAATACTATATTGACTCTCACTGTTTATTGTTTATCATTTCAATACCATCGTTTAATACTTTAGTTCATTAGTTCATTCGGATTCACAAGGAAAACGATGGGCTTTAAAAACTTAATTTTACATTTTTGAAACTTTTTACTGTAAATTTATAGTTGACTTATTATTTAATTTATTTCACTATATTGAGAGAGAGAGACTATTTCTTACTAAAATATTATGTTGGCTCATAATTTCATTATTTTGATTGTTAAGGAGTATGTTAAAATTTAATTTTACATTTTTCAATGTTATTTTTTCTTAAATACTATAGTCGAATCATTATTTACTATTATTTTATTATGCTGCCTACTTTTTTACTTTAATATTACGTTAACTTTTGTTACGAATGTATTTTTACTCTAATATTACGAAATTAAAAACTTAATTTTACATTTTTGAAAATCTTTTTTACTTTAATACTATAGTGGACTCATTATTTCTTCATTTCGGTTCTTAAGGACAATGAATGTTAAAACTTAATTTTACGTTTTTCAAAGTATTTTTTACCTTGATAGTGTAGTTGACTCTTACTTCTTCATTTGGATTCTTAATGAGGACAACGGACGCTAAAACGTAATTTTACTGTTTTGAAAGTATTTTTTACTTTGATACTGTAGTGGATTCATTATTTCTTCATTTTGATTCTTAAGGAAGACAGTGGATATTAAAAACTTAATTTCACTTTTTGAATGTAATTTTTACTTTAATACTATAGTGCTCATCATTTATTCATTTTGATTCTTAATGAGAACAATGGACGTTAAAACTTAATTTCATATATTGTTGAAAATAGTTTTCACTTTAATGCTTTTTTAACTATTGTTTACCATTATTTTACTTCATTGACTATTTTTTACTGTCCTTTAAAAGGTAACTCAGTATTTCTTTATTCTGGTTATAAAGGAAGTTAAAACTTAATTTTACAATTTTGAAAATCTCTTCTGCTTCAATGCCATATTTGAGTCATTATTTGTTCATTTTGAATCTTAAAGAGAACGATGGACATTAAAAATTTAATTTCGCATCCTCAAAATATTTTGACAAAATTGTTAGAATAGTTCCTACTGTAACAATTCGTCATATTGAGTTTTTATATATCGCATAATCGGCTATATCGTTTCTTTTTACTTGTCCAATGAGTTTTAAGTTTCCGAACAAGAGAGGAAATCTCAATATTTCTTTGGAATTGAGGATTCAAAGGACTTGTTTTTAAAGCTGTTGTTATAAACAGAATTGGTATAAACGATTTAGGCTTCTCAAAAATGTGAATGGAGAAATAATTTGACTTTTCTGAAATATTCTTCTTCCGTATTTAGTATTGATTTAAAAGGTTGAGTTATCAATTTTGTTATATAGTTTTATATGCAGTAAAACCAAAATAAGTCATCACTCAAGAGACCAAGAAAATTTTACGACTTAAGTGGTTGGTTGGATTGGGTTTTATGGTGCAAGGGCCATAGTTGGCTATGCTGCGTCAAACACAAGACAGTCAACATCAAGTAATGGACATAACATACATACACAATAAAAGTTTTACTAACACAAAAGAAAGGAATACATTCAGGGAAGAATCAAACCTGACAGGAATCCTTTCCTTAGAATAGAATCACTAAGAAAGAGTCTATTCGTCTTTTACTTAGAAAATAATTCCTTGGAAAAAGTCTATTGGTCTTTTCCTTAGCATAAAATCCTTTAGTAATATTCTGTTTGTCATTTCCTTAGAATAGAATCCTTTGGAAATATTCTATTGCTCCTTTCCTTTGATTGGTTGATAGGGTTTAATGGCACTAGGGCCTTATTTGACCATGCTTCACCAAACACAAGACAAACATCAAGTAATGCTCATACATACACAAGAAACGTTTTACTAACACAAAAGAGAGAAAATCAAACCTGATAGGAATCCTTTCTTAAGAATAAATCCCTTAGTTAGAGTCTAATTAATCATACACTAAAGACTATTTTCCGTTACAAGTGAAACACCAAAAACTATTGTGCATTACAAATCAATCATACACCAAAGACTATTGTGCGCTACTAATAAATCTTACACCAAAGACTATTTGGTGTATTAATGAATCATACACCAAAGACTATTCAGCATTACTAATTAATTATACATAAAACACTAGAGAGTCTTAATTATACACCCAAGACTATTGTTCAATACTAATTAATCATACACGAAAGACTTTTGTGCATTACTAATTAATCATACAATAAAGACTATTTTGCGTTACAAATAAATCATACACCAAAAGTTATTGAGCAGTAGAAATTAATCATACGTCAAAGACTCTATTGTGCATTTCAAATTAGTCATACAACAAAGACTATTGTTTATTACAAATTAATCATACACCAATCATATTTGATGTATTAATAAATCATACACCAAAGACTATTGAACATTACTAATTAATCATGCAATCAATACTATTGTGTAGTACTAATTAACCATACACAAAAACTATTGTGCATTACTTATTATCCATACACCAAAGATTATTGTGCATTACTAATTTATGAATTAACTATTTCTTAGTTTGCCGTATTTTCTGTAGTTTAAAAGCATTTCAACACCCCACTATAACAGTAAAAGTGCTAGAATCAAATTCTTGTCCCATTCCACCCATGGTATTAACACAAATTTGGAAATTTTTAAGTTGCGATGTCATTATTTAGGATGCGGAGATGTGTTGTGTGCGTGATCCCCTTTGATTATCGAAAATAAGCAATTCAACTGACATCTTCTTTCAAAAAAGGTTTGTTTTGCCTGATACGAGGTACATATTGATAGTTCGATGATTAATGTGTGCAACCCGTGTAACAAAGCGGCCCACCCTGTTGCATGGTTGAGCGATATTACACAAACATTTTAAAAAGACAGGCTGCTATCGATTATCAATTAAAGCGGAAAGCATCGAGATGTCATGTTAAGACCCGCGTGAAAAATAACCGGGCTTGTCGTTATTTTTGACACATTTAAGGAGTATAGATGCATGACATACACATAACAGTAATCGAAAATTTTACTACGGAGAAAAATAAAAATTGTTATCTTTTCTATTAACAGTATAATCAAACTGTAATTTTTCAAACAGTTTTAGCCACAGAGAAAATAGCAAAAAGTCCAAAACGTTGCACCATAGAATTTCATTAATCCGTTCCAATAATTTTTCAACGTACTACCGCCTACCTACAACTTTTCAGCGGTTTAAGCACCAGGGGAAAACAGCAGGAAGGCCAAAATATGGCTCTCCCTACCATGAAATTTCGTTAATCTGTTCAATTAATTTTTCTACCCGTACCTATAATATTTCAAGTCTTATCGCATAGGGAAAACAGAATGCCCAAAATGTTGCACCACAGAATTTCATTAATCCATACAGTTTTCAACGTACTACCCGTACTTATAATTTTTCAACAGTTTAAGCATCCTGGTAAAGCAATATATAAAATACAATGTTGCACCACAGAACTTCATTAATCCGTTCCAATAATTTTTCAACGTACTACCATCTACCTACAACTTTTCAACGAATTAAGCACCAGAGGAAAACAACAGAAAATCTAGAATGTTGCACCATGGAATTTCGTTAATCCGTTCCAGTAATTTTTCTACCAGTACCTATAATATTTCAAGTCTAAGCGCATAGGAAGAACAGAAAGCCCAAAACGTTGCGCCATAGAATTGCATTAATTCGTTCCATTAATTTTTCAGAGAACTACCTGTACTTAAAATTTTTCAATTCTTAGCTAATAGGGAAATCAAAAAACCCAAAATATTGTACCACGGAATTTCATTAATCCGTTAAAATAATTTGTCAACCTCAATCCGTACCTTTATTTTCCAAGTGCTTAAGCGTAAATTAAACTTAAAGAGAGAAATTACAATTTAAATGTTAAAATTTAACTTTAAGAGTGATACAATTAGTGGTCCCATCGTGTCAATATACATCCCTAATTACTGGTGCACAGAAGAGTCAAAGCAGTAGGGGGAAATTAATTGGGGAGAGAATATATGGAATTGAAGTCATAGACTTCATGGTCTGAAGACCAAATCCTGTTGTTTTGTCTTTCATGTCATGTGTCAAAGGGACTATTTACCAGCAATGTAACACCCGGTCACACTCAGCTCGCCTCTCTCAGGAGTGTCTTTCCGGGGTGTTGAACCCCTTCCTAGACCAGCAAGATCCACACATATGTCCCCATTGAGCATGTCTGTGATGTGCTAGATGGTCAATTGCACCACCTCCGGAATATGAGGGATCTAGAGCAGCAGCTTCAAAATGCTTGGCATAATTTGCCGCAGGATAGCATAAGTACTCCATTGAACTCCATGCCATGGCGTATATCAGCATGCATCGCCGCCTGATGGGGGATTACAATTTACTAATTTCTGGCCATTCTTATGTAGTTCCATAATAATAAAGAGTCCTCTAGATTTGTAATTGTGATCATTTCTTTATTCCTTCATGTACATGACGCATGCTAAGTTTCATTCCGATCAAAAACAGGCTTTCGGGTTGGGTTTTTCGGCATCGAGTGTGTATAAACTTTATACAGTTCCATCATGAGTAAAAGTCCAAATAGCAAAAATTTCTCATAGATATCTATATATGTAAAGCAGAGTTGATATCTGACTGTCTGTTCTTTATACAAATCTACACCGTTTGACCAATCCCCACCAAATTTGGTACACTTATTTTTTGGAATCCTGCGGGTACGTAGGCTATATATTAACCCCCGTACTACCTGTCTTGGGTGTGCAATGGGGGCTTCAAACACTATACGAAATCCCCATAGGAATAGCATTGCGTATTTATACGATCAATGTCGGACCAATTCGCACTAAATTTGGTACATTCATTCTTTAGAATTCTGAGGGAAACAAAGGCTATAAATTAACCCCGTTCGTTTTGTCCTGGGTCTCTAGAACGAGCTAAAACAATCCAAAATCCCCATAAGAACAACACTGAGTATTTTTAGGATCACTCAGACCAATTCACACCAAATATGGTATATTCATTCTTTAGAATCCTGCGGGAAACATAAGCTTATATTAACCCCAATCGGATTTGTCCTGGGTCTGCAGTGGAGGGTAAAAACAATTCGAAATTTCCCCATATGAATAACATTGAGTATTTTTTACGATCATTGTCCTACCAATTTACACCAAATTTGGTATATTCATTCTTCAGAATCCTGTGGGAAACATAGGACATATATTACCCCCATTCAATTTGTTCTGGGTCTGCAGGGGGCCAAAAACAGTTCGAAATCTCCATAGGAATAACAGTGAGTAATATTACGATGAATTACAAACAATTCAACCCTAGCAACGCCAGGTAATTCAACTAGTCAATAATATAATAAAAGAATGAGAATGAATGTTTATAATGTAAGTGTGAAATGAAAAAATAAAAACTAATGTATTCAGCTGGGATATTCAGCTAGTATATCAATAAAACCAAAAACTATGCTTCAGTAACTGAAGAATTGCGCACATCTAAAAACAGCTTTCAATTACTCTCATGTATTGATTCTCTGTCTCTGTTTATATGGACTCACACAGGGACAAATTCTTCTCATTTCTAGGTTCTTTAGAAAGCTTAAGGTCCATGAAAATTTACTCAAAAATCTCCAAACCAATTAGATGTTATGATCTATATAATTAATATAGTGAGTATTAGACAACTATTAATTTGAGTTAAATAAAGTAGAAATTTGTTGACCTGATAGACCAAGAATAAGTAATCTATTTTTATTATAAGGGTTTTTTGGAGAGAAATTAAATTTCAATGCATAAAAAATCTACAAGATAATCACTACAGAAAAGTCCAAAAACCTACCATATCTTTCACCGTGCGTATTTATTGCAAAATCATAAGGGGCTTGATCTTGACATAAGGCATGGCCACCTGAAATAAGTAGTGAAATGGATATTTATATTTATGTAAAAAAGATAACTAAAAAAAGGAACAATCACATATTTGTAACAAAAATGTAATAAACCAATACAAATATTCACTTCCAAATATCTGCATTAACGAAGCACAGGTAAGTAGTTGAGTATACGTCGCACTGGATCAACACAACTGGCTATTGGCGACTATCAGGGTTGATTGGTTTTGGGGTTTTGTGGCCATATTTGGACATGCTGCACCAGACACTGCATACAATATCAAGTAGTAGACAGACACAATGAAAGTTTTACAGACACGGTCAATTTTGCTAATAACAAAATATCTCGTCTATCAAGATGTGGTCATTTTTGCGATTGACGAAATATCTCGTCGAGACAAAACTGCCCTATTACTTCAAGAGTAATGAAGATCCAAGAAGGCAAAACAAATTGCTCCTTCCCTAGAACTGGTTGGTTTTGGGGTTTTATGGCGCAAGGGCCATATTTGGCCATGCTGCACCAGACACTACATACAATATCAAGGAGTAGACACACACACAGTGAAAGTTTTACAGACACAGAAGAGAGAAATACACCCAGGGAGGAATGCACCTGGCAAGAATCGAATCGGCTGATCGAATCGGGATCAATCCCCAAGGGAATAAATCTGAAGATAACACCTGAACTGGGAACCCCACTCTCCAAACATCTACGCTACGCCAACGTGAGGACATTTGAAGTTACGCAGATTTAAAGTCCACCAGCCCCGAGTACACGACGGTCTTTGGTTGGATCAAGTTTCGAATTCGCTATCCACAGGTCGCTGATCCGCGACTCTATCAACTGGGCTACCACGGCCCTTAGCAAAGTAGAATAAGTAACTAGTGTTTGAAAACTAGGAAGCGAAATCAGACAAATTCATGCACAAAAACATACAATTTATATGAAATAGCTTTAGTGGCTCTATATCTCACTTAGTCTTCTTTTTTCTTATCCCAGTGTAAAAAACTTACACTGAGTCACTGAGTGTGTGCAAAAGAAGTTTTGGGGCAATGGCAGATGGGTCCTTAAAATGTCTTCATGTATAGCTCCAATGCAATTCAGGATGTGTGAGGGAGAGACTGGTAATGAGCCGCACTTTATACAGGCGGGAAAGGATTTCTGGCCATCAATGAATATCATCTTTTTCAAATGGCTAGATCGGAGCCTGGCAAGCATAGAGAAAGTTTTCCGGGGCAAATTTAAAGCAAGCAGCTCTCCTGGTGTTCCACTGAGGTTCCAGTGATAAAAAAGTACAGGAGATGATCTGTGCAATTTATTTTTAAGTACGGACATGTGATCGTCCTCTGAGAGCAGGACGGTACTTTCTCTTGTGCCAGGTTGTTTATTTGATCCAGCTTTTGCCAATAAGTCAGCTCTCTCATTGCCCGGAATGCCAACATGTGATGGGATCCATTGAAAATTTATTTTAAAACTTTTATTGAAACTTAATATTACAAAGGCTATTTTTTTCAAGAGAACCAAAACTGGTGAAGCATTTTTTAATTGCTAGAATTGCAATTAAAGAATGCTTCCTCAGTATACTGATAAGTATACTGAGTTTTGCCAATGAGAGCTTCTAAACCTGTGACCAACATGTCGAGTAGTAGTCACGTGATTGCTCTGTGAAAAATTGACTTGGTTGGCCGATTTGGTATTTTATCGCCTCTTATGGCGATACAACATCTTATGACAAGGTAGATGTGTAAATGGCGCATTTCTACAGGGTGGTGACAAGAATGGTGAAATCACCAAAGTCTACTACTATGTCCCTTGGACCAATCAGATTATGAATGTCCGTTTCCTCGCGGCAGGCAAAAGTAGTCTAAGAGTCCCGTCACCACCAGTTTTGGCCACATGATCCTGGACACAATATAAAGACTACCATTAATCAAAACTTTTATATCTCCTCTTTGGGAATGACTAGTTCTAAATCTTGATAATTCTGTCTGTTCTCTATATACACTGTGTGCAAAACTTAAGCAACGATGTAATTTTTAACCAGCCATAAAATTGTACAAAAGGGGCTTGTTGCGTTCAGTACAATGAACACCCAATTCAGTAGAAAGGTGATTTGTATGCAAATATCATGAACAAGACGTCACAGGTGACGTGATGGCACGCAAAACGCGTGCAGTCACCGCGCGCAGTGCAAGACTACACTAAAAGAAGGACGAAAGGCGCTATTAAAGGCATTCGCTGCAAGTTCAAGTGAGTTCGTACGTGCAATATGGCTACAAGAAACCATCTGGACGACTTTACACGTGGTAGAATGATCGGCAAGCTCGAGGAGGAGCGTAGTTTGACGAGTGTAGCCCAAGAGTTTAGAATCGACAAAAGTGTCGTTTCACGAGCTTGGAAAGCCTTCCAAACAACTGGTACAGCTGTAAGAAAGGTTGGTGGTGGTCGGCCAAGAAAAACAACGCCAATGGATGACCGATATATCGTCCTGCAGGCGAAAAGCGATCGATACCAGTCAGCGGGCAACCTGGCTCAGCAACTGCGTGCGGCAACGGGACGACAAGTGTCGCGGTTTACTGTGGCCAGACGTCTTCATAAAGGTGGCCTATTCGCCCGCCGTCCTGAACGCTGCATCCCATTGACAGTTGCCCATCGGCGGTGCCGTTTGGATTGGTGTAAGGAACACAAAGACTGGACATCTCATCAATGGAGTCACGTCCTCTTTACAGATGAGAGTAGTTTCAGTGTCACAAGCTATTCTAAACGCCAGTTGATATGGAGAGAGGTAGGGACACTGTTTTATCCCACTAACATCAGGGAAAGAGGCCGTTACGGTGGTCCTGGCGTGCTCGTCTGGGGAGGCATCATGATGAACGGGAGCACTGAGCTCCAAATTTTCGACAGAGGTACTGTTACTGGAGATCGCTATTGTCAGCAAGTGTATCTTCCCCCACGTACGTCTGTTCCGATGTGCCATTGATGCAGACTTCGTTTTTATGGACGATAACGCCAGGCCACATCGTACTCTTGCTGTTGAGGAGCTGCTAGAAAGTGAAGATATCACTAGAATGGATTGGCCAGCGTACTCCCTTGATTTAAATCCCATAGAACATGTGTGGGATTCTTTGGGGAGACGCCTTTAGGCACGATTATATCCGCCGGAGAACACCCAACAACTGAAACAAGTGCTCATTGAGGAATGGACCCTCTTACCTCAACAACTGTTGGATAATCTGGTGTTGAGTATGGAGAGACGGTGCCAAGCAACCATTGCAGTTAATGGAGGTCATATCCCTTACTAATGGGCATCTGTTTGTTGTTCTCCCTCTTGGGCAGACAATCATTTGTACCAACGCTACTCTTTCGATAAAGCCTTTTTTGTTTGATTCCATACTGTATGCGTTCTATTCATTTTTGCGCAAGTATGATTTCTTCATCCGTTAAATACAAAATACTGTCTCTGTATTCGGAATTACATCTCTCCCAGGTGATTTCTTGCGGAGTTACGGCGAAAAAAACAGTCGTTGCTTAAGTTTTGAACACCAGTGTAATTTGAAGTTGGCCATGTTTCCAGGTTTTGTCCTCTATACCAGTTGTGTAGTGATACTCAAAATATTAAATGGGAAAACTAGAAAATTACTTATACAATGAAGTAACAGTAGATCGCCGGTAATGGTAATATCTGAGTAGCATAAAACTGGCGAGGTCAAAACCAAACAAATCTCTCACATTCATTCAGGTTCCTAAAATTACTTTTAATAATTTCAGTAGATCAGCCAGTAATTTTAATACCTGGAAACAATAATACCAGCAATTCGTAACACAGTCAAAACAGAAATCTTTCCACGTGCTTTCAGATTCCCACTATCACTTACACAATGAAATAGCAGTAAATCAGCCAGTAATGGTAATACCTAGGAACAATAAAACCAGCAAATAATAATTATCGAAAACAGAAATCTTTCCACATGCATTCAGATTCCCAATATCAATGGCTGATTTACTGTTTTCTTCGATGAAATAGCAGTAAACCAACCACAGTAATGGTAATATCTGGGAACTATAGAAACTGGCGATTCGGAATAGTCCAAACCAAAAGAATTCTTGTCCCCATAATTTCGGATACCCAAAATCACTTATACAATGAAATAGCAGTAGATCAGCCAGCGGAGCCGATAGATGAAATGTTTGACATAAGCCTTTTTCTGGAAGAAAAGATACCACAAATATGATTGATTGCAAGGGCAGGGAATAATACATAATACATAATTTCCTGGATTCAGAGCTGGCTCATGGAATCATCGAGCTATGCTTTAAGGTGTATGTATACACTAGAAATCAAGAAAATTGACCAGAATATGGATTCTATTTTTAAGAGAGTTTTGTTAGGTACTGTCACCATAGACAAACATGTTTCCGAAACTTTAAACTTGATTTCTGAAGAACTGTGTGTGTATCGTTAGAATCGATTCCTTTTGAAAGATTTTATTGTTCCCTTCATAAGAATAGAATGCATTGGAAGAAGATTCTATTGGTTCTTTCTTAGAATAGAATTATTTTGAAAGGATTTATTGCTCTATTCCTTAGAATATAATTTGGAAATCTTTAATGGCTCTTTTCCTTAGAGAAGAATCCTTTGGAAAGATTCTATTGGTCAAGAATGTCAAAATTGATTAGATATTATGCAGGGAAGATTGCAGGCTGCAAAGTAGAATTATGCATGTTAACCCCTCAGAGAGTTAAAGTTGGAGGTATACTGAGTTTGTTTTTCTGCTACCTCTATTTTTTCTCACTACATGCAAATGCACTCTGAGCACACCAATCAGGAACCGTCTTTTTTAGTGATAACTAGCTGAATTACCCGGAATGCTCGGGTTGAATTGTTTATAATTCATCGTAATATTACTCAATATTATTCCTATGGAGATTTCGAATTGTTTTTAGCCCCCCTGCAGACCCAGGACAAATCGAACGAGGCTAATGTATAGCCAATGTGTCCCGCAGAATTCTATAGGATGAATGTACCAAATTTAGTGTGAATTGGTCTGACATTGATCATAAAAATACGCAATGTTATTCTTATGAAGATTTAATCTTATAGTATCATAAAAATTTACATTTCAATAATAAAAAGCTACAGTTTAAGAATTTACAGAGAGGATACATAAACGATACTGAGCTATTTTCAGCGCAAATGCACCCATCTCTGAGATTGCACCATACTCTAAGATTCTAAAAAACTCCAAGGTCATCTTGAGAGGTGACTCCTGTAGATGTTATCTCTGACGTCATCTGCACAGCCCGACCTGGAGAGAGCGCCCCCTAGCAAGTGCTCTGTCCAGGATGAAGCGACGTTACACCCCTCTGCACACCCAAGACAAATGGAACGTTGGTTAATATGTAACCTACGTTACCCGCAGGGTTCCAAAGAATAAGTGTACCGAATTTAGTGTTGATTGGTCAAACCGTGTAGATCTGTATAAAGAACAGACAGACAGATGCCAACTCTGCTTTATATGTATAGATGATGTGTGGTTGGAAAAAATGGATGTTTTCATAATTTCTTTTGGTACATTCACATTTACATCTTGAAACATGAATCCGGCGAGTTAATGAATCCGATTTCACGATGCCTTCTATAAACCAATGAAGCAATATACATAAAATGACCATCAGAAAAACAGAAAGAATAGAAGATGAATCTCAAATTTTCTTTAAGGTATATGTACACTAGAAATTACGAAAATCGACCAGAATATGGATACTTTTTTAAGAGTTCAAAATATTTTCAAACTCCTTAACTTTCAAAAGATACAAAGATCTTGTAAATATTCGAAATAGTCTTCTAGTTCAAAGGTTTTCGTTAGGTATTGTTACCATGGACAAACATGTTTCCAAAACTTCAAACTCAATTTCTGAGGAACTGTGTTTTTTCAATAGGATGCTTTGTCACACAGTGATAAGACAACATTGATTTTATCTATTATAATTATTTTTGTGTCATTATAATCTAATGCATTGGATGTTTTGACGCTCACTCAAATATATTAGCTAAAAAATGAATTTTTAGTTGATACTTACATGTTGAAATTCTGGATTAAATTAGACATCTTTGGTGAAAAAATTGTCAAAACACCCTATTCTCTCTAACATGGGGAGGGTCAAAACATGAAAAATAATAATAGGAATAATTTTCAGTATGAATTGTTTTTCTGGACAAATTAGAATTTGAGGTATCACTGCTCATAAAACATGCTAATTAGCTAATTATATCTAAATTATATCATTAATAATTTGCTTAGTCTAAATTTTTCACACTGAAATGAGTTTAAGCAGAAACCAATTACCTGTTGAAAAAAATTGGATTTTTAAAGCAAAATTTAAAAAAAATCTTCTGGTGTATACATACACCTTAAGAGAATTCTAAAAATGTTCTATCCGGTGCAGTCGAATGAGATTATGCTCCAAAGTCTATTCTGGCTTTGGCAGATAAAGTGGCAACTGTTCAATTGATGCTTTTGAAGTAATGGAGGTCATTAGGCTCACTCTGGAATTGAAAAAAATGGCGGTTCATTCCAGTGTTCCTCCATTAAGTACACCAAAGTGATCGAGCCTCTCTCCTGACCCTACCCAGACATCTAAAGAGGGTAGTTGCTGACAAAGGAACTGGGCCTATTTTGGTTGACAGTTTAGTTAACTTATCAGCCATTTCATTGCCATACACTCCGTAATGCACAGGAACCCATTGGAAAGTGACGTCTTCGTCTTTTAATTTGACAAGAAGCTGGTCTGATTTCCTCAATTCTGAAAAGTAGTTGCCTGGTCTATGCTAGCAAAGGCAGTGAAGGTCTGCCATGGAGTCTATCAGAATACAAATAGGACGATCGTTCAAGGAGGTAACTCATTAAAGCAGCATTAGTTGCCAATAGCTCTGAATTAAGACTTGAGCATGGAGCTGCCGGAACAAGAAACACTTCGTTTAAGGTATACGTATACACTAGAAGATTTTTATTTAAAATTTGACTTTAAAAATCCATTTTTTTTACAATAGGTCATTGGTTTGTTCTTAAACTCATTTCAGTGTGAAAAATTCAGATTAATCTAATCTTTAATTATCTAATTTAGATATAATTAGTTAAATTAGCATGTTTTTTAACAGTGATATATCAGATTCTAATGTGTTCAGAAAGACAATTCCTGTTGGAAATTATTCCTGATATTATTATTCATGTTTTGACCCTTCATCAAGTTGCTAGAGGGAATAACTTTTTTGACAATTTTTTTACAAAGGAAGTCTAAAAAGTCAAGATGTTTTCAGGAATTTCAAAATTTAAAAATCAACTAAAACTTCATTTCTTTACTAATAAATTTGACAGAGGGTCAAAACATTTACTTTATTATATAGATTATAATGGACACAAATATAATTATAATACATCATTTCATTATTGAGTTATCGCTGTTAACAAAGGTCTCATATTGCAAAAACATAATTCCTTAGAAATTGAGTTTGAAGTTTTGGAAACATGTTTGTATATGGTGACAGTACCTAACGAAAACCCTTGTAACTAGAAAACTATTTCGAATATTTACAAGATCTTGGTATCGTTTGAAAGCTAAGGAGTTTGGAAATATTTTGAACTCTTAAAAAGTATCCATATTCTTGTAGATTTTCGTGATTTCTAATATATACATAGACCTTAATCCTTCTATAAAATAGCTTGCACCAGCATTTCCTTTTGTTGAATTTATAAATTGGGGAAGCGTTCCGAAGTATATCAAATTGCTTGATCTGGAACCGACTCTGTGTGTATTGTTTTATTGAAGAAGAAAATGCAAAATTTCAACAATGCAAAATTTATAATAAACTTCTCAGATTCAAGGATTCGAAAGACGTAATAAAAAGGCACAATTCGATAGAAATTAAGATGCCATTATAAACAGCATACGTAGATTTCTGGAACTTAGATCCGGTTCCATTAAATCAAGTTGCTTTAATATCTTACAAAATATCCCTTTTTAATTAAACAAGTTATTTTGTGATGCATTTGCCCCTATCCATCTCCTCTCGGCCATTCTCTCCCTTTTGCCATCTGCAAAATGAACTATATTAAATCTGAATAGAAAATATCACAAAATTCCCAACAGATGGCACCACAAGACGATGGGTCTTGTAAGTCCTAAAAGAAGCGTGCTGCAGATGTGAAAGGAGTAAAAATACGCTAATTATCCTAATTTCCTATATCCGTGTTTTTGGTTGTTTGCTAATTTACGAAAACAATTACTGTCCATATTAACAGTTTTGTTTATCAGATAGCAACTCAATAAAACGGTTTCATTTTCTTTTAGAAATTGACATTAACAACGAAATGTGTTTAAATTAAATATTAAGTGGTTTTTAATAATTTAGTTTCAACTGTTTTTTCAAATAGTTTGAAAAAATTCTTTTTTTAATTTGTTGTTTAGTTCATCAAAACTGATTCATTTCTTCCTCAATTGCATTTTATCGGAAACATAATATTTTCAATTGCTGCTATTTTGTGATAACACTATTGTTTAAACTGCTAACGGAATAATTGTCCATCCCTAAGAGCTCGACTTTTCGGGACTTGGGGCAAATGAGACAGATCCCGACATCGGCTGGTTGGTTCGTTGGGTCTTATGGCGCAAGGTTCATATTTGGTCAAGTTACATCAAATCCAAGACAAACAACATCAAGTAAATGGACATACACACACAAAGAAAAGTTATTGACACAGAAGACAGAAATACACCTAGGGAGGAATTGAATCCTCTTCTATGAACAAAACTCATTCGTGATTGATTGGCTTGGTGTTTTATGACTCAAGAGCCATATTTGGCCATGCTGCACCAAACACAAGACAAACATTGTCAAGAAATGGACATACACACTCAAGAAAAGATTATCTGACACAGAAGAGGGAAATACACCCAGGGAGGAATCGAACCAATTTCTATAAGCAATATGTTTGGCTTTGTGGCTAATGAGGCAAAGGACTATATTTGGCAAAGTTGTACTAAAACAACCTCAAGTGAATGAACGTACACACACAAAGAAAAGCTTTACTGACACAGAAGAGAGAAATACTCCCAGGCAAGAATCGCGCCTGGCAATAATAAATATCAAAAAGCAGTTTCCCAAATGATCAATTTCTTAACACAATGCTGTAATTAACATTTTTCTTTCATTGTTTTTACACAACACAGTCAAAAGGCTCTAGGGGCCTAGCTCCCCCTCTAAGTAAAAATTGTTCTCTAACTTAATTTTAAATGATCGAATCTTAATTTTAAATTTTCCACTCTTGTTTTTTAATCCAAAGAACGAATTGAGCTCTATTCGGACATCATATTCTGAATTCAAAATTTTCCAATTTTACTTAAGCATTTGCGGGGTTTACACACATAATTCCACCTTGCAATCTGTAGTCTTCTTTGTTGGACTTCTAATCAATTTTGACCTTCTTGACCGATAGAATCTTTCTAAAGGAATCGCAATAAAAGAAAAAATCCATCCATTTCGCTTTAAAGAAATTAGCAATAAATCTTTCCAAAGGATAAAGGATTCTATTCTAAGGAAAGGACTAATAGAATCTTTCCAAAGGATTCTATTCTATGGAAAGGACTAATAGAATCTTTCCAAAGGATACTATTCTACAGAATGGGCTAATAAAATCGTTCCAAAATATTCTATTCTAAGGAAAGGACACCAATAAAATCTTTCTAAAGAATCCATGGATTCTTGAATCCATTAAGAATCCATGGATCCATCCATCCTTGAGGAATCCATGGATGGTCGAAAGAACCTATGGATTCTTTAAAAAGATGTGATTATTTAGTCATTAAGTGTGTGTTGCAGAAGCAACTTATAAGAGTACATACCAATGGCGTGATTTAGGAAGGATAGGGTGGAGCAATTGCCACCCCTGAGTTTAGGATTTTTTTAAACTAATAATTGAGTTGTACTACTAATGAAAAAATGTGAGAACTGTTAAAATTAATGTTAAAATATTTAGTTTTTATAAACACTTAAGAAATAAAATATGAGATTTGTTTGGGCTAAATGTCCGGTTCCGAATTTTTTTTCTGCTCTAAAGAGGGTGAAAAATTACCCTCGGTGAATATCTATCTATGATCGATTCGCCTCTTTAACCTCCTGGTAGTTGTTTCGGAGAGGTTATCTCGTCATTAGCAAAAGTGATCAGATCTTTGATGAACGAGATATCTCGTCATTAGAAAAAATCGATCAGATCTTGATCGAAAAATCGATCGGCAATATCTTGATGATGAGATATCTCGTCATTGGAAAAATTGGTTAGCTCTTGATGAACGAGATATCTCGTTGAAACCACTTGGAGGGTTAATGGCTTTACCTGTATGAGCTGGAAGAGGTTAAGAAAATATCTCTTGACGAGACGACTTTGCTAAAATGAAACCAAAACGTTACCCTTTGCTACAAGTGTTTTTCATCTATTATAAAAATACAATTGTTTTGGTGTTTGAAATTAAAATCTCTTTATTTTCATATCAACTGTAAGTGCTTTTATTCGTTTGCACCTACTTCATATTAACAATCCTTGTGGTAGGTAGGTAGTTGAATTAATGTCGCATTGGAGCAACAAAACTGGCTATTGGCGACGGTCCGGGACAACCCCGAGGGGAAAGACCCGAGGACAACACCTCGTCATTTTGAACCACGGTCAGATAACGAGGTCACACCTGAGCTGGCACCCCACTCTCCAAACTTCCACGCCATGCCAACGTGCGGACATTTGAGGCCACGACACCAGTCTCCATGTATAGGATGGTCTTTGCTTTCGAACTCGCTATCCTCCGTTTGCTAATCTGCTACTCTTCCAACAGGGCTACCTCGGGCCCCCTCCTGGTGGTTGTCTCGACAAGGTATCCTGTCATTGCAAAAGTGACCATATCTACGATGGACGAGATATCTCGTCATTTAAAAACTGACCAGATCTTGATCTCTTTATCATGTAGAAAATCGACAACATTTTGATTACGAGGTTTCCCTTCTGTCGCAAATTGGACGTCTTGGATTATCTCGTCGAAACCACTTGGAGGGTGAATAGCAAGTGCATGTACATAACGTATATGTAGGATAATATGTAGAATAACACCCTCCCCAAGAAAAAACTGTGGTAATCTATACATATAAAGCAGAGCTGGCATCTGTCTGTCTGTCCTTTATACAAATCTACACCGTTTGACCAATCTACACCAAATTTGGTACACCAAAACTTTGGAACCCTGCGGGTAACGTAGGCTACATACGTATTAATCTCCGTTCTATTTGTCTTGGGTGTGCAGAGGGGTGTAACATCCCGTCATCCTGGACAGAGCACTTGCTAGGGGGCGCTTTCTCCCGGTCTGGCTGCGCAGATGACGTTAGAGTTAACATCTACAGGAGTCCCCTCTCAAGATGACCTCGAGTTTTTTTAGAATCTTAGAGTATGGTGCAATCACAGATGGGTGCGGTTGCGCTGAAAATCGCTCAGTATCATATCGTTTATGTATCCTGTCTGTAAATTCTTAAACTGTAGCTTTATTATTGGAATATAAATTTTTATATTATTTTTATGGAAAGTGGTCTTTTTTGTCGTCGATATGGTACAGGGGGCTAAAGACAATTTGAAATCCTCATAGGAATAACATTGCGTATTTATATGATAAATGTCAGACCAATTCACACTTAATTTGGTACATTCATCCTGTAAAATTCTGCGGGACACATAGGCTATACATTAACCCCGTTCGATTTGTCCTGGGTTTGCATGGGGACTAAAAACAATTCGAAATCTCCATATTGCTATATTACGATGAATTATAAAGATTTCAACCCGAGCAACGCCGGGTAATTCAGCTAGTACATAATATAATCAAAAAAGCTACTTACACTGAGAGAGCAGAGCAAAGACAGTGAAAATAACTGCCATCGTCTTTATCTTACCCTCACTAAACGACGTCTGAAAACAGAAAACTTGTCAGCAATCAAATGCAATAAAAATATTTATTACCCTTTGAGATGATAGTTGCTAAGACACGCCATTGAAACTGTTCCATTTGAGTCACAACTCCGCTAGAAATGCCATATTCAGAAACATTTTCCAGAAATTTGTTTACAGAACTTTTACACAATTTACGAAGGCGCTGTGTGTGATGGTAAATGCAGTTTAATTTTACTATTAATGACCTTATACAGTGATTAATTCGAACTTTTTTAATTCGAATTATTGGATATTTCGAATATTTTCCTGTCCAAAAAAACATTTGCTTTTAACTTCCCCTTAAAGGTAATTTAGTAGTGACTCTTTCTAGAAATACATCCTGTTCAAGTACACAGGTATGTATAACATCCTTTTCGGAACTCTTATCAGTGGCTCACCTCAACTCGCGCAATACAGTGATTTTTGTCTCGTTCGACTCTTGAGCCGTGGTCAAACAGGAAGAGCAAGGCGTAAAGCGACACGCGCAGACCAATCAGAGGTGCCGGCCCGAGCGGTGAAAACGCTCTGATTGGTCTGTGTGTGTCGCTTTGATTCCCATTTGACCACGGCTATACGTTGTTTTGTAGTGTGTGTTGATTGAAAAAAATTTACCTGTTTTTATTGGCATTGTATCTGACTCAAAATGGGGTAGAAAAATCATTAACTTTTGTCGAAAAAGTGCAGGTAATTGGTGAAGTGAAAAAAGACAAGAGAACAAATGAAATTGAAAAGATAGTTGGAATTCCCTCAATACATTGTTCAGGGGTACCTTAAGAACAAAGATAAAATTATTTAATGCTAGGCTCACTAAATGAACTTTTTAAGGCCCTTTCAATTCTAGAGGATTTCATCCATAAAAACGAAGCACAAACACAAATTGAAACTACAACTTTTTAGAAACGTTTTGACAAAATACTCTTTAGTTGCACTTATTTTATGCCAAGTTATTTTATGTTTAATATATATATGGTTGTGTGTTTTTCTAAATCCTTTTCTATTTTTCTTAATGCCTTACACCATTTTTAAACACATAAACGCTCTGTTAATTACTTGGAACCGTGGAGTTCGTAAAAACATCTTTAATTCGAATTCTTGAGTAATTTGATTATTTTCAGTGGTTCCTTGAGCTTCGATGTTTGGTCCATAAAAACCACTTGAATAATTCGAATATTTTTTGTGGTCCCTTCAACTTTGGTAGGTAGGTATTTGAATTTACATCGCACTGGAGGCGAGTAACACAGCGGGCTAATGGCGATTGTCCAGGATATATCCCTAAGGGAAAGATCCGACGACACCTAGTAATTTTGAACCACGGTCAGATGAGATTGACACGTGAGCTGGCACCCGACTCTTCAAACTTCCACACCACGCCAATGAGGACATTTGAAGTCACGAGATTTAATGTTCACCAGTCCCCCACATACATGATGGTCTGGTTGGATCGAGTTTCGAACTCGCAACCCTCCGGTTGCTAATCCGCTACTCTTCCAACCGGGTTACCTATTCCATTTAACGTTATTACACTGTAAATCTTCCTAACACAATCATTGCAGTCATTTTGTGTACATGTATCAACCAAGATGTTCAGTCCGGGAAAGAAAAATATTGTAGTATTGTTAATAGAGTGTTTTGCGAAAATGTACCAAGATGTTCAGTCTGGGAAAGAATATTTTAGAATGTATTGTTAATAGTAACACACAACTGTGAGTCATTTTGTGTACCTGCATCAACTGAGATGTTCAGTCTGGGAAACAAAAATGCCTCTTCAAAAATCTGATATTTCAACTTGCATTTAAAAAATTTTGTTAACTTCCAAAACAAAACTTGCTAATACATACATGATGGATAGACGTACTTTCTGCATTAAATTATTTGCTTAACACTTCACTTATCAAGTTTTGAATTCAAATGTAAGGAAGTAATTAAACATTGTTAATTTTAAAATGTTTTCGAGAAAGATTTAAAAAATTAAGTTTCACATAAGTTCTGATATTTATCTATACATGTAAATAATTAACATTTGCATTGTATTTGTTATCAGAAAACTAGTGTCGTGAGTATAAAATTACTTAGAGCTGATAAATATATTGTCTCTTCAAATATAACCACAAATGTTTTAATCTGGAGGGTTTTGTGTTTTATAAATTTAGTTTTTGACAAAAGAATCTAGGTATTATTTTTTTTCGTTTGTTAATGCCGTTGTGAATTAGTTTATTATGTCATCTTTTCATTCGAGTATTAATAACATTACATAATACAGTAAGTACAGTGTAAATTTTATTTTAAGAATTTTTATAAAAGCACATTATAATTGATTTATTATTTTGAGATTTTTAAAAATTAAACTTCATACAATGCAGAAAATTATTTTTGTAAAACATCAAACATATCTGTACTTTATGTTAAAACTCGCTAATCTTTAATTTCTATAAAAAAAATGTGATAGGATCAAGTCATTTTTTAAGTACTTGAGATTATATACCATATATTGTTTTCAATACCTATTGAATATTTCAAGCTAAGGTAGGTATGCACATCAAGACATTATTTTGACCAAGAAAATCTCTTCTCAGAGGAAATTTATGTGGTATGTTGCATTTTATTAAAAGTTTAGTTATTCTAATTCTACTTTGCATTTTCATTTATATGACAAAGCTATTGCAAAATCCAATATTACATATGAGAATTGTTATCAAAGCATACACAATTCATTTTTTACTCAATTTAATTTCTACCAGTGAGGTTTAAAATAAAGAAAGGAAATCGAAAACTTTTTAACAAACAAAAATTTTAATAATAAAAAATTGAACTAAAAACACTTCAGCCTTGTAAAACTAAATTACATTTAATAGATTCTATTACATTTCAGGACTTGTTTTGATAAATATGGGAGATCAGATACCTGTAATCCACATAATTAAATGTATCAGATTCTATATTAATAAAAGTATCAAAAAGTTACTTTCAAAGTTTCATTGAAATTCAACATAAAAAATCAATTTCATTAATAGGCTAACAGAAATAATAGAGATTTTTTTTCAAGAAATATTTCAAATCAATCACTTAAAATTAATGACATGATCTACAACATAGAACAAATCAATGCTGGAAGCTAGTCTTAAACTTATATAATCTGTAAGTCAGGGGTCCCCAAATAATATAATAATGTAATGCTAAATAATACATTACAAAACAAATAACTGCATTTTGTTAGAAATAATGTCATGCATTGAGATATCTGATGAGATAATACAAAGCAGGAAACGCCTTAATTTGCTTTTTCACTTAGGATAGCAACTCCATTCTTTATTTTTAATGATTTCATTACTTAAATATGGATTTTGGATTCCAATTTTGCAATTTTTGGCTGAAATAAATTGTAGTAACAAGAAATTTCCATTACATTATTTTACATGATCAACAATGTTCCTTATTACTATAGGTTTTATGTATATATAATATTGTGGAATAATGTCTTTTTATCCAGCCTCCACATAGTACTTTGAATATGCTAATGTGGCCCTCTGCTAAGTAGCTTTTGGGACCCCTGCTATAAGATTTTCATAAACTTTGACTCTTTTCTTGTACATCATAGTATGAACATCCTTGATTGTTACCATTTTAAAATTTTAAATATATTCATACACTTTTAGAAGGTGCTTCTACCCAGAATGACTTAAGCCAGGTTCCAGTTCAACCTTCCTCTTGGAATGTTTAGTAGCTTTCTTTGCACATTTTTTCTTTAAATGCTTCCTTTTGTAAAACAAATAAATGAATTCTAAGAATCAGAGATTACCTCTGATTCAGCCATATTAGAAGACTAGTGAGGAAAGATCATGTAATGAGGAAATGCTGAATATAGGATTTACATAAATACGTGTTCCATTTCTTTAAGAAATTAAGATGTACTTCCTTGATGTTTGTGTTATCTTCTCTCTTCCATAAGAATTTAATAGTTTTTAAAATGTGTTTTTTACAATGAATATGGTGAAAATGTATCCATTTCTCCTGACAACAGCGATTTCTTAAGAACTTGTTTATGGATTCAAAGAATTTATTTAGCTTTCCCATGTAACTGAATAGGAGTTAATTTCTTTCGAATTGGCAAGCTGAGGCCATTGAATTTGTAGAAATCAGTTAACACAAGATATCTCTAATTAAATAACTGAAAAATTTTATATTGCATAAAGTTAAGAATATACAAGTGAAAAGCAAACTCAAATTGAACACAATGCAATGATAAATATATAGCCCTATTAAAAACTGAAACATGATCAATGGAAGTAGATATATAAAATCTGCATAATTTTACTGACACCTTTCATTCATAATATCCAAAATACAGCACAGAAATCACTCATTAAAATATTCTTGAATATCATTAAAACATTAATAGACAGAATATTTTGAATCATTATAGATCATTTAGAATTAAATATATTTCAAAAATTTGTAGAAAATAGGCATATAGATACTGATGGCGAAATTAAGTCGAATCATTCCAAATTTTTATTCTTATCTACTTAGTTCACAGCTAATGACTCATTGGCACCTTGAGTCCTGTTTCGTTTTAAGTGTCAATCATCTTGTATTGTGTCTTGTTTCACTCAAGATGTATCACTACATGGCTAGAAGGTTTCCTGCATTGTACAAAGTCAGCAACTCTCCATCTTTCACAAGAGACATTTCTTTCACTTCCTATATCTGTAAAATACTAAGAGTTAGAGACAGTAAATTGCAATACATGACTACAAGCTACAGCCGAATATATATATTTGAGCTAGGGATGTTAGTTACAGCTCTGTCAGACTCAAGGGTGCCTTCAGACCTGTTTTGTTTAAGTGTGTCATATTGTATTGTGTCTTATATTACATAGATGTATCACTGCTCCAGTGGAAGGTTTCCTTCTTTTCCTTTGATTATGGACAGGACAGTGATCATCATTTAAAACTTATAATGGGCAAAAGACTGGAACAAACTTATTTCATAAAAATTCTGCAACACGAATTTGACATTTTTCTCCAGGGTCAAAACAACATGACTTGTACTAAGTCGGCAACTCTTCATCTTTCACAGGAGACATTTCTTTCACTTCCGACATCTGTTTTTCCAAATGAAACCTAATGAGCTAGCAATGGAAAGGGTAGAATGGATTCTAGAACCCCTGATAAGGTAGTCTTCCATTGCCTTCTCACTGAAAAATTCCATGAAACTAGTTCATCACACTGCACTCTGAGGCTTGTCACAAGAATTTGGCAACCAACCACAGTGCACAAAATAGTGGCAGTGCAAATAGATGAATCTACATGAATAGTAAATTACTAGCAGAGTTAGTTACAGTAAATTGCAATACATGACATGCTACAGTCATATATATATGAGCTTGTGACGTTGGTTACAGCTCTATCAGGGACTCAATGGTGCCTTCAGTCGTTTTGTTTAAGTATGTCACATTGTATTGTGTCTTGTATCATATTGTATTGTGTCTTGTATCATATTGTATTGTGTCTTGTATCACTAAGATGTATCACTGCTCTAGCAGAAGGTTTCCTGCTTTTCCATCGATTATGAAGGACAGGACAACGATTATATTGTGTAAAACTTGTTTTAGAGAGCTCTGCTCTTGCTATGTCCATCTGCTTCTCTGATCTACTCACTAGCTACAAATTCTTCTCAGGATCAGTTCGTATAATGAAGCTTCCCCTCAAATTAGTAAATACTGTTGTGAATTACATGCGGTCATTGCAATTGCCCCAGTTGCATCAGCAGCCCTAGAACTGACTGGTTTGCCCTCAGAACAGTGATAGTATTTGTGGTGATTCTTGTCTATTTAGACATCAACTATCAAAATATTTCAAATTTGCAGTTATTTTCTAAATAGCATATCAATTATTCTGTAGTCTTAAAACATTTATTAAATAATCTTTTAAAGACATAAATATTTCTCCTAATTTCTTAATGTGTCATATGATGAATGCTCATCAGGAATTACTTTTTTGAGAAATGAAAATAGAAACTTGTAATCATTGAATTTTCAAAAATCAAAATCTCTAAACGTCTGTGCATTAATCAATATTCTAAATTGTACATTTCCAGTCACAAGTACACTTTTACAGAATACTGCTCACTAAAATCGTGCTTAAAATTTAATCTGAATACATTTATTAATTTCTTAAAGACTTCCATAAACCATAGAACTTAAAACTGCCAGTAAAAGGATGAATATTAAATGTATTCTAGAAAGTTTAGGTTGTTTCAAATTAATCATTACAAATTCTGTTGGTGCAATCAGAACATAACTTTACTGTCCAGATGCAAAATCTCTCACTATAGTCTATTTAAGAATCTAATTTCACAATCAGCACACAAAATTTTCCTAGTCCAAATCCTTTGTAACAATTTACATTCTTACGTAAATCAAGTTGGTCGTGACACAATTTCAGGCAAGATAATTCAGATCTTTTGCACCATAAATCAAAAATAAAATATAGACAACAAATCATGGAATTTTTAAAGCAATAAAAAAGAACCATATTGGCAGATTGAGAAAACAAAAGATACCCTCTCTAATATGCATCTTGGCATACTTCCTCGCTTGTATAACTCAGTCTTTCTTTGAATCTGTTACATGATAGATGTCTTCAAGTCTAAAGATTGATAAATCAGCCAAAATAGCTGCCAAAAATCTTCAGAAACAGCCTAGTGGGAAAATAAAAAATTATAATTTAAAACTTCAAGAAATTTTACTATTTCATTACTTATTTATCCAAGAGTTTTTTCAGTTTTTTGTTCAAAATTCTACTGTCAGTAAATTAATTACTTGTTTCAGATTAGATTTTACATCAACTTACGTTTTACAATGAAATATCTATAAAAATGTCCCAGTTCTTTTAAAAATTGCTTGGAATTTTAGCTAAAACCTTACAGAAATGACAAAGATAAAATGGGTATAAGGTTGTCATCAACAGAATGAAATTCAATCACATGATTGCAGGCAACAATGATCACTGCAATACCATTTCATGGGATTTTCTATGGTGAGGGAAGATTAGTCTGCTACATGTAGCTCTTTTACTCAAGAAAATCTTGTGCATACATTTGTTAGAGGAAAAGGGAAAAGGATTCTTCTATATCTTTCACAGGAAAATTTGTTATTAATTCTAATTTCCAATTTTAAGAATAATTTTTATATAGTTTTAGAACAGACTTTTTATATCTATTTATAAGAATGGTTTTTATATAATGCGATATTTATGAACAATTTTAACATTCACAAGTGTTTACAAAAGAGCAACTTTAGAGAAACTAAAATAATGTTTTTATACAGAAAACTAAATGTTTTACAGTAATACACAAATATGCCAATTTAACTAGTGTTAAACAGAATGGGAAATGTTAAACAGTGAGGGAAATATTTTATACTATAAAACATCAAGTTGTAAATATAATGAGGATAGTTACCAAGCATATGGGATTTGATTATGATGTTTAAGATTAACATTGCATCAGATCATAGCTTGAATTTTAATGAGAAATTTTTTTTTCATTTTAAAATACCCCATGTCACGTTGCTTTAAGTTTTTTTAATTATTATTAAAAAGGAGCTAATGAGTAAATTATTTTTGTTTTGAGAAAGCCAGAGCTCACATTCAAATGAATCAGAAGTTTTCTGATAATTTCCTCTACAAATGAGATAATAGGAAATATTACTATTTTAAGAAAATAACTACACTATGGAATGTGATTGTAGTGAAATAGTACTTTCATTAAATTTTTACTTTTCCAATAATAATCGTCAAAACAAGAATTTGTTTAAAAATTAAATCATTCATTTATGTTCAAATTTCTGTTTGCCCAGAAGTTTGGATTTCGTAATCGCAATGTAGGAGAAAAATATATTCTAAATCTGATATACTAAAAGGAATAAAAAGTAATTTAATACACTAAAAGAAAAAGTACTCAATTTTCTTAGTCATAAAAATTGAGTTCAAATGTATCAAGGTAAAAATATCAAAAACATTGTGTACATTTGTTTGTGTTCTTGTACAGTAACATAATAAGGAAATATAAGCAATATAGGAAGATTATTCCTGAAGATATGAACTAAAGTCTGAGAAACTAATTTAAAATTAGTTTAATTAGTATTAAAATTAAAACCAAATTTTCCATACACGCAATCCAAAAAGGATTGAACCAAATGACTTGAAACTTGGTATTCAAGATTAAATTTTGATATATTCAAAATTAGAAATCAAATTTCAGGGTTCCCATTGGAAATTTATGAAGTCTGTGCACCTTAATATGAAAACAAACCCTTATGCAAATTGTATGTATATGAATTCCTAGACGTGATGTCCTATCAAATGATATGCTTGAATTTGATCTACAGTGAATGACACCAGAATACAAAGGGGAAGTAAGAAAGGGAAAAAGAAAACTTAGATCCAAGCACATCATCTGAAGATATCCCACAGATGTACCAAGGAGGTGCACAGCTTGACCATTCTTTGATTGTACCACAGTAGCATTCATTTGAAATGATTTGAAGATTGTATTTTGATGATTTGAAGTGTTTGTATACAATTGTTTCACTACAAATCTCTGCAAAGGCAATCTAATAAACTTCCAGTTGCTTTAAAACTTTGAAGGGACTATAGTCCAGCAGATAATTGGACTCAAACCTGTCATCATCCTCTTTGACACCTTCACCTCTTGTATTCTTGAAACATCATCTGATAGCTAGGCTGTTGTATGTTATTCCCCATAAGTCTTTCTATGGCTTTATAAATTGGCAAAACAAGAAGGGTTCTAATGAAATCACAATTTTTCAATCCATTTTAGATCTTCAATAGTTTATAGTCTAACGACATCTTTCATAAAAGAATCAAATTAGAGAACTAAGTAAATGAAAATTAGACTTTTAAAGAAAACTCAAGAAACTGGTACTTGCATGTAAGTGAGATATTACTCATCAATTCCCAAAATCAGTGTTTAAATATTGGTTTCCAAACTCCTTTTTGCAATCCTTTAGAACTTTAATTGTTTTTTTATATTTTCTAGTATGCATGTGAAAAAAGGCTTAAATAGTACCTAGTGTAAAGATAAATTCAAAATTACAAGCTATACATACTTTCCCATAACTTTTTCACTTTGAACAATTCATGCAACTTCAGAGTATGTGTACATACATAACAAACATGTTGTTATCACTATACAGCACTATGCTACAACAAAACAGAATTTCTGAAAAATTGTTTATAAATTCAGCTTTTAATGCATATATAAATATAATAGCTTATTCAGTCACATACTCAGCTCAGAGTAGTTACTGGTCTGAGTTATGTTTATGAGGGTGATGCAAAATATGTCAATGAAACATTTTAAGCATACAAATAATTTACCATAATTACAGCACATATTTTGGCAGTGTTATTTAAGCTTAGCATCATGTTTTAAATTTTCTTATCAAAAGCAGTCATGACCATATATTCCTTGACACAGAAATTAAAAATGTAAAATAATTTAAAAAATGTAAGATAAAGCAAATAAAAAAGTACAATTTTTAAACCATCTTTATTACACAGTTTAAAGGCAGCCTCATATTTAAATTTAAAACATCACATTCATCAGTATGTGAACAGCAATAAGCATAATCATAGGCATTTGTACTGTAATCATGTGAGAAAACCAATTTCAAATTTATTTCAATTCTTTGTTCTTTCTTAACATTGACTCAAAGGAAAATAGAAATAAACTTTAAAAGTATTTACACACAAATTAATGTTAGTAAAAGAGCTACAGAGTTATGTACAAATATTTTAATAAGACAATATAATTTTCTTAAAATGGGAGAGGGAGAATATAATAATGAAATATCTGAATAAAACATATATATAAGATTATGAAAATAATACAGAAGTGAACAGCAATAAACACAATAGAGCCTCATTTATCAGTTTAGTCCTCACATAATATCAGGATGTGAACAGCAGTATGTTTTTAATCATAGGCCACAGAAAGAATCAAGCTCATAATTCAGAACACAATTAAATAACTAATTTTCAAAATAATGTTTTACATACATATAATTCTAGAGAAGAATGAAAATAAAAGGAATACATAATTAGCAATTAGTTGAATGCTTACAGTGCATAACAAGTCCAAAACTCAGTTTACATAGTTTGGGGAATTCACATCTACTTATAAAAGTAGTTTTAGACAAAAATTAAAATTATACAGTTAAAATTCAACTTCAAATAAAAATTGTAGTTAATTCTGAAATAGTTAGGTAGTAAAAGTGTGTATTTTTCCTAAATCTATAATTTAAAATGTTGTGTATGTGACTGTGTTAGGCAAGGCTTAAACTTGATTAGGGCTTTTTAATGTAACTTTGTACTGACTTCAGATGCATGAATCCATTAATTTAGCATAATAAATGAGGTTTCCTTAGAAGTTGGACAACAATTGATCAGTTCAGTAGTGAAGTTTCTTCAAGAACCTTTACGGTTTCTTCAAGAAATATAGTATAATGAAAATGGAATGATGCTTGCTGTCTCATTTTACTCATGTAAAATAAAAAATTCCTATTGTTTTATAACAAATTTAAGGTTTTGATTGAGTATTTAGAATTGAGTATAGAGAGTAAGAATTTGTATTGAGTTTGAGTTTATAATATTTTGATTTGTTTATTGATTTCTGTGTGCATGCTTAATAAAGAATTTTGAGTTTGATTATCCATTCAAATACAGTAAATTATGGTTCATATTATTCAGTTAGCATAGGGTAAAAAAGTATTTTGAACAAATATGGAGGGAATATTTTCTACTGTAAGTTGAAAAGGAGTCTCAATAAAATTTATGGATAGTGAGAAACCTTTCATCCTTTTACAAGAATTTGATGAGCACTTAGGGGTTTTTCCTATTCCTGAAAGGATTTTGATTGTACATCATTATTTTCTGATCGCTTTCAATTTAAGATTAGTGTCATTTCACAAAATAATTTATTTACGCTTAACTACTAAAAACTGCAAAAAGTGCTTACAG
Source organism: Meta bourneti (assembly GCA_933210815.1). NCBI lineage: Eukaryota > Metazoa > Arthropoda > Arachnida > Araneae > Tetragnathidae > Meta > Meta bourneti. The sequence goes on from OW119933.1 coordinate 91,996,132, forward strand.
TCTAATAACATGTTTATTTAGGAACATAGAAAAAATTATCAGATATTAAAAAAATGGCTTTTAAGAAAAGTTAATTAAAAATTTATCAAATTAAAAAATTCCATATTTCAATACTATTTAAGTCCTACTAATAAAATAACATAAATATTTGCTCGAAAATTTTGCAATTTTACTGAAAAAAATGAAATTGTCTTAAATTCTTCAAGAGGTATACAATTTTTCTATAGGTGTAGAGAAATGTGACGTCACTTTCACAGATCTGTATCTTTAATAAAAGCTTTTATCAAGATTAAAAAATTTGTTGATTCAGGTTGCCCCAAAAGTACTTATATTCAAAATATCATTTGAATCGAAGATGGTGGGGTAAAACGATTTGGTTGAATTTGAATGTATTTACCCATAAAAAGAAAAGTCTGAATAATCAACTTGTTGAATCTGATTCCCATCTTACATAGATATGAAAAGTATTTTAAATTGTAAAAATTTACGTGATTTAATTGTTTAATAGCAGCACTGAGCCTTACAAATTTTGGTGTAAAACTATTGTTAGTCTCGTTCCAAATTTACTAAACATGTTTGTATACTTTCAATTTTCAAAAATAACTGAAATTAAAAAGTTACAGTATTGCTGAAATACATTAATTTGCTTGTTATTTTTTTAGTATTAAAATATAATTAGTTCACCTTCGTAACAGTGAAATCAAATGCATATTTGTTGAGTACAACTGTATTCCCTAGTAGATTTTCATTAATATTACTCCTTATCATAAACTCTACTTGGTACTAAGAAAATTTGGAGAATAGGTGCCCCTATCCACACAGATAATGGTATCCAAATTTCCATGTTGGTTGGGTTTGAAGATTTGAAGAAAAAAATTTCAAGATGATCTCAAATGTTTTGATTTCATTAATGTAAATATACTTATATTTTGGATTTCTTCATTTTATTGTATAATTTTGTGGCTCAGCTATTTATACAATAGCAGAAATGACAAGGATTTTCACTCATTTTTGTTCCTTACATAATTATAGTTCATTTTTATAAATGGAAATGGATTTACGAGTATGAGTGAATAAGTTCTAATTGTCATTTGTAGATTATTTTTAAAATACTAACATATGATGCAACTTTATATATATATATATATATATATATCCTATTTCTCAAATTCATTTAACTAAAAATTAATTGACATTTCATTTAGCCATAAAAGAACATTTATGTTTGTCACTGTCTTGCTATATGTAAGAAACCTTGAACTTGTTGTAGAGCAGCAATGTAAAATTTTTAAGTTCCAGACTAAAGTACCAATTTGTTTACAAGGTTAACGAAGGCCAGTAATGATAGTCAGTAAAAGTGAAGAAAATATAAGCTGTAAATTGCAATAAAAGGCATGTCTCACAATTTCTCTTTCCACTCACAAATTATTTGCTTTTATAAACATGCGATTAAAGTAGGCGCCACAACTTCTCTTTCTGCTTGCAAATGATTTGCTGGTGTAAACATTACTGGAACTCTAATAAGAACAGAGAACAAAATATGTAATGTGATAAGCTTGGCTGCTCATTTTGTAAATCTTAAAAATTTAAAGTAATTTGTATTTATATTAGTGTCAATAAATTCTAATGTCTTTAAAACCTTCTACTTGGATGTATTTTTTCACTTTGTGTCCAGTCTGCTCACAACATTTTGTGGAGATTTTAGGAAATTTCTTTGAAACGAAAATAAAAAGATTGTAGTGCAAGAATTTTAATACAATATCACTTAGTAAAATTACTGATTTTATCATAAAATTAATTTTGTTTGATTATATATTCTTGGAAAAGGGGCAACTGTCATTTCAGTAAATACAGTACACATATGAATTGATACATTAGTTATTTAAACTTTAAAAATAAGTTTCATACACATTTGTTTCATTACCTGCATGACTGTCCAAATGGAAAGCAGGAAGATTTAAAGAAGCCCATATGACAACATGTGTAGTTAGATGTCATGAGAATGATGAAAACAGCTTCAAGTCTAAGGAAGATGAGCCAAAGAATGAAACTATTCCCAGGAGCCTAATTTTTCTAAACAGCCCTGATTATACATATCCCTGTATAAGCATCCTCTTTGTAAATCTCTTACATCAAATTTCCATGGATGATAGACATTTGACTCCTGAAAAACAAATTTTTATACAAAAGAATTTAAGCAAAATATATAAACATACTTAATAAAACAAATTTCAAAATAAAAGTAATTCTTGCCACATATTAAAATATGCTTTTTAATCAGGACATTTAATAACCAAGATATACTTTTTAATACATTGATAGATGGTAACAAATCCAATAAGTTATCAGGATCACAAAAGCTTTTGGCCAAAATCATAAATCAATCTCACTTCATACAGAAATATTTTGAAAATTGGAATCTGCAACAGTAACAGAAACTAAAAGAGCCATTCAACAAAATCCCATTACATCAATTATTGTAGACTATTTACTGTACAATAACCAACTTTCAGTCGTGAATTTAAGGGAGATTTCGTCTCAACATTTTCCACATTTCTAGAGGTGTGACATCATTTCAATAAATGTTCATGGGAATGGATAACATGAAACAAAACAATTAAATTAAATTATATGTAATACTAGCTGAATTATTGGCATTGCTCAGGTTGATATGTTTATAATTCATCGTAATATTACTCAATATTATTCCTATGGTGATTTCAAATTGTTTTTAGTCCCCCTGCAGACCCAGGACAAATCGAACGGGGTTAATATATAGCCTATGTGTCCCGCAGAATTCTACATGATGAATGTACCAAATTTAGTGACTTGGTCTGACATTGATCGTATAAATATGCAATGTTATACCTATGAGGATTTCGAATTATCTTTAGCCCACTGTACCATATAGAGGATAAAAAAAGCATTACTTTCTGTAAAAATAATCTAATATTATCATAAAAATTTATATTCTAATAATAAAGCTACAGTTTAAGAATTTACAGACGGGATACACAAACGATGATTCTAAAAATGAAAATAAATAAACAATCTAATAAACGATTCTAAAAACCTCCAAAGTCATCTTGAGAGGGGCTCTTGTAGATGTAACTTTGACGTCATCTGCACAGCCAGACCGGCAGAGAGCGTCCCTAGCAAGTGCTCTGTCCAAGATGACTAGACGTTACAGACAAATAGAACAGGGGTTAATATGTAGCCTACGTTACCTGCAGGGTTCCAAAGAATAAGTACCAAATTTGGTGTAGATTGGTCAAACTGTGTAGATTTGCATATAGAACAGACAGATGCCAACTCTGCTTTATATGTATAGATATCAATTTCTACGATTAGCTCTTAACCTTTACATTACAACACTCAAATTCCACTACCCAAATACTGTACGACTGTTGTACTACCCGTAGTCTAAAGGTTAACTTAGTTCTAAGCTGCCTTGATTTCTCTGATGTCAATTTATTGCTCATCAGTGAAAAACCCTTTTAGTACAGGCATTCGAGTCTGGGATGCTCCAAGGAAAACCTAAGATCTTATTAAGGTGTCATCAATTTGTTAGCATCATAAATTACTAAATATTGAACCAACCTTTCTCTATTCTTCCTGCTTACAATCCGAAACAGATATTCTGCTATTGATTAGTTTATGCTAAATTTATTATTATAGGTAATTTTACTATATTCATGGATGAGTATTAAGTTTAAACTGTCGATAACTATGGCAATTTATATCGAAATACATTTGGCAGGAATAAAAAAAAATTTAATTTGACCATCTTGATTAAAAATGAGGACAAGAAAAATAGAAGGTCAATACAAGAACCAGGAGCATCCTAAAAAATTGGCTCTTAAGCAGGAGTTCCTGGGAAATATGGAAGAGTTGGTCACTCTAATTTACCTGTGATGAGCTAAATCTTCTGAATTTGAGAGTCAACATAAATTTCATTTAACTGTTATTTGTAATAACACAACCTAATAACTAACAGGATTTATTATAACTATCAGAAAAATTAATTTGCATGATAAATTTTAAAAAAATCAAAATTAAATGCCTTTTCAAATTATTTAAACAAGGACAAAAATACATTTGAATGCTAAAATACTTCGCAATTTTTTCTGGTTTAAGGTTGTAAAAGATTATTTTATCAGAAACACACACAACATACACAGAAAGGATTTTCACTAAGGGACTCAATAGAAATAAGTGACTCAAGAGAAATGAAATATTTTTCTTCAAAAAGTCAGTGAATCAATGGAACAGAGTAGTCAGATCAGTATTCTGTGCATCATGCACAGATCATCAAAAAATATTCTTATACAGTGGTTATTTCGAAAATTATCCCGTTTCCATGAAAATTGTAAGATCTGAAACGAATTATTTTCAGAAAAGGAAAGTGAAAAACTATTTTAGGGATTTTCTATGAGAAACTAAAACGTCAAAGATTAAAAAGGCATTCATTTTATTGGAAACGAAAATTCAAACCCAATATTCAAAATGAAAACATACCAAAATTCTAACAAGTATATCATTGCAACAAACTGGGAAAATTGAAACACATTTTATACGTATATCGGAGAGCATTTTTGTATCTGCTTACGAGAGCAGGATCTGTAACTTAATTTAATTAAGGGTTTAAAAATACACCGCTACAAGGCCGTAATGAAACACGAACCAAATGTAACGGTCGGAAAGATGATTAAAAGCATGGATATGGCGATGTGATAAACACATAGAAGATTGAATAAACATAAAGAGCACAAATAAACAGTTATCAATAGTTTTTCCACGACACTTCTTTATTTCAAATTAAAGAAACGTTGGAAAGAAAAGGTGTGTGCACATAAAACTGAAAATACTGTTAGATTGATTTTAAAAAATATGTATAGATTTTTATTGTAGAATAATGTTTTTCAAGTGTTTTTAAAATAAGGATTTGCTACAACATTCAGGTCAAAAATGAAGAGTAATTCTACAACATTCAAATAGTAAAGTTTAAGTAGATTCAGAATTAAGTCTGCATTTTCATTGGAGGTTTATAGAAGCCAATTATTTACTTTGAATTTAGGGAATAGGTTTCTTACTTAACCGAAATTAAACGAATGAATTTTACAATGAACAGAATTATAGTTTCTCTTTGAAGTTCCTCTTGTTTAGCTTAGGGTGTTGCCGCGTCCCGGTTTGTACGGCCCATCCCGTGATCTAGACCACTTTGCTCCTGTCCTTTCTGTGGACAAAAAGTAATAAATCTTATAGTGAATTTGCTAACTTTGAACTCAGTTTGATGAGCCGAATCATTAGCGAGAGAGATTTATGCATTAAAAGGTAGATGCTAAATTAAAGCTGGATTGAGTTTTGAAGACAATGTGGTTTTTTTCTTAACCAGATTCAAAATTAGATCAGTTCCATGTCATTTCGAAAAATGCCCAAAAGATATCTCCGATCACCCTGAATATCCTTCCATGACACCTCTAAATACTACAGTACATCGTCAGGATTAGACACGCTGTTACCATGACAGTTGTGACAATATTTTTTCCTGTCACATAATTCATTGCTTTGGTGTGACCAGTTCAAGTTTTTGAAAATGCAGTCTGTTCTCTATATAGTTTGAAGTTGGCTATTTCTCCAAGTCCTTGTCCTCTATGCCAGGGGTGTTGTCGAGGCCAAAAATTAAATAGAAATTCTAGGTATTTAGGTAGTTGAATTAATGTCGCACTGGAGCGGCACATCGGGCTTTTGGTGGTGGTACAGGATCAATCCCGAAGGGAAAGATACGAGGACACCTCGTAATTTTGAACCACGGTCAGATGACGAGGTAAATACCTGAGCCAGCAACCCATTCTCCAAACTTCCATACCATGCCAATGTGAGGAAATTTGAGGGAACGAGAGATTTAATGTGCACCGTCATCAGGTACACGACGGTCTTTGGTTGGATCGAATTTCGAACCCGCAACCCTCCGGTTGCTAATCCTCTACTCTGCCAACCGGGCTACCACGACCCCCTAGAGATACTAGCTAAATTGCTTAAAAAATGAGATAGCAGCAGATTGCCAGACGATCGAGGTATTGGGGCTAATGCTTAAGGGAGCATAATATAGTTATATTTTATATTACTGAAGTATTGTGTACCAGGTCTTTGTCTTTTATAGTGTATAATGGTGTTGTGGAGCCCTATACCAAGACTTTCTTTTTTTCAATGAGTATTTCTTCGTAGTTTATTGAGCTTCCTCTGGACAAATTTAGAAAACAAGTGTAATTAATCAAAGGTTGATGCTATGAAGATTAAATAAATTTAATTCAATCAAATCATTAATGTTTTAAACTGTAAATTACCTTCTTAGTACAGGAATGCAGGCTAGATAGCTTCACTTTTTCACTTTAATACATCCATTTCTGATTTAAAAAGTAAACTGCAGCATTTAATAAAATAAGGTCATTCGTTTTCATCACTGGTACCTCAGTGGAACATCAGTAGAGCTGCTTGCCTTAAATTTGCCTTAAAACTTAATTAAAACTTTATGCTTGCCAGGCTCCGATCTGGCCATTTCAGAAAGTTGGTATTCATTGATGGCCAGAAATCCTTTCCCACGTGTGCAAAGTGAGGCTTATTTCCACACACAGCCTCTCCCTCACACATCCTGAACTGGATTGCAGCCATACATGAAGACATTTTTAAGGACCCATCTGCCATTGCCCAAAAACTTTGGTCAGACTCAATGACTTAATGTAATTTGTTGTTTTTTTTTGCACTGGGATAAGAAAGATCATTCGTAGCAAAAGAGTAAGCGTTATTTAATAACTTGGAAAGGTGTGTTCCGTAGTTTCCTTTACGTTGGCTTGGTGGGGAAGTTTGGAGAGTGGTGTGCCAGCTCAGGTGAAAGAGTAACTGACTGCCAACCGGAGGGTTGCGAGTTCGAATCCAACCAAAGACCGTCGTGTTCAAAGGGGGCTGGTGCACGTTAAATCTGTCGTGGCCTCAAATGTCCTCACGTTGGCGTGGTGTGGAAGTATGGAGAGTGGGGTGCCAGCACACAGGTGAGACCTCGTCATCTGACCGTTGTTCAAAATTACGTGGTGTTGTCCTCGATCTTTCCCTTCGGGGTTTCATCCCAGACCGTCACCAATAGTCCGTTGTCTTGCTCCAGTGCGACGTTAATTAAATACCAACCGTAGAGTTTCCGAGCCCCCGAAATTGAACCCGTTGATCACACCACTGCATAAAAGCGTTCTGATTAAATAATAAAAAAGTTTTGATATTATATTTTTATTTACACATAGATGCATATAATGATTTCGAGGGTCACGCGAAATTATTGTATACATTACTTAGGTAGGTAGGTATTTTAATCTACGTCTCAATAGGGGGTACTTCAATTAACGTCACACTGGAGCAACACAACGGGCTATTGGTGACGGTCCGGGATCAATCCCAAAGGGAAAGATCCGAGGACAACACCACGTAATTTTGAACCACGGTCAGATGACGAGGCAACACCTGAGCTGGCACCCCACTCTCCAAACTTCCACACCACGCCAACGTGAGGACATTTGAGGCCACGACAGATTTAACGTGCACCAGCCCCCTTTGCACACGAGGGTGTTTGGCTGGATTCGAACTCGCATCCCTTCGGTTGCTAGTCCTTTACTCTTCCATTGGGGCTAACGTGGCCCTATAAAAACCCGAAGAGAAATATTCAATATAACGACCATTTGATATAGCTTCTCTGGTGCGAAGTTCCTCTCGTTATAACGCGAGTGTCTACTGTAATATTATTAAAACAAGTATTGTGAACAATGAGAATGTTTTCTTCATTGAACTAGATGTTTGTCGTGGTAGCCCACTTTGAAGAGTAACGGATTAGATACCGGAGGGTTGCGAGTTCAAATCCAACCAATGACCATCGTGTACAAGGGGCTTTTGCACGTTAAATCTGTCGTGGTCTCAAATCTCCTCACGTTGACGTGGTGTGGAAGTTTAGAGAGTGGGGGCAGCTCAGGTGTGACCTCGCCATCTGACCGTGGTTCAAAATTGCGTGGTATTGTCCTCGAACCCTCACCTTCGGTCTTGATCCCGGACCGTCGCCAATTTCCCTTTGTGTTGCTCCAGTGTGAAGTTAATTGAATGCTACCACCTACCACTTATATTATTCTGATTTATCGCGAATATTCTGGTAATGGTAACTACTTAACGTCGCACTCGAGCAATACAACGGGCTATTGGGAACGATCCGGGATCAATCCCGAAGGGAAAAATCGAGGACAACGCCACGTAATTTTGAACCACGGTCAGATGACGAGGCAACACCAGCTGGCACCCCACTCTCCAAACTTCGACACCACGCCAATGTGAAGACATTTGAGGCCACGACAGATTTAACGTGCATCAGTCCTTTGTATACGACGGTAGTTTGGTTGGATTCGTACTCGCAACCCTACGGTTGCTAGTCCGGTACTCTCCCAACCGTTCTACCGCGGCTCCACGAATACTATGAGAATTTTTTTTTAAATTCACGAAGCCCGTATTTGTAAATTCAATTACTAAATTGCAACTTTTTTTTACATATAAAAGGTTCTATTTATTTATTTATTTATTTATTTATTTCAATTAACGTCACACTGGAGCAACACAACGGGCTATTGGTGACGGTCCGGGATCAATCCCAAAGGGAAAGATCCGAGGACAACACCACGTAATTTTGAACCACGGTCAGATGACGAGGCAACACCTGAGCTGGCACCCCACTCTCCAAACTTCCACACCACGCCAACGTGAGGACATTTGAGGCCACGACAGATTTAACGTGCACCAGCCCCCTTTGTACACGACGGTGTTTGGCTGGATTCGAACTCGCAACCCTTCGGTTGCTAGTCCGTTACTCTTCCAACCGGGCCACCGCGGCCCTATAAAAGGTTCATTTCTGAAGATATGCTTCACTAACTACGATGCATATCGTCGTACAAACCTTTTCTTATAATTACGGTTCCGAGTTTAAAATTCAATCCAACAAAAAGACCGTCTGTAGTGGGAGTTGGTACACTTTAAATCTGTAGTGGCCTCATATGTCCTCGCATCTTTCCCTTTCGGGATTGATCCCAGACCGTCACCAATGACTCGTGTTGCTCCAGTGCGATATTAATTAATTAATTACTTACCTCTTCTGTGTCAGTAAACTTTCATTGTGTGTGTTTTTCTGGATATTGCATGTCTTGTGTCTGGGGCAACATGGACACAAAATATGGCCCTTGCTCCATAAAACCCCCAAAACAACCAACCCTTACTATTGCTAATAGCCCGTTGTGTTGCTACAGTGCGATGTAAATTCAACTACCTATCTACTCCATTGAAGAAGTTGCCAAAGCACTGTCTTCCATCGTCTTTATTTTGCTCTAATGAAAACCTATTCATTGCACAAAAATATTAAGCAAGTGAGTTCTGTGAAAAATTAATGCAATTTAATTTGTGCAGCAAATCCTGTAGAAATCATGTTCATGCTGCTTCTGCTACCCAAACGCTACGGTACGATACATATCGGGTTTATCTTAAAATGTAACTTATCGCAGTTTGGCATTTAATCTAACTGGCGCTGACCAACTGTCCCGGTGTTTTCTCTCAAGCTAAGTGTAGCCATCGATCTTATAATAAAACAGACGAGCTTTCTGTTATTTCTTCCGGTCGCTTGGTTTGAAGATCCTTCACGTGGTTGAGGGCCGCGGTGGCCCGGTTGGAAAAGCAACGGACTAGCAACCGAAGGGTTGCGAGTTCAAATCCAGCCAAACACCGCCGTGTACAAAGGGGGCTGGTGCACGTTAAATCTGTCGTGGCCTCAAATGTCCTCACGTTGGCGTGGTGTGGAAGTTTGGAGAGTGGGGTGCCAGCTCAGGTGTTGCCTCGTCATCTGACCGTGGTTCAAAATTACGTGGTGTTGTCCTCGGATCTTTCCCTTTGGGATTGATCCCGGACCGTCACCAATAGCCCATTGTGTTGCTCCAGTGTGACGTTAATTGAAATTCCCCCCCCCCCTTCACGTGGTTGTGGAGAAAAAGTATGAATCCTAAATTATTGCGTTGTGTTGCTCAAGTGCGACGTTAATTAAATACCTACCTAAATTATTGATTGGTTAAAGTGATTTTCCACCGTGATCAAAAGCACTAATCTGGCCTCAAATGTCCTCACGTTGGCGTGGTGTGGACGTTTAGAGAGTAGGGTGCCAGCTCAGGTATGACCTCGTCATCTGTCTGTGGTTCAAAATTAGGTGGTTTGTCCTCGCATCTTTCCCTTCGGGTTTGATCCCGGACCAATAGCCGGTTGTGTTGCTCCAGTGTGACGTTAATTAAAATACCTAATTACCTACCCGTACCTTCACCGATAGCCCGGTGTGTTGTTCCAGTGGACGTTAATTAAAATACGTACATACCATTTGGACAAAAGAAGCAAAATCTTCTCAAACCGAGTGATTTGTTTTACACTTAAAATCTCGAATATCAATTAAAATTCACTCTAAAAATTTTATTGGCGAAGTGCTAAAATCATGAGCGAAAAACAAGCCAAGTAGCGTCACATTCAGAATGCGTCGGGAAACGAGATCCGCCGCAGATCAAGAAAGCGCTTTATTGCGAGTTCTTTAGTTTCCATGCTACACTAGCGCCTTCTGTTGTCCACAGCCGAAGTAAAGTGAACTTCCAGAATAATGTAACTCTAGAGAGTTGATCCGGTTGCGGTCGTATGAATCTACCTGACAGATTCAGACGCACCTGGTCGCTAGGTAAAACTTTCGTAGGCGCTCGGGCTGTAGGTGTATTCTCGACATTTTATTTGTGCCGATATTTGAATTTATTGTTGTCGTTTGTTTTCGTTACTTTATGGGATGCCTTCTGTCAAAGTTTAACAGCAAGATGTTCCGATATCATAGTTTCTTTTTACGATCTAATGGAAAATTAAAAGCTGTTTTATTGAATTAATCGAGTACCGGTAAGTTGACGTTGCAATATACTATTTCTTACAACTTGTATACGTGTTTTTTTCGGAATGCGACCGGCTTACACTAGAGGGGAACGGTTTTAAATCTGTCTTTCGCAGATCTGATCACTTGTCAAATAGGTGATCTTTGATTTCGTACAATTGTTTTATAATAATTTTAAAAAAATTAAAAACATAATGGAGTAATTAAAAGTTGGATTATTTATATCAGTTATTTTTTGAAGGTTTTCATGTTTCATATTTAGTTTTGAGCATAAAAAATGAATAGATTAATTTAAAAAAGCTTTTGTGCGTTTTGATCTTTAAATTTTATTATTTTTTTTTATTAAAAACATTTCTTTTAATTCTGAAATTTGATTTTTTTTATCGGAAGAAAATTTATGTGTATTAAGATATTTTTTGATAGAAATCAGCGTAAAATCTGCAAAAATGTAATATCTATCAAGGAAACGATTACATAGCAACAGGTGTTTTTCTAACTTTTTGTTGACATTAGTTACTGAATGAGTATTTGATGGAGGATGTCAAATCTGGCAGAATTTTTCCTTAAAAGAAAATGTATTGGAATATTTAAAGAAAAGATTTATTTAAGAGAAAAAAGCAATCAATGGACTTCATTCTGTACTTAAAGGCCTTTAATATACATTTTGTCCTTGTTTTTAAAGCAATAAAAATTGTTTAAATACAAAACTGGGGATCTTAATTTTTTATGTATAGTAAATTCTGTCCAATAAAAAATTATAGTTTATTGTAATTAATAGTTGTAAAATTTATGGTTGAAAACTTCCAATTTTGTTCAAAACTGAAATCTGATTATTTCATGACATGTTTTTTCAGTTTAAAGCAAACAGTTGTGTAGGTGACTTGAAACATTAAAATTGAAGGTTTTTAAATTTGGTTAATCTGGATATTAGAAAGAAGTACTTCATTTCAAAATTTCCAAAAAATGTATAATTTTTTTTCACCAGAATTTCCATGATAAAAATTATGTTGTGATTTTGTAATCTCACTTGTACATAGAATCAATTTTAAAAAGTAAACTTGTAATGTTTTTACACTTGCTAAAATCAAAGGTTTTATCTACTTTTTCATAATTTTTTTTAATAATTTTAATTCAAGCATTTAATATTGTCATTATTTTCTTTGTCTTTGTTGAAACAAAAGTGTTTATTTAATAATAAAAAAATGCAATCATTTTTAGGGTATTTTGTATAGATCACAAATTTAAAAATTCTACTTTTACTAGTATTCTTTCTAACTGAAACAAATCTATGTATAGAAGATGTATAAAAGGGCAACACAAGTCACTTGCTCCTCCCAAAACTCTTATAAAAATGAAACCTTTCCCATATCATTACATTAGAAAAATATTTGCAAGAAAAATAATACAATATAAATTCTAAATCCACCTATCTGCAAAAACAGGACTGGCCTTACAAAGTGCAGGGGCCCAATTTGATCAATTTCTGAGAGACCCCACAAAATATTAAAAAATACTTTTTATTAAATAATGCTTTTTGAAGTGAATTGAGATAATTTTATTTTCAGTAGTGTTAATACCAGGTTTTGAAACAAGTAAAATAACAAAGAGTAAAGCAGTTTCTGTCAACTTATGTATTATGTGATAACACGCAGTACATTTAAATATTTTTTGAAATTTATTTTGAGTGTGCAAGAGTAATCTTAAAAAAGTAGTAACAAAAAATTGCTCACGAATAATTTGAACTAAGTGGTTTTGATAAAAAAGTTTTAGATTAATTTGTTAGATCTATAAAATTTAGCAAATGGGGATATTCAATGTACAATATATTGCAAAAATATTAGTTTTTATCGCATAAAATGCCCTCTCTGTTTTTTATTAAAAATTTTATATATTATGTGATAGCGCAGGAAATTTTAAAATATTTTTTGAAATTTATTTTAATCTGGCTAGAGTAATCTAAAAAGTAGAGTTACAAAAAATTGTTTATAAAGAATTTGTGTACTTGGAGGTTTTGATAAAAGGTTTCTTTATGACTACTTTGTCAGATCTATACAATTTAGCAAATGGTAATATTCAATGTACGTTATTGCAAAAATATTAGTTTTATTGCATAACACATGCCCTTTTTGTTTTTTATTTAAAGTTTTATAGAAGTATGATAGTCCACGTTAATCACATTTTTTTAAGTAAACAAAAGTTTTGTCAACTTAAATTCAAACAATTATTTAAAATGATGAGCAGAAAAATGTTATAAGTTTAAATTGTTAAATATTAAAATGTTTAAAGCTTAAAAAGTAATCACAAATCTTAACAAGTTCTTGAAAAACCAACTGTTTGCAACAGTATTTGGCATATCAATCTCACTTATGTTTTCTTGTAAGTACATTGCAGAAAAAATCTATTTTTTATTAAGATGTCTAAATCCTGTGTATTTTTATAACTACAATTTATTTAAGTTTTTAAACAACCATTTTACTTTTTAAAGTAAATATTTCATTCATAATAACTTCGTATACCTAAATAAAAAATTAACGATTAATATATTAGTAATTTTTTTCTTTATGCTATCTAACATTCGCTGTGCACAAAATGAAACATTGTTGTCTGAAATGTCACGAAATTAATGATTATTTTGTATGTGCAAATACAAATTTTTCAGTTTTTAATTCAGGGTTTCAGTTTCAGGGAAGGGGTAGTGCTCTTGAAATAATGTTTCAACTAATATTCTGTTAAAATGAACAATTCAGGCTTGTGAATTGACTCCTGTTATTTTGCATGCTTGCAATGGATGTGATTATGAAAGGCATACTGGACAAAAGAAACAAATAATCTCCCTAGAAGTGGTTTTTGTGATTATTGGTAGATTTAGTGTAGAACAGGGACCAGTCATATCCTAACCATTTCTGGATCTATCATACCTGATTACAGGCTTCTTAATTCCTTAAAGAGGCCTTACTGATATATCTGTTGCATTCTGGATCACATTGCCAAAACTGGAACCTAGGTGATGACAGGTGTTAAAGGACACTGGGGGGAGAAGAAACAAAATTATCTCTAGGGATTCCTGCTAAAAAGAAAATTTGTTGATTGGCATGGAATTTTAAGGGGCTCTACTTATTTTGTCAACCAGGATATCAATCTAGAGGAGTCTATATTTTTATTTAAGTTCTTTATTTAGAGGGTGATTTAAAAATTTCTTTGAAGTTGTTTTGGAGTATTACTCCGTGTCTGACTTTTAGAATATGCTACTAGAGACGAGTTTTAGAGTGTTACCTAAAGACGGTTTTAAAGTGACTACTCCAAGACAAATAGAAAGCTATTTTAAAGGGGAAAAGTGCCAACTTTTTTAATTACAATATTAAAATTTTATTTTATCCAACTCCAGTAAATAAAATATGGAGCACTTGAAATGGGCTAAAAGCAATGGATAACTATTGACTGCAAGAAAATATCAAAACACCTTTATACACCATTTTAAAAAAGCCCCTCCTTATTTGCGCCCATGTTGTCAACTATGTTTTTGTAATACAATCAAAGAATTTAATCCTGTTTATATATAGGGAATAAGACATTTTTCAGATTAGATGCCACACCAGGGGTATCAAAACTATTCATGTTGATAGTGTGTAAATGAAACAAGCAAACTCACACAAAGTAAATAAATAACATATTAGAAAATGTATGCAAGTTGGGACATCCATTACATTTTACACAGCGAGTGTTCTCTTTTGTCCATAGTATAGAAAAGATTTGCCTCCACTATCACATCTTTAAACAAGTTGAGTTGCTAAATATAGATATGCTTGAAGGTTGAGTGGATAAATTTTGAATTATGCCTTTGAAATTTCAAGTTTGACATGTGTATTGTTCTGTGTAAATAAGGACATTTTATCTAGAAGATTCTATAGGTTAAGGATGTTTGAATGGCATTGTCATGTGTAGCAAGTGTTGTAATATAAATAATATATTTAGCATTTCTTTCATTCTATTATAAATGAATTATAAATTGTAATAACTTAATTATGCACCTAAAATTACTATCAGATCTTCAAATTTCGTATTTTTTTAAAAGAACGCTCAAGTAGCTGTGTATATTTTTGAGAATTTTCGAATATTATCGAAGAAAAATGCCGTTTTAATGCTCATCTAACAGTCACTTATGGACCAGGTGTTCATTTTATGAAGCCAAGTTATAGATAGTTCTTGTGTTGTGTTTTCTGTAGTGCTTTTTCTGAAGTTGAGCGGATTCTGGTTTCAGTAGCTTTTCTTTTGTCGATTGTTTCATGCTTGACGGTTTTGCTGAGGGAGGCAGAGGATATTGGATTTTCTTTCACAGTTCGCGAAAGATAACATATTTGATTGGCATTTAATGTGCTGTCTTGACATTATATATAAATTGTCTTATAGTACATTTTGTAGTGTAATAAATGGAAATGAAATCCTCACTTTTATTTACGATCCCTCTTAGTCCTGACCAAACCGTTGGTGGATAGTTATTCCCCAAATATTCAAAATATCACTTTTGTAATTTTCGGGTAAAGGTAACCTCTTACCTAGATAACTTGTGTTCTGTTTACTGTAAAATCTAAAAATTTCACTGAATCAGATTCGTGAATTTGTTTTCTTATGCTAAGTCCATCAAGAGTTAAAAATTCTACTTTCCTATTTTATTCAAGTTTGGCACTGAACAAATCGATTTGTTTAAATGAATACGTTTTAAGAATTTCAAATGTCTGCAGGGATTCGATTATGTAAGGATTTATTAACATGTAGGAAAACAGTATTAACAGTTTTGCCATACCATACGACTACCATAGATTAACGGTTCGCATTTTAACTATTTTTTGTTGAGTCGTATATCGTCGACTTACTAGTGAAACCCACGAAGTCAAAATTATCAAGATATGAGTTCTTTTTAGCTTCTTTCTAGATTTTTCTTTAATAGTATTAATATAAATTAGTCTAGTTAAAATTTAGTCAGGTCTTGCCTTTAAACATGGTATATCGTTGGCTTACAAGTGGCTCAGGGTCAACATTTTCAAGATGCGTTTTATAGCTTTTCTAGACCAGAATATGGCTTAGACTAGTGATCTTAAGACTGGTGAAGTACACTAGGTCATTTTTTCTTTCCATGAATGTTAGACTTGAGAAACACTTAATGAGTTTAGCTGATGAGTAGAATTTTTCCCTCTTCGTTTTCTCAGAACTATTTTTGGACCTAGTGTGTTTGAATTATTGTTCGAAACAAATTTGTATTCCAGATTTAGTACTTTCCGTTGAGATAGAACCCTTGTACTTAAAAAGTATAGATCGGGTTTTATATCATTCAAGTATTTCTTTTATCATCTATCTATCCATATCACCATTTTCATCCTTATTTCGTTAAATTTTTTCACATGCCATGTTCAAATTAAGTGTCATTTTTGAACCAAGTTAGATTTTTAATTTCAGCGATTTTTCGGAAACATTCTTGCATCTTTGAGCCTATTCGCTGGAGCTCACATTTAAAACTTGTTAATACATTCACAACTACTGAAGTCTGGTGTTTATATTTTTTAGCAATATTTGTATGAAAAATATTTCATCATGTAATCTCTTCAGCTTTAGGATTGAAAAAAACTCTAAAATATTCTATAAATTTTTTTTTTCCGCCGGTGAACCTAAAAAATTAATTTAGGTAATTTAGGAGTAATTTGTAAAAAAATATCACGCATTGAGTTGATTCTGAAAGGATATAAAACAGGTTGCACCGATTATGCTACGCTAACATTGAGATATTGAAATAATACATATTTTAAAATATGTTTAAAAGAATACAGATTAGAAATGGTATTGATAGAGAAAACCATAAGATATCTTTGAATATACGTATAAAAATCTCAAATATTAATATCGTTAAAGTATTAGATTCTAAACGTGCCATGTTATACCAAATGATAGATATTTAGTTATGACTCATCCACAAATAAGTGATCTTTGCATTCTCCACTAACATTTGATCAAAGCAGACAAATATGAACGCACGGATGGGTTATTTCACCAGCTGTAAATGCAAAATCAAAACATCCGAAAATACGGTTATGACTTGGAAGTTGCAGCGAGACGACGCAAAATCAACTAAGTTTCCACGCTTCAGTAACTCTTGAACTAATGACCCTTTTTTCCTCCGTTTTTTTAAATCTCATTCGAGCATCTTGGATTAGGATCGAGATTGAAACTCGCAGCTTCTTCAGCGTTGTCTTCTGAGCAACTTGCCTGGGGTTCGTTTGTGGCTTCGGCCTGTGAGTGGAGCATGACAATTGGATCTGTTCGTTACATCTTCCGATCTTATCCCTTCGCTTTGATCTCATTGTAATGTGTGATGGTCACCGCTTCGATCTCTTTTACAATGATATTCCTGCCTACTTCCTTGGAAGTGGCCCAACTCAATATATGCAATGGGTTGTGAATTGATTTCGTTAATGAACTTTGTGCTTGTTTTTGAAAAGCCTTTGGATATGCTCATACTCAGCTTGGACAAGATTTCATCTAGGTGGTGTCCTAAAGTTAGAAGTACAAATATTTTTAGACAAATTTAAGAACTGGTCCTTATTTGAACTTTAGTTTCACTCAGACTTTCCATCTTTCATCCATTTTCTATAATTTAAAGTAAGCATAAAAATGATCCGAGTTCAGAAATTATTTAAAAATGGTTGTATTGGCCCAAAATATTTAGGACAGTTTAATAACATTGACCGAATATTAAAATCTTTATAGAAATTCATGTTTTAATTTCTCTGACTTTGTTAGAACTGATTAAATATGTAGATATGCTCATACTCAGCGTGGACAAAATTTCATCTCACAGGGGTTCCAATGTTAGAAATACAGCTTTTTTAGACAAATTAAGAACTGGACTTTAGAACTTTAGTTTTACTAAGAAACTACATCTTTTATCCATTTTCCATAATTTTAAAGTAAGCATGAAAATGATGCGTCTTAGTGAATTCGAGTTCAGAAATAATTTTAAAATGGTTATATTGGCCAAAAATATTTTGAACAGTTTAATAACATTAAGCAAATATTAAAATCTTGTGTAGTAAAATAAATTCATTTTATTTCTTACTTTTGAAGCGCTGATAAATTCTAGATTTGCCGATCTACGGTCATTTTTTGGTTATACTAGGGTTAGACCGAGACTTATTACGAATATGAGATGGTTTTGTCAGCATAGAAAACAAATTAAAATTTTTCGTGCTTCCTTATTCCTAGTAAATGGTTAATTTAATGAACTATTAATTAATCGAGGGTTGCCACAGGCGACTTTTTGCTATTTTTTAACCTTGGCGACTAAGGGTATCTTTAAGCAAACTAGTCTCAAAAACAACAAATTTCATAACTTGGCGACTTTGAAAATTCACCAAGGTCAACGAAAATTTGGGCAGAAAATTTTGTTTCCTATTTTTCTTTTGAGAAAAGACGCCAATTTCGAAATTTTGGCGCAAAGCCATGGCAACCTCGAAAGAAAAACATCGGAATCTGGTTACTAGATTGTCGTGAAAACCTTATTGAAAAAATATATAGTTTCTTAATTTTGAAATTTAAATTTCTTGGCGGGATCTTCACGTCTGTTTCATACTTAATCATCAAATTTTGTGCTTTAGCTGATTCATTTTGTATCTGAGCAACTAAAATTGCTACTAAAATATGGTTAAGAGGACTTTTTGATACTATTTTTAAAAATTTATGCTAGTGCTTTGACTATCAGCCCAATATGCTTTTGACTATATGCTTTTATTTCCACTTCTAACACTCCGTTTGAACCCTCTGATTTGAATATTGCCGTCTCAGGATTAATAGTCATCGACCTTAAAATGAAATAGACGGAGCAAGTGTCCACAGCTTCATGTTATTTCTTCCAGTTGCTCGGTTTGAAGATCTGTCACGTGGTTGTGAGTAAAAGCACGAATCCTAAATTATTGATTGGTTAGAGTGATTAACCACTGTGATCAAAAACACTAGTCTGCGATTCGACTGCCAATCGGCGAAGGCGATTCGTAAGTCCACGTGATTTACCCTTCAGAAATCTTACGACAGCGACTCCGCCCACATGATCTAGGGGAAAATCCCCATTTAAACCTTTTCGCGTTTTTACGTGCAGTTGACTTTTTAAACCTCATCTAATTTTTTTTCCATCTTTCAAATTTCAGTAAAAATTTTATACATGTCTAAATTAAGTTCTCCAATTTCATTGGTTATGCTGCATACGATGGTTTTGTTTTTATCATCTGACTGTTTGAATACTTCTATTCCCATCTATACATTTTACATCTTTTAAATCTACGTCTTATCTTTGTCTTGGACTTGATTTTTAAATGTTTTGTGCTTTTATTGTGTTATATTCTGCTTTGTTTGGCACAGCTTGTCCACTTTTGGACCTTGCGTCATAAAACCCCAATATCATATCCTTCCGCCCACATGGTCCGTCTATTTCATTAAAAGGTCGATGTTAATTGTAAATACTTTCCCAGGATCTCTTCGATCATCCTCAACTACCCGTAGCCACAGCGTGTTACACATTACATTCTTTCTGGCCGTGACCATCAAGTGAGGAGCTGTGGTACGAGCTGCTTGTGTAATGGGGCGTGAACGTACAATTCGACTCCCGACTGCAAACTAATTTCCTTAATAGAGTGATCTAGTAAAATTTAATTAGGTCTTGCGTTGGTGTGGTGCGGAAATTTGGAGAGTGGGATGCCAGCTCAGGTGTTGACCCGTCATCTGACCGTGGTTCGAAATTACGTGGTATCGTCCTGGGATCTTTCCCTTCGGTGCTGATCCCATCGACGTGAAATATAAGTAGACTGAGCATTGCTATTGGGAGGAGCTTCAAAAGTGCGATCAACATGTCGACTAATAGTCACGTGACTGTTCTGTGAAAAATCGACTTGGTTGGCCGATACGGCATCTTATCGCCTCATTTGGCGAAGTAACATCTTATGATAAGGTAGGTGTGTGAATGCGCATTTCAATAGAGTGACGACATAAGTGGTGAAATCACCAAAGTCTACAACCATCAAATGATCAATCAATGGACCAATCGGATGAGTCAATGAATGGACGTCTCCCGTCCCGTGGACCAATCAAATGATGAATTCTAGGTTCCACCTTGTAGACGAAAGCAGTCTACGGGTCGCATTACTACTAGTTTTTGGTTACATGATCCTGGGCCCTTATAAAGGTTACCATATCTCACTCTACTTTTATATTTCCACTATGGTTGATCCCGGACCGTCGCCTTTGTGTTGCTCCAGTGTGATGTTAACTACCTACCCTACTACAGGTCTTGCCTTTCATGTCGGTCATCGTCGGCTTACAAGTGGCTCACACTGAAAAGATGAGCGTTTTACCTTCAGAATGTGATGATCGACTTTAGACTGGTGATCTTAAGACTTGTTGAGTCCACTAAATCATTTTTCCTTTGTATGAAGGTTAGGTTTCTTCACTTTGTGGGTTTAGCTTAGTGAGTAGAATTTTACCCTCTTTGTTTTCGCACAACTATTCTTTTTGACGTAGTGTGCTTCACTTGTAAGCCTACGATACAGTCTGTAAAATCTCGTTTTGAGAAATGTAAAAATCAATGAGCATACTGTAATGTTAATTGAATGTGGGGAGTAGATTGTTCTATTCCAGGTCTAATGAAATTTTATATCCCTTATTTGCCATGTGTGTAACAAATTAACAAATGCTTTTTGAATTTATTGTCGGCAAGTGAAATATGTTAATACGACCAAGTGTGATTCTTTAAACCTGCGATATTCAGCCGTTGTCCCTTACTGATGGTGAAACGGTTTGAATTGTGGAAATGAATGATTAGATTATGAAATAAATCTTCCACAATTACTAATTCTTCGGTTTAGTTTTCAACATTTGAGAAGAATGTTCACATATAATTTCTAGTAATACTCGAAAAATAATTTTGAGTTCTATTAGAAAGTATTATAAATTGTTTCGAAAACATTAAAAAAATATATTTTGGATCAAAATGAGGTAGGTAATTACACTATTTTTTGTAGATCAACCATAAGTATGGCTATTTTTTGTCTGATCGGCAAAAAATTATAATATATCTTGGTGTGGAGCGGAATTTTAGTAATTAGTTTGTGTTCATTGGGATGAAAAAGATTGAAAATCGCTGAGTTAGAACGATGATTTAAAACAAGATTCTACCCTCGTATTGCATTAAAGCCTACTCAGATGTTTCCCCCGGGGCTGCAAATACACGCCTTAACCCTATGAGGGGTTCACACGCTTAATTCCATCTTCCAACTTGCAGTCTTCCCTGCATGACTTCTAACAAGTTTTGACCTTGGGCCAAGAATCTTTCCCCATAGGAAAGGAATACTAAGTAAATGAGCAATAGAATCTTTCCAAAGGATTCGATTATAAGGAAATATCCAAGATAATCTTACTAAAGGATTCACTTCCAAGGAAAGGACCATCCTGTCTTGAGTTTGACGCATCTTGTCCACTTTTGGACCTTGCGCCATAAAACCGCAACATCCAATTCAAGGAAAGGACCAACGGAATCTTTCCAAAGGATTAACTTCCATAGAAGGAGCGGTAGAATAATTCCAAAAGATTCTATTATAAGGAAAGCAATAGAATCTTTCCAAACGATTCTTTTAGAAGGGAGGACCAGCAGAATCTGACTAAATGATTCTATCTTAAGGTAGAGAGCAATAGAATCTTTCCAAGGGATTCTATTATAAAGAAAGGACCAATAGAATCTTTCGAAAGTTTAAAAGAATCCATGGATTCTTCCACCGAACAGATGTGGTTAGTCATTAAATGCGATGTGGAGTAAAAGCAATACTATACACTACTCGAAAATCTCGTGACTCTCAGAGGGTCAAAACAAGATTCTACACACTGCATCAAAGCCTGCTCACGTGCTTTCCGCCTAGAACTACAAATATTAAAAAGGTTGAAAATCGACGCGTTAAACTAAGCACGAACTTCGGCCAACAATGATTTTCCGACCCATGTGTGATAGGTCGATAACTTATCTTGCTTCGTCAATTAAAATATAAACCGGGCTTTTTGAAAAACGGGACCCTAATGAGCAGAGACAAGGGATCCCTGGTTATCCATATCATTCCATGACCCACTTCCTAGATTGTGTAGTTTTTAGATGGGCGTCACCTTAGTGTGTGTCACGGTCCAGTAAACGTGTGCTGAACCAGCAGCAGGCTTTCGGGCTTTTTGTTTTATCACATGGGAGTAAAAGGAACCATCACAGTGACTGGTTCGTTAACTACACGAGATTTTTCTCTGCCGACTTCTACTTGCTTATTCATTTTGTTTGGTTCCAGTCGGGATTCTCTCTCTTGCCATGAGTAATTCGCTACTTATTTTATTTGTAGCATCTTTGATTGCTGTAGGCGTAATTTTGTTATTTTTCCTCGGATTTCTCTACAAAATAATCTGTATTCGGAGTTCAGTTTCTTTTTTATGCCTCGCGTATTCAAGAATTCGCATTTACATTTTTATTCAATCAATTACATTATTGCTGGTGCAATTATGTCGGGATAGGTTTTCTTATTTTGGATCTTGCTCTTTGCATTGGAAAGCATTTTTAAAAATTATATCAATGGTGAGTTAGAACAAATAAGAATGGTAACAGGGTCTCGAAATGTGGTAAAAATGTTATTTTAAAAAATTATATCAATGGTGAGATATTTTTAAAAATTACTAGGACAGTAGTAATCGCTTCAATACGAACTTTGAAAGTTTGGGTTCTCACTTTGGGCCCACCTCACCCTACCTTTGTCTTTATGTACCTAGTGGTGAAAATATAAGCTATAAATTATGGTAAAGATATAAATAACGCTTAAAGACAGGCGCCGTAGTTCCGCTTTCAAACGATTTGTTGTACGGTTGAAGCTGGCTTCTCTTTCCGCCTCAAACTACTTTCTAGCGTAATCATTACAAGAACTTTAATAAGATCTCAGAACGAAATGTGCAATGCTTAGAGCTTGGCTGCTCATTTTTGTAAGTCTCTCAAGACTTGTACATACCTTGTATATATTTATATTAATGTTAATAAATTAGAATGCCTTTAAAAACCTTGATACTTGGATGTATTTCTTCACTCTGTCCGGCCTGCTCATAACATTTTGTGTAGATATTAGAACACTTCCATCGAAACGGAAACATCTAGAATATTAATGCACACTAGCCTTAACCCTTTCGTTGTTTGGAGGGACTAAAACAGAAGAGTGTTATCATAAGTGTTACAAAATCATAATGGAAAGTCTCGATAGGAAATATCGATGTAGTTTAGATGTCTTAGATCAAGCTTGTAATATTTCTAGTGTGTTTAATGGACCATGGAGGCATGAATTAAAAGTAAATAAAATCAAATTAAGTGATATACAAAAAGATCCTTGGCCGATAGAAGTTTTAGTAGGAGCAGATGTTGCTGGTAAGCTATTTATTGGGAATAAACTAACCTTGCAATCGGGTTTAGTTGTTTTGGAAACCAAACTAGGTTGGACCTTATTAGGAAAAGTTCCAAAATTTCATAGTGAAAAAAGAGCACATGAATGCTACCTCCATGTTATCTAATGATACTTCAGTATCCAAGTTATGGGATTTAGAGCTAATAGGCATTCGTGGTCCAGTAGAGCAACGAAATAAAGAAGAGGTAAAAGAAGCTGTTTTAATCCACTTCAAAGAAACAGTGAGCAATCTGTCGGATGGTAGATACGAAGTGCATTTACCATGGAAAATTGATCATGCTAATTTGCCTGATAACTGAAATTTGTCTGAAAAGACTTTTCTTCACTTGCAAAAGTTAGAAAAGGACGGACTTCTAGAGGAGTATAACGCAGTATTCAATGATTGGCTCAAAGAAGGTATAATAGAACAAGTTACTTATACCGATGTGTCTGCATGGACATTATCTTCATCGTCATGTTGTCAAGGTAGGCAGTATCACAAAATTAAGACCGGTATTTGACGCCTCAGCCAAAAGTGTCAACCATCCTTCATTACATGATTGCTTAGAAATGGGCATAAATTTGATAGAAAACATACCGTATATTCTGATAGGATTTAGATTAAATAAAATTGGAGTTATATCAGATATTAAAAAGGCATTTTTACAGATTTCTGTACATGAAAAAGATCGAAATTCCTTACGTTTCCTGTGGTATGACTCATCCAAAAATGTAATAGTATATCGTCACGCAAGAGTAGTATTTGAGTTACAAGCAGTCCTTTCTTATTAGGAGCTGTAATTAATCACCATCTACATAATGAGTCATTACTTGCAAATCAACCTAAAGAAAATGCTACTAAGTTTCCTTTAGAGAAACTAAAAGGTAGTTTCTACGTTGACAATTGTGTTACTAGTGTAGACGATTTAAAAAGTCTCGAAATATTCATAAAAATGGCAAAAAAAAAATCATTAAGAAAGGAAAGTTTAATTTGAGTGGTTGGGAAAGTAATGTTCAAGACCTTCCCTCTTTCACTTTCTCAGAATTCTAAAGCAATTGTTTTAGGTTTAGTGTGGGATAAAGACGTAGATTCATTGCACATTAATGCAGAAGGTCTGAAATTTGATGAAAAGGATAGTCACCAAACGAAAAAATCCTTTCAATCATAAGTAGAATATTTGATCCCATTGGATTCACATCTCCGGCTCTATTACAGCCTAAAATATTACTTCAAGCCATGGGATACCGAAATTAACGATACAAATGTGAGAAAAAAGTTTCTCAAATGGGTAAAAGAACTGCCACACCTAGGATGGAGCATTAAGACTGAGATCAAGATTGACAGATGAAAACGTGACCGAAGAGTTTGTCGCTCCAATAATACTTCCTTCAAAACGTCTTTTAGTTGAGAGGATGATAGAGCAACATCACATCCTAAATAAACATTCTGGGGCGCTTGCTCTAATAACCATCTTGCGCAATAAAGTTTGGATTTTGATGGGAAGAAAAGCTGTGAAAGTAATTCGCAGATGCACCACATGCAGATGACATGGCCATGAAACTTGAAGTACCTTTTCCTCCATTACGTAAAGACCGTACGAGATTATCTGTCACCTTTGAGGTAACTGGAATAAACCTTGCAGGACCGCTTTATACAAAATCTAAAGAGAAGATTTGGATTGTGATATTTACTTGCGCAATTTATGGAACCGTGCACTTAGAGCTCGTGCAGTCTTTAAGTACAAGTGCATTCAATCCACTTTGCATCCCCAAGGTGGGGAGACATCGTCTTGAAAAGGGAGGACAAAAATCGTCTGGAATGGCCCCTTGCAAGAGTAATCTGTTTCCTGGCAAGGACAACATAGTTAAAAGGCAAAGTTAAAAACAGCTAAAGGCGTCCAGGTGAGACAGATCCAGAGACTATCCCCTGGAAATTGAAAACGCAGAAGCATCAGTACTTGAAGTGGGGTCTAGAACATCCTGCAAGAGATACCTCTGATGATCCTGATGCTGTCACTATTGATGCCGGTTCGAGAATTCCAGTCAAAGGCCCTTTTTCAACCCGCTCTGGTCGATTTGTGAAGAGTCAAGCGCTTCCTTGAAGAGAACTAACATTTCGGCTAAGCATAACTTTCTTAGTGACTTTACTATTTTAATGGGTTTTTCTAGTGCTTAAAAATTATTTAGAGTTATGTTTAAGTGAATATTTAGTATAGAATTGTGTAGGAGCAATTTAATTTATCTAAATATATTTTGAATGTTTAATATGCGTGTTTAACTTCTCATAGAGTAAATCGTTAGTTTTGATTGTGAATTACATTAATTTTGGATTTAGGTTTGTGAATGTATTTTTGAGATTTCTCCCAAAATCGCAAGGTGAGGAGAACATTGAAAATTTAAGCTATAAATTATGGTAAAGATATAAATAAAGCTTAAAGACAGGCGCCGTAGTTCCGCTTTCGAACGATTTGTGTGTTGTACGGTTGAAGCTAGCGACATATCTCTTTCCGCCGCAAACGACTTGCTAACGTAATCACAGAACGCAATGTGCAATGCGTAGAGCTTGGCTGCTCATTTTTGTAAGTCTCAAGACTTGTACATACCTTGTATATATTTATATTAATGTTAATAAATTAGAATGCCTTTAAAAACCTTGATACTTGGATGTATTTCTTCACTCTGTCCGGCCTGCTCATAACATTTTGTGTAGATATTAGAACACTTCCATCGAAACGGAAACATCTAGAATATTAATGCACACTAGCCTTAACCCTTTCATACGCAGTGGGACGCCAGATGTCTCGCTACCTCAGAAAGGGCTAAGCTGTTTTGATTGCCCCAAGATGCAACAACGAGATTTGAGATGTATTTGCAAATAGACAAACACAATAAGTATTTATTAACTATTTGAGAAAGCTGTTCTCATTGGGATCATATGTGATCCCAAAAAAACGTACGCGTAAGATAAATTATAGCGAATAGGTTTACTTCAGACCCGCAGACCATATACGGCTCACCAAATATTTTTACCAGGCCCGCAGACCATATACGAACTTCCTGATAGGTTTAACGAGCCCGCAGGCCAGATACAGCCCTCCGAATATTTTCATCAGGTCTGCAGTTCAAACACGGCCTGCCGAATAGGTTTAACTGGTCCCCTCCGATTAGTAGAGTAGCAGATCAGCAACCGGAGGGTTGCGAGTTCGAAACTCGATCCAACCAAAGACCGTGTACGAGGGGGCTGTGCATGTTAAATCTGTCGTGGTCTCAAATGTCCGTGATGTGGGAGATTGGGGTGCCATCTCTGGTGTTGACCTCGTCGTGTAACCTTGGTTCAAAATTACGAGTTGTCCTCAGATCTTTCCCTTCGGGATTGATCTCGGACCGTCGCCAATAGCCCGTTGTGTTGCTCCAATGCGACGTTAATTCAACTACCCCTTCTGCAGTTTATGGAGAATATGGACGATTCGTACAAGGCTGAAGAATTTAGGTGATCTTTGTCTCTTTGTTGGGGTTTTGTGCAGGGTCTACATACTGTGTCTGCTACGAGAACGGCTCCACACACAAAGTCTACCCCTATCTGTTGCCATAGAAACGAACCGTATCCAATTTTCTATAGGGATGTTTGAAGAAATGTATTCAAGCTTGTTACATTGATGCACTTCATCGCAAATTTGAAAAAATTGATAAGATTTTTACTTTTCGAGAGATGTTTCTAGTAAATCACCTTCAACATTCACAAAAAAAGCAAATTAAATCATCCCCGAGAATCTTTCCAATTTAAAATGAACCAGCCTTGTTTCTATAGCGACCGCCACCACTCAGACATGGCGTCGCTAGTTCTTGTGGTAGATAGTAATGAGGTTTTCAAAGTTCCAAAACAACAGATGCAAAGTTTTCAAAATATTGATATTTAAGTTGGACTTTATATCCAAACTTCATAACGAAAGATCCTTATTCATAATTGCAGATCCCCGTGGTCTATTAAGTTGCATTTAGGTGCGTGTTATGACTTCTCGGTTTCCTGTTATTTATCATAATGAACCCGTTTGTTGTTAAATTCCTCCAATTAGACTATCGGAGGGAGCACGAAAAGCTGTTGCAAATCGAGCGACAAGACGTTGCTATCCTTCACAGAGGATAAGTATCATGCCGTGGTGAATTAATTTAATCACTTGCTTCGCGTCGCCATTAACGAGGGAACAGCATTTCTTACCGTAATGAGTTTCGAGGCTGAGGTATTTTCCAGTCGCCTTGACCTCCTGAAGGTTTTTGACACAATCTGCGGATAATTTTTCTTGAAGATGAGTAGTGTCATAGTTTTCGCCATTTTTTCTCCAAAGCTGTTGAATACCCGGGTTGGATTTTGTATGCTTTTATATTGATGATCGTGAAGGAATTTATTAGACCGGCAAGGAAGTATTTGTTTTGATGTTCATGCCTGGATTTTGCAAGGTTCATAGGCCTTCTGGAAACGAGAAGTTTCAGAAAATTCCTGAATTGTTTTCAAGCTTTCGGAAGCAATTTGCTTCATTGTATCAAAATCTTGGATATTTTTTGAAAGAACTGAGGAAGCAATACCCGTTTTCTTTGGTGTTTTATGTGCTCGAATTTCGTGAAGTGCCGCATTATATCAACTCTTCCTCAGTAAACTCCTAATGCGTATATGTATAATTTTATTCGAACGTCTATTTAAAATACGTGCATGTATGATAATTTTATTCAAATGCATATTTGACACAATCAGGATAATTTCTTTTATGAGTAGTGTTATAGTTTTCACCATTTTTTCTCTAAAGCTGTTAAATACCTGGGTTGGATTTTGTAAGCTACTAATGTTAATGATCTTAGAGGAACTTGTTAGACCGGTAAGGAAGTATTTGTTTTGATGTTTATGTCTGGATTTTGCAATCGCGACAATAGGCTGAAAACGAGAAGTTTGAGAAAATTCCTGAATTGTTTTTAAACTTTCGGGAGAAGTTTGCGTCATTTTATCGAAATCTTATTAAGAGAACTTAGAAAGCAATACCCGTTTTTGCAGTTTATGTGTTCGAATTTTGTGAAGTGCCGCTTGTATATTAACACTTCCACAATCAATTCTACCTTGAGTGTATTTATCTCTTCTGTGTCAGTAAAACTGGGCCGCGGTAGCCCGGTTGGAAGAGTAACGGGTTAGCAACCGGAGGGTTGCGAGTTCGAATCCAACCTAAGACCGTCATGTACAAAGGGGGCTGGTGCACGTTAAATCTGTCGTGGACTTAAATGTCCGCGACAGATTTAACGTGCACCAGCCCCCTTTGTTCGTGGAAGTTTAGAGTGTGTCAGGTGTGACCTCGTCATCTGACCGTGATTCAGAATTACGTGATGTTGCCCTTGTGGGTTTGATCCCGGTCCTTCGCTAATAGCCCGTTGTGTTGCTCCAGTGCGACGTTAATTAAATATCTACCCACGTGTCAGTAAAACTGTTCCTGTGTGTGCATGTCCGTTTGCTTGACGTTGTCTTGTGTTTTGCGCAGCTTGGCAAAATATGGCCTTTCGCCATAAAACCCAACAAACCTCAATAAACTCTAAACTTTTTCATAGAGATTGGCAGGTATGTTATTTTTAAATTTAAAAATGAAATCTCAACTTCTGTGGGAAACGTTTACGAAAAAATTGTCTTATCTACGTATTGTTTTCGTTACACACAATGTAAATGAAAAATAGCTCGACTTACTCAACAGCATTATACCGAATATACCTTTAAAGCACTCACGAAAGCTTAATTGCTCATTTTCTCGTATATTTGACGCCATTTTGTGTAAAATAATTCCAAATAGGTTTCGTTAAGTTCTAACACTGCCACCAAACATATAACAGTAGCAGAGTAGGTTGATCTTTTCTGTTTTGAATTGTCTTCTTAAAGCCCAACTTGGCCACAATTGTCTCTTAATAATTTAGAATTATTTTTCGTTTTTGTCACAAAAATCTTCCGGATTTTTTTTGTAAGTTGGCATATTGATATTTTTAAGATTTAAAAATTAAATCTCTTAACTTCTGTGATTAAAAATTACGTGGTGTTGTCCTCGTATCTTCCTTCGTTTGTTCCCGGACCGTCGCCAATAGCCCATTGTGTTGCTCAGGTGCGACGTTAATTAAAATACCTACCTCAACTTCTGTGGGAAGCGTTAAGGAAAAAATTGAGTCTGATCTGCTATTGTTTTCATTAGCATACTGAATATAAATGAAAAATAGCTCTGGTTTCCCAATGGTGTTCGCGCAGCGTGTCCTCTTTTGGATCTTGCGCCGTAAAACCCAAACCAGCCAACCCAATGGGATTGTTGGGTTTTATCGATTGAAGACAGAGTTTTATACATTAAAAATAAATTTTATTACGTAGCCAAGTCTTATGGTTTAAAAACATACATTTTAAGAATAACAAGAAGTCTGATCAGATCATGATCCCCAATCTTTCTTCACTTTTATACATTCAAAGATTTACATTCTTCAAATTTATGTGTGGGCCGCGGTGGCCCGGTTGGAAGAGTAACGGACTAGCAACCGAAGGGTTGCGAGTTCGAATCCAGCCAAACACCGTCGTGTACAAAGGGGGCTGGTGCACGTTAAATCTGTCGTGGCCTCAAATGTCCTCACGTTGGCGTGGTGTGGAAGTTTGGAGAGTGGGGTGCCAGCTCAGGTGTTGCCTCGTCATCTGACCGCGGTTCAAAATTACGTGGTGTTGTCCTCGGACTTTCCCTCTGGGATTGATCCCGGACCGTCACCAATAGCCCGTTGTGTTGCTCCAGTGTGACGTTAATTGAAAATACCAAAAATACCAAATACCAAATTTATGTGCCCCACACGGCACTATAATTGGAGGTTTGAGACCGATTCCAACATGCGGCCCCATCGGTTGTAAAACCTCAGCAGATGTATTACAATTCAACATATATATACATAAATCTAACAAAATATTTTTCTAATAATATTTTTAAATTTATTTAACAATGAAGGCTTTGTTAAAAAGTCAGCCAAATTATTTTCCGATGAAATATAATTTACGTTAAATAGTTATTATAAATAATCATTTTGTTATTTCCCCATTTAATTTGGTTTCCCACAAGGTCAATACGAGCACCACTAATTAAATTTCTTCTCATATTAGGCGAGTATAACACATCTTTTAAAGTTATATCATAATTTCTGTTTCTATCTAAAACTGTAAATTGAATATCACCCATACCTAATACTTCCGAGGTGCTGTCCTTGTCTCCGACTAGGATCTTCTGTGGTGGTAGTTTTCTGAATGTCGTAAACATATCACGTTCTTTACAGAAGTGAGCAGTTGCAGCAGAATCAATGAGAAATTCCCTCGGTCTTTCATTTGGAAAATTTGAAACTGCATAGGCACGTTGAAGATCAGTTTTTGGATTGTCCTCCATATAAAATAATTCACCACCAGGTTTCTGCCGATTGCTTTTCTTGAAGCACTTCGATTCGTAATGTCCCGACTTTTTGCAGTAGTTACAGAATGGTCGCGGCCCCATACGACAAACTGTCGACTTTCTTGGGCTTGAAGGAATTAATTCAGGGTCCAGTACGCATCTGCTGTGATCAGGAGTAGATGCCCGTGTCTCCTTGTATCTAGATGACTTGTTTCTTGTAGCATAAGCATCGGCCACGATACTTAATTTTGTGCCTTCGTCTTTCCGCTTCAGCTCGATTCGGCTGGATTCTGTTATTAAATGTTTAGACAAATTGTCTAGCGTGAACTCGTTGTCATCCATCCTGTATAGCAGTTGTACCAGATTATCGTATTCGTGAGGCAAATGTCTTATTAGTTGAAAGCAAACTAAGAGGTCTGGGATTTCGAATCCACCTTCTTTTATCTGTAACAGCTTCTCATGCACTCGTTTGCAGAAGAGTCCAATGGATTCGTCCTCCGACTGGTAGCGGATTGAAAAGAACTGGTCCACAAGGCCTGCCAATCGTGCTCTAGATGCTGGTTCAAAGTTGGTCTTTAATATATCCCAGGCTTCCTTACCGTCCTCAGTAGATGAAATCAAGATTTGATATTTTCTGTCTATGCCCTGGTAGATAGTTGTATATGTCCTCTGCTTCCTATAACGATAGTCTCTTTTTTCTTGTTCTGGAGCATCTTCCAATAATAGAGGTTCCGTTTTAGTGATAAATTCCCAGCAGTTCCGGTCCATTAGCAATATCTTCATGTCCGTCTTCCACGTGGCATAGTTGAAATCCGATAACTTCGGGAAGGAAAACATGGACATTTCTTGAATACCCATCATACTGGAAACCGGTAGTGGCAGAATTCAGGTTCAGCTTAAGGTCTGAGGCCCATAACCAATTGTTGGGTTTTATCGATTGAAGACAGAGTTTTATACATTAAAAATAAATTTTATTACGTAGCCAAGTCTTATGGTTTAAAAACATACATTTTAAGAATAACAAGAAGTCTGATCAGATCATGATCCCCAATCTTTCTTCACTTTTATACATTCAAAGATTTACATTCTTCAAATTTATGTGCCCCACACGGCACTATAATTGGAGGTTTGAGACCGATTCCAACAGGGATGTTCTAATGAGGTGGGAGAGTAACGCTGGAGGCCCCATGTTACGTTATGGACTGTCGCGACTGTCGCTTTTGATAAAAAAAGAATTTTCGTTTCTGAAAGTTGCGCGTTGGTTTTTTGTCACAAAAATCTTCCCAATTTTTGTTTGTAGGTCGGCACTTGTGATATTTTTAAGATAAAAAATTAGGAACCGTTTAGAAAAAAATCGAGTCAGATCTGCTTATTGTTTTCATTAGCATACTGAATATAAATGAAAAAAAGCTCGGGTTTCCCAATTGTGTTATCGCAGCTTCTTCGCTTTTGGACCTTGCGCCATAAAACCCAAATCAACCCAATGGTGTTTTAATGGGGTGGGAAGTAACACCGGGGGTCCCATGTTAAGTTATGCAGTGGCGCTTTTGATTATATAGAATAATTTTTCGTTTCTGACAGTTGCGCATTGTTTTTTGCCACAAAAATCTTCCGGATTGTTTGTAGATTGGCACATGTGGTATTTTTAAGATGTAAACATTAAATGAAAAGCGTTTAGGAAAAAATTGAGTCAGATTTGCTTATTATTTTCATTAGCAAACTGAATATAAATGAAAAATAGCACGGTTTTTCCATTTGTGTTCTAATGAGGTGGAAGAGCAATACCTTGGGTCCCATGTTATGTTAAAGAGTGGCGCAATTGTCGCTTTTAATT
The DNA here is from genome assembly GCA_933210815.1 of Meta bourneti. NCBI lineage: Eukaryota > Metazoa > Arthropoda > Arachnida > Araneae > Tetragnathidae > Meta > Meta bourneti. Next base: position 92,028,847 of record OW119933.1, read on the forward strand.
ATTTGGAATTATTTTTCGTTTTTAACAGTTATGCGTTGATATTTTGCTTGTAGGTTGGTGCATATGATATTTCTAAGAATTAAATCTCAACTTCTGTCGGAAGCATTTAGGAAAAAATTATATCAAATCTACGTATTGTTTTCGTTAGCATACTGGAAAGTAAATGAAAAATAGTTCGGGTTTCCCAATGGTGTTCTAATGAGATGGGAGAGTAACACCTGGGGCCCCATGTAACGTTATGGAGTGGTGCAATTATCGTTTTTAGTTATTTAGAATTAGTTTTCTATTCTGACAGTTGCACGTTGGTTTTTGTCACAAAAAATCTTGATTTTTTGTTTGTAGGTTGGCACATATGGTATTTTTAGAAATTAAATCTCAACTGTAGGAAGCGTTTAGGAAAAAATGGAGTCCGATCTGCTTATTGTTATCATTAGCATACTGAATATAAATGAAAAAAGAGCTCGGGTTTCCCAATGGTTTCTAATGAGGTGGGAGAGTAACACCGCCCCATGTTACGTCAAACTGATAACGCCCTGTTGTGTGTGATTCCGTGGAATGTCGCGTGGAAAGAGTGGGTTAATAGATGACCCTCCGTTGTCCTGCTTTCTACCTGTGTGTAGGGAGTAATCCGAGAGTAACACCCACCGAAAAGCGCTTTTTTTTGTTCGATTCAAGGCCGAGCGCTCGGAGGAATCGGGCAGGTGGGTTTGGCCAGCGCGAACGCCTGTCGCATTGTTTCGCTGAATAAGCTTCTAATAGAAGAATTCTCTTGTTTGTAAAAAGAATTCGTAATGATAGAGGAAACTTTCTAAACATTTAATGGAATAACTTACCAAATATAGACTAAAACTGAAGTCTAATATTAACCGCATTGATGATCCATGAAGCCATTGCTGAAAGGCCCTAACTTCAACAATGTCTGGTGTTTCAGAAATACCCACTTACTAATATATGAATAATTAGAATACATTAGTATGATATGACGAAATAAACTTTTTTAACACTTAATGGAATAGCGTACTAAATGAGATTTTCGAAATATATGGTCTTATATTAACCACACTTGGAAGACCCAATATGACATTGCTGAGAATCGTTGATTTCAAGGTCTGAGGATCAGAAATGCTTACTTACTAATATATGAATTTTTTTTAAATACATTAGTATGATCCTAAGGAAACTTTTTAAACGGTTAATGGGATAACTCATAACTGATGATCCATGAAGCCATCGCTGAGAGGCTGACTTCATCAACGATGTCTGGTGTTTCAAAACTGCTCACTTACTAATATATGAATAAATTAGAATACTTCAGTATGATATGACAATAAAAAGATGACTAAACATTTGATGGAATAACGTAATAAATGGAACTTTAGAAATATGATCTTATTTTCACCACGCTGAAGGCCCAATGTAACATTACTAAGAATCGTTGACTTCAGCACGATGTCTGGGATTGTCTTGCTTCAGAAGTGCTCTCTTACTAATATCTGGTTGGTTTTTATGGCGCAAGTACCAGATCTGACCAAATTGTTTTTACCGTTTATATTTTACCCTATATATTTATAACATCGTTTATATTTCAGTCTTATTCTTTAAGAAAAAGTCTAAAATTAAGAACTGCCTATATATATATATATATATATATATATATATATATATATATATATATATATATATATATATATATATATATATATATATATATATATATATATATATATATATTAAGTGCTGCAGATTGTGAGGATTTGGAGTTTTATGGCGCAAGGTTCAAAAGCGGACAAGCTGCGCCATGCAGATTATGAGATTAAACTGAATTTATATAAAAGAATACTTACTAATATATGAATTAGAATACATTAGTATATTATAACGAAGGAAACTTTTTAAGCAGTTAATGGAATTACTTACTAAATGTAGACTTTAGAAATATGATTAATATCAACTTCACCGAACCCGACATTATTGGTAATCGTTGATTTCCACAAAAATATCTAGGGGTGTCTTGCTTCAAAAATGTTCAATTACTAATATATGAATTAATTAGAATACTTAAGTATATTATGTTGAAGGAAACATTTTAAACAGTTAATGGAATAATGTACTAGATTCTGACTTTATAATCTTAACCTCTTGATTCTTTGTTTTGTTCAAGTATGGTTTAGCTAATGTATTATGTGGTAATTTACCTTCAGATTACTCATATCTAATAAATACTAACCAGATACGACACTTGATATTGACTGTTAAACCTCCAAGGGATTTCGATGAGATATCTCGTCCACCAAGATTTGAACAATTTTGCTAATGACGAGATACATCTCATAAAGATATTGCCCATTTTTTATGATGTCCAGATCAAGATCTGGTCAGTTTTGCTAATGACAAGATACCTCTTCGAGACAACCACCAGGAAGGTTAATGTTTCTCAAGTGGATAAATGCGGCACTTTGCGTTACCGCCCGCTTGACCTAAAAATCTTTGAAAAGAAATAATTACTTTTTGAGGAAAATAGAGGTCAGTTTCCACTTGACCTCAGCTAATTCGCTGTACTTAAATTTTCACGAGAATTGCCAATTTCCTCATCCTTGTGGTCAGCTGCGGATGATATATAGAAGACCGTTCTTTAACTTTCTTCAAAGCCGTCATAAAAAGGTTCTACATTCAACTTGAAATGCTTTTGGCTTCTGTTTGGCGCAACTGGGCCAAATATGGCAATTGCGCCTGCCCTGAGGAGCACATCTCCCTTAACCCTCCAAGCGGTTTCGACGAGATATCCCATCCAAGATCTGACCCAATTTTTTTGATGACGAGATATCTCGTCATCAAGACATTGATGATTTTTTTATGATGAGATTAAGATCTGGTTTCTGAAGATTCTGATCTTCTAATGAGATATCTCGTCCATCAAGATCTGGTCAGTTTTGCTAATGACGAGATACCCTGTAGAGACAACCACCAGGAGGGTTAAGTGTGTACGGACCCGAGTTACTCTAGTGATCTATTCACATGAGGTTTGTTGTCTACTAAACACGTGGATCTCACTCCGGAGATACCCAAGCGATCTTTTTCTGCTACTACTATTCCCCAATCCCTCTTTTTGCCCTACATCTTTATATGTGTACGGGCATCACAACCCCGAGATACCCTAGTGATCTTTCCTTCCTTTCATTTTTACCCTGGCCTACTCTTCTGCTTTTTGCTTTTTCTTCCAATCAACCCTCTTTTCCCCCTTTCACTGAGGTCTCGTGGCTCAGTGGGTATGCCCACTGCGCTAGCAACTTTCGAGTTGTAGGCGCCGCAGGTTCGATTCATCCAGGTGCATTCGTCCCTGGGTGTATTTCTCTCTTCTATGTCAGTAAAGCTTTCACTGTGTGTGTCAGTTACTTGATATTGTATGTCTTGTGTCAATTACTTGATATTGTATTGTCTGGCGTAGCATGGCCAAATATGGCCCTTGCGCCATAAAACCCCAAAACCAACCCTTTCCATGGAATTTTTTACTTGACGTTGTCTTGTGTTTGGCGCAGCTTGGCCAAATATTTCCCTTGCGCCATAAACCCCAACTAACTTCAGATGATGTGTGTTTAGTGATCTAGATGGATAGCTCTAACATTTGTTTATCAAGGAGAGAAAACGTTTTATTCTTCAGGGAATATTTTTCGATGCATTCCCAAATAGCTGGTGACCAAGTTATTTTTGATATTAATCCATGTTTATAACGCCAATACAAACAGCCGTCAATTTGACGGGGTATTGAAAAAACTTTTTGACTTTTACTACTTTTAGTTTCCTTAATATTTAAATAATCAAACACAAAAATAGCTTTCAATTAACAAAGGTTTTTAGTATTTCACACTTATTTTTCATTCTTAAAATGAAACTACTGTAGAACCGTGATTATCCGAAGTAGTGTAAGGCAGAGGCCACCTCGGATAACCAGAAACTTTGACCCTCGGAGGCACATCTCCTTTAAGTGTGTACGGGCTTCACGAACCCGAGGTACTCCAGTGATCTTTTCTTTTCCCATTTGGTTTACTGTCTTTAGCAAACACGGGGGTCGCGCTCCCGGAATACCCAAACGATCTTTTCCTGCTTCCATCCCATTATGTTCCCCAATCCCTCTTCCCTTCCACGATACTTGACGTTGTTTTTGGCGCAGCGTGGCAAAATATAGCCCTTGCGCCATAAAACGCCAAACCAACCAACCTTCCAGAATACTACCAACGGATAATACAAAGAAAAATTATTGCACTACATGTTACTACTATTGCTGAAAGATTAGAAAATGAAGGAAACTCGGTACCAAATTCAGCTTCGGATAAGTCACTCGGTTAATCGGAGCTCAGATAATCAAGGTTTTTTGCTGTATTCAGGACATTTCTTTCAAACAGATTGCATTTCGCTTGCACATTTTCCACAAGCGTATTTTTTTACATTGACTAAATACCATTATCTCTATTTTTGTTATAGTCGATTTGACGGGATTTGCGTTTATTGGAAGTTTGGTTTGAAGTATTCGGTTTGCTTATTTAATCTTTTGTTGATATTTAATTCCTGCGACTGGGTTTTTGCTGTATTCAGGGCATTTCTTTCAAACAAATTGCATTTCGCTTGTACGTTTTCCACTAGCGAATTTTCTACATTGATTTAAATAGCATTCTTTATTTTTGTTATAGTCGGTTTGACGAGATTTGCGTTTATTGTAAGTTTGGTTTGAAGTATTCGGTTTGCTTATTTAATCTTTTGTTGATATTTAATTCCTGCAACTGAGTGAAAATCTCGTTTCTTTCATCTCTACCTTTCACTAACAGAACAGGTGCTTATCGCTCTAGGTAGGGGACTGACAACGAAAATTCGATTTTCTGAACTGTTATCGAAATACCGTACCACGTTGTGATAAACTGAAATCAAGCCGTGTCATATTGACTTAATTTGGGTGAATTTAGGTATTCTATAAACAGAATTTTCAGGGCTACTACAGGCGACTAAAAGATGACTTTGCTGCTATTTTTCAACCTTGGCGACCAGGGATATCTTTTAAAGCCAAATCGTTTTTAAAGCTATTTTCAAAATTTTGCCGATGTTTTTTGAAAATTCACCAAAGGTCAACAAATATTAAGCCCCCTCTTTTTTAACTAATAGCGGAAGGAAAATTTTTTTTGGATTTTTCTGAAGGTAGGGGGGAAATTTTCCAAGGGACGCCAATTTCGAAGTTTTGTCGCCAAGTCGTCGCATCCATGAAAAAAAACATCAGAATCTGGTTGCTAGATTGTCCTGAATACCTCAAGAAAATATTTCCGTTTTTTTATTTTAAAATTGAAATTCCTTTGGACTTCAACGTCTGTTTCATTCTTAATTAGCACATTTTGTATTTTAGCCGATTCATTTTATATCTGAACTAAAATTAATACATAAATAGGAGATTTAAGAAAGGAGACTACTATTATTTTTAAAAAATGATGCTACTGATGCTACTATTTCACGAGTGCTTTGCTGTGCCATTCCTGATCGTCGAATTTAGTGATTGATGGAAGATAAATTGACGTATATAATCATTCTTTATAATACTTCGAAAAGTTCAAGGCTGAAAACACATCTGAGTAGGCTTTAATGCAGTATGAGTGTAGAATCTTGTTTTAAATCGTCACTAACTTAATAAAGGTAATTTACAATACTGGAAAAAGGAAAGATATTTACAATTAATTTACTTTTGAAAGATTCATAGTACATCTTCGACTTATATGTGAAACATATTAAGTCAATTTTTCGAAACATGAGTGCTTTATCTTTTCTAGACCATAATATGGTGATCTTTAGACTGAAGTGTGTCCTCCAAGTCATTTTTTCTTTGCATGAAGGCTAGATTTCTTGAGAAACACTTAGTATAGCAGCGAGTAGATTTTTCCCCTTCGTTTTCTCAGAACTGTTTTTTGTACTTAGTGTGTTTTACTTGTAAACCGACGATATATTTTAAAATACACTGCTGGCCACCCAAATTGCAACACCAAGAAAGACAAGAGATATCACAACAAAATTTATTTTGTAGATAACATGTTGACCAAGTATCAAATGATTAAATTTATAGACTTCTGTGAAGTGTGGTTCCTGCCAAAATCAGTAGCCAGAGTAGCCGCCATTGTTGGAGATCACCGCTGCCACACGCCTCGGCATTGATTCAAAGAGACTTTGGATGTGTTCTTGGGGTACAGCAGACCAAGCAGCTTCCACACGTTGCCAAAGTTGATCTGGTGTGGCAGCTGGGGATGTATTCTGGGTCAATCGTTGAGCAACCATGGACCACATGTTTTCTATCGGCGAAAGATCCGGAGAGCGAGCTGGCCAGGAAAGCAATTCAATCTGGCGATTGACGAAGAACCCTTGGACAATGCGTGCCACGTGTGGTCGCGCATTATCCTGTTGAAATATGGCTGTGGGCAAGCCCTGAAGGTAAGGAAGGACAACTGGCTCCAACACCTCGGAGATGTAGCGCTGGCTGTTTAAAGTACCGGCAATGCGTACTAGAGGAGTGCGAGAGTGATATCCAATACCGCCCCATACCATAATACCCGGTGCAGGACCAGTGTGGCGGTGCATAACGCAGCTGTTCAGCATCCTCTCTCCACGGTGTCTCCAGACTCGAATCCGACCATCGTGGTGTTGCAGACAGAAGCGTGACTCGTCAGTAAAGACAATTTCATTCCATTCTGCCGTCCACATCCTTCTTTCATCGCACCATTGGCGGCGGAAACGTCTGTGGTTCTGCGTCAAGGGTAGACGAAGCAATGGACGTCTTGCGGACAGACCACTCTGCTGTAAACGGCGTCGAATGGTACGCGCAGACACTGGATGATGCGGTACAGACTGAATGTGCTGTGCTATGGTTCGTGATGTGGCTGAGCGATCCGTCACTGCCATACGCACAATATGCCTGTCATCACGTGAAGTGGTGCACTGAGGTGGATGCGATCGAACACGTCGGTCCGTCGTACCCTCCTGCATCCAACGATCACATATCCGCATTACAGTTGTTTGCTTTCGTCCAACACGACTACCGATTTCCCTGAAAGATAATCCACAATCTCGGTTGGCCACTATCCTTCCTCTGTCGAACTCGGATACTTGATCAAAAGATGATCGCTGTTTTCTACGAGGCATAATTGATCGTTTTTTTGAAAAAACCACAAGAAAAACATAATTGCCGTACTTGAAATCGTCGAAATCTCCAAGCCTTAAATAGCGCTTTGAAGTGGCGCCACAGGCGCGCGTGATGTGCGTCTGCGCTGAAATTCTAATCATTTGCATATCTCACCTCCGCTAATGCATGTTGTAAATTTCATATTATTTGCATGCTTCCTTCAGGGTGTTGCATTTACGGTGGCCAGCAGTGTACAAATGTTAAACTTCAATTTACTCATGCATTTTACATGTTTTAAATTTACCTTTTATCTTTGTCTTGGACTTCATTTTTAAGTGTTCCGCGGTTTTTTTGGGCTATATTCTGTCTTGTGTTTGGTCCAGCTTGTCCACTTTTGGACCTTGCGTTATTAAACCCAAATCAACCAACCAATGTTTTTTCAAACGCACATAATTTTTATAAGGATTATTTTTGTTTGAAAATCGTAATTTTAGGATGTGTTATATAAACGGAAAAGTAACCAGAAATATTTTAGCACATTTAAACTAACTCATCAAATTTGTCTAAAAGTTGCAACGTATTCAAAGCCTGTATTCAACGGCCTGTTTTTTTAGACGTAAACGTGAATTCAGTTAGACAAAGCAGCAAGGTCCATCCACCATTGGAATTGTGTTGAAACGTGAATTGTGCTAAACTTTACCGAAAATGTTTATTTGTTGGATTACTTATTAAAAGCACGAAAAATCTTTTCCCAAACAAATAATTTATGAAAGTATAAGAGTTTGTTATGCATTGAAAAATTCTTAATCTTTCAAAGAATGATTGATTTGCTAACCCTGGATTCTAACACCAAGTGTCTTGGTTTTTGTTTTCTTTTGTTACACCGATGTTTTTAATTTTCTCTAGAAACCGAAAACATCAATCGTGCAAAGAATGTTGCCTTGGATTTATTGTTCTAAATTCTTTTGTGGGAAATCATTGTTTCCTGTGGGTAAAAGGAATAACTGAGTTATTTAATGGTATTGTTCCAAGGGGATATATTAGAAATTTGTTTTACGTGATCCATTTTCAAAGATAAAGGAGTTTTGAAAATGGGTATCTGAAATCTCGCGAAAGCCTGAAAATCCCTGTATTTGTTTTTAGAATAGGAATTTTCAGTTTACTCAACGTTGGTAGTAAATTGGTTAGAGAATATTATAAAATACAGATTAAAATAATAAAAATAGAATATTAAATTCATCACATAATGTGGTAATAAACGCATTTTATAAGACGTAATAAATGGTTTTATTCCTGTAACTTACAATGGATGTGTCAGTAAACTCAGTGTTAGTAAAACTTTTCTTGTGTTTATTCATTACTTGACGTTGTCTTGTGTTAGGCGCAGCTTGGCCAAATATGGCCCTTGTGCCATAAGACGAAAGCCAATTAACCTTCATTCGTTTAACCATACATACAATATTAAAATACTAAAATTAAAAACATTCAGTTCATCACATGATCGAAAAAAAGTACTTCGTTTGATGTATCTTTAAACTCAGAAAAATGTGATATCAACGAAAGACCGCGACACGTTTTATGTTGCTGCAAATCGATATCTAGTGCAAAGAATAAACAAATTAATGACCCATTAAATTTGTGAGTCTGACAAGCAAGCTATATTTATATCATATACCCTTGTCTGCGTGTCTGTTCTGTTTCACTCAGAAAACCAAGCAGGAAGTGGCCCATGTTGGGATGGAATATTACAATATTATAAAATTAAAGATATAGTATATTAAATTCATCACATAATGTTCGTAGTAAAAATATTTCGTTTACCGTCTCGTCAAACTCGGCAAAATACATGATACCCGAAAAAGACCGTGACACGTTTCATGCTGGTGCAAATTGATATCCAGTGAAAAGAATAAAAAAATTAATGTCCCATTAGATTTGTGTAAATACGAGGCTGCATTTATACCACATCCCCAATGTCAAAGTGTATTTGCATGTGTTTTGTTGTTTCACTCAGGAAACCAATCACTAAGCAGCCCATGTTGAGACATAATATTAAAACAATTATATTAAATTCGTCACAAATGCTTATAAAAGTATTTCGCTTACTGTCTCTTAGAACTCAGAAAAATGTGATATCACCGAAGAAGGTCCCGATACTTTTTATGCTGGTGCAAATTGATACCCACTAATGAATAAACAAGAATTTTAATGACCCATTAGAGTTGTGTTAAGTCTGACAAAAGTTATATTTAAACCCCATGTCAAAGTGTCTATTTGCATGTCTGTTTTGTGTTGTTTCACTCTGGAAACCAATCAGTAAGCAGTCCATGTTGGAACAGAATATTAAAATACTAAAACTATATTAAATTCATCATAAATGATTATAATAAAAGTATTTTGTTCTGTGTCTCTTCGAACTCAAAAAGTTCGATATCACCGTAAAATATTCCGATACTTTTCATACTGGTGCAAATTGACATCCAGTATAATGAAAGTTAACGATCCATTAGATTTGTATTAAGTCTGACAAAAGCTATATTTATATACCTCATGTCAAGTATCTATTTGCATGTCTGTTTTGTGTGTTGTTTCACTCAGGAAACCAATTAGTAAGTAGCCCAGTTTGGGACAGAGTATTAAAACAATTATATTAAATTGGTCACAAAATGCTTATAAAAGTATTTCGCTTACTGTCTCTTAGAACTAAAAAAATATGTCACCGAAAAAATCCCGATACTTTTTTATACTGGTGCAAAGTGATATCCAGTGTAATGAAAGTTAATGATCCATAAGTTGGTGTTAAGTCTGACAAAAGCTATATTTATACCCCATGTCAAAGTATCTATTTGCATGTCTGTTTAGTGTTCTGTTTCACTCATGAAACCAGCGAACTGCGGAACCGTTATGTTTCGTGCCAGACCTCAAAACTAGAATAGCATGGAGTAATGAGGTGACCCGACATTGCCAACGAATATCTTCCGAAGTCCATCCATTTTGCAGTTTTTGTGCCACGAGTGGAATTTGCACGCGGACACCGGCAAGCCATCATTTTCATTTTTGTCTCATTTGCCTCTTAACCATGCCATGGCCGCGGTGCTCGTCGCAGTTTTCGTCTTTTCCTCTGCCAGTTCCATTCAAACAGGCTTTCCTGCGGGCCACGGCCGCCGAGGTCAACGTCCTGCGAGGTGTCCAGTAGCTAAACGATTCCATCCAGCATTGACCTTCAGGGATGCGAAAGTTGAACTCCTCGTATAATCGCGCGCTTCCTTTTATTTCTGCGATTGCTTATTGACATCTCGCGTCCGATTCGACGTCGCTTGGTGATTGAGCTTTGTTCCGATTGAGGAGCGGGGAAATGCAAATGATTGAAGTGTGAAGGCATGCTTGTGGTGTATGGTTGTGTGGACCTCGGCGTTAATAGTCCACTATGACCTTTAAGTTTCGCATATTTTGTTTTCTCGATGCGGCTTTGACTATTGTGAACACGTCGCGTGTTTCTACGAGATTTTGTAGGACACAGCTCTCCTGGAATAATAGTCGACAATGACTTAAGTTTTTTATTTTTGTTTCCATGGGTTTGACAATTGTGAGTACCTACGAGGTTTTATCAGCTCTCAGAATAATAGTGCACTATGACAGTTTCTCACTATTCTAGAACTCAGCTCTCCTAGAATAATAGTGCACTAAGACAGTTTCTTATTTTTTTGTTTTCAACATGCAGTATTGACTATTGTGAGTACCTCGCGTGGTTCTACGAGGTTTTATAGAACACAGCTTTCCTAGAATAGTCCAATACGACCTAGTTTCTTATTTCTTTTCAAGATGCGATTTTGACAATTGTGCAAACACGTTGCGTGTTTCTACGAGGTTTTGTAGGACACAGCTCTCCAAGAATAGTTGACAATGACTTGGATTAGATTTTGGGATTTTATGACGCAAGGTAGACAATGACTTGAGTTTATAATTTTTTTGTTTTCATGGTTTTGACTATTGTGAGTACCTCGCGTGGTACTTCGAGGTTTCATAGAACACTGCTCTCCTAGAATTATAGTCCATTACGACCAAGTTTATTTTTTCTTTTCAAGATGCGATTTTGACTATTGTGTTAACATGTCGCGTGTTTCTACGAGTTTTTATAGGACACAGGTTTCCTAGAATAATAGTCCACTATACCTAAAGTTTCTCATTTTGTTTTCAAGATGCGGCTTTGACTATTGTGAACGCGTATTTCTACGAGGTTTTATAGAACACGGCTCCTAGAATAGTGTCGAAACTAAAAAAACATACGTTATAAGTTAAGCCCAAACTAAAGACATGCCTGAAACGTTACCTACGTGTAGAAATAGCATCACAAACGGCCTCCATTTGGAGAGGGTCTCTGGTACCATGGTACTGGTGTCCAAGAGCTGTCGGGGAATATAAAAGGGGAATATACCGTTACTAACCACGCCAAAGGCACGAATCTGCATTTTGGCGATTTTCACCTAACTGCATTTTTCGAGTCACCTTTTCTTGTTTTATACCATGACAAAGCCACGAATCATCTTGATTCTTAGTGGAGTCAATTTTGCAGATTCGCGTCTTTGGAGTGATGGTAACGATGTCTGGGGGCTGCTGAGAAATGTAAAATGTTTTAGTACTGCAATTTGCAGTCTTTTTCGTAAGCTTAAAAAGTTAAATATTTTCATTGTATTTAAACAAGGTATTCGTGGATTCAAAGGAAAAGAAAAATCTACTGATTTGTGCAAGTTAATCATGTTTTAATTGACACATTGCGTCCGTTTCAACGCTGGTTGGTTATTAAATGGACCCTTTGTTCCCCATTGAGAAGTAAGGATATCCAAATGATTGAAGTGTGAAGGCATGCTCTCTTGTGGTGTATGATTGTATGGACCTCAGCGTTTTTTTTAATAGTCCACTAGGGTTTGAACTCTAAACGCCAACAATACATACTCAAATGTTTGTTCCTGATGGCGACCTAGTGGGAGAGAATTTCGTGTCCTGAATGTGTACTTTCGTTATTCATATTAAAAAAATAAATTCATTCATATCTGCTCCAATTAGATATGTGTTCCTCTACATATTTACCTTCAAATATTTCCCGAAGAAATTTAACAAGTATACTCGTTTTCCTGGCGGAAGTTTGAACTGCAATCGCCACAACACATACTCAAAATATTTTTTTCGCTAGAAATAAGTGTCTTCCTGATTGCGACCTAGTTGAGAATTTCGTGCCCTGAATTTGTACTTTCGTTATTCATATATTTAACTAAAGTTAATTCATGTTCAATCCAAATAGATGTGTTCCTTTTCTTGTTTACCTTCAAATATTTCCCCAAGAAATTTGATAAGTATACTCATTTTTCTGATGGAAGTTTGAACTCTCTAGTTACCGGATGAAAACGTCAAACATAACCTCAGAATGATTGCTTGTACCTAGTGGCATGATCATTAGACGCGCTCCATTACCTGTTATCAAAGGTATCGATCTTGCTTTTATTTAACCTGCATCGTCTTTTTCGGTGCCCGTTGTCTTCGCGTTTGAATTTCATTTTCAAGAACTCGTATACTCTTGGTTATTGGGATGTAAATCGATTTTGTGTTTATAGTAAAGATGGGAGTATTCTGATACAAAAATACTTGTGTATTCGTTGCATTCGATCCTTTCTCTTTGTAGTGGCCGTCGTGGCTCAGTGGGTATGTCCACTGCACTAGCAACCTTCGAGCTGTAGGCGGCTCAGGTTCGGTTCCTGTCAGGTGCATTCCTCCCTGGGTGTATTTCTCTCTTCTGCGTTTGTTTTTATTGGGTATATTTAATCTTGCGTTTGGCGCAGCTTATCCGCTAATGGACCTTGTGCCATAAAACCCAAACCAAACCCTTCTGTGTCACTAAAACTTTCATTGTATGTGCCTATTACTTGATATTGTATGTCTTACGTCTGGTGCAGCATGGCCAAATATGGCCCTTATGCCATAAATCCCCAAAGCCAACCAACCAACTTTCTCTTTGTATGCGAATAGAGTGGTATTCATCCATGTTCGAATGCCAAAGTACTCGAATACCAAATTACTCGAATTCCAAAATACTCTACTTTGCTACCAGAATTCATCCTAGGTATTCGAATACCAGAGTATTCATCCAAAGTATTCGAATACCAAGGCACATAGGAATGTTGCATTATATGCGAATTATGTTGACGATAAAAGGAGGTGATCGCTAGTGTAAGGTCGCATACACTATAGCACTAGATTCGTCTGCTCGCGAGTACTCTATGAACACTGGATTCGTCTGCTCGCAAGCATACTCTGAATACTGGATTCGTCTGCTCGCAAGCATACTCCGAATACTGGATTCGTCTACTCGCGAGTACTTCACGAACATTGGATTCGTCTGCTCGCAAGCATACACTGAATATTGGATTCGTCTAATCGCCGTGGTTCAGTGTTTGCACACTGTTCTAGAAACCCGCGAGTTAGGCGGCGTAGGTTCGATTCCTCACCGGGTGTATTTCTCTCCTGTGCCAGTAAAACTTTCCTTGTGTGCGTATGTCTATTTACTTGACGTTGTATATCTTTGTTTAGTGCAGCTTGGAAAATATATGCCCCTTGTGCCATAGAAAAACCAAACCAACCAATCGTCGGGCCTGGCTATCAGTGGGATTTTTATCTTCAATAGCGAAATGCATTCGCATAAATGCATTAGTTTACTCCGTGGTTTTATATAACTGGTTTCCAGACGCGTTATACAAAACTAAACCCCCACTTTTTGAGCGATGATCGGTATTAAAAGAAATACTACTGAACTTAAGGTTTGGAGGATAGTCATTTAGTCGCACTGGAGCAACACACCGGGCTATTTGAGACGGTCCGGGTCAATCCCGAGGGAAAGTCCAAGGACAACGTCTCGTAATTTTGAACCAAGGTCAGATGACGAGGTCAACACCTGAGCTGGCAAACCACTCCAAACTTCCGCACCACGCCAACGCGAGGACATTTGAGGCAACGACAAATTTAACGTGCATCAGCCTCCGTGTACCCGACGGTCTTTGTCTGGACCGAGTTTCGAACTCGCAACCCTCCGGTTTCTAATCCGTTACTCTTCCAACTGGGCTACCGCGGCCCCAATAGGCTTGTGGAACATGAGAAAATATTTCATTATTCGGTGCGCGCGCGCCGTCTCAATCTAGTTTTTCTTTTATTTCGAAGTAAAACGAACACGGATATTCTTTCTCCCATTGAAAAAAGTAGAAATTTCAAAATTTTCATTCTCAGGTGTTATGAAAGTAAATTTTCACGCTTTCAGTTTTCATTTTCAACCGCTGGCTGGGTTGATGAAATTTTTAAACTGGTTTCAGAGACGCATCACACAGAAGTAAAAATCAACTTATAGGGCAATATTCGAGATCGGAAATCTTTCGAAACAATAGGTTTTGGAAATGGGAAAATTGGTGAGAATATTTTGTTTAAGCGTCTTAAGCTAGTTTTTCTTTTCGAGATCACTGGTTTGATTCATGCCACCTGAGTTTCTACCCGGCGTGAGCTATTAAGTGAAAATGTATCTTTTATTGCAAGATATTGTTCTTTTCGAGATTGAGGTCCTTTCGACCCGAGTTTGTACCCGGCCTGAGTTATTGAGTGAAAGAAATGTCTTTATGAGGTGTCTTATTGTAATAGATTGGTCTTTTCGAGTTGGATTTTTCCCTTCGGGATTGATCCCGGACCGTCGCTAATAGCACGTTGTGTTGCTCCAGTGCGATGATAATTAACTATTTACCTGGTCTTTTCGAGATTGGTTCATGCATCCTCTGAGCTCATACTCGTTTGCCTTAAAAGTTACAGGATCGGTTTGGATGAATCTTTAGGACCGTTTAATTGTTATTAATATAGTATAACTATCATTACTAATATTAATTATTAAAAGCTCGTCGAATTTTTCATCAAAATATACGGAGTAACTTAATCTCGGGTAATTAAGTGAAACTCTAATTTTAATAATTGACATCGTTTTCATTTTGGTCCCTTACTAGGAATAAACACAACCAAGCGCTTGAGTCATTTTTGATCACTAAGATGTTGTCATTTTGATTTCTTACTTGGATTGAACTCACAAAAGCTCTTCAGTTTGCCATTCTAACCACTCGATGATTATTCACAATGCGCTACAGGAATTCTTAAAACGTAATAAACCACAACATTGGTAATCATTTTGGTCGCTTACTAGGAATAAACACAGCAAACGCTTGTCATTTTGATCACTTGCTAGGTAGGATGTTGTCATTTTGGTCACTTTCTCGGATTGAACACACAACTAAGATCTTCAGTCTGCCATTCTTAACGAATGCTGTAACCACTTCATAATAAATGGTCATAATAAACTGCGGTAATTCGTAAAAAGTAAAATTAAACCACAACAAAATTTTAGTCAATAGGATTGGTTTCATTTTAGCCGCTTACTGGGAACAAACACATAACCAAACTCTTCAGTCGTTTTGATCACTTAATAGCAACTGTAGTCATTTTGGTCATTTTCTCGGATCAAACTTATAACCTAAGCTACCATTCTTAACGAGTGCTCTCACCACTCGTTAAGAATGGTAGAGCACTCGTACGGTCACACATAATAAACCACAATGAAATTTTAGTCATTTCAGTCACTTACTAGGAACCAAACACATATCCAAATACTTCATTTTTATCACTTACTAGGATGTTGTCATTTTGGTCACTTAACTAGAATCTACTCATTTTGGTCATTTTCTCGGATTGAACTCACAACTAAGCTATCATTCTAAACGAGTGCTCTAACCACTCGACGGTTAGTCATAGTGAAACTACAAGAATTCGTAAAGTAACAAACCACTACAAATATTTATATGGTGTCACACTTCGATGGTGGCATCTGGTGCGATGAGTCCGCGATTGTAACGCTACTGGTTATTTGTAGAAAAGGGGTCACCGTTGAGTTAATTCAACATTCAAATGAAGATAATTATCAACCATGGTTCAATTTTGTGTTAGCTAGATACTTTCGTTTTCAATATTTTTGAACTAATGGTGATTGAACATTGATTTTGGTATGTAATTAATGTTAACATTAGGATCAGTCGCGTGAATTGAAAAACACGATAGCAAGGTTGCCACAGGCGACTGAAAGGCGATTTTTGCTACTATTTTTCAACCTTGGCGACTAGGGGTATTTTTTTAAGCTAAGTCTTCTGAAGCTCCTATTTTCGAAAATTTTAGGTACCTTTTTTCGAAAATTTAATCCCTTTTTAAAACTACATAGGACAGAAAAACAAAAGATTTTTCTTCAGGGAGAACATTTTCCAAGGGATGCCAATTTTAAAATTTTGGCGCCAAGCCATCGCAACCATGAAAGAAATACATCGGAATCTGGTTGGTAGATAGTCATGGAAAAACCTTAATTTTGTTAAATTTTAAAATTTAAATTTCTGGGTGAGATCTTCAATGTCTTGTTTCATACTAAAAATAGCACATTTTGTGTTTCAGCCGATTCGTTTTGTATCTGAGCAACTAAAATTGCTTCTAAAATAGGGTAAAAAAATTAGACTTTTTTCTATTTAAAAAAATTATGTTACTAATACTATTTCACAAGTGTTTTGGATGTGGTAGCCCTACGATAAGCAACATTACCAACTCGCATTTTATTTTATTTACGATTTTATACATAGAAACCCTGAAAAAACTCCCCTGAAAACTATACGGAACATTGGAATTCTACGGAACACAATTTGTCTATCGCTGTTCTAGTATAAGTTTTGAAAACGCGGTTGCCTTCAGTCGTTACGACATTGGTGTTTTGTGAATAGTTAAAAAATGTCGATTCATAAAATTCCATAGATTCATTCCACTTAAAACGTTTCACGTAACGTTGGGATTATGCTGAACGCAGCTTGACCAAATATGGTTCTTACATCATACCAACCGCTGAACACAATTTGTCTATCACTGCTCTAGTGTTTGAGTCTACGATATGTGTTTGTGAATGCTTAAAAATGCCGATTTCCCTCGATTCATAAAGGTTCAACTCCTGAAAACGTTACTTGAAACATCTGGATTCTTCTAAACAGTTTGTCTATCACTGCTCTAGTATAAGTTTTGAAATCCCCGCTGGCTTTGAGTCGTTTCGATATTGGTGTTTTGTAAATGGTTAAAAAATGTCGATTCATAAAATTCCATTGATTCATAAAGGTTGAACTATCGAAATCGACGTCACGCCAAGAGGAATCGTAAGAATTTACTGAGCAATCGGGTTTTTACGATACCTTTCAAGTGCTTGACCTTCAGAAACCTTTTTCCTCACTTATTCAGAAGCTTTGTCTAGAACCAAATATTTGTACAATTTTTATAGCCGCCGAGAGGAATACAATCTCGCACAATTTTCCACTCAGGCAGAGTTTGATTTCTCAATGCATGTCTGAGATGACCGTTCGTCTTATCGACAAAACTAGTTTTGAATTTTTTTCTGAATTCCTTGTATGTGTGTCTTCCTCGCTCATTTTCACGGCAAGATCTTAAACTTGCATGGCTTCTTTTCTTGACTGACGGATAACGGTTTTAAAGTGTTGTCAACTAGCGCACGAGCGGTCCATTTTCACGTGTTTATCCTTAGGAACGAGATTGATGATTTGTCAGGAATGTTGTATGGTTTTCTTAAGATTCCGTTGGAAAAGGTGGTAATCTGAAAAATAAACTGTTTCGTTTGTAAGGCTGCTTTGTTTTGGTGATTCTTTTCTTGGAAACACGGTGTTTTAATGGATTTTAAGCGCATTTCATTCTGTCACTCATTCTTCCGAGTATGCTGTGACTAAACAAAAACTTAAATAGACTTTCAATATCTCCAAAATAGATCAGAAAATCGCCTTTTT
Organism: Meta bourneti; assembly: GCA_933210815.1. Classification (NCBI taxonomy): domain Eukaryota; kingdom Metazoa; phylum Arthropoda; class Arachnida; order Araneae; family Tetragnathidae; genus Meta; species Meta bourneti. The sequence goes on from OW119933.1 coordinate 92,046,880, forward strand.
TAGTCTTAGCGTTTAGTTAAAGTTGATATCAAATTCTGTGGATAGCAAAGTTTTGTGCAATTACCATCATTTTTGACGAAGTTACATATACAATATCAAAGATAAAATAGATAAATGTAGTAAGTCTACTACAAAACGCGTTTTTCTCCCATTGGAGATTTTTTGACATTTTTTTTATTTTAAAGTATTCCATGCGCATATTTTCTTGAATTGTTTTTGGATAACTTTTGTAATCAGTTGTATATATCTAAGTGCAAATGAGAAATTCACCATGCTACTAAATTTTGATTTAATATGTTGCTTAGCAAAAGCCTGCAAAATTTTAATTGTTTTAGTACAATTTTTTTTGCTTTACTATTGAGTAATACTTACCAAATGGGGAGGTTAATTTGATTTGTGTGTATGCAAATCATCTTGTGAATTAAAATATTGATTAATACACATGGAAAATTAATACACATGAGACACCTATAAATTTTTGCCAATTTATCAAAATGTTTGACAACGTTTTACTTAATAACTTCCTATCAACTTAATATTTTTTGGATCACTTTATATATGAGAGTTTTAGTCGAAAAAGATCAACTACAAATTTTATAACAATCGGGATAAAAACAGCAAAAGTTTGTTTTGAAAGTCCGCTGTCCCATTCTGTCTCTTTATCGAATAAATAATGCATCATATTTTAATTCTGTGTTATAATAAACTTTTTAAGGCCAGATTCAACTGCAACATTTCTGGATCATTTCGCCTTGAAACTCGATTGGTCGTGGCTTAACACCAATGTTTCGATGCATCTGAAACGACTCGATCGTGTTTACTCGATTCACTGATCGAAGATATTCTGCTCTCAGCGTCGCGAGTACGCTCGATGCGATCATTTTCTGTTTACTTTCTTCTGAACTTGGCGGATGTCATTCATCTTTCAAGGAGAATTCCTCGATATTTTCGAGTTCGAGGAAATCCTCTGGATTCGCCCAGATCCGCAAGCATTTAGCTTGACGGCCACTTCGATCCATCCTTGCAGCTTTTTGACTACAGTGGCATAAGCATCGCAGAGTTCCTCTCGCGAGATTCGGGCGGACTTCTAAAGCGGCAACCAAAACTTCGCTTTCTTTACTCATTCTATAATTGTTAGAGGAAGGTGGATTGAAATTACAAGATTGCGGAAAGATAGTTAATGCTTAAAATCGGGAGAGTGAAATTAAAGAATTGGTTTCACTAACTTACACAATGTCATTCGAGAACCTTTCAGAGCGACAAATTGAACCGTCCAAAAACAGGTAAACAAACAGGACGCAACTTCACGTTCTCTTATTGGTCAATTGACGATCATGTGACTTTACAACCATTTGAGCAATCATCTTACTACTATGGTAACCCTAACAGCCTCGATCGTATTTGGTTTGGTTGGTTGATTTCCTTGAGACTTATAACTGCAGAATCAGGCTTTTGTCTCCATTCTTCCTAATTATAATATCCAATAAACGACACAATACAATAACAAGTAATTGACACACACAGTGAAAGCTTTACTGACACAGAGGAGAGAAATACACCCAGGGAGGAATGCACCTGGCAGGAATCGAACCTGTGCCGCCTACAACTCGAAGGTTGCTAGCGCAATGGGCTTACCCACTGAGCCACGACGGCCCCGCCTCGATCGTATTTAGACGGGGAAATGAATTCCAAAATAAGACTCGATCGTAGTGCTTTCAGTCGATCGAAGAGATCGATCACGTTTCAGTTGAATCTGGCACTTAGCTTGTTCTTTCATAATTTGTATATAAACATATATATCATTGTCATACTTCTTTTTACATCATACTTAATGCTGCTGGTCAACATGTTTAAGTCACTAACTCAAAAATCTCATATTGTTGACATGTTCTAATATATTTCCTTTTTTCATATCTTTGACAAAAGTTTTTGTGCCTTGTTTTATGTATGCATATTTTTAGACTCTTTCATTGTTCTGGTTACTATTGAATATTGTCTAATCTGGAATTTGGCGCAGCTTGTCCGCTATCGGACCTGTCTTCAGGAACACATCTTTAGGTGTGTACGGGATTCACGGACCCGAGGTACCTGAGTAATCTTTTCTTTTCCCATGGGGTTTACTGTATTTACTAAGCACGGAGGTCGCGTTCAAGGAATACACCCAAGCGCTCTATTTTGCTTCCATCCCATTACTCTGTTCCCCAATTCCTCATTTTCCTTTCGCATTTTTTACTTGACGTTGTCGTGTGTGCAAGCTTGGCCAAATACGGCCCTTGCGCCATAAAACCCCCAAAACAACCACTGTCTCTTTAAGCACATTTTTTCTGTCACTCATTTTCCGAATATGCTTTGTATTAAAGAAAGAACTTAAATAATGTGTCATTGAAAGGCTACATTTAGATTGGTTGGGTTTTAATGGCACAAGTGCCATATTTGGCCAAGCTGCACCGCGTTTGGATTGAATAGCGTCAAACTTAATACAGCCAGATTATGTATCACGTGCCTTTGTACTTGGATCAATTAGAACGGATAATCCCATTTACTTATTTAAGACTGAGTTGTTCTGTTTAAAAGGTTTTTACCCAAACCACTTTCGTAAGGCATTGTTTTTTCAATATGTACTCCCGAAAGTGTGTAAAGTTTTTGTTGAAAAATCTACTACCTTGCATAGTTAATTTTACTTTGGATAAACTAAATAAGCTAAACGCGAATTTACATTAAAAAACGGAGCCGACATGACTCCGTGGATCTGGCCACCGCTCTAGCAACCTGCGAGTTGTAGGCAGGCTTAGGATGGATTCCTGTAACTTACCATGGGTGTATTTCTCTCTTCTGTGCCAGAAAAACTTTCCTTGTGTGCGTGTATGTCTACTTGATGTTGAAACACAACACAGCGTCAAGTAAAGGGTTGGTTGGATTTTATGGCGTAAAGGCCATATTTGGCCAAGCTGCGTCAAACGCAAGACAGGCAACACAATGAGGGAAGAAGAAAATGCAAGCAGAAGGGTATTCAAGTAAACGGACATACACAAACAAGGAAAGTTTTATTGACACAGAAGGAGGAATCGGACCTGCGCCGCTTACAACTCGTGGGTTGCTAGCGCACAGGAGATGCCCACCAAGCCATGGCGACCCCTTGAGTAAAGTAGAAAGTGGAGGGCAAGTTTGTTTTTTTTACTTCCGCTATTTTCGAAGTGTTTCTGCCTCTCCAGTCACGGTATTGTGGCTCCAGCTGTCCACACAAGTCTTTAACCCCCTGAGCGTCACCAGATTTTCCGAGTAGTGTAGTATTGCTTTTACCACACAACACACTTAATCTATACATATACAACAGAGTTGGCATCTGTCTGTCCTCTATACAAATCTACACCGTTTGACCAATCCACACCAATTTGGTACACTAAAACTTTGGAACCCTGCGGGTAACGTAGGCTACATATTAACCCCCGTTCTATTTATCTTGGGTGTGCAGAGGGGTGTAACATCCCGTCATCCTGGATAGAGCACTTGCTAGGGGGCGCTCTCTCCCGGTCTGGCTGTACAGATGACGTCAGAGTTAACAGTCTCCTCTCAAGATGACCTTTAGTTTTTTAGAATCTTAGAGTATGGTGCAATAGCAGAGATGGGTGCGTTTGCGCTGAAAATCGCTCAGTATCATATCGTTTATGTATCCCGTCTGTAAATTCTTAAACTAGCTTTATTACTGGAATGTAAGTTTTTATAATATAAGATTATTTTTATAGAAAGGTGGTCTTTTTTTATCGTCGATATGGTACAGGGGGTTAAAGATAATTCGAAATCCTCATAGGAATAACGTTGCGTATTTATACAATCAATGTCAGACCAATTCACAATAAATTTGGTACATTCATCCTGCTGAATTCTGCGGTACACAGGCTATATATTAACCCAGTTCGATTTGTCCTGGGACTGCAGGGAGGCTAAAAACAATTCGATATCTCCATAGGAATAATATTGAGTAATATTACGATGAATTATAAGCAATTCAACCCGAGCAACGCCGGCTAATTCAGCTAATGACTAAATAACCACATTCTGTTGGTTTAAGGAATCCATGGATTCTTTCAACCAATAGATGGGTTATGCAACACTATTCACTGTTTCACTTCCTCCCTGGTCGTATTTCTCTCTTCTGTGTCTGTAAAACTTTCATTGTGTCTATCTATTGCTTGATATTGTATGTCGTAGCATGGCCAAATATGGCCCTTGCACCATAAAACCCCAAAACCAACCATCACTATTTCAACCTGACTTTCCTTGTCTATGTCCACTCATTGAACGTCTGTCTTGTGTTTGACGCAGCCTATTGATGTTGTCTGTCTTGTGCTCAGCGCAGCTTGGCCAAATCCCTTGATTTATGTTTTCTTATTTATGATTCTTTAAATTTAGTTATATAAGATAAATATTCTCTATATATACGGCTCTTCGTTAGAAACCAGGTAGGTCCTGGTCTAAGCCTATCAATTAAACTTTTCTTGTCTATGTCCATTCACTTGACGTCTGTCTTGTGTTATGCGCAGCTTGGCCAAATATGGCCCTTGCACCATAAAAACAAGTCATGAACCAAAACAGTTTGAGTAACAATGGTATACATATTGTTATTTTATGAGGGGTTTGTTATCTAAGTTGGTACATTTATCTCTTCTGTGTTAGTAAAATTTTCCTTGCATGTATGTCCATTACTTAATGTTGTCTGTCTTGTGTTTGGCGCAGCACAGCCTAATATGGCCCTTGCGCCATAAAACCCAACCAACCATCTAACTTCGTAGCAGTGTAGATGTGGGGGCGTGACCAAACCTTCGGCATACATGAACCAAATCAAAGCAGAAACTTCCGAGTTTATGAATAGTTATTTTTTTGTTTCCAACTCCAAGATCGTCTGCTAAGAAATTTGTCTTAAATGTAGTTATATTTGATAAAGGCTCCCTATATAGGGCTCTTCATTCTAAACCAGATAGAGGTCCCGGTCTAAGCGCTTTCAATAAAATTTCCTTGTGTATGTCCATTTACTTGACGTCTGTCATGTGTTTGATGCAGCTTGGCCAAATGTGGCTATTGGGCCGTAAAAACAAGTCATGAACCAAAACAGTTTGAGTTAACAATGGTATACATATTGTTATTTCATGAGGGGCCCGTTATCTAACCTGGTTCTAAGGCGCTGTATGTAAATTTGGGGACGTGACCCAACCTTTGGCCTACATGAGCGAAATAAAATGAATCAATTCAACCATTGAAAGAACTTTCGATTTTGTCAGGGATATTTTATGTACTCACTACATATAGCTCTATCAATGTTATAGTAGAAACTTCTCGAGTTTATGAACAGTTAATATTTTGTTTCCCCTATTACGATCGTATATCTAAGACATTTGATTTCTTAAATGTAGTTGTAGTAAAGATAAAATTTCTCTATACACAAGCGGCTCTTCGTTCAAAGTCAGGTAGGTCCTAGTCCCTATCAATAAAACTCCATGTTACTTGATGTCTGTTGTATTTGACGCTGCGTGGCCGAATGTGGTCCTTGTGCCGTAAAACCCAACAAACCAAGTCTAAGCCCTGGTGTAGCAAAAAACGACCGTAGAAAGACAAACCAAAGCGTTCAATATCAGCTATGCAAAATTAAATTGCGGAAATTTATTTCAGATATCTTATCTTTGACCAAGTTTAATATTTCTACGTTTCGAGTTAAAATTAAAATTGTGAACAATAGCGAGTATTGCCTTCCTGAAGTTTTCCTTTTGTTTCGTCGCTATATCCGGTTTGCTTTCAGAGCTGAAGTCATTGGGATTTTCTTTTATAGATAAGTATTTGATTACTTCCTGGAAATAATATTGCGATAAGATATTTCGAGGATATCAAGGATATACGGGAAGCTTCTTCAATAACTTGATTAAGGCTGTAGAACAGCCCGGATTTCCTACAGAACTTATTCGATTTCTATTGATACTTGAAAAAATAATTCAATGCATCTAGTGCAGGGATGCACAACCGCTGCCTGCTTGCCTCATGCGGCCCTCCTTTGTTTTGCTGGCGGCCCGCCTCACCATGTGTTATTTTAACTTTCTCTTCACACGATGGGTTATTTAGGTTAAAGCTTCATTTCTTGAGAATGCATTAAACTGCGTAAACCTCCTTGGGGTCAGTATATATCTGTGAACAAACTTTTTCAGTCATCAATACTAAAGCGAAAAATTGGAACCGCTTAACTATTGAAAATTTAGAATCAATTTTGCTCTTGGCTAATACAAAGTCGAACCAAATATTAAAACAATTGTTAAATCAATGCAATGTCACACATCAAATTAAATTCTTTGTTTACTTTTTATTATCTTTCTCTTTTGTAATAGAAAATATATAAATGATAAATATCAATAAAATAAATAATATATGATAGATATCTTTCATTGTTTTTTGGCGACCCTCCCATAAGTCACAGTGAATCTATGGCATCTATGGTTTTAACAAGTCTGCATCCCTGATCTAGTGTTACCATTTAATTTCTTTAGTTTGCAGGATCTCTGCAGTGGTAGAATGATTAGGATATTCGTTTTTTGGTTGTTTAGGTTTTATGATGCATATTTGGCCAAACATAACGTCGAGTAAACTCGTTTTTGGAGTGGTAGATTGAAGCGCTTGTTTGAGTTCCATCTTGGCATGTGCTGATGCAGCACCTATAACTGGTTGCTTGGAGTTTCCAGTTTTTTTCAGCCGTAGGTCCCAGTCTAACCGTGGCTCTGTGGTTATGCCCACTGCTCTAGTATCCTGTGAGTTGTAAGTGGTGCAGGTTCAATTCCTCTGTTAAGTTCTATTCCTCCGTGGATGTATTTCTTTCTGTGCCAGTAAAACTTACCTTGTGTAAGTCCATTGACGTTGACGACCTTGTGTTTAGCGCAGCTTGGCCAAATATGGCCCTTGCGCCATAAAACCCAACCAACCCTCAGTATTCTAAACTTATATATTTTACCGTTATGGGGTGGTGGTTGAATATACGGTTGATTGTGAAAGCTTCCTTAAGGCTTTCCTCGCCCTAAAACATCAGCGTGTCCTTTCTAATTCAAACTGCTTTGAAATATTGTAAGGCGAGGCTTAAATAGTCACAGACAATGCCTTGTATGTTACGTTTTCTCTGTACCTAAGCTATGTATTCTTCCTTAAGGATTTCCCCATCTTAAAACAGTGTCTCCTACTTTAAACCTCGTTTTGCAATATTTCAAAGCAGTTTGAATAGCGGTGTGACAATGGCTTGTATGTTGCATTTGCTCTGTACGACTTGCCGTTACATATGTATTCAAAATATGCGGTTGGGTTTGGGAAGTTGCGCGTCTGTGCATACTAATGTATCTGTCGAGGTGAAGGCCGAGCCTCTGGCTATCGCTCATCATTTTCGCCGAAATTGATCGGTGTTTTAGGTAAATGTGCGTCTCGTGCGGTCGACGAACTCGGAATTTTAATAAAACGCTTCTTCTACCAGTCTGAAGGATGTGCGGTTCGATTGAAATCTTGTAAGTTTTGAATCGGGCTTTGGAGTCGCCCGTTTCATTACGCAGTCGAAGGAGCGAATTCCATCTAAAAGTTCGTTAAATGGTCGTAATTGGCTAAAACATGTTAAATGGCTGCTGTAATGGGGTAGTTATATGGCATCATATATTTCTAAAGATATCTTGTGAATATGAATAAAATATAAGTCTTGAATACTCATGTTTTTTCAATATTGTGACACTATTTCATTGCAGTCTCATAAGCAAACCCCGGTTAAAAGTTCGTTAAATGTAAAATTCTTTTCTGGGAAAATATGTTAAATTGTTGAAATTACTTTTAGCAGTTTTCATTCATCATTATAGACTTAGTACTGTGATCTGGAGGCGCAGATGGGAGAGGCATTACGTACCAGATAATTCAAGTCTAATGTTATCGGTCTTACTAGTGTGCATTATGAAGCTTCCTTTTTGTAATTTTCATTGGTTACTAGACTTGGTACTGGTACCTGGAGGGCAGATGGGAGAGGCATTAGGTATCAGATAATTCAAGTCTTATCGGTCTTACTAGTGTGCATCCTGAGATTTTCCTTTTGTTGTTTTCATTGATCACTGGACTTGGTACTAGTATCTGGAGGGCAGACGGGAGAGGCATTAATTACATCTAGTAATTCAAATTTAATGTTAGCGAATTATTACTAGTGTGCATAGTGAGGCTTCCTTTAGTAGTTTTCATTCCTCATTGTGGTCCTAGTACTGAGATCTGGAGGGCAGATGGGAGAATCATAGCATCAGGCAATTCAAATCTAACGTCAGCGGTCTCTAGTGGGCATCGGGAGGCTTCCTTTTTGAAGGTTTCGTCACTAGACTTAATACTGGTATCTGAAAGGCAGATGGGAGAGGCATTATTACATCATGTGATTCAAGTCTAATGTAAGCAGTCCTCACTATTGTGCATCCTGAGGCTTCCCTTTTATAGTTTCCATTCGTCATTATAAATTTGGTATTGAGATCTGGAGGGCAGATGAGAAAGGCATAACATAAGGGAAATTCAAGTCTAATGTTAGCGGTCTCACTAGTGTGCATCGTGAGACTTCCTTTTGGTAGTTTTATTCGTCACTATCGATATGGTACTGAGATTGGAGGGTCGATTGGAGAGGCATTGCTTCAGGCAATTCAAATCTGATGTTAGCGGTCTAACCAATGTGCGTTATGAAGCTTTCTTTTTGTAATTTTCCTTGGTTACTAGACTTGGTACTGGTATCTGGAGTGCAAATGGGAAAGGCATTACATCAGGTAATTCAAGTCTTATGTAGGGGCCGTCGTGGCTCAGTGGGTATGCCCATTGCGCTAGCAACCTTCGAGTTGTAGGCGGCGCAGATTCGATTCCTGCCAGGTGCATTGCTCCCTGGGTGTATTTCTCTCTTCTGTGTCAGTAAACTTTCATTGTGCATCCTGAGGCTTCCCTTTTAAAGTTTCCATCTGTCAGTATAAATTTGATTGAGATCTGGAGGGCACAGATGAGAAAGGCATTACATCAGGCAATTCAAGTCTAATGTTAGCGGTTTTACTAGTGTTCATCGGGAGGCTTCCATTTTGGAATTTTTATTGGTGACTAGATTTGGTATTGGGATCTGGAGGGCAGATGTTTGAGGCCTTACATCAGGCAATTCAAGTCTAATGTTATCGATCTCACTAGTGTGCATCGGGAAACTTCCTTTTGTAGGTTTCTTCATTATAGATTTGGTACTAGTATCTGGGAGGGGACAGATGTGAGAGGACTTGCATCAAAGCATTCAAATCTAATGCTAGCATTCTCATTACTGTGTAACATCACACACAAAATCTTCGAACGCTTATGAGTGAAGCCGTTAGCGAGGAAATGCTTTGTTACCTTATTGTGAAGATACTAGTGGTTAAGCGTATATCCTGATGCGAAAGATAAAGTATTGCAGGTACTTAACATTTGTTTTATTCATTGACGAATGTTCTATTCTGTAGACGTTCTAATATGTTACCCTATCAGGATCTGATATAAAACTAGATTTTGCAAGAATAAATTACATCTTCATGTTATCGTCAACCGGTTTTCCGTATGTTAACTGAGTTTTATTTTGAAGTAATAGTTTAAAAATATCAATTTAGTTTAGTGTATCAAGTGAAATTCTTTGAGTTGTGTATTGAAAAATAAAATTCAAGTGAGCCACTGGTTATTTTGTGGCGTTATATACAGGTGTGTGCAATTTGTATGGTGTAAATATGGAGTAAATCAAGTATTTTTTTGAGCCATGCAGCGGGCATCTTGGTATACCACATTATTATTACTCCAGCGTTCTCGTAACCAGTTCTTTTTCCTTCTGTGAAGCGCGGTGAAATTGTTTCATTGTATGATTGCTTATTATCATTTCTATAAAATAATTGAGGACCTTATGGCAGTGGGCTAACCTACATTTTATGAAAGCGTAGAAAATTAACTGGCTGTCACGGACACATTCAGGGACCTTACGACAACAGTGGGCTAACCCACATTCGGTAAAAACTGAACATGAACTTTTATTGTCACCGGGGACACATTGTGAGATCTTACGGTAAAATTGGGCTAACCCACAATTTATAAAAAACGGAAAAAATGAACTTTTGCTGTCACTGGGGGAATACTTTACGATAAATCGGACATAAAATCATATTTTCCCACAGATACTTAGTGATAACATTGGGTTAGCCCAACCTCTGAGACTAATGGTGGTGCGGTAACTCATTTTTACTACCGTCTACGTTATGGGCTAGCCCATTGTTGCTGTAACGTTTTGAATTGTTTACTTTTATTTATCGTGAACCCTCAATACTTTTCAATTTTGTTCTATTGTAGATAGTGGATATTCAATTAAATATGATTATATTTCATTAATGCTAAATTTTATAAAAGATTAAAACTTAGTTGCATGTTATTTTTAGTTAACTTATGTATTTTTCCTTTTTAGACGGTGCCTGTTCCAAGTGCCGGTAACAAGATTTCATCATGGTTATTGTTACGAGAGTAAGTGATATTTTTCTGTATCACTCCTTATTGTTCTGGAAACAATACTTTGTGAAAACCTTAGTTGGCCCTTGGAAAGTAGTGTGCATGCTCAGTTATTCTCGGATCTTTCCCTTCGGGATTGATCTCGAACCGTCGCCAATAGCTCTTTGTGTTGCTCCAGTGCGACGTTAATTCAACTGCCTACCAACTATCGACCATAGCTCCTTTAACAAGCTCCTTTAACAAGACCGATGCTCCTTTAACAAGAGTTAATGCAATATCATCCAGACATTTTACGATGATTGACAATTTAAAAATTGTCAGTTTGTTTGGCGCAGTGCTTAATTTTTTGATTTTTTAACACTAGAATTATCATATTTGGGTTATTTTTGCCAATTCTTGGTGTTCGTAACGCTTTTTTAAAATTTATGAAGTTACGTGATAACCGCATATTTTCACGACACTGCTTTGTTTACTTCGCCTTCTCATCAGAACAAATGATATGGATGCAATGTTATTAATATGCTGAAAACAAAATGTCGCTGTCTGATTAGACATCGTGTAGCAAACATTTTTTGTATAACGACAAACCCCAAACCTTTTTGGGGGCCGCAGTAGCACGTTTGAAGAATAATGGATTAGCAACCGGAGGTTTGCGAGTTCGAATCCAACCAAAGACCGTGTACAAAGGGGGCTGGTGCACGTTAAATCTGTCGTGGCCTCAAATGCCCTCACTTTAGCGTGGTGTGGAAGTTTGGAGAGTGGGGTGGCAGCTCAGGCGTGACCTTGTCATCTGACCTTGATTCCAAATTACGTGGTGCTGTCCTCGGATCTTTCCCTTCAGGGATGACCCCGGACCGTCACCAATAGCCCGTTGCTTTGCTCCAGTGCGACGTTAATTTAAAGAAAATACCATCACCTTATACATTTTGCGGCACTGTTTTTGCGAGTTGTACGCAGCGCATGTCCGATTCCTGTAACTTACCGTGGGTGTATTTCTCTATTCTCTGCCAGTGAAACGATCCTTATATGTGTATGTCGAGTACTTGACGTTGTCGAGTTTGTCGCCATAGAATCCAAACCAACCATCCGATTTTCTTTAATTTTGTTTGCTTCATTACACAGGGTGCTTTTATTGTCTGATATCTATGCTAACTCCTTAAATTTTATAATCACTAGTCTCCAATCTGTTAAATTGTTCTACGGGTTGCAATTTATTACTATTTCATTTATTTTCGTTCATTTCAATCATTTAGTGCAGTAGTTCTTAACCTGGAGTGTGTGCACCCCTGGGGGTGCGCGAAAGCATTTCCAGGGGTGCGAGAGAAGTTTCGATGGACGACAGCGATTTAATAAAAGACGATCTTATTGAAATACGAGCCAATGCATTTATTCAAACGGAATTTGAAAAACTGGACTTGGAACAATTCTGGTGTACACAGTTAGAACTTTACGCACAGCTGGCAAAAGCAACATTGCAGACACTTTTACAAATTGCCACCACCTACCTGTGTGAAATGGGATTTTCATCACTTTTGCACATAAAAACAAAAGCCAGAAATCGCTTAAATGCAAGTGATGACTTACGCGTGGCTCTTTCAAATGAGGAGCCTCGCTTCAAAAATATTATGAATAAACAACATAGCCATTAAAAATTGAGATATTGTTTTGTATGTATAAGTAAATGTATGTTTATTTTTCAATAAATAAATTATCTTGCAATAGAAGTAATTTCCTAAAAAAATAGAAACACATTTTTCAAGGGGGTGCGAGAACTTATTTTTAGATTTAAGGGGGTGCCGGTCACTAAAAAAGTTCAGAACCACTGATTTAGTGCATGGTTTAGTTATATACTTTTTTGGTCTGCAAGATGCATACGGGATTTGCTATTTTGACTGGTCCTTGGATCCTGTTTTTTGCAACTTGTTTTATATGAATCAATTGTATTCTGACTGTCCGGTTGGACTAAGAGCCTTTAGGACCTAACGGGGTATGTGAAGGGGTCCTTAACGCCTCTCGTGTAGCTTTACGCCCTCTGTAGGCTGGGCGGTTAGGTTCTTAAAGAAACTAGGGTGTTTCAAAACTTTCTGTATTGTGTGATAACCCATATTTAACCCATATTTGTCGCGAGATTTCCGAGCAGTGTTTGTTTTACCCCACGACATACTGAATGACCCAATTAACCAAAACCTTTCTAAAAAAATCCATGGATTCTTTCAACCTATAGAATGACTCCATTGGTTCTTTCCTTAGTATAGAATCTTGTTTGGAACAATTTTATTGGTCCTTTCTATGAAATGGTATCGTTTTGATTAATTCTGTTGGCCCATTTTGTAGAATAGAATCCTTTGGAAAGATTCGATTGCTCATTTCCTTAGAATACAATCCTTTGGAAATATTTTTTAAGTTATGAAGGTCAAAATTGGTTAGAAGTCATGCAAGGAAGTCTTCAGGTTGTAGCAGAGTAGCGCCATCTGTTTCCGCAGAAGTCTTTACACTGTCTTTCATTTGCGCACCTTAGTTCAATCTAGCACATCAGGTGGCTCTTGTGGATATACATCCCCAAAAGAATACAATGGAATTTTGTGTTTCTGTCTCAAAGTTTGTACGTCAAGTTTAACCATGCTGACCCCATGATATAAATATCATCTTTCCATTCACGCCTAATACGCGCAGGATACCCTTAGTCTTGTCCCCCATTTCTTCCTGTCTAGAGCCGCATGTCTGTCTTGACTTCAGCGCCACCCCATCCAGCCTTATTCCTATCTTCCTCGACCATTCACTTCCACGTTAAGTTTGGAGAGTGGGGTGCCAGCTCAGGTGTGACCTCGTCATCTGACCGTGGTTCTAAATTACGTGGTGTTGTCCTCGAATCTTTCCCTTCAGGTTTGATCTCGGACCGCCGCCAATGGCCCGTTGTGTTGCTCCCAGTGCGACGTTAATTAAAATACCTACCTCTTCCACGTTAGTTTTGATCTGCCTCCCGATCTCTTTCCATTTTACTTACCAATAATTTTAGTCAAATATGGCCCTTGCTCCAACCAAGCAATCGAAAACTTGAAACAGCTGAGGGTTTACTTACCAATAGTTTTCCTAAGTTGGCGCCACCTGTGTGACAGTATTCGATGTATTGAAGCGATATATTGAAGATATGACTAAAGATTTTCCATCCGTTTTACTTGTTCCCGTGGGTTGGTTTTCAGTTGCAGGAAAACTCTCCATTTCGGCTTAGTGAATGAACTTCGGTCACGCCTAACCAACTTAACTTTTTGAAGGTTATAAACAAGATTTGTGTCGAAATTAAACATCCGCGCAAATGCGATGATTGCACTGGAAACGGTCTCAAGCAGCTGGGTTTTTTGCTGCTTGCGTGAAATATGAATATATAATTTGGATGATGAATTATGAAATTATTCCGAAAACATGTAACTTGGTCAGATATGGCCCTTGCTCCAACCAATCGAAAACTTGAAATAAATGAGGGTTTACTTACCAATAGATTCTGCAAATTGGCTCCACAGTTTTAACAGTATTCGAGCGATATAATGAAAATCTGATTGGAGATTTTCCATCCGTTTGTTTTGTACCCAGGTTGGTTTTCAGTAGCAGCAAAAAAACACACCATTTCGGCCCATTGATTGAACTTCAGTCATCTAATCAACTTACTTTTTCAAAGTTATAAACAAGATTTGCCAAAATTAAACTGCGCAAATGCGATGATTGCATTAGAATTATAAAAAAAACGGTCTTAAGCAGCTGTTTTTGCTGCATGATATAAAATATAATTTGGGTATTGAAATATATATAAAATAAATTATTTCGAAAACGTGAAGCTTAGTCAAATATGACCCTTGCTCCACAAAACCCAACCAACCGAAACCTAAAAATAACCAAGGGTTTGCTTGCCAATAATTTCCCCAAGTTGTCGCCATTGTAACACTATTCAAATGATACATTTAAAATCCGACTAGATAATTTCCATCCGTTTTATTTGTATTCGTGGGTTGGTTTTCAGTGGTAGAAAAACTCCATTTCGGCTCAGTGAATGAACTTCAGTCACGCCTATCCAACTTTACTTTTTCAAGGTTATAAACAAGATTTGCCAAAATTAAACATCCGCGCAAATGCGATGATTGCATTAGAATTATCTTTTAAACGGTTGGCGAGAGACGTCTTAACTTTGTTCTTGACTTTCAGAAATTGTTCTTGCTGCCTTTAAGTATTTGATTGAGTACTTTACTACGCCTATTTAAGTATTTGATTTCTTGTCGCAGTTGCTAATACTGTGGTCACTGGTCGTTTTTGAGAAAAAGATACATTTAGTTTTGCTTCATTATACTGTGTTCTATCTCCCTCGAAAATCCTTAAATATTGAATTATATTTTGCTCGAAATACCCGTAAACTCAAGTGCAATTCAGTCCTTGAATTTTACCCTCGGGTAGTTACTTTTAAACAAAATCTTTACAAAATTTAAACTTTTCTAATTCATTCATTTTCGCTTTTCTTTGAAATGGTTTAAATAAGTAATTCCTAATCTATCTAAACTTCCAATTCATTCATACATTTTTTATTTGAAGTTATCTGTCTTGTGTTTGGCGCAACTTGGCCAATGGCCCTTGCGCCATAAAACCCTAAAACAACCAACTAACCAATTCATTCGTTTTTTCCTTTTCTTTGAAATGGTTTAAATAAGTTGGTTGACATAATGAATTTTTCTCAGAAATGGTGCTTGTTGCCTTTTAAGAAACTGCCTATCCAACTACTTGCACTGATTTGAATATCAGTGACACAAAGTAGCATTACTGGATCTGAACTCCAATCATAGTATCTGTAAAAGCTTCTTTATTTGTGCATTCACGGGACTTTAGATCTGTTTTAAAAATACGTAAAAATAGCCTTGAAAAGGCCCTAATTTTTCTGTTGCTAAAGGAGTGGAAACCCTGATTTACAAAAATGAATTACAATTTAGGAAGAAAATTTTGGGGAAGATGTCTGAAAAATTCTTAATTTTTCAATGCAAAAGAGTTTGAACCCTGTGTCGAATTGATCATTGCCTCTTAATCAAATTCTGTTATTAATCCCCTGTCCAAAAGACCATAGCCCTCAGGGGCACATCTCTAAGTGTGTACGAGCTTCACGAACCTAGGTACTCCTGTGATCTTTTCTTTTCCCATGGGGTTTACTGTCTTTAGTAAACACAGGTGTCACTCTCCCGTGATACCCAAGCGAACTTTTTCTGCATCCATTCCATTCCCCAATCCCTATTTCCCCTCCACGACATGTTTTACTTGAAGTTGTCTTGTATTTGACGCAGCTTGGCCAAATATGGCCCTTGGCCATGAAACCTCAAAACAACCAATCAAAAGACCATGCTTTTCAAGTCACAGTGACCAACTGTTCATCTAGGATAATCATCGATACAATCCAAAAGTCATATCTAGAGTCCGCTTCTATGTCTTGCCTGAGCAGTCTGGTGCAGTCTTTAACCTTTGAAATACAACATTGTGTGCCTCTGAGGGAAAGGTACTGTATAGAACTTTTTCTGTGTGTCATAATCCATAAGTGCTCTTTCCCAGAAGACAAGGCATCCCTCAAAGCCTCATGATAGCCCGAAAAGTTCTGATAATCAAATTGCATAAGTATCCTTAAACTGGTTAGCGAGTTGAAAGAATTTTGAAACCCTATACACCGCAAAGGATGAAGACTAGACGAATTAGAGTCCCAATATGTGACTACTTAAAAGAACAGAGGACAGGTAAAACCACTGCAAATTAACATGCGTGAGGCGAAAACCAACAGCTTATTCAGTACTTCTCCAGTGCCTACGGCGTCTGATAAGTTCATATCAAAGATTAAAAGTGTGAAATGGTCTTACTGAGTACATGTATGTGGATCAACGTGTTTCTGGTCCCGTGTTGGTTTTTCTTTTCTGTTGGTTTGCATCCTTTCTTCGTGTTGGTACCTTTCTGCTACTTCGTCCCTATGAGGACGAACCATTGCGGTATATACCTATTACGGAACGAAATGAAGGGATCAACTGACATAGAAGCTGCTCCATGCGTCCTCACACTTCATTGTATTGCCTGGTTCCGCTTGACCAGTGGTGCGCGGCATTTGAAATTAATAACATTCCTGCAGGAGTTGCTGGTTAACATTGATTTATTCGTTATGCTTTGTATAAAGTTCATACAGTGAGACGCGTTTATTTTGATGTGATGAATTAAATGTGGACACCATCTTACATGTGGCTGGATAGCCTTGTGGATGGTGTTCATATTTTCAGTTGTAGGCAACCGAATATGAAAGTTGTTCTTGTTACTCTGTTGTATTCGATTGAATACAATGAAGTTATGAAGCTGGGTTGAGATGTTTTTTTGGACACGTCGATCTTGAATTTCTATTTTTAAAATT
The DNA here is from genome assembly GCA_933210815.1 of Meta bourneti. Lineage (NCBI taxonomy): Eukaryota > Metazoa > Arthropoda > Arachnida > Araneae > Tetragnathidae > Meta > Meta bourneti. The sequence continues at coordinate 92,063,807 of OW119933.1, forward strand.
ATATTTGGGAACTTTATCCTATTTCGGGGAAAGTTTCATTGGATTGGATTTCCGCATGAATTGGCACTCTTGTCACTTGATCATACGTTGACGCGTTTATTTTAGTGACCTTGTCAATTGATCAAATGGTGGTGCTGGCAAATATTTCGAAATGGTGAATTAAATATGAACACCATCTTATATGTGGCTGGATAGCACATGGGATGGTGTTCATATTTTTAGTCGCAGGCAACCGAGTATGAAAAGTGATTTTTTGTAACTTTTTCTGTGTATCCAATTAAATGCAATGCAGATGATCAGGAGTTTCCAATTTTCAAATTAAAATTTCTGAACTTTATCCGATTTGGGGAATAGTTTTGCATTGGATCTTCCCATTGACTGGCATTCTTGTGATTTGATCATACGTTGACACCGGCAAATATTTTGAAATGGTGAATTAAAATGTGATCACCATCTTACATGGCTGGAGAGCTTTGTAGAATGGTGCTCATTTCGATTTGAATCAATTGATTTGAATCAAACCTGACAGGAATTAAACCTCTGCTCTTTAAATGCAGGGCCCTCAAGTGTATATCTCCTTTAGGTGTTTACGGGCTTCACGGACTCGAGGACCCTAGTGATCTTTTCTTTTCCCATGGGGTTTACTGTCCTTAGTAACACAACACAATGGAAGAGGGATACCCAAGTGATATTTTTCTGCTTCCATTCTACTATTCTATTCCCCAATCCCTCTTTTTTCCCTTTTCACGACATTTTTACTTGACATTGTCTTGTGTTTGACACAGCCTGGCCTGATATGGCCCTTGCGCCATAAAACCTAAAAACAACCAACCAACTTTGAATGTAGGACAAATTATATTTAATAGATGATATAATATAACTTAAATCAATAAACATGCTTATATATAGTGGTTCAGTGAAGTGAAAAATTATGTATAGTCCACAGATTTTTGACATCAGGGTGAGGTGGTTATTTAGGTAGGTTTTAACTGTTCGACAGCCTACTTAGGAAAATTCCTTCAACTTAGGTTTGGATTTTTAAAAATATTTTAAAGAGCTGTAAATTTCTGGCGTATGCTTCTGGATGGAATCAAGCGGCCACATTTTGGAGGGGGTCACCGGTAACCTGGTTCCTGCATGAAATATAAAAAAATAGTTTGATTCCTAAGTTTTCATGTTAACGCTGTTCAAATTTTGATAAACAATGCTTTTGTGCAAAATATCGATAGCAAAAGTTAGGTAAAAATAGTCATTTAGGATTCGTTCCTTTAGAAATAAGTGAATGTACGAAGAAAGCACGTTTTGCAAATACAATGTTCCTTCAATTTTAGTACAATATAATGTTATTTGCCGTGGTACTTGGAGTCCCGTGAAATGTGAAAATGTACTTTAATTCGTATTTAACTTAGAAAGCTTTCATGTTACCACTGTTCAAAATTTTAATAAACTACTTTAGGCGGAATATCGACAGCAACAGTTGAGTACATAAAATCATTTTATTGATGGTTTCACTCCATCAGAAATAACTGAATAATTTACTTTGTTGCGTATGGTTAAAAAAGCACTTTTTGCGCGCAATTTTACGCCCATAGAGGTCACTCTTTCAAGCATTAGGTGCCTTACACTCCAATAAAATAAAGAAATAGCCTCCGGATATAGAAGGTCAAAAGTAGATACATTAGATAGCGCCGAGCAAATAAATAGGTGCTCGCCAGTCATATTCGCACTATTACAGTCGACAAATGGGAGTAACAGAAAGTCCTATTTGACGCAGATTGGCCTGTAGATAATCATGTCTATTAAGGACTCTGAAGCATGCAACCCTTATGGCTCTAGGAAGATCATGTTGCACACATCTGTGCTTATCAGAAAGGCAGGTGCATTTCTTTTCGTTAGTTGATTGTTTTGGATTTTTTTTATGGCGCAAGGGCCATATTTGGCCATGCTGCGCCAGACACAAGACATACAATATTAAGTAATAGTCATACACCCACAATAAAAGTTTTACTGACACATAAGAGAGAAATATACCCAGGGAGGAATGCACCGGACAGGAATCGAACTGCGTTGCCTATAACTTTTAATTAGAAGCTTCTCGTTTCCAGAACGGAAAACAGGAAGAGTACGTTTTGCAAATGCAATGTTACTTTATTCATTTCTAGTGCAATAATATATTTTGTACCTTGGTACCTCCGTGAAATGTGAAAATTTACTTTGATTCGTATTTCACTTTAAAAGGTTTCATGTTACCATTGTGTTCAAATTTTAGTAAACAATACTGTAGTGCAGAATATCGACAACAGTTGAGTTCATGTAGTCATTTTATTGATGTTTCTCTCTTTCAGAAATAACTGAATAATTTACTTATTGCTGGTGAAACGAATGAGAAAACTCGTTTTACGAATGCATATTACATTTCTAGTGCAATAAAATATTTTTTGGCATATAAGCAATTTAAATGATGAATTATGTATTTTAGGGGGATTATATTTGGATAGAACCTCAAACTAAAAAGGAATTCGATGTCGCAATTGGAGCAAGAGTTACTTCTGCGGAAGGCAGAAGAATACAAGTCATTGACGATGATGGGAAAGTAAGTAATTAAATTTATAAGTATATTGCTTTTTAAGTTTATTTTCATTCATGTGTGTTCATTCTTGAATTTGTGTGTTCCAGGATCTTTGGCTTACTCCTGAGAGAAGGATTAAAGCTATGCATCCAACATCAATACAAGGAGTGGAAGACATGATATCCTTAGGTGATCTACATGAGGCTGGAATTCTGAGAAATCTTCTGATCCGTTATAATGAAAATTTGATTTATGTAAGCTTCAATTAATTACATTCTGGTCTATAATTGATTAATTTCCGTTTTAATTACATGCTGATCTAAAAGCGTTCAATTTCAGTTGGCATTTTAAGGTCATTGAAAAAATATTTCAATGTATTTAATGTACAGGGCGTTGTAAGTTTCCAGTTTTCAAATACATGAAGTAATGCAAATTATTACATGCTCTTGAATTAAACATTTTATGGCTGGTAGTATTATTTGTAGGTAATTTTATTTAGCACTAAAGATACTTTTCTGAACCAATTCTTGTTCAACCCTGTCAGGTGTAATTACGTATCGAATATTTTAAGAGGTTCCACATATGAACCTCATCTTTGAAATATGAACTTCAGATATGACTTCAAACAATGGTTCTTAGTTTTTAACCTTTCCATTTTCTGTAGTTTTCTTCTGACCTACAGATGAGAATTATACTCATTTTAACTAATGACAAAATTCGAATACTCTTTTTGTGTATATTTGATTGAAAAATATTTCCATGGCACATAGGATTCATCAATACTATCTATAAAGCAACGATGAATTTCATTGAATATTTTCATGCTTCTAAAATACTGAGAAAGGAAATTAAAGACAAAATTAATTTAATACTAAATTATGTAAGCTGAATAAAAAGGGAAAAGTCTTAGACATGACACATTAACCTATCTAATATAACATGTTGATCCTTCTGCTCATAACTTAACAGTAATTGTTATATAGCCTGAGTCAGTAACAGGTATAGCAGTGGCAGATGAGGAATCATGTTGATATCACCCATCCTTCCCTTCCTGAATTTGACTGCTAAAGCTCCATTAACCCTCTTTTGAGCTCGGGGCGAGAAATCCTCCAGTGGATTCCTAGCCATTGTGACATTTTTGGCAATAAGCAAGCTGACTATTTGGTCGAAAGTGCTTCTCTTTTGTGTCATCCAAATCCTGAGATTCCTCTTTGCAATGTCAAGAAATTAATCAAGAAAAACGTGTCTTAAGAGGAAATTGATTTATGGAAGTTTCTAATGAAAATGGACCTGTCTTACTGATAAACACAAATATGTGCAACCCAATTTTCCTAGAGCCATCAGGTTGCATGCTTCTGTCCTTACTGGGCATGATTTCCTATAGGCTCATCTGCATCAAATAGGACTGATACTCCCATTTGTCCACTGTGTAATAGTGTGAATTTGACTGGCAAGCATCTAGTATTTACTTGGCTCTATCTTATGTATGTTCTGATCTTCCCGTTTTGAAGCTATTCTTTTATTTTATTGGACTGTAAGGCACCTAATGCTCAAAACAGCACCTGTGGGTGTTACATATTACCTTAATTGTTATGCCATTTTCATATGCTTGCTTTATTGAACTTAACAGGACATTTTAAAGCCATAAAAATTAATTGATGGAACAAGAACATACAGACATTGTGTGTAACAACTGTTTGGGAGTTGAACTCATACCTCATCATATATTCACCTGCCCTGTAATAGAAACTGCTCTTCAAACCATCGATTACCATCCTGAAGAACACGTTACAGCAAGAAAATAATTGACATCGCCAAAGCTGTGCAAAATGCACATGGCTACATCTGACTCAGACGAAACAGATCCATTGTTTCATGTGATATCACACATTCTCTCCCTCAACTTATTGGTGTAGAACATTGTTAGCACAATGGATTACTGACTGTTACCTACTTTTTGATTAGAACAACATACCAAATTGGATCATATGCTTCTAACTCTCCCCCATCTTCTAGACTTTTCCAAGTTATACCCTAATCTTTCAGTATACTGCAGTAAAAAGAGATGTAATGTAGATATTGTCTGCCTGACAAGCTTTTGCTATGTTATGAGAAATGGTCTGCAGATAATTTGCAAGGTAGCTGTCGGATTCCTTGTAATAATAGGGCTGTCTTCATTCACTTCACGTTTATGACCATACTTTCTTTGGAATTTCTACTGTATTTCTCTAGTCTTACTAGATACATGCAATTATTTGATTTAAAAACCTCAAAAGTATACTTGTTGAAGAAATTAAAGTAGATTTTTCTGGCATCTAAATTGAGTATGATCTATTTTTGTCCATGATTCCATTTTTGTATTTAATTTCAACTTTAAATAGATTTTTTCTTCATAGCCAATATTTGTTATGACACCCATCCTTATTGGATGATATACTAATTTGCATGTTATGTCTTTTAGTGTATAAGAGTTTTAGTACATGTTTCTACTTTTCTTCAGCATTTAGTCAGTATTTTACGTTATAATGGATTTGTTTCTTTTTCAGACATACACTGGATCTATTTTAGTTGCTGTTAATCCTTACCAAATTCTACCAATTTATACAGCAGAACAAATAAAATTATATAAAGACAAAAAAATTGGTGAACTGCCTCCACATATTTTTGCTATTGGAGACAATAGCTACAATAACATGAAGCGATACAAACAAGACCAGTGTATTATAATCAGGTAATATTAATTAGTATTGCTTCTTATTTCAAAAGTGCTAATTGCACTCCATGTTTATTATTTTTACTTATTCTAATTTTCTATTTTTGATCAATGTATGCAGCTAGTATATGGACTGATTTGTTGAATGTACTTTCTTTTTTGGTCAAAATTCATTACAGTGGTGAAAGTGGAGCTGGAAAAACAGAAAGCACAAAGTTGATTCTTCAGTACCTTGCAGCTATTAGCGGTCAACATTCATGGATTGAACAACAAATTTTAGAAGCAAATCCTATTTTGGAAGGTAGGGGTCCTGTTTTTCTGATTTAAATTGTGAAACAGAACATGTTTATCACTCATTGCTGAATTCTCTAATGATCTCTTATTTGAATCGTCACTAGAAACTTTAAAAACAATTTATTCCTTGACAAAAATTTCACATGTCAGTTCTTTTTATAGTTTACAAATGTTTCTCTGGTAATTTGTAGTCTAGTCTATGGTAGGTCTGTAATTAGGACAATTATTAAAAATCAAGTATAATGTGTTTCTTGTGAGGTCACCTTTAATTTCAATCTTTGACCATTAATCATTTATAAATTACCAAATACTGTTGAGATTTCTGATATCAGTTGAACGTATTCTTAAAAATTTTGTTTTTGGTTTCCTCTTTAAATTTATACTAAATGTATAATTTTTACAAATATTTCAATCATTTTTAAACTATTCATATGAGGTCTTCATTATATAGCATTGTTGGAATCATGAGTTGTTTTAATCTTCAAATACGAAAAAATCAGTATCTTAATATATTTTCTCAAGAATAGCTAAAAAGAATTTTAAGCTAACTGTTAGTAATCATATTGTTTTATCATTTTTAAGCAGCTTTAATAACCTACTTCCTTATTACTTTAACTTTCTTCCAATTTTTAGCATTTGGAAATGCCAAAACAATTAGAAATGATAACTCAAGTCGTTTTGGAAAGTACATAGATATTCATTTCAATAAATCAGGCATTATAGAAGGAGCTCGAATTGACCAATATTTGCTGGAGAAATCTCGAATTGTTGGGCAGGTAAGAATCACAAAAAATTGTAATAATAAATTTAAAAATATTTTCATCTGTTAAAAATCTAAAAATATTTTCATCTGTTTTTTTATTCCTGAATAATATTGTAAAATCAATGCAATGAAGTTTTTAACTCAAAGAACAATGGAAGATTGTTGAGCTCTGAAAAATCAAAACCCTCCTATGGTTTTGTTGTGATCTATGTTATAAATGTCTCCTACATTGGCAATTCTATTATCCGAGTATGGCTAAATGCTTATGCTTTTGCTTTTGGAGTTTTCAGTTTGTTGTGCAAACTTCAGTTGTGTTGCAATACTTATCCTGATTAAACCAAAGGAAAAAAATTCTCATTATCTACTCAAAACAATTTCAAATTTTGGTTTCTACTGTTCAAATTTTCTCATACTGTTATGCAGTTTCAAAGTAACTTGATACAAAATATAATTCAAAATAGGTTAGTTGTGTGTGTGCAGTGAGATGATTCAATCAAATTTTACTAGTATTTTGTAACTTTTGTTTCACAATGTTCAACCTTGATATGTGCTCAATTAATGTTACATAATAGAATACGTTCTTTTGTTGAGATGAGGTGAAATTATTTCTCTTGGATTGGTCTGAATAATATCTAAAACATTTTAGTTGCAAATTGAGTGAATTCCTATTAAATGATAATCCCTCTGAGCTACTGTTTTAATCTAAATTTAAAGTGGTTTCTTTAGAGAGGTTTTACTTCAATTAAGTTTTGAAATGAATTAATTTAATTATTGTTGAAGTTTTAATGCTAATTTGCTTTGTTGCAGGCTACTGATGAAAGGAATTATCATATATTCTACTGTATGCTGGCTGGTCTTTCAAGGGAAGAAAAACAAAAGCTTGATATAAGTGATGCATCTAAGTATAATTATTTAACACAGGTGAGTATATATTTGATTATTTTATATCTATATATATATATATGAATTTTGTTTCAAACTTGGAATTTTTTAATGTAAGATTTCCTTTTTCTTGTTTTTTTTGTAAGGTTGCTTGTTCTTTCAATGGTTAAATCAATTTTCTAGAACTACTTGGATATTTCATTTCCATTTCATTATTTTGTATTCAGGCATATTACTTTTATTTCTGATATTATTTTTATAAATACATTTTAGGGTAGCTGCATTACTTGTGAAGGAAGAGATGACACTGCTGAATTTTCAGATATTCGCTCTGCTATGAAAGTTTTGATGTTCTCTGATCAGGAAATATGGGAAATTTTGAAAATTTTAAGTGCTCTATTGCATTTAGGCAACATAAAATATAAAGGTTAGAATTTGCAATCATCTTAAAATAAAAAATGTATTGAATTGCTATTCATTTACTTTTTAACTTGAGTATTTAATCAAATGGTTAGAGCATCCATATTTTAATTAGTTTTTTCTCCATTTTCACCTTGTTGCTAGTTGGATATTACATTATTAAAGTATACTTTGTTTTTGCATCTGCTGAATTTGTGTCCTTTTTGAAGATACAATGATGTTTTCTTTCACCAGCTATCAATGATTATGTGATTGCTTTCAGGTACTATCATTGATAATTTGGATGCTACTGAAATTACAAATGCCGGTAGTGTTAATAGTGCTGCTAGGTTACTTGAGGTATGACCATATTTTAGTTTCTTTCAGTTTTATTAATAGTTTTATTTCATCTTTCCATACAAAAGAACTTATTTGTATTTTAAGAATATTATGTTGTAATTGAATAGTTGAATTAAAAGTGATATTTTTGACTTAAATGAAAAAGATTTTTAGAATTATTTTATATTCTGATTATGATTACCTTAAAATGAGGTAATTAAGTTTTAAGTTGATCTTAAATTGAGCAGATTTTGAAATCATCTAGAACTGTATTTCAGAGGGTTTGAAAAGTGGTTTTTATTTGCATCTTAAATAACAAAGCTATAACTTAAGCAGTTCTGAAGTTAATCATTCTTCTTTCTTTGACCACAGGTAAATAGCTTGCATCTTATAGATGCTTTAACCACTAGAACCATATTTGCTCACGGAGATGCTGTTGTGTCCAATATGAGCACATCACAATCTGTTGATGTACGGGATGCATTTGTAAAGGGAATTTATGGTAGGATGTTTGTGTGGATTGTCAATAAGATAAATTCTGCTATCTACAAGCCAAAGCATTCGGCAGGCTACTACAGGACATCCATTGGTGTTCTCGACATTTTCGGATTTGAAAACTTTTCTGTTAACAGGTTATATTTTGTTTTTATTTTTGTTTCTAAAGCAATTGCATACCATTTTTTTAAAATGGCTATTTGATTTTGGGTTTAGTTTTAAAGTTTATTGTTTTATGATTTTAAGCATTTACATACAAATCAGTTCTTAGTTCTTTATTACATTGCACTTTATTTTTAATATTTGCCCCTTGGTTTTAATATTTTGTACTTTCACACTTTTCAAACAAAAAAACCCTTGCTTTGTAAGCCTAAATTTCCATGCCACTCTAGTTAAAATCTTTTAAAAGAGAAATTAGGTTTGTTGTGAGCTTTGAATTGGCAGTAGATCTTTTGTCTTAGACAAACTCAACAGTAGACACTTCTCAATCAATCTCGATCTCGAGTTTTAACCTGTACACTGCAATTGATAATGCATCATGGTGGAAAACAAATTGCTGCATAATTTGTTTCTAAATATTTTATCAATATTAGTCAAAACATTAATTGAAATCTATTAAGTTCTTAATTTCCAGGATTTGTGAATGTTTTCAAATTTCTTTGTGAATAGCTCTACACTTTGCTTCCTGTCAATCTGTTATCGCTCTACCAATACAGATGGTTATTCCAATAATTAAATCAGAGTTAGTGTTTCTTGTAAATATATGTTCATTTAGATGTAAAAAAATTAACTTTCGACTTTATTGCTAAGCATTTTGAATTAATTTTGCTATGCATATTTTATGCTTTAAAAGTATATATTTTCTCAAGTTCTATCTCATGTTGTATAACACTGAACACAAATCAAAGAACAGATAGCTTTCATAGAAATATCCGTTTAATTCCATTTTACTAAGGTAACCAGAAGTTCTAGTTAGAGCTCAATTAGAAATTTTAAATGAATCATCCAGGAATTAAATATACCAATCTCATAAATCTATGAAGATACCTCTTTGTAAGGAAACATTATCTTGGTCACAAAACAATAAGTCTAATTATACAAATCGACAAAAATTTAAAAATAAATATAAAACATTCCAGAATAACGAGCTTTTCTGCAACTGTATGACTTGATATTATTTTCTGCTTTTATGTAGAGTAGATATTAGATTTGTAGCTCTACTGTGCTTCCATTTACATAAAATAAAGACAATTACAAATGCTGTTATAATGTATGTATTAGTTTATGACTAGTTTATTGTGGATATTTTTCCATCTAAGTATTTTAAAAATGTATAAGTTTATGGTTGTTCAATCATTTTTGTTTTTCTAATTTTATTTCCTTTGAAACTGTTGCCTAAAATCAGACCTGATTTAAACCAATAATTGTTTTTAATATAGTGTTTTAACTAGTCAAAACATTAGAGTTGTAATTTTATTCAATTAAGAAATATTTATTTAGAAATAATGTCTTATGCAATATTTAAAACATTTTGTTCATAAGGTGGTGCTAAAATGATATTCTCTTCCAAAATTTTATAAACATTTTAAAGTTGCATACAAACTTTAGTTTGATTGAAATTATTTAAAAAAATTGTAATTGTAGTATTCTTTTCTTAAAAAGTAATATTTGTATTTTTGCATTAGGTTATCGTATTTTACTTTCCATGTGGTTTGCCAAAAATGTGAATTATTTTGAAATTTATATTGTATTCAGATAATAGAAAATATTGTTTCTGTTACAGTTTTGAACAATTTTGTATCAACTATGCCAATGAAAACCTTCAACAGTTCTTTGTTCGCCATATATTTAAGTTGGAGCAGGAAGAATATAATCTGGAAGCAATAAATTGGCAACACATTGAATTTGTTGATAACCAAGAAGCTTTAGATCTTATTGCAGCAAAACCTATGAACATTATGGCATTAATAGATGAAGAAAGTAAATTTCCTAAGGTGAGTTATATGTTCAAATCAAAGCAACTAAATTGCATGATTCTTTTTAATTGACATTAGTATGTTTGAAAATAATGAAATATTGATTCATTTACATTATATTTCCAACTATTCAAATAGGTCTTTCTTATATCTATCGTTGAGTTGAAAATGGGCTTGCTGTGACTGATTGCTTTTAAAGTCTAAAAAAGAATATAAACACCAATGATAACTAGGCACTATCTTAAATGTGTATCATACATGCTATTCTGAAATATTAGATAATCCTTATTTTTGTTTATTATGATCTGTTTCTATGTATAATTGTCTTCTGGAAACACTGCCTTATTGTGTATATTGATAGTTATGTGTAATATTCAGAAATGTAGGTTTCAAGGAATCACTCTTTTCTAGAAATTATCAAATGTAATAAATTAAATTTTTAAAATTATTTTTTAAACTTTTTCTATGTTCAATATCCATTTAATGTGGGTAACCTACGCATTTTCATTTCTCATTTCAAACATAAAAAGATTACTTGAATTAATGGAATTCATAAGTGATTTATTTCTAATTTATAACATGTTGAAATTTGAAAAAATATCTAATACAGTGATTCTCAACCTTTTTTTGTCGCGGCACACTTTTAACGATTTCAAAATTTGGCGGCACACAAAGAAAAAGATAAGTTTAAAAGTTGTTTACTTACCTATAATACACTGTGTAAAATAGTTTATGATAATTGTGAATGTAAAATAAAATAATATAATATGTACTACAAAAACAACAGTACGTTTATTAAGGGATTAATTACAAGGTAATAATAAGAATACTTTTAATGAGAAATTTGAGCTTGATGTTTTTTGATAATTTCTGTTAGTAAAAAAAGAAAATAAAACTATTCTCATACTTCTTTTTCACTTCCTTTATACATTATTTGATTGAGGGGTGGAGGTGGGGATACTGGGAACACTTGAAATTTCTTCATGTTGGGGCGAATATTTCACTTTATGAAAGGTCACAGTTATCGAAGATAAAAACAGTTACAAATATGCTATTTAACTGTAAAAACAACAGTTTTCTTTTACAGTGTACTTTTCTTTAATTTAAACAAACTTTACTCGTAATAAAAAAAAGCATTATAATTTTTACTATGTACATTTCCAAAATTTGGCGGCACACTCTAAGAATTTGGCGGCACACAAAAGTGCCGCGGCACAGTGGTTGAGAATCACTGATCTAATACTTTGAATGTGTGTATAATACAATACAAAATTTTCTTTCAGGGCACTGATCAAACTCTTTTGAACAAGTTACACAAAATGCATGGAAATAACAAAAACTACTTAAAACCAAAATCCGATATAAATACATCATTTGGATTGAATCATTTTGCTGGTGTTGTTTTCTATGACACAAGAGGTAATGCTGAATTCTATCTTTATATTTGTCATTAATTTGTGTTGTAATTGTGTGTTGTTGATTGGGTTTCTATTTACTCTTTGTAGGTTTCTTGGAAAAGAATCGAGATACCTTTAGTGCAGATTTGATTCAACTGATTCAAGTTTCAAATAATAAGTTCCTTCAAAATTTATTTGTACATGAAATTGGAATGGTAAGTTAATTATTTGGAATTCACTCAGTATAAATTTTTGAGACTTCAAGTAAGTGGTGGTACTTGAAGTGATAAAGGTTTTCCCTCTATCAGTCAATTTTATCAAATACTATCAGTATATAGAAGTGAGAGCAGTACTATCACTTGATTATTTGTAGTATGTTTTCGGAAGACATCGATATAACTTAGAAAACACAGAAACAGAAATCTCTGAGTTGTCTAAGCTACATTGGGATCTACCTAATCAGAAAAATGTTTCAGGGAAGATTGTTTTAAATAAAGCTTACCAAGATGCTGATTATATTAGTTTCTTTGTGATTGATGCTGAAAGTGAAGACATTAAGTGGTCCCTACTCAAATATCACTTCCTTTGTGGTGATGGATGTTAAGTTAAGAAAAAGGGGAAGGACCAGTATGATCTCTTGACCAGTTTGTGTGTTCCTTGCTTGTCTTGTTAAACGACATGCCTATGTGTTTAACACATAAAGACACATTCTGGTGAAATCTATATTATGTGGTAGTTTGTGAATCAACTTACATTTTAAAAGCCAGATCGAAATTTCATTTAAATGCCAAATTGAAAACCACGATTCCTGTATGAAAAATTAACAGTAATATTGAGAGTGGTGAGGTTTGAAGAAACAAATTAAAGAAAAGGAAAGACGGTAGAGCACTGGACTTGTCACATTTTATAAGTGCACAGAGAAACTCAGCATGTACACACCATTATCTCCAACTATGCCAATTTTTTTATGTATGACTATTTAACATTATCATAGCAATACAAAAGCTGTTTTGTTTGATCCTTAAAAGTATAGAATTAAAGAGTTTCGTTGGAATTTAAATTTAAGTAGATATTATAAAAATATGATAAAAAGTATAATTTATGCAATAGAAAAATTACCGACAAATTTAATGGTCAGAGTACTGACTTATGGATCAAAAGGTTCCTGGTTTGAATTCTGGGTACAGCATGGATGTTTGTCTATCTAGAATAAAGATATGGCCTCTATAAATGGGCTGTCTAGAATGTGTGCAAAGTGATTCACAAATCTAACCTTGTAGTGCCATAATGATTAAGTTCAATTGACTGGGCATTAGAAAAAATAATGAAGTTTGCAAGTATTATTAAAATAGTAAAAAAAAAAATAATTTTTCTAATGTTTTAATTCAATGTCAAAGAAATTAGAATATTCCATTATTTCAATGAACAGCATTGAATTCTGTTGAAATGATCTTTCTCAAGATATGTAAACTAACCTACTTGCTCATTTCCCTTTCTCTCCGAGTTCAAAAGTTTGCTTTAAATTAAATTTTAAGTAGTAGGTATCAGTGTACTAAAAATAATATGTAGTTAGCAAAGACAAACAACTAAAGTTTTAATGCATTGAATTTGATGTTTTGTTTTCTATTTCTTTTCAAGTGTTAACATAATTTTTTAATTTGTCATTTGCAAGTATTTTTAACCTTTTGTGATTATATTTCATGTTACTTGACTTTTGACAATTTAATTTTTATGCAGTAATTTTTCTTTAGTAAGCATAAAATGTATCACATATTTTTAATTATACCTAGCTTTAAAAATAACTTTTCCTCCCTCTATAGGGCACTGATACAAGGAAGAAAACTCCAACCCTAAGTGCTCAGTTTAAAAAATCTCTGGACTCTCTTATGAGGACTCTTAGTCAGTGTCATCCCTTTTTTATTCGTTGTATTAAACCAAATGAGCTGAAAAAACCAATGGTAAGCTATTTGATCGATTATTTATTTCAATTTGTTTTAAATCAAGTGAATTCTGTTTGCGTAAATTTTTTTTTTAAGGTTTTGTGGCTATGGATTAGGGAAATCTCATTGAAATTTGAAAACCTATTGATATAATTTTCAGCTTTTTAAATTGTGCTTATTGGTTAATAATGCTTATGTGTTGATACCAAGATTGTATGCTGCTTTTTGGCATTAGAGGGATTAACATATTTGATTGTGTGCATCTTTGGGATAAAGAATTTCTGAATGAAATTAATTCCTACTTAAGGATTTAAATTATTAACCTTAATGCATTTATTAAATTGAATTTTGGTTGAATATAAAACATGAGTTCCTTACTCATAACTTTCATGTTCTGGAAATTCATGCAAATTCATTGGAACTTCCAAAAATATTATTGCAAGCTGTTGAGCATATTGTGAAATTCTGCGAGCCGTGAATTGTGTAATGTTTTAAATGATTGAGGATTGACGTTATTTTTTTATCCAGTTTTATAAAATTTTAAAACCTTAATTATTTGTCTGTACTTCAGGAGTTATATTAACTGCCTAAAATATTAATCAGTAGGACTTAAAACTATTGAACAAATTTTCATTTTCAATACTGTCTGAAATGAACGAAAATTTAATCTATCGTATGGGAAGCTTTTTCAGTTAAGATAAATGTAGATAGTGCTAATGGTTTTGTAGTAGAACATGTTTTCAGTAAGAGGCATCACTCGGGTACATTTTAAGGCAACTCCATTTTCTGCCGAGTGAGAGCATGGATTACAGGAAGTAAATCTTTGTCGTCTGTTGGTTTATTTGTTTACACTAAAATTTTCTGCCTTAGATATGAAATAATAAAAGCAGTACTCCAAATCACATTGCAATAGTATTTATAAAATCAGTAATATTTTCTATATTATTAAGAATATTGTTTTCAGATGTTTGATAGAGAACTGTGCTGCAAACAACTTCGATATTCGGGAATGATGGAGACAATACGCATTCGTCGTGCTGGCTATCCCATTCGTCACACATTCAAAGAATTTGTTGAACGTTATAGGTTTTTAATACCTGGAGTAGGACCTGCCCACAAAACTGATTGTAAAGCTGCTTGTATTAAAATTTGTGCCATTGTTCTTGGAAAAACAGATTATCAGCTGGGAAGAACGAAAGTTTTCTTAAAGGTATGTGTTTCTAAACCTTTTAATCCATTTTTTCGTAGTAAATTGATTGGTAATTTTTAAACAATATTCTTGAATGCTTCTAGTGTAATTTGATAATTGTTTCTTTTTAAATAGAGAATTCAAGAATATATTTTTACAAGTTATATTAATTAGCTTTTAAGTGCAATTTCCTTTGATATTATACATTTTAATTTGAAGTTATGCTATATTGTTTTCATGTACTTTTTATTCTGGTGTTTTAGGATGCTCATGATTTATTTTTGGAACAAGAGAGAGATCGAGTTCTTACAAGAAAGATCTTAATTCTTCAAAAGGCTATTCGTGGTTGGTACTATAGAAGACGCTTTTTGAGAATGCGAAAAAGTGCAATTATTGTTCAGCGATTTTGGAGGGGTTACATTCAAAAACAACACTATAATTATGTAAGTTGTTTGTTTCGAAATGTTTGATAAATTAAATAGATGGATAGATGATATTTAAATTCTCTATTAATTCTAAAAAAATGCATTGATTAATGCATTTGCTTCTATAAATAAACCTTTTCAAATTTTTTAAATATGACATTTTGTTACTTTCCTCTAATTTCTAATGACTCATTTATCATAGTCCAATAAAACATGCTAGGTGCGAATTCCATTTTACATAGTACAATTATTATAAATTTATTTTAATTGTAAATTGATTTTACAATATTTTGAATGAAATATGAGATAAAATTAAAATTCAATATTTCAGATGAAAACAGGATTTCAAAGATTGCAAGCTCTCATTAGATCAAGAATACTGTCTCATAGATTTAAACATCTGAGAGGACACATTGTAACTTTGCAGGTTTGTAATTAATTTGTATTGATAGATATCAGTATTGACTCGTTATTAAGTGTATTAGTTAATTGAACCACTGTTTTTTTTATTAAAATAAAAGAAGTGTCAAAATTAGAATATAAACTGAATACAGCCAGGCAGACTAGTTTGCCATTTAGAAGCAATATCTACGTGTAAATAATTGAATGATCTATAAATAATGAATGGTGTAGTAGATCCTAATATAATTAACCCTTTTGTTACAAAACTGACTGAAAAGTGACAAACCAAGCCCAGGGCTGCGGTGGCCCGGTTGGAAGAGTAACGGACTAGCAACCGAAGGGTTGCGGGTTCGAATCCAGCCAAACACCGTCGTGTACAAAGGGGGCTGGTGCACGTTAAGTCTGTCGTGGCCTCAAATGTCCTCACGTTGGCGTGGTGTGGAAGTTTGGAGAGTGGGGTGCCAGCTCAGGTGTTGCCTCGTCATCTGACCGTGGTTCAAAATTACGTGGTGTTGTCCTCGGATCTTTCCCTTTGGGATTGATCCCGGACCGTCACCAATAGCCCATCGTGTTGCTCCAGTGTGACGTTAATTGAACCCCCCCCCCAAACCAAGCCCAAACTAATCTGCTGTGGCATCCCATTTCATAATCTGCAAAAGAGAATTTTTATCTTTTTTTAAAAAGGTAACCAATAATTTTTGTAGGAAATCTAGAAATTTTGTGTAGGTCTGCATGTGATAGGCGAAAGTTTTAAACAATTGTTAGTTTTTATGGGAAAAGAGTGAATTTTTTAAACAATATGCTCAATATACTACATAAATGATTTGAAGTAGCAAAATAGTTTTTGTTTCTTCGTAAAAATTAAATTAAAAACTAAGTAAACCTTTACGGCACAGCTTGTCCATTTTTGGACCTTGTACCATAAAACTCCAAATTCCATAGCATTAGAAAATCTCTTTCAATGAATTTATTTGGTCAAGTTTGTTATTATCAGTAAAGTTGATTAAGGTTTGTTAAACTGAAAGTTTTGTTATAAAATTATAAATGTATGAGAAACATTGCAATGAATAAGGATTTTTCCAGACTTCATATTTATTACATCAAATATTTGAGGACAAAAACATCCAGAAACAAAATTATTTTGATTAAATATTTGTAAAAAGTAAGGAGAAAATATTTCAGAATCTCCAGATTAAAGGAGTAGAATATTTTATTATATATACCACTTTTATGTTTCTGAAACTGCTACTGTAATATATATATTTTCATTTTTGGATTTAAAATTTCATGTTTTGATGGTTTTATTTAATACAGGCTAGATGTCGTGGATTTTTAGTCAGAAGGGAGCATATGAAAAAGCAATGGGCCATTACCAAAATTCAGGCTTTTGTTCGTCGTGTGGTTGCTCAGCGTCGATATAAGAAACTAAAAGTTCAAGTAAGTCATTAATACTTTTTGTATGATAAAATGTTAAGAAGTATAATTGTATTTTTTCTTATAAATCTATTAACTTTTCTGGAATGATTAAAATACATTTAACTATCTTTGCAAATAAGAGTACATTCAGTCATCTAAAGCCGATTTCAAGCTGGGGTTCAAATGATTACTTTTCTATCAAATTAAAAATAATTTGTGTAGGCTGTACCCAGTAGCAGTATATGAGCTAGCATGTGAATATACTTTTGATAATAGTTCTTACCTTTCATGATACATTTGCATTTTCCTCTTATCAAACATTATAATTGATAAGAGGAAAATTGTTGATTATAGTTGATAAGTTGCCTAGTTGAGTGATTATTGCTATGGCCTTTGGTTCAATGGGCTCTGTATTTGAATCACATAACAAATTCATATTTAACCCTCATATGACAAAAAATGAATATTGTGCAACAAACCAAAGCTATCACTTTTATTTCATTCTGGAACCATCCTTGTTACATCTCAATTTAGTTTTAAAACTCACTCTGATTTTGCCACTGAGCTGGTTTTGTTGGAGCATACACCCTGATGTCTTATTTTTATGTCAATAAAAATTGTATTTTAACTCAGTTTAGTGTTTATGAAATGAACCCTTTGTAACCTTAAATCTTTATAACCCTTTGTAAAATGTTTTTGAACTAAACTTACCACATTTCATTACAGTTATGGCTTTCAATAATTACTTCAAACAAATTTACTAATTGCTTCACAATTTTTCTAATTTACTTTTTACAATAAGGCCATAATATTTTTTATTTAGTATAGATATATTATAACAGCAATGGTTCGGGAAAAATATTAGTTTGGAAAAAAGATGAAAATTGACTTAAAGACATTTCTTTTTATTTCCAATGCCTTAGAGAATTGCTTATTTATTAATATTTATTTCTTTAGAATCGCCATCGCTTAGAGGCCTTGAGAATGCGAGAGCAGGAAGAAGCTATCCTTAGGAAACAAATGAATCCAAGAAAAGCTAAGGAAATTGCTGAGCAGAAATACAGGGTAATATTTCTTTTGTAGATAGTATTATGGGAACTGAAAACATAATTTAACAAAGATAAAATTTTAATTTCTTTTCCTGTAATGTCTAGTTTTAGTTTAAATGTGGCACATAATGAGATGAAATCTCTAATGTAACAAATAATTCGCATTTCCATATTGTTTCAATTCCTCCAACTCTAGAACTTATGTCTTAAACAAGAAAGTTTCAAATTTTTAAGTGCAATCTTCAATAACTCGCAGAATGTTTCATTCTGCAGAGCAGCTATTTTCAACAGGTGTGCCACAAGAATGGCACTGGTTTGTCTTATGGATGGTGAAACAGCTTACATGGTGTAAGATTTATTTAATTTCAACAGTTTGCTTTTAAGCTTTTGACAAGTGTGTTCACAAATAATTTTAAGTAATACCCATATAAATACTTTTGAGTATTTAATTATTACAAAGTATCATGAATAAATTGATGAAAAAGATTTTTAAAAAGCCTCTGGATCAAAATTTTGTAATTAATCAAAATTATACCCATTTTTCGTCACTTTTGGTGCCATAGAATTTTAGTGATTAGTGTATGTGTACCATGAGATAAAAAGGTTGAAAATCTCTGCTGTAGAACAAAATTATGTACTTGCATCAAAAATTTTGTTTATTAAAGAAACATTTGGAAGGGGGGATATTTAGCTTAGAATTGTACAGGAATATGTGTACTAGAATGCTTCTTAACTCAAAAACCTTATGTTCACATGACCTATTCATGTGTGTGATTTCAGTATTACACAATTTGAAAGCTTTTGGCAATTCTCTAAATCATCTGAAAATAAATTTAACTATAACAGAAATTATTGAATTTATGGGATGAAATAGAAAAGCATATTCTTTATTAGTATTTCAACATGAAATTAAATGCTCCTTAATACTATTTTTATACTTTTCTAATATGACATTGATAGATAGAATGAAACATTGTACCTAGGAATTTAAAACATTTATATTCACCCTTCTCTGATTATATTCTCAGTGCCAATAAATGATTTATTCATTTAGAATTTTTTTATAAACAATTTGCAAGACTATTTCCAATCTATTAACTTTGAACTCTCATGCTTTTTATGTATTCAGTTATTGGTATAGACAATACGATTTTCTTGTTTATGAAATTAGATTAGATTTATTTTCAATCCCATTATTCACCAGTTAAATATAACACCACAGGCTAGGGATCACTAAAATTGAGATCAATTTAGCATTAGCAATTTAAAGATACCAGTTTGACGTTAATGAAAGTGAAACATTTCAGGACAATAGACTTTAATAGCCTGTTATTCTTCATGTATAGGTTTATTATATCAGTATGTTAAATAAAATGCCAGTCATTGTCAGTAATTGTCTAGCAACTAAGGCAGTACTTATAGAACTATCAGTCTTATTTTTTAGTTAAAGTGTTTATAGAAGTGAAACAAGAGCTTCTTATATGGAATTTTTCAAAATAATTATTGCTATTTGATAAGTGTTTTACATTTCCCCCATTTTTTTAGGAAAGACTCCAAGAGCTAGAACTTAGGCAACACGAGGAAGAAGTAGCTGAAAGAATGAACATTGAGCATAAAAAAGCTGTTATTATTGATGCTTTTAACAGGCAAGAAGAACAATTGGATGATTCAAAACTGGTAAACTTTCAAAGAATTAATTCTTGTTAGTTAATTTAAAGCTGAAAGTAAATTTGTCAATGATCCATGAAAAGTTAATCAATTGTGTAATAAGTAACGAATTCGCATTCTTGATATTGAAATATTTTTTAATATGATTGATTTTTTTAATAATTTTTCAAGAGCTATGTAAATATTTTTACAATATTGTCATGGAGTACAAAAGGATAGCTGGAATTCAAAAAAGCTAAATTTAAAGTACCTGCATATAACTCTCCAGTTCTAGATTACATATTTGCAAGAGTTAATCATAAGTTACCAACTCATGGCTTTCTAAAAAAATAAAATTTTTCACTTATTCAGATCTCTAATTGCTTGCATAAATTACAATTATGCCTTGAATTAAAATTGTAGATGACATATTTTTATTTTTTTTTTAGATAGATTTAATTTAGATGAAATTTATCTTTGTGTTTTAGGTGGATGCTATGTTTGATTTTCTACCAAGGACAGATTCTAGTAGTGATCAGACAGCACCTACTGCTTTTAAAGTGAGTATTGAATACAGTAAATTAAGTTCATTATCTGATAAAAGTATCATCGTTTCTTGTTTGATGTTGTGTTTGGATTGTTTAATATTTATATTCAAACAACAAATCTGTAAGTTTAATGTGTAATGACTTAATGAGAAAATATGAGATATCTCAATATAGAGGATGTAATGCAAGATGTCTCAATAGCTCCCAATACCATCTGTCCATTGCCATTATCCATTTCCTCATGCATTGCACAGTATAATGAAACTTCGATTAACCGTCACTCTTTTAATCGTCAGTTTCTGTTAACCATCGGTCTGTTTTATTAAAAGTTAATTAAGTATTGAAAGTTAATAGTACGTACATATGCATACATACTGTACTCATACATACTATACTTCTACATAAAGTACGGAACATTGCGGCTCAGAAAGCACGAGCCTCGAAGAAACAGAAGAAAATGACAGATTATTTTAAAATTTGAATATATATGTACGTCTAGAGCGTAAGTTCATGTATATGTACATATATACTATACTGTACTTAATGTAAATTGTATATTGTTTGTTTCTGTAAAATAAAATACATGTACAGTGTATTTACAGTTCGTAAATGTGCATTTTTTATCATTCGTTCATATGCAATGGATGGGGGGTGGGTTTAAGATTTTTCTGTTATCTGTCTATTCGATTAACCGTCCCGGTCCTGATCCTGACAGTTAATTGAAGTTTCATTGTATATGCAATGAAGTATCTGCAAAAAGTGTTGTTGCTTGCACCTTAGAGCCAAGCACAAATGAGGCTTAAATAAGCAACAATAAGTCACTGACATTTTGCCTTTGTGAATGCTTTAGAGCAGTGCCCAGTATTATGTGAACTTTGATAGCATCTGCTCATGAGCACGTGTTCTACTGAACATATTTGACAGTGTATTAATTTACTCTGACTACACCTGGCATCTCCATCTGTCTGTTCCTTAAAGATAATGTTGCTACTTTATTTACAACCTTCAAACTTAAATTTGGAGATATTTTAACATAATAATTATATATATCAGATTTTGAACTAATGTATTTTATTGGTCACTTAAAAATACCCCGCAATTTCTCTATCATCTCGACATTAAACTTTTAAAAAAATTGTATTTACAAGTAGTGATACCTATTTTCAATTTAGGATCTTGAGAGATCTCGTGAAGCTGCTTTAGAAATTTCTTCTGAAGCTGAAGGCACTTTACCTGCTCCACCAATTGACCAAGAAGATCTTTCAGAGTACAAATTCCAAAAATATGCTGTTACTTATTTCCAAGGAAATGCCAGTCATCAATACCAACGGAAACCTTTAAAACAAGCTTTGTTACCATTATCAACTCAAGGCGATTGTATGGTAAGCAGTTTTTATACATTATATTTTTTAATGCAAATTAAAAATGCAGTAAATAATGGATATTTTTATTCCAACTGAGAAGGAAATCGTATTTTTAAATATTTTAAATTCATTGAAAAGTGCAATTAAAGAATGAGGGGAAAGATAACTAAGTTAGGGTTCATCCAGTGAAACTTGTAGAACTAATATTTTATATATGCACTGAAATTTTCTAGCAAAACATTTTAATATTGTATTTAAATAGTTATAAGACATCTACTTTTCTATATTTTAATCACTGAACCTATAACTTATTGCAACTATCAACGCAACAAGCAAATTTATAATATAAATAGAAAATAATTTAACATTGATAAAAATTTAATTTCCTCAAATCCTGTAATAGATTAAATTGCAGTTTTAGGTAATCTTTTTTTAATCATAAATAGATGATTTTTAGATTTTAAACATAAATTCAGTTCTAACATCTGGGTGATAAAATTTAAGTCAACTTAAAATGTTATACCAGAACTATAAAAATATACTAGAACATTTTAAATTGATAAAGTCACTGACTATAGTGTTAAATTCTTTTTCTACAATATTTCTGCATAGATAAATATAACTTTATATTATCTATTTAAATAAATCATGATTTGATATCTTTTTAATATCTTATAGGCAGCTCTGGCACTTTGGATTACTATATTGCGCTTCATGGGAGATTTGCCTGAACCAAAATTTCACACAATGGAAAGAGTATGTTATTTTCATCTTTCATATATCTCAATTTTGAAGTATTAAGCTAGTCACACTTAACATATAATTATCATATCTTAAGTGGATAATAAAATGTTATCATTTGTAAATAGATGTGTGGAAAATTTGCTTACTTTGAAGATTCATTAACAGCAAAATTTAGTATCTATCTGTGAGTTATTAGGGGGTTGAAATGAAAGAAAGGGTCTGAAAAGACTAAAATAAAAATTGAAGGAACAATTTTGAGACTAAACATCTGTACACCTACATGTAGGTGATTAGCTTTCTCGAGAAGGTTTTGGAACATTGTTTCTCTAAAAGGGCATTACTTCCCCTGTGGGCTCTCAAGGAAATCTTGAGGCCAGTGCTTGTCCTATGGAAAATAGGAGGTATTGAGGAACAAGAGCTGCTAAGGACTAAGTTGCTAAAACACTGTCGCCCAAAAATGTTTTAAGCTACCAGTTGTCCTTTTGCAGACAGACACTACAGTGATGCATCATCTCAAGAATTATGCACTGTAAAATGTAAGTTACAATGGATCAGTCTAAAAACAAGTCAACAGGTCTTAATAAGTGAGTGTTAGCAAGTAGTTTGTATTTGCATACACTTTCTACCTATGAAAGTTCTTACCATGTCCAGCCACAGGAATCTGCATATTATGCCAAGCTTACTGTATAATATAGAGTACTATATATAGAATGCTATAAACAGTTGCAAAGACTTAATCATATTAGACAGTTTCCGAATTAGTGACTGGCAGTTATCAATTTAGTTCAGTTACATAAATATTTTAGTGAATTTCGAAAATTATAGTCACATCTATATTTGCAATTTATTATTAGGTGCAACAGAGTTTTCTAGAGGGGGCACTGAAAGGAATTGTCCCTTAAAAGGGGTCATTGAGCCAAAATAGTTTGAGAAACTGTTTTATCTATATGGAGCATACATACATACATAAACTAACTAAAAGAGTTATACAGACTTGAATTAAGGACCTAAGGGCATACAAGACAGGAATGCTACCATAACATGTCCTTAGGAATTTATAGGACAATATTCAAATCTCAAGAACTTGACTTCCTTAACAAGGGGGCAAATAGAAGTAATTACTTACATATTTGAAATGCCCTTGATAAGGGCCACAAATAGGCATAAGTTTCATTTTTGAAATAAAAACACATAGGCTCTTAGTTATTTTGTTTGGCAATTTATTTCAGATATTTGTCTTTAAAAAATTGGTTCTCTATTTTCTGTGAAGCATGTCACTTAAAAGTTTGACCTTATGTATATAATTAAATATCTTTACCTTAAAATATTAATTTAAAATTTTTAGTTTGTTTCAAAGAAACAAAATACACGACTTTCTTTATAATTTGAATACATTGATTTTAAATTTCATTAGAGTTAGAACTGTTTTGTTTTAAATATTGTTATTGCTGCATGAATCTACTTTGAATGAAAATATTGTCTTATTGTACTCATTGTATATATTTCATTGTTCCAACAGGATAACACTTCTGTTATGAGTAAGGTCACTGCAACCTTAGGCCGTAATTTCATTAAAACTAAAGAATTTCAAGAGGCTCAACTAATGGGAATGGATGCTGTAAGTATATTTGTCACTTTGTAGTTTTGGGATAAAAGAATGCTTTTATCTATTAATTTTAAGTGTCTAAAGAGTGGATGGTGTTTTTTATCCTCTGATGATTTGAAGAATTCTACTTTTTCTTTCCATTGTTTAGGCTATCATTCCCACTGAAGGCTACAATAAGCAAAAATCAAGGAGCATCAGAAATAAGTTAGTATCCCTTACTCTTAAGAAGAAAAACAAAATAACTGAAGATGTTCGTCGACAGCTACAGGAAGAGGAATTAGCAGCAGACACATACAGTAGTTGGCTTGAAAGCAGACCTACTTCAAATCTTGAAAAGCTACACTTCATAATTGGACATGGAATATTGCGTGATGAACTAAGGTAATAGTTTTAGGAGTATATGCTCATGTTTGTGAAATTAAAAATTTCTAAACTATTTATAAAACATTCAATCTTTAACTTGTGATGAATTTAGCTTAATCCAATAATATAGTTAATAATATGGTAGTATACATGATAAAGTTACTATGTTGTGTGTTACTGTTGTATAATTTAACACAGTTATAGTATCGTACCGGATATCATATATTATAAGCATGTAACTTTATTTCTTATAGGGATGAAATATACTGCCACATATGTAAACAGTTAACAAATAACCCAAATAAGAGTTCCCATGCTCGTGGTTGGATACTTCTGTCTCTGTGTGTGGGATGTTTTGCTCCATCTGATAAAGTGAGTATTTTTAAAATTTAGTCTATGCTAATTTATTTAATTAGGAGAATTGTGGTTATCTAAGTATATGGGAATAATTAGATTTTTTTAGATACTTTTGTTAAAAAAAGTTCTAATCCTTGTAATTTGTATATTACTGCTTTCTAAGGAAGGAAAATTGTAGATAAAATTTTGCTATTAGTGCATTTTCCATTTTTCCTTAACTAAATTTCGTTTACATAATTTTTATTCACATTCATGCATAGTTCATTGACTAATCATTCTTGATTGGCATAGAATACTTCATGATTTGTTTTATAATCAGAATAACATATTTGCTAGTGTTAATGGACAAAAAATTCTGACTATTCAGTATAATACATGTTTACAGCTTATGCAATCTCTGAACACTGAGTCAACATGAGCACAAATGCCTGTGCAGACATGCAATAATGTTAATGTCATCCTTTCCACTTTTGCTATCTGTAAAAATTTTTTGCTTAATACAGACTAAAAAAACTAAAAATAACTCATACATGTATGATATTTTATTAAATATCCTCTTGTTTAATGTTCAAATAGTGTCCCATATACTATTCTACTTCAATAATTTCACAATAGATATTTTTAACGCATATTAATTTTTTTATGTAGTTTGTCAAGTATTTGTTGAACTTTATTCGGGAGGGACCACCTGGCTATGCACCTTACTGTGAAGATCGTCTAAGGCGGACGTTCATGAATGGAACCAGAGGTCAGCCTCCATCTTGGTTGGAGTTACAGGCTACCAAATCTAAGAAACCTCTTATGCTTCCTATAACATTCATGGATGGTAATACCAAAACATTGTTAGCCGATTCTGCCACGACTGCTAGAGAACTGTGTGCTCAATTGGCTGAAAAGATTGCTTTGAAAGATCAATTTGGTTTTTCACTATATATAGCATTATTTGATAAAGTAAGTTTCTTTTTGTTTTATCACTTAACAGTGCAATTGCTACTTTGTTCTTCCTGAAAATAATTCCATTGTATTGAATCACGTAAAATGCTTGTTGGTGAGGTTCTGTGCATGAAATTGCATCTGATGCAGAACTTAAAATCCTAAAATAACTTGTAACAATAGAATTTCAGTTATTTTTCCTGGATAAAATTTGTAAATAATTTAAGCTTTTAAGTAAGGTACTAGATATTAATACATTAGTCATGTATCTGAATAGAGAAAGAATGTATGATAGCGGATGTGTGAAGAAATATCAACATGCCTTGTAACAACAAACTTTTGACTAAGGTATAAAACTTCTGATTTCATAAATATTTTTATTTTTCAGGTTTCATCTTTAGGAAGTGGTGGTGAGCATGTTATGGATGCAATATCTCAATGCGAACAATATGCCAAAGAACAAGGTGCACAAGAAAGAAATGCACCCTGGCGACTGTTTTTTCGCAAAGAAATATTTGCTCCATGGCATGATCCTACTGAGGATGCGGTTGCCACTAATCTGATCTTCCAACAAGTAGTCAGAGGTGTAAAGTTTGGAGAATACAGATGTGATAAGGTTAAATTTCCTTTTAATCTATTTAAAAAATTTATTTTTTGTTAATATATTTGCAACTATATATGATTTGATTTTTTTAACTTGTTCTAAAGCATTTTTTTAATATCAATTTTTATCATTAGATTGATTTTTTAATGTACTTTCTCATTCATATCTGGCATTTTTCTTTTTTTATGAATTATTAAAATATATAATTTAAATGCTTGTTATGAAATAAAATTCCTTTCTTCTCATTATTACATATATTTTCTTACTATGGAAATTATTAAATTGGTCACTTTGAAGTTCACTAATAAATTTGTACTTATGCACTTTAAATAATTATTTTGAGCAGGAAGAAGACTTGGCTATGATAGCTGCTCAGCAATATTATATTGAACATGGTTTAGATTTAAGTATGGACAGATTAATGGCTTTATTACCCAACTACATCCCAGATTACTGCTTGCAAAGTGGTGATAAAAGTTTGGAAAGATGGTCTAGTTTAGTCATCACAGCTTGCAAAAAGGTAACATTATTTAACCTTCTCATTTTCTCTTTTTGTTAATATTATGCAATTAGTTTCAATATAAACAAGGAACTTCCTAAAAAGTAAGGTTTGAATCAGTGTTATGAACAGAAAGCAATTTCTTGTATTATCACAAAGCAATCTTTTTGGAACTGTAATGCTCAATTCTTAAGTTTATTCAATATTTCTATGATTATTGAACTCTTAAATAGCTTTAAATTGTATTTTCTTTGTAGAGCTATTATTACAGAGATCGTGTGCCTATTCCTAGAGTAAAGGAAGATGTAGTTGACTATGCTAAGTTTAAATGGCCACTATTGTTTTCACGGTTTTATGAAGCATTGCGTTCTTCTGGGCCACATCTTCCAAAAAATGATGTGATACTTGCTATCAATTGGACAGGCGTATATGTTGTTGATGATCAAGAACAAGTGCTTTTAGAACTTTCTTTCCCTGAAGTTACTTCTATCATAAGTCAAAAGTGAGTAGTAATAAATGGTTTTAATGCTTTTTTAATTATGTTATGTTGTATTTTGATGTTTCTCACTCTTTGACATGTTAAATTGTTATGGTCTTGTAGTAATTATCAATAGAATGACTAATGACTTAAAATTTAGTCCTTTGTTCTTCCAAGAGAAAAATATTTGTATACTATTAAAATTAATGTGACTTAATTATGAATTTCCTGAATATATCATTTATTAGGGGTACAAGACCTTTCCTTCAAAGCTTTTGTGTGAGTACTGTACGAGGAGAGGAATTTACATTTCAGTCACCTAATTCTGATGATATCAGAGAGCTTGTTGAATTCTTTTTAGAAGGACTGAAGAAGCGAGCTAGATATGTGATTGCTTTGCAAGACTACAAAGGTAATAATTTTTTATTTTTTGACCCACTTATTATCTGACAAATTTCTCTTGCCAGCTTGATAAATTATTCAAAGTTTTATTATTCCATATTGTTCGCTTGTAATCTGATTTTGACAATTTCCAGGACGATTGTTCTCTACTAGTATAATAGCTTATTTGTCGATTAGTGATTGGTTTGATGCACCTTGCTATTAGTTTTAGAGCTTGTTTCTCTTCTGCCTAAGAATTCTAATTATCTACGAACTTGTTTGAGCTAATTAAAACAGAAATAAGATTTTATTGAAAACTAGCTAATGTACAATGCTTTTCAGTTTATATAAATTTGTGCTCTAACTTTTAAACTTAATTCTAAGTTGCATAAATTGTTTTTGAAGAGGGGTGTACTGCAGTTTTCACATAGCTTTATTATGGATATTTCCTTTTACTCAGAATAATTAAAAATTTAAACAAATTTTACTACTGTATCTTATCTTTACTACTAACCGATGATATTTGAGTTACACTCAAGCACATTTTTAAGTCCTTCAAGTTTAACTTTACCTGGTCACATTTGCATTTAGTCATCATGAGAATAATCATTGACCTTTCTTTAATTTTCTATAAAAGTATAGATGGCAGCCCATAACTTGTTTTCAAAGTTCATGATTAGTTTCTTCGCCTCAATTTTAATAAGCAGATTCCACTTGAATTGTATGTTTTTGTGGCCTTTTTTGTATCATACTTATGCAAATTATTATACTTTTTACATTATTTCCCGTGGCATACTTATGCTTCTGGAAAATTTTGAAATTGATTTGTATTACAAGTTTGTATCTGTACAAGAACTTTAAATAAATTCTGGAGAGGGAAATATAAAATTTAATTCTATAATGTTTTCTAATGCAACTGTTTTCAGTGTCAAAACTATCTGAATTATTAATGTTGTCAAAGGTCTGATGCAGATACTATTTAACTATTTCGCAAACAGAAAATATATAAAACTTTAAGATCAAATATTGTTATGACAATTATGTGATAAATATGTTTTAAAATAACACTACTAACCAGAAACCCAATTCTTTGGAAGAATTACAGTACAAAATGTCCAGTGAAGGAAGTGTTTACATTCCCCTTTCCTTCCTCTTGAAGACAATTTTAAATGAATAACTATTACACTGTGCAGTTCCTGTTGACTTAATAAATTGATATTTTGTCCACTAAGAGTCAAATGGTCAAACTTATCTGATCAATAGAAATACCTTAATTTGAAAATGATATATGTAGGAGGTGCAGTGGAGGTAGTATCTCTTGTATTTGCCAGAGTGTATATTAAATGTAGTGCTTTCAGGATGATCACTATATAGTTGCAAATTGATTGACTACTTATCCACGAAATCATTGAAATTTTGAACAGTCCCACATGTCCCTTCTGCAGCAGCAGTGAATTGACAAGTGCTGACCATCTCATCTATTCAGTCTTGTGACTAAAAGAACTGTTTAGTCTCGTTATTGGGAGGAAGAGACTTTGTCCTCATAGCTTTTTTCATTGCTTTTATCTGTACAGTTTTGTTTTCTGATGCTTTGTTTAACATTTTGTACTGTGATTTATTTTTTGTTATGCCTTCTATTGTGCATTGAGGCTAAGGATGTTTATCTGTAGGGCCTGTTATATTGTAAAAAAGCATTAAGTGTAGTTTATTTTTAAAGTATTAAATATGTGTTATACTAGCTATTTTTTCCAATGGGATATTAACTATTTTGTTTTACTTCCCATTCAGGTGAAAGCTCTTCGTTTTTAACCTTTAATCAAGGCGATTTAATCTTGCTTGATGAAAGTCATACTGGAGAAAGTGTGGCAGCTAATAACTGGGCAGCTGGACGAAATGAAAGAAGTGGGGAAAGAGGTGATTTCCCATCTGAGTTTGTGTATGTGCTGCCTGCTCTAGTAAAGCCTCCTAATAACATTTTAGCCTTGTTTAATCATGATGGAACTGAACAAGGGAAACGATTATTCATTCATGGTCCTAAGAATGGTCCTGAACCAATAGATAAACCCCATACGTTGGAAGAATATGCTATTGATCATTTTAGGTAAGTACTATATTATAATTCCAAATTATTTGAATCTGGTATTTAATTTATTCCCTTGCTTTTTTTCTGCATTTATTTTGCAGTTTTTACTTTTAGCAATGCAACTTTTTCATTTCAGACTTCCTCCAAAACGAACTATACCAAGGACTTTAACTTTATCTTCAGCGAGAAAAAGAGATACAGATCAGCTGTGGCGGCATTCTCGAGAACCAATAAAGCAACCTTTGTTGAAGAAACTTCTCAATAAAGAAGAGTTATGTCAGGAAGCGTGTTTTGCATTTAATGATATCCTTTTGTGGTTTTGAAATTTCTGCATGAAAACTTCCTAACTTGACTTAGATTTAAATATTTTGTATTTTAAAAACAGGAAATTATTTCTTTATTGATAAATTAAGAATACAATTAAAAGATTGTAGTTAAAATATTGATGAAAATGTATTAAAAAATGTATTGTTAATTCGTTAATAAAATATGGAATTCCCAATCGATTACATGCATTAAAATTGAAAAAGTTGTAATGATTTGTTAATATTTTTGTGTGATTTACCTTGACAATTGTCACCTTTATTGAAGTATATGGGTGATCTTCCTTCAAGACGAACTAGGACAGGGAATGAATTGACTGACCAAATCTATGATGGACCTTTGAAACATGTAAGTAATTATGATTTAAATACATAGACATACATATTAGTTCATTAAGTATGAAATGTCCGATTAACTCAAGAACCAAGTTTGATACCCGATATCTCTTATATTTTACTTTGACAGTTCTTTGGGATTTTTTATTGTGAAGGTTTGTCATCAGCCTTTCAGACGTACGTTTTCGTTTGTGATTATCTGTCGAATTGCTTTTTGTAGATTAAATCTTGTAAACCATGGATAAGTCAAAAATTCGCGTTATTTTCGAATATGAGTTCCGTCGTGGAACTAATGCAGCGCAGAAAACTTGAAATATCAACGAAGTGTTTGGCAAGGATGTGGCTAATGAATGCACAGTACGTAGATGGTTTGAGAAGTTTCGATCTGGCGATTTTGATCTTCAAAATGAACCACGTGGATGAACTGAGAGCAAGGTGGAGAATGATGAGCTGAAAGCTGCAATGGAAGCGGATACATCTCAAACTACGTGTGAATTAGCAGAAAGTTTTGACTTTACTATTCCAACAATATTAAACCATTTGAAACAAATCGGTAAGGTTAAGAAGCTGGATAGATGGGTTCCGCATGAATTAAATGAGCGTCCGAAGAGAAATTGTTTCGAAGCTTGGCTGTCGCGACATAAAGGCGAACCATTTCTTTACCGTTTTGTTACGTATGATGAAAAATGGATTCTTTTCGACAATCGCAAGCATTCGGCACAATGGTTGGATAAAGATGAAGTGCCAAAACACTCCAAAACCGAATATTCACAAAAAAAGCTAATGGTGTCTGTTTGGTGGTCCAGCGCTGGTGTTTTCCACTACAGCCTCATGAGACCTGGTCAATTGATTACGGCGGATGTCTACTGTAACCAGTTAGACGAAATGATGAGGGAGCTTGGGATTAAGTAGCCGAGATTGGTGAATAGACAGTCCAATCCTTGTAGGACCAATGCTCGACGACATGTCGCATGAATAACGTTGCTCAAACTATAGGAGCTGGACTTGAAAACTCTGTCACCCACCATATTCCCCCAGACCTTGCACAACTGATTACCATTTCTTCCAGGCATTGGACCACTTCTTGCACGGAAAAATATTTAATTCCCAACAAGCTGTAGAAAACTCCTTTTTCGATTTCATCACCACTCACTCTCCAGGCTTCTTCACTGCCGTCATTAACAAGCTACCGTTAAGATGGCAAAACTGTATCGATAGTTTAGGCGCCTACTTTAATTAATTGTATTGCTTCTTGCTTGAGTTATAATACACCAAACTTTCAGTTCGAAATCGGACATTTCATACTTAATGACCTAATATATAGGGATATATCTTCAAAAATGCAACATAATTTTCTGTTCCAACTCGATGCATAAATTTTTAATTATTTCTTAAATTGCTCTGAACTCTATTCTGTAGATAATTACGGTTTAATTAGTCTTGGTATCATTTAAATGCATTATTGGAAACATTCTGATTTAAAATGCCAAGTAATTTCTTGCTACTTTTGAAATATCCCATTTGTCATTTCTGTGGTGAAATTATGCTGTTGCATATCCTCAGATTTTTAAATTTCAAATTTTACATATCGAAGATGTTTCAACATTCTTATGGATCCATGACACATAAATGTGTTTAAAACCCTTCATTGATATAAGTTTTATGCAGAATTAATAAAAATATAAATAATACTAATATAAATGGGGAACAAGGATAACAATGAAAAACCTCTTAAAATCATAGTAATATATGATTTACTGATTTTATTCCTAAAACAGTTCCAGACAGTAATCCAACATCATTCTCATAAGATTACTTTTCTTGTAGGAAATTTTAAGGGATGAGATATACTGCCAGATAATGAAGCAACTGACTGACAATAAAAACAGGTATTGTTAAAAATGATTTTTCTAAAATGAAATTAATAGAAGTAAAAGAAAAGTTCCTTATTGTTTTGATATGATCGATTATTATAACTTATAAAGCATATTGAAATTTATTTCCAAAGTATTCAAATTAATAAACTGATTTGTTTTGGTATTAATTGTTTTTTCACTCTTAATTTTAGACTAAGCGAGGAACGTGGCTGGGAATTGATGTGGTTGGCAACTGGTCTGTTTGCTCCAAGTCAAATACTATTGAAAGAATTAACATCATTTTTAAGAACCAGACGCCATCCCATAGCTGTAGACTCTTTACAGCGTTTGCAAAAAACATTGAGGTAAGTGTTCAATATGACTCTTGAGTATTTAATAGCTCTTGTCTATTTTAAAAAACACAGAAGACCAGTGTTATTTCTGCTTTGCATGGTACTGATATCTTTGAAATTTGTTTCTTGCTCTCACTATTTTGACCACTTCCATAATCTTGGATATTTTTGATAATCAACATGAAGGACTTACTACAATTTTGATAGATGTTTTAATATCTTTATTCTGAATGAACAAAATGGCTACAAAAATTAAGTGATTTTGTGTTTTAAGTATATTTCCTTTATAAGCATTAATATTTGTCTAACTGAAAGTACAAAGTTTGACTATTTCAATTAAATAACTTACCAAATACTGTATTCTGAGACTATTCTAAGATACTTCTATGTCTACCATTATATTTCAGTTTAACAAGTCATGTTTTTTCAGTTGAATTGGATATATAAAATTTATGTATATATTTAAGCTATTGCTGTATTCAAATGTTTTTTATCACATTTTCTATTAAGCTAAATGTAGGTGGTGTCGGTGTTTCTGCAGCAAACATTTTCTGTATGCAATCTGAACACGATGTCATTTCACTTGTTTTTTATACGATTTCAGCACATCACCAATAGAAATTCCAAAGAATAAATTCTAAATTGCTATATGGTTGACTGGTTTAGGTTTTATAGCGCAAGGTCCAACTCGATATATGAAAGTCAGTCAACTCAAATTAGGTTAAATGCTGTAGTTGCAATAAGAATTA
This sequence comes from Meta bourneti, assembly GCA_933210815.1. Classification (NCBI taxonomy): domain Eukaryota; kingdom Metazoa; phylum Arthropoda; class Arachnida; order Araneae; family Tetragnathidae; genus Meta; species Meta bourneti. The sequence goes on from OW119933.1 coordinate 92,097,279, forward strand.
AAATTTTATACTTTATGCTATATAGTATTATGAAAAAGAAAAATCGAATTTACTAGAATATAATGTTTTAGTTATGGTATGAAGAGCTTCTAAATGTTTATAACTCTTATTACTAAGCAGTCTACGTTTTATAAGTGCATAACTATGTCGATCGGGTGTGTCAATCTTGGACTGTTTGATTGTTCTAAAGGTAGGAAATCAGGAGACAAGTCAAGGATGCAATTAACTACAGTATATAACGAATTTATGTGCTCAGAGTTAAATTCTCATCATTAATGTAATATAAAACTTCTGCTTGCAGGACTGGGCAGAGAAAATATCCACCTCACCTTGTTGAAGTAGAAGCTATTCAGCATAAGACGACTCAAATATTCCATAAAGTTTATTTCCCTGATGACACAGATGAGGTAAGAAACTTTTTCCCAAATCTTTGTAAAATTGAGAATTTTATTTTAACTTCCCACTTATGTGTACTTATAAATCCATTTATAGGCATTTGAAGTGGATTCCAGTACTAGGGCAAAGGATTTTTGTCAAAATATATCTCAGCGCCTGAATTTAAGATCAGCTGAAGGTTTCAGCTTATTTGTCAAAATTGCAGATAAAGGTCAGTTTAGTTCAAATATTTATTTCTATTCACTAATTGAAAGTCAAAATTTTCATGATCATATTTAGTAATAATTTTTTGTTTATTGTTTAGTTATTAGTGTTCCTGAGGGAGACTTCTTTTTTGATTTTGTTCGGCATTTAACTGATTGGATAAGGAAAGCAAGGCCTACACGTGATGGTTTGTACTTTTATTTTTATCTGTTTAAATATATTAACACTATAAAATAAATTAAATGTATTTCTCTTTTAGAACTTTGTAAGTTTTTCCATGCTGGCCATTTTTACTGAAAATTGTTGGGTTAAATTACTAAAATAACTTTTAGTGATCATTTGCCCTGTTCCTTTTATACAGGTTTTACCGTATCTGAACTGGACATACCAGTTAATGAGTGCCCTCACTGGCACATCTCAACCCCAAGGTACCAGAGTAATCTCTGTCCTCCCTTTCATTTTTACCCATGCCCCCTTTGCTTTTTTCCTCCCTCATTGTCTGTCTTGTGTTTGGTGTAGCTTGGCCAAATATGGCCCTTGTATCATAAAACCCCAAAGCAACCAACCAGTTCATGAGCAGGGCATGAGAGTCAGTTCATGAGCATCATAAATAGGGTTAAAAACAAAATAAATAGCTTAAATGATAAAATTTTTATAGAAAATGATTTAATGAGCTGGATAGCATAATTAATCACCAGTTGCAAAAGTTGAAAGGACACTTTCGAATCGCAGCAGGAACTCAAATGGTCATCCTTCCAAGTACTGCCCATGACCGATGGTGCTAACTTTTGATAAATTGGTTGGGCCTCTGCAAATTAATATTTAAGGATTGTGATTAAGGTTAAGGGGTAGTTTAAAATATCAAGAATTGATTGTACAGATTGTTAACTTTAAAAGTTGTGATATTAGTCCAATCTAGTCTATTCCCTAGTTTAGGGTGAAAGAACATGGTCTCAAAAAGAATTTGCAATTTGTTTGCTGGGAGAATTGAAGTCATAAACTTCAGGGCCCAAATGAAACATTCCACATCAACTTTTGGGTCGATGTAGGAAAGTATTAAATTGCTAGTACAGTATAGCTAGAAGAGTCTGTTCTGAGTAGTGTCTTGTCAAAATTTTCACCGACTACCCTATTAAAATTGCTATATGCAAATTATTAATTCATGTAAAATCTAAATATATTAAATAATTTATGTGTAATTTTTTAAAGGTTCAATACCTCAATTTACTTATCAAGTGTTCTTCATGAAGAAGCTATGGACAAACACAGTGCCTGGTAAAGACAGAAATGCTGACATTATTTTCCATTACCATCAGGTATTACATGTTTTTAAATCATACTGCAAATCATTATTGATGTGCTATTTTAAAAATGTGTCTTCATGAGAAATTATTTCTTTACAGGAATTACCAAAACTACTAAGAGGGTATCATAAATGTAGCAAAGATGAAGCTGCTAGATTAGCTGCTCTTATCTACCGTGTGCGCTATGGGGAAAGCAAAGTAGAGCTTCAGAGCATACCGTATGTACTTTATTTTCATTATGCTGCCTCTTTATTCTTGTATTGAATTTTCGGGGCAGAAATAATAATGTATTTCACTTACACATAATGGGCTGTGTTAGTATAAATGCTTGAATGAGAATATCTTTTCTATACTTTAAATCAGTAATTTTCAACCTTTTCAGCTCATGGCATACATAAACTACTTAAATTCTGCGGTGCACCAAAAATATATATTTTGCCGATCTGACAAAAAAATAAATATAATTGATTGATTTACGAAAAAAAATAGTAATTACATACAACTTTTGTTTCAAAGTGGCTTTTAAAAGATCTTTCAGAAATTATTCGTATGGGCATTACTTGAAATTATTTGTAAACACACTTGTGTGTGTGACAAAAGTTCAAAACTAAACTGTTGAAATGAAATAAATCGTACGTAATTTAAACCACTTCACTATCCATAACGCACGCTAGTGCCATTCTTGTGGCACCAGTTGAAAATCATTGGTTTAAATTAATTGTACTATTTTATAATTCACAGTAAAAATATTGAGTTGATAAATGCTTTTAATTGTTAAAATTTATGCATAAATAAAATCTTAACATAAATATTCTAATAATTTCATACTTTTTATTTTAGAGGATAAATTTTTTATTTGTTTTGTATATTTGTAATTTCGTTTTAATTCTTTAGAAATATGCTTCGAGAAATGATCCCTGCAGATTTGCTTAAAGCTCAAAATGCTAATGATTGGAAACGAGTAAGTCTGAAACTCAAATTTTGGATAATTTTAATTTCCATGGTGAAAAACTACTAAAGGCCTTAACAAATTTTCTATTCAGAACTTTTTCTAAAGTTTGCATGTATATTGTGCACTGAATATTTATGACATTAGTTACTAGTTTTACTATACCTGAGCATTACTTCAATTTTAATTTTACAGCATTTAACTAAATTAATTGTAATTTCAGTTAACTGTTAATTTCTCTACATGCTCTAAATAGTAATTAGTGTTGCTTTTGTATTATGTTTAACTTATTTTGTGGGAAGTTACATTTACTTTTTCTATTTACTTTTAATTAGGCTATTGTGGCAGCTTATAATCAAGATGCAGGAATGAGTCCAGAAGAAAGCAAAGTTAACTTTTTGAAAGTTATATTTAAGTGGCCAACATTTGGTTCTGCTTTCTTTGAAGTTAAGGTATGTTTTTGAACTATGGAAAAGTTACAAATATATATTTTGAAGCATTTTTATGTAAATTTTGGCGAACCACAAGAATTTTTAAGTGTTCAATTTAAAATCTGTTTCAACATTATTAAGTATCCGAGTTTTATCTATGAAATAAAGCCTTTTGTGCATTAACTATTATTTTACTAGGCACAGGCTTTAGTAACTTGCATTATTATTTTCAATAGTGTTTGATCTGCATCTTATCTTTTCAATGAAAGAAATCAATGGTTCTTAAGAATCTAATTTATTTGTTGAATAATAAATTTATCTAGATTCTATATCTGAAATATTTCTTTTACATCAATTGATATAAATTTTAAGACTAAGGTTAGAGAGAGACCATTGTTAAAAGTTTTGTTTCTTTTGAATGTTACATTTAAATGTATAGAATGGATTGATTTAATATCTTTATTATATTTTTGCATTTTCAATAGAAAACTTAATAGGATTTTTCGTTTTTAGCAAACAACCGATCCTAATTTTCCTGAGCAATTATTGATTGCTATCAATAAACATGGCGTTAGTTTAATTGATCCATCATCAAAGGTGAGTAATCACAAAGGTGAAATCTCGGAATGAAATTTTAACTGTTTCAGTATATATATATATATATATATATATCCTTGTTAAAACTTATTTTTCTGCACTGTTTTACTCAATATTCAATTCTATGGGTAATTTAAAATATTTCTTGAAACATTTTAATCTTTACTATTTATTTGGTTCCATAACAAATCTGAGATGTAAAGAGAACTATGTATAATCAGATGCAACCTTCCCAAATATCCCAGTCTTGCAGTGTATGTTCTCATCCATTTCATATTATGAAAATGTTTAGTTTGTTTTCAATAATTTTTTTAAAGCAACAGGAATGGTCTGCCATTTGCAGACTGATGTGTTTCCAGGTTTTTGAATACACAAAATCAGATAGACCAATCAATAATTTTTGAAATTTAGTCAAAATGCAATGACTAAGGAAATTGTTATGAAAAGCTTGTGAATATTTCAATGATGCAAGTTTTTATAATATTGCTGGATAGTAGGCCTTTTCTTTTCTTAGAAGCTGGCCAACTGCTGGAGACAGTGAATAATAGCTTTTCTGTTAAAATGCTTTCCCCTTAGCTCTGAGTTTTGAGAAGTGTTATGGTACATTTTGACAGGGATAGTTTACGAACCACTAGTATGAGGGTAAGCCCAACAGTGTTACCAGATAAGGTAAAATTATACCCCTTGTGCTACTTTTTACCTTGTTGGGCATGGAAATTTTACATTGGGCGCTTAGGTGCATTTGCAGGGATGTGCTTGAACGATCTTGATATGTATTGCACCTGCACATTTTTTTAGATTAAACATGAAAAGACTGGTAAAACAAGAGGATCAGTTAGTAGTTTTAATTTTCTTAGATGGTAATAACACTGCTTTGTAATAGCAAATCTTAAGAATCTACGAAATTTACATTTTCTGCAATCTAAAGTGTTTCCCACATTTCGTGAAAGCACAGCAGTACCTACTACCTGGAAAGCTTCAATTCTAGTAGTATTACAAACTTATCTAGCAACCTACTTGCCACATCTGGACTTTTTGACTCAAACTTATCTCTGGAAACGTACCTTCATAAAGGATTAATATTTTATTCTAAAATATATTTTGCATTTATTGTTAACAAAATTTGTATTCTCTTTAATTAGCTTGGAAGTTTTAAATTTGGATTAGAATTGACTTTTGAAGAGTTATAGTCAATTAAATTTATCATGTATATTAATATGAGAACTCTTGAAAAGTGCTCAAAGTATGTTTGATTTTTAAAAATTTCTTTTTAGGATATCCTAGTCACCCATCCTTTTACTCGAATATCAAATTGGAGTAGCGGCAACACTTACTTCCACATGACCATAGGTAACTTAGTGCGAGGAAATAAACTGCTTTGTGAAACGCCATTGGTAAGATTTCGTTTAACTTAATTCTTTTGGGTTGCAAATTCTTTGAAATATATAGATGTTATTAAAATGATTTATGATGTTCAGAAAATTGGAAATTTTATAACAATGTATAATATATTTGTGCATTAATGGAATATTTTCTTATAAATAATAGATATTACTGTCTTTAACACTACTTTTGTGTTTTTACAGGGATATAAAATGGACGATTTATTAACTTCGTACATAAGCCTTATGCTGAGCAATATGAACAAGCAAAGAACCATCCGTGTGAAACAGTAACTTAAATGTCCGTCCAAATTTTTATCCTTGTGCCAGCTGCTGGCTCAGCATGGTGCTAAAAACTGAAAACAATGCCAGTTATGGCTTTTACCTCTGTGCCTATATTTTATATGATGAAAGAGATGAAGATCTGATATTTCATTGGAAGTTATGTTATGTGAAAATTTTGTTGAATATATTGTTTTTATATCATTCCATACTAACAGTATTTTTTAGGAATTTTACATGTCTTTGTAACTTAGCATTCCATTTACTGTGAAAAAAATATTTAAGTTTTTTATTATATGCTGAGTTTAACTAATTTGTTAAGATATGTAAAACGGTAGATTTTATGATGTGGACTAAAAATGAGCTGTTTTATAGGATTTTTTGGCCTTTACTAGTGACAAAGTGCTTGTTCAAAAGTTTATGTACTTGTATGAAACTTTTTGGGCAGTTTAAAATTTTTTATACTTAATCTAAAATTGTTAAAAGTAATTTATATGTATATATTGAGATGCTTTCTCATTTTTCAAATGATTTCACCAATCCTGGAATTATTTTAAAGTATGATTATTAGCTTTGCGTAACTTCATGTGAAGTAAACATTCCTTTTTTATTTAATTACATTGATGTATTACCAACTAGTACTATTTTCATATCAAACTTTGTCATCATGCATTTAAATTTTTAATTTAAAGCATAATCTGCTGAAAGCAGACATAACATCATATTTTCCAAAAAAAGTTAGGTGTTTGTAATTAGGAGCATTTATTTATGAATCGTTGAATGAATGTACATTTTGGTACCAGTGTTTGACTAATGCCATCTTAGCGTTTTGTTTGAATAATTTATTCAACATTGTTAAATGTACTTTTGAAGTTTTTATGACTGATTGTATGATACTAAATTTCTTTACCAATTTTACAATTCTACTTTAATTCATCAGATTTTCATTTGTTATAGTTTGCTTGTTTGTAGAATGTATTAAATTTTGAATTCAGTAAATTTGTTTTTTATTGTGTTTATATAGTTTCACTGTATCAATTAGTTATGCCTATTTCATTCAGTTCCTTCTTAGTGTGTCAGCCTTTAAATACTTGCCACCACCATGACTTAGTGGTTTTTCTGCTGAGCTAACAACTTGTGTAGGTGGCACAGGTTCCATTCCTCCCTGGGTGTTTCTCTCTTCTGCATCAGTAAAGCTTTTTCCTTGTGTGTGTATGTCGATTTACTTGACGTTATTTGGTGCAGCTTAGCCAAACATGCCTTACTGCCATAAAACCTAAGAAACCCACCAACCTTAAAATACTGAATGTAGTTGTAAGTAGTTTGGTGTCCACAAAGGTCCTGGAAACACCATTTAATGGACAACTTTGATCCATTAAACATTAAAATGTCTTAATAATGGGTCTATGGTTATCGTATGTAATAGTATACTATGTACTAATAAAATATTATCAATTATGTACAGTGCACTATGGTTGGTTGGGTTTTTATAGCTCAAGGGCCATATTTGGCAAAGCTGGAACAAATATTAGACAGAATGTCAAGTAAGAGACATACACATCCAAGGAAAGTTTTCCTGAAGAGAGAAATACAAACCTGTACTACTTACAACTTGCAGGTTGCTATCACAGTGGGCAACCCATTGAACTACGGCTGCTCTATCGCAGTATGGAAATAATCTGAATGAAATATGCATTTATATACAAAAACATTAGAAAGCTAATCAATAATAACTAAGGCACTTGGAAAAGTATGTTGGCATGTACAATAAGATGGTCTTAAAATTTTTTTCCGAAATCTCTTACAATAGGGTAGAAAAGCTGTCTCCTATATCTTTAAATAAATGACTCATTGAAAATATCTTTTTTAATGTCTTTAGCCCTTTACTGAGCATTATATAATGATGAAAAGGGCTAAAAATGGATAAAAGGCACTTCGGAACATGATTTTTCAGATATTTTAATTTTCATTATCTTATGAATATATTTTAGATAACGAAAAAGCATATACAACACTTTATCTATGTTAATTATGTTCTATGTGCCCACAAAGATTGCAATAATTGTATCAGACTTCAGGAACTATATTGCTCAACGTTCAGAGATTTTCGCACACACTGCATTCAACTTACCCTCTTGGAATGACTTTCAGCTGCAAACACTTGAGTAATCACCAGCCCCACCCGTCTAACAAAAGCTCTACCTTTTACACGTTAATTCTGAGTAATACAATTAACCATGAGTTGCCAGCAGGGACATTCGTTTTGCAAGCTATTGAAATAAAAATGAGTTCTTCCAAAACTGACTATGAGGCATCGAGTAGAATGCCCTATTTTTGCCATTCCAGGTAAACTTCTACCTTCAGTTTTATCAACAATTGAAGGCATTTTAAAGTTTGCTTGTTAAACATGAACTAAAGTACCAACATTCTGGCAAAGAACCCAGTATTGGTGAGGCATTAGAAATTGCAACTGAAAATGTAGAAAATATTTGGAGAAAAGCTTCCATACGCCAATTGTTTGTCAAGAAAGTTACAAATAATATGCAAGTTCTGACAGATAGTTCTTTTAAGATACTCACGTTGGAGTGGTGTGGAAGTTTGGAGAGTGGGGTGCCAGCTCAGGTGTTGCCTCGTCATCTGACCGTGGTTCAAAATTACGTGGTGTTGTCCTAGGATCTTTCCCTTTGGGATTGATCCCAGACCGTCACCAATAGCCCATTGTGTTGCTCCAGTGTGACGTTAATTAAAATACCTACCCCATTGCAAATTCAAATTCGAAAAAAAATACTCTCATCTGACGGCCCACCCTAATGTACAATTTATCTACGATAAATTAAACGATACATATGTGTGTGTGTGTGTGTGTTTTAGGATATTTAACTATACCCATGTCCAAAATTATCTTTACATGCATAAAATCACGGATTTCTCAGAAACTGAACTATAATTTTTTGAATTTGTGTGAAATGATACATAACATCATTACACACAAATACAAAGGAAAAATTTAAGAGCACTGCATATGATATAAAACTGTAGCATGAAACAATAAAAATGGCAATAATATGTAACAAGGAGAGTTCAGAAAAAAAATAACTCAGAAAAAAATTAAGGCTTATGAATTTAATATGGAATGTGATCTCTGACGTGCACACACATATCACAACGTGTTTTAATGCTGGCAATAAACCACAGTTTGGGGAACTAAGTTCCACACCTTCAGCAATGCGGTCTTCAGGGCATTTATATCTCTAGGAAGAGGACGTCTTCGTTCAGCTGTTTTTCCAAGGTAGTCCCATAAGTTCTCTATCTGGTTCAGATCAAAAGATTTTGCTGGCTCAATGGCTTCACTTTCAAGGAATTCGTCAACGAGGTTTGCTCGATGTGGATGAGCATTATCGTCCATAAATAAAAAGTCAGATCCATATGCACCTCTGAAAAGTCTTACATAAGGTTCTAAGACCTCATCCCGATATCTCTGGCCTGTCTCAAATCCGCTGTTGAAAACTGGTAGGGGCGTACGTCCATCGATCATTATTCCTCCCCATACCATCACACCTGCACTACCGAAACGGTCACGTTCCATAATGTTCGAAGAAAGATTTCGCGTTCCTGACTCCCTCCAGATGTAAACACGTTTAGAATCAGATGTTAAACTAAACCTCGACTCATCAGTAAAGAGAACATGGGTCCATTGGTGTTCACTCCAGTTCTGATGTTCTTTGCATCAATTAAAGTGATCCCTCTTTTGTTGTGAAGACAGTGAAACACATTCCCTTGGCTTTCTGGCATAAAGGCCTTTTTCATTAAGCCTTCTGTAAACAGTTTGCCATGATACAACAGTTCCAGTGGCGGCTGCAACCTCTGAACTTAACTGCCGAGTAGTAGACTTCCTGTTACGACGGGCAGTTATTGCCAGATATCGATCTTGAGAAGCAGTTGTTATTCGTTTACGACCTCGTTCAGGCCTCCTTACAACAGTTCTAGAGTTCTGAAATTGTTTCCATAGCGTAGAGACTGTCTGTCTTGAAATATTCACACATCTCGCTGCTTTCATGATCGTCTGCCCTGCTTCTAAACGGCCGATAATTCGCCATTTCACAGATTCTTCCAAATGATACTTCGGAGCCGTTTTGACAAACCGTTTTGAGTCCTTACACACTGAAATCAAACGCGATGTATTGCAGAAATTCACTTTGAGCAAAGCGCTTGATTCACTGTCGGATGACGTAACGCCTTGATTTGCATATCAGAAAACGTTTGATCACTTTTGATTGGATAATGCTAATTAGGCTTGTCTTTCACACATTCCCTGCAAAAATGGATTACATCGATTGGATATTTCATGGAATATCATTATTTTTGGGTATGTAAAGATAAATTTGGACATGGGTGTATTATGTTTTGGGATGATTTTTGTAACCCAGTCATATGGTTCTTAGTATACAGGGTGAGTCTAAACTAATAATACAAACTTCAGGGGATGATTGAACACAACGAAACAAACACTTTTCACCATAGAATGTATGGTCGCAAGAAAATGAAAATGTGTATTATTTAAAGTTTTGGATACTTAAATATGTTCAATACAACATTATTTAAATTTGATTTGATTTTATGGAAATATTACATGTTTTGTGAGGGATTTTATAATTATGCACACTAAATTATGCTATTTTTTACGTCATACAAACAGGTAGTGCACTATACTGACAAGTCACCGGACACGTGGAGTAGAAACAAAACATAATTTATTTTGGGGTTTGACTATAAATTTTAATTTCAGAGCCCATATCCACATGGGTAATTACAGAGCTGACTATTAACGAGTATAGACTGAAATTTAAGGAAGGAATGGTTATAGAAATGTGTAAACATTTTATATCAAAATATAAACACTGAAGTAGCAGTCACTTTATTTTATCCATATTTAGAATGTTAAATACATCATGAGCACAAGTTCTAGGAGGACTGAACCATTTTGGCTAGTCAATAATTTTATAAAGGGGCCCCAGCATAGTTCAGGACCATCCCTAGGGCTTGTGCTCATGATGGAACGTATTTAACATTCTAAATATGGGGATAATAAAGTGACTGCTACTTCAGTGTTTATATTTTGATATAAAAAGTTTGCGCATTCTTATAGGAAATTCCTTCCTTAAATTTCAGTCTATACTCACTAGTAGTTAGCTCTGTAGTTACGATGTGGATGTGGACTGAAATTGAAAATTCGAATTTATAGTCAGACCCCAAAATAAATGCTGTTTTGTTTCTATTCCAGGTGTCCGGTGACTTTTGTCAGTACAGTGTATATTAAATTTAAGTGGAACAGATTAAAGGTGTTGCTATTAAAACCTGAAATGTATGAAACAGATATAAAGAATAAAAGAATTTCATAAAAACGTTTTAACTCAGTTTAACAGAACTTGGCATTTGTGTGATTTTCATAAAGTTCAAATTTTTTAATTTCTTCAATAGTTGTATTAACCCCTTAACGTTCACACTCCAGCAGACGATACTGGCAGAAATGTATACACTAGAGTAACTCGAGCAGTGTTACATTTTATGTTACCATTATGAAGTCAAAGGTAGTGGCCATCAATGGACGTTGAAAAACTTCCCCGCTGTTGCCATCGACCTTAAAATGAAATAGACGGAGCATGTGCCCTCAACTTCATGTTATTTCTTTCAGTTGCTCGGATTGAAGATCTGTCAAGTGGTTGTGGGTAAAAGCATGAATCCTAAATTTTTGATTGGTTAAAGTGGTTATCCCAGTGATCAAAAACACTAGTCTGGGATTCCATAGCCAATCGGCTAAGACGATTTGGGATTTACCCTTCAGAGATCTTACTACAGCGAATCCGCCCACATGGTCTGTCTATTTCATTAGAAGGTTGATGGCTGTGCGATTCCAATGTGACGACTGAAACGACTACAGCCGCGTGACTGTAGCAGCGCGTCGGTAAACGCTGCATGAATGGGACTCCTTTAAGGTAAATGAATGGAACCCTTTCTAATGGCGTGCCAGTGGCCGTGTGACAGTAGCGACACCAGCGAGACGGCTCGAGTTCTAACAGCCGATGCGATTGTAAGTATTTTTGTTGTAATTTGGCTTTTTTCAGCCTGAAATGGATGATTCGAGGCTGATTGAGTTAGTTATAATTATTAGTTATGTAGTAATTATTATTGCTATTAAATTGCTTACATGAGCGTTAGTCCCTGGGTTAGTTTTTCATCTGGGCTTATTAGGCTGTTTCATTTTACTACAAGACTCTTATTAGTTCACTTTCAACGATTGACAAAACGTTATTAAAATGGTCAATATTCAATCGGAGAAATTTTCTAAACACTGAATCATCTTTCGAAAGATGTCTTTGTATAAGAATATTTTGAAAAACCCGTCCCTCACCAAATACATCGGATGAGGTTCAATTCTTTTAAACTGCTTTAGCCCAGTTAATAACGCTTCTTTCTCTTCCTCAAGAAGATAAGATACCAACTGCTATGTATCCTCCATGGCGTTCGCGTAGCGACTGAAACTCGTGGGATTGGAAGTTGAACAAACGACACGGATCGTACTGCTCTGATCGCGCACCTCTAATCGCGCGGATTAGAGGTGCGCGCGTGTAGTCGTTTGTAGTCGTCCACATTGGAATCGCACCTTAACACATCCTAATTCTTGAGCTAGGGTTCTTGATGTTGCAGTGCGATCAAAAAAATAATGCGTACGAGATGTCTGTCCTCTAGTTCGGTGGTGTAATGAGGGTGCTGTAGTCGTTCACATCGTTCAGCTCGTCCCTCCTGCACCCACCAATTCCTTATTCACATCATTACGGCTTGATTTCGTCTAAGACAAGCACCGATAAGAAACACCAAGGATAAAATCCGCAGTCTCGATGAGCCACAATTCTTCCACTGTCAAACTCAGAAACGTACTTGTATGACTGCCATATTTTTCAATCAGGTATACTTAACCCTCCAAGTGATTTCGACGAGATATCTCGTCCATGAAAATCCGACCAATTTTGCTAATGACGAGATCAATATTGGGTCAGTTTTCTTTTAATGACGAGATATCTCGTCCATCAAGATCTGGTCAGTTTTTCTATTGACGAGATAACTCGTCAAGGCAACCAATCACCAGGAGGGTTAAGCTTCCTATATACCGGAACAGCGAGAGAAAACAATTCCAATGCTTATAACCGGTTTTATATTCTTTTTATACTGCCTACAGGAAGCGTTACTGATGCACAAGATTTGCATATACGCCTCAGTGCTAATTTTCTTTTGCATATCCTTCCATGATCTACACATAGTACAAATTTCATGGCTATGGATACTTCCTTTATGGAATTGCATTTTTGATGGCCAGCAGTGTACATTGAACATTTTCCCAAGGCGTATTGTGAACTAAGAAACATTTACAGATATTGTGATCTTCTACCATACAGGAAATATAAAAGTAGAACGAGAAATGGCAACCTTTTTTTATGCCCAGGATCGTGCGATCAAAACTAGTAGTTACGTGACCCTTATACTGCTTTCGTCTGCTGGGTGGAACTGAACATTCGTCATCTGATTGGTCCATGAAACGGGAGAAGACGTCCACCCATTGATTGATCATATGATAATAGTAGGTTTTGGCGATTTTACCGCTTTGGTCGCCACTCTATAGAAATGCGGATTCACACACTTATCCCAAAAGAAGATATTAGGTACATCGTCAAACGAAACGATAAGATGCCAAATCGGCCAGCCAAGTCCATTTTTCACAGAGCAGTCACGTGACTACTAGTCGACATGGCCATACTTTTTGAAGCTCCTCTCAATAGCAATACTCAGTCTACTTATATTTCATGTCTTTGGATACTACCATATACGAAGTGCCTAAAGTACGTCTTATTTCTTTGCTAACTTAATCTAACATCTTCGTCCTCTTTAGCCCTTGCTGCACTGCAAATACTTACAACTAATCAACTTAAATGTCAGGAATTTTAGGAGAAAAAGGCGATTTTCCACTTTGATTTTGAGATTCAAAATGTATTATTTATCTTTCCGTTCTTTCTCATATATTATTACAAAATTGTGAATGCTAGAATTAAAATATAGAATAAATTACGGGTATAACTTTTTTTGGATATTTTTAGCAATCCGAGTGTTCAACTGTTTTAGCCAATTTCATTCTGGTTTAATGAATGTCTCATTTATCCATGGATTTTTATAATTTATTTTGTTCAAAAAATATTATTTATATTTTCGTTCTTTCCCAAGTTATTAAAAAATTATGAATACTGGACTTAAAAATGTAGAATAAATTACGGGTATACCTTTTTGGATATTTTTAGTTGGTTCGAGTGTTCAACTGTTCAATTAATTCACTCTGGTTTAATAAATGTTTCAGTATCCATGGATTTTTATAATTTTATTTTGTACTCCAGATTGCCTTCTGTTTTAATTTCTGAGACAAATATAAGTTCATCACTCATAAGTTACGTTGAAGTATTTCCATGTGTTCTAAGCAAAATTGAAGAATATTTTCAGATTGATCATGTCATCTAGTGTTGAATTCTGAAAACAACGTTAGCGGATTTTTTCCGCAAGTAATGTAAAAAGAAGAGCGTTTTATCGCCGTTAAACGGAGACCGCGACCGTTGGTAGTGTAAAACGGCCTTCATCTACTCTTGTGCCCCGTCTAAAAAACGGTTGCGTCTGGTTAAAAAAAAAGCAAGAGAAGAGTTGTGTTGTTCTGGCGATCGCTTAATATGCTTTTTTTACTTATAGCTAGCTAGATTAGCTCAATAAAGTCCTTTTAGAATTGAATCCTCTGGAAAGATTATATTGGTCCTTTCTTTAGAATAGGATCTTTTGGAAAGATTATTGTAGCATTATATTGGCGATAATTGGTTTATTGTAGTATTGAAGGTAGGTAGTTAATTAAGTCCACACTGGAGCAGCACAACGGATTATTGGCGAAGGTTCGGGATCAATTCCGAAGGGAAACCGAGGACAAACCTCGTAATTTTGAATCACTGTCAGATGACGAGGTCAACACTTGAATTGACACTCTACTCTTCAAACTTCCACACCACGCCAACGTGAGGACATTTGAGGTCGAGAGATTTAATGTACCAGCCTCCACGCACACGACGATCTTGGGTTGGGTCGAGTTTCGAACTCGCAACCCTACGGTTGCTAATCCGCTACTCTTCCATTCGGGCTACCGCGGCACCGAAAACAAAATTGACATCTGATAGTTTGGTGGGGATAAACTGCATTTTAAGGTAACGTCGATATGTATCATTTGAGATCAATTGGGTATCTGAAAACCTACATGTTCCGTTTGGTTTGTTTGTTTACACTGAAATTCTTCTCATAATTTTTAGGACACTTGACCACGACAGATTTCACGTGCACCAGCCCCCATGCACTCGGCGGTCTTTATCTGGATCGAGTCACGAACTCGTATTCTTCCAGTTGTTAATTCGCGACACTACCAACTGGACTACCTCGGCCTCCTGGTATAGTAGGCGAACCTCCAAACCATAAATTAACGTGCCAACTACCTCTTTGAACAAAAATTTGGCATTTTTGGTACTGAAATTAGAATAATTTGGCGACTTAGTTAATCAAAAATTCAAATGTACGAAGGCGGTAATACTTTAAAACGTTTTGAATAGATAGCAGCCAACTCCAAACCATAAATTAACGTGCCAACTATCTCTTTGAACAAAAATTTGGCATCCTTGGTACTGAAATTAGAATAATTTGGCAACTTAATCAAAAATTCGAATGGTACTAAGGCTGTAATAGTTTAACAGGTGTGCAATAGATGGCAGCACCACCCCAAACGACAGAAAAAGATTGAGACCATAGTTAAGCCACCAACAGCGAGATTCTCCGGAATTTTTCATTTTAGTTTTCTAAGCATGGAAAACGACCATCTAAATATGCACGAAACAGAAATGAGATTTTGTTTTTCACCGCATATCTGTTTTACTGCATTTTTTGGCATGACTGCTTAAACGTTAGAGAAACCGTCAGCAATTTTCTGACTCTCCCGTTTGGCTATACCTTCAATTAATCTTACAATAATACTCTGACAGTAAACAGTAACAGTAGTCTCATTAGCCCAGAACTTTTTTAATTACTTATAATTGCTGGTGGTAAAGTGCTGCATTTTTAACCCTCCTGGTGGTTGTCTCGACGAGGTATCTCGTCATTAGCAAAACTGACCAGATCTTGATGGACGAGATATCTCGTCATTGGAAGAACACTGACAAGATCTTGATCTCGGCATCATAAAAAAATAGGTAATATCTCGATGACGAGATATCTCGTCATTGGCAAAATTGGCCTGATCTTGATGGACGAGATATCTCATTAGCAAAATTGGTCAGATCTTGATGGACGAGATATCTCGTCGAAACCACTTGGAGGGTTGAATTCAAAATATTAATTAGTATTCGAACTAGTGTCTAGAGTTGAGAGATTGATACGTTTTGATTTATTAAATTACATACTTTGCACACATAAATATTTAGTATGTGTATGTGATGTGTTTCCCCAGAGAAGTTATCTTGCTGCTGCTTCCCTTCTTATCTGACTTCTATGATGTGTTATAATGGATAGATTCAGGGTGGGCATAAAATAACTTAGAGGCATCTGTAGCTAAATATAATAAAAACGCAGTGGAACCCAATTTGGTATTGAGACTTTTGAAGACATGGGGAGATGTATTCAGGGAAAATAAGATCACCTAATAGGGGGAATTTGACACTGCTGGAGTCAAAAACAGTCAAACATCTCTATTAAAAGCAAATAAAACGGATTATGCAAAGTTTCGACTGCGTAAGCAACAACCACTCCATTAATTCCAACTGGATATGGATACAGATATTCAACTCACAGGGAACAATCTTTTATTCAGCAGAATCAGGTTCCCCATGACCACATAGACCAATTTCAATGTGCTGATCTTTCTTGTGTACAACAAATTGCATCCGGTGTGGGGGATGTTTTACAGCTGAGCGTAATGAGTCGGTCAGCACAAAAGTCACTGCAAAGAAAGGTCAGCACATTGAAATTGGTTTATGCGGTCAAGGGTAACCTGATTCTGGTGAATAAAAGATTGTTTCCTGTGATTCGAATCTATTAATTTGTATGTCTATTGCAAGTTTTTCTTATCACAACGCTTCACATATCTAGTTGGAATTTAATGGAGTGGTTGTTGCTATTCAGTCGAAACTCTCCATAATCCATTTTATCTGCTTTTAATGCAAATGTTCGACTGTTTTCGATTTCAACAGCGCCAAATTTCGCCATATCGGCGGCTTTGGGTACTAAATTTTTTTCGTAGACTACATCTCCCTATGTCTTCAAAAGTCTCAATACCAAAATTTGGTTCCATTCAGTTTATTCGATTTAGCTACAGATGCCTCCAAAGGGGGTGAAAGTTATTTTATGACCACCCTGTACTTTTCTCTCTAACGTTTTTTCAAACCAACATCATCAAAAGCTATTTAATAACACAATTAATTTCACGCTGAATAATATAATTTTTTGGTGATCAGAATCGGATTTGTCTATAAAAATCAGCTCAACTTAATTTAATTTGGCCTGAGGACACTACAATGTGCAACACGATTTCATAAATCCATTGATTGATAACTAATTTCAATGTAATTTAATATTTGTCAACATGGTCACGTCGTATACATAAGTATAGTAATACTCTTTGTGATTATGATATTATGTAGAGCAGCCCCAATAAACATTTTAACAAATTAAAAAATTAAAATTTTAAATTTAAAAATCATTTTAAAAATAAACAATCGTGTGCTTCCGTTCGCAGCCCCAAACACAAGATGTATATTTTGAGGTTCGAATTCGTGTAGCGATGCATGCCGTTGAAAATGTCGTTGGGAATGACGCCTTACGCCACAGAAACGATGAAATCGACTGACCTAAACAGGGCCTTGTACCACCTAAACATGGCATTTCTGGATACAATTCTTTGTTTGTTTTGGTTATGTTTTGGCCCTTCTATCACTCTTTACAATGTGGTTACACCACATTGTAAAGACTCCGTATAGTACTGTAACCCAACTCCACCAAGAAGTGCTTTTTGTAAGACAAACTTGCACTGTCTTTCACTCGTCTTGATAAATTGATGACTGACGGATGCAATTATTAGTGATGGGAGTATTCGAATACAAAAGTACTCGTGTACTCGATACTTAAAAGTATTCGTTGTACTCGATTCTTTTCCAAAGTATTCGAATACAGAAGTATTCGGATACAAAAATATTCGGATATCAAAGTATTAGAATTCAAGTATTCGGATACCAAAGTATTCGGATACAAAAGTAATTGGATACAAGAGTATTCCGATTCAAAAGTACTCATCCTAGGTATTCGGATACAAAAGTATTCATTCACCATATGTAGTCGAATATTAAAGTATCGATTATTACTATCGAATAATTGTTTTTGTATATGTATTCGAATACTTGATAAACTCGAATACAAAGTATTCGATTCTCAAAAGAACTCGATTCTGCCCATCACTAGTGATTATGAACAAGCATACTATCAGTACTACTACTAAGCCTGATGGCGCTTCTGTAAACAATAACTTAAATTCATACTTTTGATTAAAAATTCAAAATTTTTAATTTTTTAAAATATATAAATATAATCTCCCTTTGCAAATTCATGTAATATTCCCGTCTTCTAATTAATTCATAATTTTAATACTACTTTTAATCGCAGTAGCTACAGGTATTCCGAACTCTGATTAGGTTAGGTATTTAATTAACGTCACACTGGAGTAAGACAACGGGCTATTGGCGACGGTTTGGGATCAACACCCGAAGATCTCACTGGAGTGATAGGCCTACCACTCATTGTAAGCCTTCTCCTACGGCACCAACTTCAACTGCATCCCCTTGACACCCAAGACTGCTACACCGTTGAAAGTTTCTGATAACCTAAATGTATTCGGAACACAAGGACTCTTATCTGGAGACAGAGGGCCTTCGGCCCAGGAGTTCAATGGAAAATTCACTCTCGCTGCCGTTTCTGAAAAATACCAGATGGCGCTCGCAACAATCGGCCCGCACTTCGACCACGGAGAGTAGTTGAATTGCTAATGCGATGCCAATCACTCCCAACAACTGTCTGAAGCTCTGTGATAACGGACAGTACTTCCACTCCTATCACAGTTTAACTATTCGCTGCCGCTCAACCTTATTTCAACAAACTGCCGGCGGCACTTGCACTCGGTTGCTAGAGGCAAAGCAGGACAGTCCCCCAAACGGGCGTAATAATCCTTTCCACGACCCCGCATTAGGAAGTACATCCGTGATCTTAATACAGATTTCGCGGTCTATCAACTAGTGGTAGCATCTATCGAATTCAGCCACTGCTGAACTCGGTACAGCTTGGATGTAAAGATTTTTTGTGACCACGCTTTTGGCGTGTTTTTGTGGCGAGTTATGGCAGGTAAAGACAACCCCGCTTGGAATATGCCTGCTTTGATGGCAAACTCGGGAAGTTTGAATTTCATTGTTAGTTGGCTGTTCATTTGTTTAAAAATTCGCGTGAAGATAAAAAATTAGGCTTTTTGATAAGCTTCTAGCTGGTATCAGCTAATTATTTTTAGTTAAGAAGAAAAACGATGTTTTTCTAAGTTTTTTAACTATTCCCTTTAATTATTTTCCGCTAAGAAAAACGGCGTTTTTTCTAAGAAATTCTTCCTTGGCGACTTTCAAAAAATGCTCAAATAGAAAGCGCTCCCCTAAATGTGAACTTTGAAACCAGCTGCTCTAAAAATAAAGTGCTACTCTAGATTTGATTTTTGATAAAGGTACTCTAAATGGAAAGCGCTCTCCTAAACGTAAACTTTGGAACTGCTGCTCTAAATCGAAAGCTTTTTTCTAAATTTGAACTTCGGAACAGAGCTCCCCCCCAAATAGAAAGCGCTCCCCTCTAAATTTGAACTTCGAAACAGCGCTCAAATAGAAAGCTCTCCCCTAGACGTGAACTTAGGAACTACTGCTCTAAATTGAAAGCTCCTCTATAAATGTGAATTTTGAAACAACGCCTCAAATCGAAAGCTCCCCTCTAAGTTTTCACTCTGAAACTGCTCTTCTCTACATGGAAAGTTCTTCAAATTTGAACTTTAAAACTGCTGCTCTAAATAAAAAACACTTTGGGACAGGACTAGGATTTTAACGATTCAAATATTGGAATATAACTCTGGAACGATTCTATTGGCTCATTCTGCACAGTAGAATCCTTTAAGATTCTATTGGTACTTTCCTTAGATTACAATCCTTTTGAAAGATTTTATATTGCTCCTTTTCTTAGAATGCAATCCCTTGGAAATATTGCATTGCTCATTTCCTTAGGATAGGATCCTTTAAAGAGATTCTATAGGTCAAGAAGGTCAAAACTGGTTAGAAATCATGTAAGGAAGACTGCAGGTTGCAATGTGGAATTATGCGTGTGAACCTCTCAGAGGTTTAAACTCAAATTACCAATATTTTGAACTTGCGTCATTGTTCTTCAGGAACATAGAAATTTTTCAATTTATTTCTCAAAAAGTTCAAATATAAATTTCCAAGTTTACTTGGACATAGCTATTCGAGTATACTAGAAAAACGCTCCCCTATAAGTAATAAAGCCATCTTTTCTGCAAGTACTGCAGCCAACTGAGAAAATGGAGCAAGTTGGTCAAGTAGCGGAGAAATTGAATCGCGCCTCACTTCGGAGCCATAAATCAATGACGACGACGTAAAACTCAATCACTTTGATTGACAACTGTGTGCGTTGGGATAATCGTTGATTGATGAAATCTGATGAAGCTTTGAAAAAGTTTGGGTGGTGTAATATTCTGAGCTCCAATCGACAGGTTATGCCACAAGTACTAGGAAGAATTCCGTATCAAAATTTAATACATATTATTCTCGGGGCTGTTGCATGAGAATGAAGAATGGATTGAGTCTCTTATTTGTGGATGAAAATGAACTTTTTATATTCCAGGAAAGTTTTATTTACCCCCTCATTCCATTGGCATTTTCAATCCGAATAAATATAAGTAAATAATATTTATTAGAGTTCAGTTTTCGGTCGCAAAATGGTCAATTTTTGCTGAACCTAGGGTTTAGACAGACACCTACTGCTTAAAATTAATCCAAATCAGCGACATTCTCTGTGCTTTGGAAATGATTAACCTGGATCGAATAAATCTCCGGGCCATATTTACCTGGGGACACTAATCCGATTCGGTTAACTCTTCTGGTGATTGTCTCGACGAAGTATCTCGTCATTAACCTTCATGGTGGTTTATCTTCGCGTCGTAAACCACTCTGTAGTGACCAGTCTCTGATGCAAAAACTTGTTCCAAACTGTCACCAGTTCTAGGCAAGGAACAATTTGTTTTTCCTACTTGGATCTTCATTACCCCTTGGAGTAATAGGACAGTTTGTCTCTTCGAAATGTCTCGTTATTAGCAAAATTGACCACATCTTAGACGAGATATCTCGTCGAAACCACTTGTAGTGTTAACAAAACTGACCAGATCTTGATGGACGAGTCGTCTCGTCATTAGAAGAAAACTGACCACATCTTTATCACATCACAAAAAAATTGGCATTACCTTGCTGACGAGGGATCTCGTCATTAACGAAATTGGTTAGATCTTGATGGACGAGGTATTTTGTCGCTTTTGTCGCTCGAGGTATTTTGCTAAATTGGTGATGTTAACCCGTAAGTGCACCTACATCGAATATGTCTTCGGCCCTTATCAACATGGAGATACTAATCCGATTTGGTTAATGCCAGATTGGTGATTTTAACAAGTGAGTTCAGCCATCTAGACCGTATGTCTTCAGGTCTTATCAAAACTGAGATACTATTCTGACTCGGTTGGTGCTAAACTACTGATGTTAACCGTAAGTTAAGCTACTAGATCCAACATATCTCCTGGCCTTACCAATCTGGAATCACTAATTGACTATATTGGTACTCTAAATTGGTGATATTAACAACTTAAGCTACTGGATCGAATATATCACCGGACCTTATTGACCTGGAGACACTAATTGATTCAGTTGGTGTAAATTGGTGATATTAACAAGTGACTTTAGCCACATAGATAGAATATGTCTCCGGATATTATCAAACTGGAGATCTATTCTCACTCGATTGATGCTAAAGTGGCGATGCGTTACCCGTAATTATAGCAATTAGATCGAGTAAATATCCCAGCCTTATCAACTTGGGGACACGAATCAACTCGGTTGGTGCTAAATTGGTGATATTAACAACTTCAGCTACTGGATCGAATATATCACCGGGCCTTATCAACCTGGAGACACTAATCGGCTCGGTTGGTGCTAAATAGGTGATATTGACAAGTGAGTTCAGTCATCTAGATGGAATATATTCCAGGGACTTATCAAACCGGAGGTACTATTCTGACTTGGTGCTAAATTGGGGATGTTAACCCATAAGTATAGCAACTAGATTGAATATATTTCTCGGCCTTATCAACTTGGGGACACCAATCCACTCGGTTGGTACTAAATTGGTGATATTAACCCTCCTGGTGATTTATCTTTGCTTCAAAAACTGCCCTGTAGTGACCAGCTTCTGATATAAAAACCTGTTCCAAATTGACACCAGTTCTGTGCAAGGGAAAGTTGTTTCCTACTTTGATATTCATTCCCTTGGAGTTAACGAAGTACAGGCGATAGTAAATCGGAAACTCATTTCGTCCTTTCACCATTTTCTTTGAAGTTCCACGAGTTCAATTCCCTCCTCAACCCCTATCTCCCCTCCATACCTCATGTTCGGAATCGGACAGCACACCCTTTACTCTAGAGATACAGCATTCTGTATGTGGGAAACGTTATTGTCAAAACACGTGAGAACCAGATATAAAAATGCTCAGAATCGTGAGAAGGTATAGCTAAGCTGTTTTCAAAAGCCTATCGAAACTACTTTCATGCCTGCTCAATAAAACTAAAATCAACTGCCAATCAACTGCACGGGGAAAGGATATCGAGCAAGGGGCACTCGCTAACCTCATCAGTGGCCCACTTTTGTGATAGTTTTCGAAAGGGGGTGAAACGACAAGCCTCGCAGTGAGACCAGCAGGTTATCTCTCGATGGTCAAATATCTCTCCTCAGCAAAATAGGGCAGTTTTTTTATCTTGACGAGGTTACTCGTGATTAGCAAAATTGGACAGATTATGTTGGACGGGGAGAAACCACTTGGAGTGTTAACTTCAGCTACTGGATCGAATATACCATAGGGCCTTATCAACCTGCAGACACTAATCGAATCGGTTGGCGCTAAATTGATGATATTAACAAATGAGTTTAGCCACCAAATCGAATACATTTCAGGGTCTTATCAAACCGGAGATAATATTCTAACTAGGTTGGTGTTAAATTGCTGATGTTAACCCGTAAGTACTGCTACTAGATCGAATATATCACCTAGCCTTATCAATCTCGAGACACACTAATACGACTCGGTTTGTGCTAAACTGGATTTAGCTAACCAATATATACCATAATCGTCTTCATAGTCTGTTTTTCAGATTCCTTGAAAAAGGAGGTAAAAACAGACTCGCGAATACATGTCTCTGATACTTTATTTTTCCAATTCCTTCAAAAAGAAGATAAAAGTAGACTCAAGCATATATTTCTCTCTAATACTTTATTTTTCAATTCCTTAAAAAAGGAGATAAGAACAGACTCAAGCATACATTTCTCTGATACTTTATTTTGGCAACTTTTTTAAATAAGAGATGAGAACAGACTCAATCATACATTTCTTCTGATACTTTATTTTCCAAATCCTTGAAAAAAGGAGATCAAAACAGACTGACACAAGCATTTCTCTCCGATTCTTTATTTGTCCAATTTTAGAAAATTACCAGACTTAAATAACGAAGATGCCATATTCGGCACTTTATATCTAGAAAGATTTTATAAAGTTGTTATAGCAAAGCAATCAAGATCCAGGTTTCCATTCAATGCTTTCACAAATCATTTGCTTTTAACGAGATTCAACAGTACGCGCACCAGAAAATACAACACAATGCATCACAGCTCTTATGAAATAGCACTAGAGAAGAAATTTCATGAAATAGGGGTTAAAAACACGGACTCAAGCATAGATTTATCTTCGATACTTTATTTTTCAGATTCCTTGTAAAAGGAGATAAGAACACTGACTCACTCATACTTTATATTTGCAATTCCTTGAAGGAGATAAAAACACCAGACTCAAGCATGCATTTCTCTATGATATTTCATTTTTCCAATTCCTTGAAAAAGGAGATAAAAACAGAATTATACGCATACATTTCTTTCTGATACTTTATTTTTTTAATTCCTTGAAAAGATTAAAAGATAGAATCACGCATGCATTTCTTTCCGATACTCTATTTGTCTAATTCCTCGAAAAAGGAGATAAAGATAGAATCACGCTTACATTTCTTTGATACTTAATTTGTCTAATTTCTAGAAAAAGGATATATATATATATATATATATATATATATATATATATATATATATAATACCAGACTCAAGCATGCATTCTCTGATACTTTATTTTCCAATACCTTAAAAAAGATAAAAACATAAAATTACGCATACTTTTTTCTGATACTTTATTCGGCTAATTCCTTGAAAAAGGAGATAAAACGATAGAATCACGCATACATTTATATCTGATACTTTATTTATTCAATTTGGGATAATTGACATACTTAAATAACGAATATGCCGTAATTGTCACTACATCTAGAAAGATTTTGTAAATTTGTTATAGCAAAGCCGTCTACAACTGTATTTGATTATTCAGCATAAATATCAGGTATAAAGTGTGCATATTCGACATTTCTGAACTTCTAAGCCAGCTACGAATTTGACAGGACTTATATGGTCCAATTCAACAGAAAGGTAGCGAACATGTAAAAAAGCACATTTTTTTATATCTAAAGGGATAGCCACGATTTGTTGGAACCCAGGTTACCATTCAATGCTTTCAAAAATCAATTGCTTTTAACGAGATTCAATAGAACCCTCACTGGAAAATACAACACAATGCATCACAGCTCTTATAGAGTACAGAAGAGAAATTCCACGAAATAGGGGATAAAAACAGACTCACGGGTAGATTCCTCTTTGATACTTTATTTTTCCAATTTCCTTATCTGTCACATTTCGACACACAGAGGACGAAAAACAGAATTTTCGAAATATTCCGGCTATTCCGGGATTCAAATCCTGCAAACGTTGAGTGTCATATGTGTCAAAGAAACCTATGGCCGGAGATTCGATCACGGGCAAAGGAAGAACAGGGCTATGGGGAAGATAGACATCTCTATGCAAACTGAGATCATACGAAAAACGTATTGCCGATTTCTTCCTTTACGCACTCCTTATGGTCCTATAATTTTATATTTGCATCTCTTTTTTTGGCGATGGTCTGTTTTGCAGGAAATATGAAAACAGGTGCTTTTTTAGATCAATTTTCTGGGTTTTATATCTGTGCGAATGTCTCTTGTTCTCGGAGGATTGCAAATGTAGTGCCTACATATACAATTAATTATGAACATGTATTTTAACCCTGTAATCGTTACGAGATTTCCAAAGAGAATGTTGCATTGTTTTTTACCCCACAATGACTAAATAACCACATCTATTGGGTGAAAGAATTCATGGATTCTTTCGACCTTTAGAAAGATACTATTGGCCCTTTCCTTAGAATAGAATTCTCCGGAATTATTCTAATGCTCTTTCCTTGGAAGTGAATCCTTTAGAAAGATTCTGTGGGTCATTTCCTTATAATAGAGTCTCTTGTAAAGATTCGACTGCTATGTTGCTTAGAATAGAATACTATGGAATTGCTTGACTGATATTTCCTTGGAAGTGAATCCTTTGGAAAGATTCCGTTTTTCCTTTCCTTAGAATATAAAGATTAAGTAAGATTCTGTTTGTAATTTTTTTTAATAGAATCCTTTGGAAATATGCTATGGCTTCTTTTCAGTTGAATAGGAATCCTTTGGAAAGATTCTATCTTTGTTTCCTTAGAAAATAATTCTCTGGAGAGTAGGAAGATAGACATCTTGGGGAAGATAGACATCTCTATGCAAACTGAGATCATACGAAAAAAATATTGCCGATTCCTTCCTTTACGCACTCCGCGAAGTCCTATTATTTTATATCTGCATCTATTTTTTTGGCGATGGTCTGGTTTACAGGAAATACGAAAACAGGTGCTTCTTTTTAGATCAATTTTCTGAGTTTTATATCTGTGCGAATATCTCTTGTTCGGAGAGTTGTAAATGAAGTAGTGTCCGCATATAACAATTAATTATGAACAGGTATTTTAACCTTATGATCATTACGAGATTTCCAAGTAGTGTAATATTGCTTTTACTCCACAATGACAAAATAACTACATCTATTGGATGGAAGAATCCATGAATTCTTCTCATGGATTAATTGTTAAAAATGGTTTAGTACAGGAAATTTCCCTGTCATATAGCGTGAGACTCACATTGGAAAAACTTTGATGACCCACAAAAGAAAATGGGTTTGCAATTCAATTTATTACATAGCATTTCTCATAGAGTAATTGATAAAAATGGATTAGTACAGAAAATTTCCCTGTCATATAGTGTGAGACTCACATTGGAAAACGATTGGAAAAATTTTGATGGCCCACAAAAGAGAATGGGTTTGCAAATCAATTTCTCTTTCATAGCATTTCTCATGGATTAATTGTTAAAAATGGATTAGTACAGAAATGTTCAATGTCATAGAGTGAGACTCAAACTAGAAAAATATTGGAAAGTTTTTGTTGGCCCACAAAAGAATGGGTTTTCAATTATATTTCTTTTATAACATTTCACATGGACTTATTGTTAAAGACGTATCAATTCAAGAAATGCTTCCAAGGTTTTCTTCCCCTAACTGTAATGAATCGCATTCCTTTGTACGAAATCAAAACCAAAAATAAGAAATCAGCAAAGAGCATAATTCAAATATTGAATAAAAATACCGCGTTCGCGCGCGCGCGAATGAAAAGTGATAAATCAAATTTTCTTTTCCCGACTGCGTGGAATTCGTTTCTTCCAGAATTCGCAATTGATGAAATCAGTTAAAGGCATCACATTAGTCCCTCAGTCAGAAACAAAGCCACTCCAAGGTTAAGAATTTCAATGAGCTGATCTCCGGAAAATATATTTTTCGAATCAATCTCTCAGAAAAGTTAGCTCTGTATACTCCTCGAAATTCACCAATTCAATAGTATGAATTCTGAATTAGATTATTAAATACAATTTGAATAAGACGGTAGAAGTTGATTTAAATCTCATTGTATTCGAGAGCTTATCTATAATTAGTATATCTAGTCTTCAGATGATTTATTGAATTTATATCAGAAGTAAGAATATACTAAAGAATCTATTTGATATTGAAATCGGACTGGGGTGAGTAGAACCTTTCGTACCTTCCTTCAAAGGAGCCCGGATGATCACGCCGTGGCCATTCTGTTTTCCTTGTAAGATCCAGTGATAAACCCTTTTGGTGGTTGTCTCGACGAGGCATCACGCGTCATTAGAAGAAAACTGACCTGATCTTGATCTCGTTATCATAAAAAATCGGCAAAATCTTGATGACGAGATATCTTGTCATTAGCAAAATTAGTCAGATCTTGATGGACGAGATATCTCGTCGTAAACACTAGGAGGGTTACGAAACCAGAGGTAACAGAAACTGATTTATGTGAATTTTAAGTTAAGGTTATTTACAGGATAGTTGTATAGTTTGCAGAAGTTTTTACCCTCTTGGTGGCTGTCTCTACGAGGTATCTCGTCATTAGCGAAACTGATCAGATCTTGATGGACGAGATATCTCGCCTTTAGAAAAAAACTGGCCAAATCTCGATCTCGTCAACATCAAAAAACGGAAAATATCTTCATCATTCGGAATTCAATCGGCATTCTTGATGACGAGATATCTCGTCATTAACAAAATTGGTCAGATATTGATAGACGAGATATCTCGTCATGATCAAAATTAGTCAGATATTGATAGAAGAGATATCTAGTCAAAACTACTTGAAGGGTTAAAGGGCTTCTTAAAAAGGGTAATTAAGACTTAAAAATTAAAGTTTATCAGCAGTAAGAATATACACTGCTGGCCACCGTAAATGCAACACCCTGAAGGAAGCATGCAAATAATATGAAATTTACAACATGCATTAGCGGAGGTGAGACATGCAAATGATTAGAATTTCAGCGCAGACGCACATCACTCGCGCCTGTGGCGCCACTTCAAAGCGCTATTTAAGGCTTGGAGATTTCGACGATTTCAAGTACGGCAATTGTGTTTATCTTGTGGTTTTTTCATAAAAACGATCAATTATGCCTCGTAGAAAACAGCGATCATCTTTTGATCAAGTATCCGAGTTCGACAGAGGAAGGATAGTGGCCTACCGAGATTGTGGATTATCTTTCAGGGAAATCGGTAGTCGTGTTGGACGAAACCAAACAACTGTAATGCGGATATGTGATCGTTGGATGCAGGAGGGTACGACGGACCGACGTGTTCGATCGCATCCACCTCAGTGCACCACTTCACGTGATGACAGGCATATTGTGCGTATGGCAGTGACGGATCGCTCAGCCACATCACGAACCATAGCACAGCACATTCAGTCTGTACCGCATCATCCAGTGTCTGCGCGTACCATTCGACGCCGTTTACAGCAGAGTGGTCTGTCCGCAAGACGTCCATTGCTTCGTCTACCCTTGACGCAGAACCACAGACGTTTCCGCCGCCAATGGTGCGATGAAAGAAGGATGTGGACGGCAGAATGGAATGAAATTGTCTTTACTGACGAGTCACGCTTCTGTCTGCAACACCACGATGGTCGGATTCGAGTCTGGAAACACCGTGGAGAGAGGATGCTGAACAGCTGCGTTATGCACCGCCACACTGGTCCTGCACCGGGTATTATGGTATGGGGCGGTATTGGATATCACTCTCGCACTCCTCTAGTACGCATTGCCGGTACTTTAAACAGCCAGCGCTACATCTCCGAGGTGTTGGAGCCAGTTGTCCTTCCTTACCTTTAGGGCTTGCCCACAGCCATATTTCAACAGGATAATGCGCGACCACACGTGGCACGCATTATCCAAGGGTTCTTCGTCAATCGCCAGATTGAATTGCTTCCCTGGCCAGCTCGCTCTCCGGATCTTTCGCCGATAGAAAACATGTGGTCCATGGTTGCTCAACGATTGACCCAGAATACATCCCCAGCTGCCACACCAGATCAACTTTGGCAACGTGTGGAAGCTGCTTGGTCTGCTGTACCCCAAGAACACATCCAAAGTCTCTTTGAATCAATGCCGAGGCGTGTGGCAGCGGTGATCTCCAACAATGGCGGCTACTCTGGCTACTGATTTTGGCAGGAACCACACTTCACAGAAGTCTATAAATTTAATCATTTGATACTTGGTCAACATGTTACCTACAAAATAAATTTTGTTGTGATATCTCTTGTCTTTCTTGGTGTTGCAATTTGGGTGGCCAGCAGTGTATTAAAAACTATTTTAGATTGAGATCCTAGTGGTGTGACTAGAACTTTTCCTACCTCCTGGTTGCTTCTTTCAAAAGTGCTGGGATGAAAACTCCATGGCCATTTTGTTTTTGTAAGATCCAGTGATTAAGAAATCAGGTGACAGAAACTGATTAACGAATTTAAATTAAGGTGTACGTATACACTAGAAGATATTTTTTAAATTTTGACTTTAAAAATCCAGTTTTTTACAATAGGTCACTGGTTTCTACTTAATATCGTTCCAGTGCGAAAAAAAACAGATTAAGGTAACCATTAATTATCTAATTTTGATGTAATTAGCTGATTAGAATGTTCTATGAACTGTGATATCTCAAATTCTAATTTGTCCAGAAAGACAATCCCTGTTGGAAAATTTTCCTATTCATGATGTTTTGACCCTCAGTCAAGTTGCTAGAGCGAATAGGTTTATTTTTACAATTTTCACCAAGAAAATATATAAAATCAAAACAATTTTCAGGAATTTTAACATTTAAAAAACAACTAAAAATTCATTTCTTAACTAATAACTCTGACTGAGGGTCAAAACATCCACTGTATTATATAGATTATAATGCTACAAAAAGTAATAAAGGATAAATTCATTGTTGAGTTATCACTGTTTGAACGAAGCTTCATATTACAAAATAACAGTTCTTCAGAAATTGAGTTTAAAATTTGAAACATGTTTGCCCATGGTGAAAATGCCTAACGAAAAACCATTGTAACGAGAAAATTATTTTGAATATTTGCAAGATCTTGGTATCGTTTGAAAGCTAAGGAGTTGGAAAATATTTTGAAGCAATAAAAAAGTATCGATATTCTGGTCAATTTTCGTGATCTGTAGTGTATACATACACCTTAAGGTTTATTTATGATAGTTGTTATATACCCACATTCTAGTCATTATATACTATGCTTAGTACATAGAGAATTACTGTACAATCCTAAGTACACAGAGTGGTTCCTGGAAAGGGAAAGGTGGTTATACACTATCGCGTCGAGAGATCGGACACTTAACTGACAATGCCAAAAACATGAAAAGTTACGCTAATTGAAGAGTGGGGCCAACAACTGTTTTTTTTTTGCGTTTATCACTACTAAGTTTCATCATCTGTATCTGCGTCATTTATATTCAAAGAAGCACCTACACAAAATGCCATGCCTGTGTTACTGGAGCACTTAACCAATTTAAACAGACACATCACATCTTAAAACATTTCATCGAAGTCAACCCTCTGTGGGGTTCGCACGCATAATTCCACCTTGCAACCTGAAGTCTTACTTGAATGATTTCTAACAGGTTTTAACCATCTTGACAAATAGAACCTTTGCAAAGGATTCTAGCCTAAGGAAATGAGAAATAGAATCTTCCAAGATTTCTATTATAAAGAAAGGACCTCCACCCCAATTGAATCTTTTCAAAGGATTCTATCTCAGAATGGGCCAACAGAATCGTTCCAAAGGATTCTATTCTAAGGAAAGGATCAATAGAATCGTCCTAAAGAAAGACTACATTATAAGGAAAGGACCAATAAAGTATTTCTAAAGGTTAAAAGTATCCGTGGATTCTTTAGATTGATATGGTCTAGTCCTTAACCCTTATGGTGATTGCCTCGTCGAGGTTATCACGTCACTAGCAAAACTGACCAGATCTTGATGGACGAGATATCTCGTCATTAGAAAAAACTGACCAGATCTTGATCTTATCATAAAAAATCGGCAATATCGTGATGATGAGATATCCCGTCATTAGCAAAATTGATCAGATCTTGATGGATGAGACCGAAATCATTTGGAGGGTTAAAGTGTGTTGTGGTGTAAACGCAACACTACACTACTCAGAACACTCAGATGGTTAAGAATAGCCAATTCGCAAATTTGGTGGCCTTGTATATTGGTCACTCTAATGGACAGTTCGTAACAATATATCACCCTAATGGTCAGTCTAACCATCATTAAACAAGTGATGAATTGTTACAGTTAATTTATCCCAATCAGCAGATATTCCACGCATTCCTGGATAATATCAAACAGAAAATATTTTTACAAATCGACTGATCTAGTTGGCAATTTCCAAATATAAATTTGCATTATCGCACCCCTTAAAGGATACATCATCCAAATTCATAGGAACTTATTAATTTCTGATAAATACTGGGTTCAAGAAATCCAACCCAGAGCACATTCATTTGTAGTTGGGATTTATCGGTTTTAAATCCCCAAGGATTTGGATATTTTCTAACAGCAATTTGCGAGCTGGAGCTCTGCTTATTCGGGTATTACAATCAACCCGAGTCAAGACATTTGAACTATGTCTCTTGTAAGGATTAGTTTAAGGGCGTTGATAGCGCGTCATATTCCCAGTAATCAGGATTTGGGGCTAAGAGGTGGGTGGTTTATGGTAATGCAGGGTTTTCAAATGCCTGGTGGGGTGATAAATTGCGTATGTATTCGATTGGATGAGGATTGCTCTATGTGCATATCCAATTGGGAAATGACCATTTAACATGTTTCAGGTCAACTTGCTGTGAAATGTCGTTCTCTGAAGTGAAAGTCAATCTTTGTAGACAATTACACATTTAGTGTTGCTGTTAAGGTGGTTCTTGATATTTGCAGATTACACACACAAACACACTTAAGTTATAGTTGAGAATGTTTTGTGGTTAAGGAATTGTTAGATAGAAGGGAGATAGAGCGGATATGTGTTTGATTTGAAAGAGTAATAATTTATGCGAATAACCGATTATGAATTGACCATTTAACATGTTTTAAGTCAAACTGTTGTGAAATGTCGGTTTCTGAAG
This sequence comes from Meta bourneti, assembly GCA_933210815.1. Taxonomy (NCBI): domain Eukaryota; kingdom Metazoa; phylum Arthropoda; class Arachnida; order Araneae; family Tetragnathidae; genus Meta; species Meta bourneti. The sequence continues at coordinate 92,129,284 of OW119933.1, forward strand.
TGAAAGTCAATGTTTGTAGGCAATTGCGCCTTTAGTGTTGCTTTTCAGGTGGTTCCAGATTACACACACAAATACACTTAAGTTATAGTTGAGGATATTTTGTGCTTAAAGAATTGTAAGATAGATGTGAGGTAGTGTATCGATATTTGATTGGAAATATTAATAAGGATTGCTCTATGAGCATATATGATTGCGAAATGACCATTTAACATGTTTTCAAGTCAAACTGCTGAGAAATGTCGATTTCGAAAGTGAGTGTCAATGTTTGTAAGCAATTCCACATTTAGTGCTGCTGTTCAGGTCGTACTTGATGTGTGCAGCTTATACACACATGTATGTAAGTTATTGTTGAAGATCCTTTGCACTTAAATAGTTATTAAATAGAAGTATGGGATAGGGTGTATATGTATTCTATTGGAAAGATTAGTAAGGATTGCGCTATGTGCATATCCGATTGCGAAATGACCATTCAACATGTTTCAAGTCAAACTACTGAGAAATGTCGGTCTCAAAAGTGCATGTCAATACTTATAGGCAATTGTTCATTTAGTGTTGCTGTTCATGTTGTTCTTGATATTTGCAGCTTGCACACACACTCGTAAGCTATAGATGAGGATCTATAGTGCTTTATTAAATGCTAAATAGAAAAGGGATAGCGTGTATAGGTATTTGATTGGAAAGAGTAATAAGGATTGCTTTATGCGAATAACCGGTTATGAATTGAGCATTTAACATGGTCTAATTGGTCTGTTTAAGTCTAACTGTTGTGAAGTGTCGGTCGCAAATTGGAAGTCAGTGTTTGTAGGCAATTGAACATTTAGTGCTCCTGTTCATGTGGTTCTTGATATTTGCAGCTTACACAAACACGTAAGTTCTAGTTGAGGAAATTTTGTGCTTAACTCACCAAGTGGTTTCAACGAGAAACCTCGTCCATCAAGATATGACCAATTTTCCTAATGACGAGATATCTCGTCATCAAGATATTGCCGTTTTTTGATGAAGATGAGATCAAGATCTGGTCAGTTTTTCTAAAAACGAAATACTTCGTCTTTAGGATGACGAGATATCTCGTCCATCAAGATCTGACCAATTTTGCTGGAGACGAAATACCTCGTCAAGACAACCACCAGGAGGATTAAACAGTTGTTAAATAGAAGTATGATAGGATAGTGTGCATATTCGAGATTGGAAAGATTAAGCATTGCTCTATGATAATAACCGGTTGTGAAATGACAAGTTATCACGTTTAAACTAACTGCTGTGAAATGTCGGTCTCGAATGTGAGTGTCTGTGTTTGTAGGTATTTGAACATTTAGTACTATAGTTCAGGTAGTTCCTGATATTTGCAGTGCACACACTCACAAGTAAGTTGCAGTTCAGGATCTTTTGTGTGCTTCAATAGACAAATTGAAGTTGAATGAGATAGAGGGCATATGGTGTTCAACTGTAAAGATGAATAAGGTTTGCTCTATGTGCACACCCGATTGTGAAATGACCATTTGCATGTTCAAGTCAAACTGCTGTGAAAAGTCAGTCTCAAATTCGAGTGTCGTTATTTGCCGTGCTGCTGTTCATGTAGTACTTCATATTTGTAGTTCCCCACACGTAAGTTATTGTTGAGAATCATTTGTGGGTTTGAATATTTATTAAAAATATATATAATAGTGTGGTTGAATAGTTATTAAATATATATAGTAGTGTGGTTGAACCGCTTTTAAATGTATATAATAGTGGGGTTGAATAGTTATTAAATATATATAATAGTGAGGTTGAATAGAGTTATTAAATTATGTAATAGTGTGGTTGAATAGTTATTAAATATATGTAATAGTGTGGTTGAATAGTTATTAAATATATATAATAGTGTGGATGAATAGTTATTAAATATATGTAAGTGTGGTTGAGTAGTTATAAAATATATAATAGTATGGTTGAATAGTTATTAAATATATATGATAGTGTGGTTGAATAGTAATTAAAACACACACACAATAGAGTGCCTATAACCACACCACTACGCGTGGTGTGGTCTCCAAACTTCCACACCACGCATAGTGGTGTGGAAGTTTGGAGAGTGGTGGGGCCATCTCAGATGTGACCTCGTCATATGACCGTGGTTCTAAATTACCAGATGTTGTCCAGGGATCTTTCCCTTCGGGTTTGATCCCGGACCGACGCCAACAGCCCGTTGTGTTGCTAAAATGCGATGTTAATTAAAACACCTACCTACCTTTAAGCATTTCCAGCGGGTGGCAGCCCTTACTTTAAACTCAGACGCGTTTTATATCCCATGGACGCACTGATCCCTCAATCGCACTGATCCCTCAATCGCACTGATCTCTCTATCGCACTGATCCCTCAATCGCACTGGTCCTTCAATCGCACTGGTCCCACCTGCCCTCATGAATCTACTTAAATATTTAAATAATCCCTCTTTAGTAAGCACTAGCTGAATTACCCGGCGTTGCTCGGGTTGAATTGTTTATAATTCATTGTAATATTACTCAATATTATTCCTATGGAGATTTCGTGGTTCAAAATTACGTGGTGTTGTCCTCGGATCTTTCCCTTTGGGATTGATCCCGGACCGTCACCAATAGCCCGTTGTGTTGCTCCAGTGTGACGTTAATTGAAATACCCCCCCCTATGGAGATTTCGAATTGTTTTTAGCTCCCCTGCAGACCCGGGACAAATCGAACGGGGTTCATACTCGTATATAGCCTATGTGTTTCGCAGAATTCTACAGGATGAATGTACTAAATTTAGTGTGAATTGGCCTGACATTGATCGTATAAATACGCAATGTTATTCCTATAAGAATTTCGAATTGTCTTTATTCCCCTGTACCATAATCGACGATAAAAAATACACCACTTTAAAAAGAATCTTATATTATAAAAATTTACATTCCAATAATAAAGCTAGTCTAAGAATTTACAGACGGGATACATAAACGATATGATACTGAGCGATTTTCAGCGCAACCGCACCCATCTGTGATTGCACCATACTCGAAGATTCTAAAAAAATTCCGATGTCATCTTGAGGGTCGACTCCTGTAGATGGTAACCCTGAAGTCATCTGCACAGCCAGACCGGGAGAGAGCGCCCCCTAGCAAGTGCTCTGTCCAGGATGACGGGACGTTACACCCCTCTGCACACCCAAAACAAATAGAACGGGGATTGATTTAGCTTACGTTACCCGCAGGGTTCCAAAGAATAAGTGCACCAAATTTGGTGTAGATTGGTCAAACGGTGTAGATATGTATAGAGAACAGACAGAGAGACAGACAGGCAGACAGACAAATGCCAACTCTGCTTTACATGTATAGATTATAAATAAAACCTCTGATTTTATTTCAATCTACTGCACGAAATAGTATTCGTATTTATACAAATCAAAGGTGGTAAGCTGATAGTTGCTCGCCTAAGCTACTAATAGTATATTGCCCCATAAAGATCTGGACAACTTAGCTTCAAGTTACCTATCAACAAATTGCCATGCACTCCCTTTGAATGGGCATTTTTCCTTTTAGGAAAGTTATTCATTGGTTAGAGTACCTGTTATATGAGGGTCCTTATGTTGCTAAGCTATGGCCTTGAATACTACTGATCCTCAAAGAGCTGCTGGGCAATTGGGTCTATTCCATTTATGTAAGAGAAATGGATTGATTCAAGATGTACCAGCAGCTTTCGAAAAATATGTTCGCTTAGCTATTCGTTTAGATAAGATCTTGGTTACTTTTGAAGAACGTTTCAATATTAAGTGTTCACATGACGAATTGAGTGTCAGGTAATTTAAAGACAGGAAGTATTGGTCCTTTTTAAGCATATTTAATTGTTGAGTATTCACACGATGAAATTAGTTATTGTCAGGTAATTTAAAGTTAGGAAGATATTAGTAATTTCTGAGCAGATTTCATTACTAAGTATTCAAAGGTCGGAAAATGTGTGACGAGTCATTTAAAATCAGAAAGATATTGGTCATTTCTGAAGATATCATTGTTAAGTATTTACACGGTGAAATTATAGTCAATTAATTTAAAATTAGGAAGATAGAGGTAATTTCTGAGAGCAGATTTCATTGCTAAGTATTCAAAAGACGGAATGAGTGCCGGGTTATTTAATGTCAGGAAGATATTAGTCATTTCTGAAGATCTCATTTTTAAGTATTCGCACGATGGAAATAACTGTCAGGTAATGTAAAGTTAGGAAGATAGTAATCATTTCTGAGCCGATTTCATTGCTAAGTTTTCGAAAGACGGAATGAGTGTCAGGTCATTTAAAGTCAGGAAGATATTGATAATTTCTGTAGCAGATTTTATTGTTAAAAATTCACACGACGGAATCAAAATATTTAAGTAAACCACATGAAAACAAAATAAGCACTTTAGTGAATATAGTAAAAGCATATAGTGAAATATAGTGAAAGCTTTAAATATAGTGAAAGTAAATTAAATATAGTGAAAGCATTTAATCTAACACGAAAAAGTAGGATGCACTTTAAAATACATTGATGTGAAAGATGAAATGATGCGATTAGTGTGTGCGAAAGTGCTGTGAAACCGAAGACCGTTAGACTTTTTCAACAGAGTTTAAATGGTACGTAAATGTCGTCTTAATTTATTGTATACTTATTGAAATACATGTATACTGTGACACAAATCCGAGTGCAAACTATTCTTAACCATTGCTTTATGAATCTATCAGCAGCGGTAGTAACATGCAGTATAGTAAATTTTTTCTGCATTTCTTAGATTCTTTTGTGAAAATATGTCTGCATTTTTCGAGATTCTGGTTATATGAGGTGAACTCGATCTACTATACGTCGGATAATCATGGTTCCACTGCATTTTGGTCACAGCCAGAGAGGCCTCTCCGCCTTCAGTTTAAGTTGTTGCAATAAATAAGATTGTATAACGTTAATCACATAATTTATGTGTAAGTTTATTTTTGGTATTATTTTCTTTTCTCATTTAGAATGTACTGTTCGTTTTAGGTTCAACAGTTTATTTACATGTGCTGTTACTTAAGCTTTCTCCTATTTTGACATATATCATATGTTTTAATAATAAAGTATGATTTAAAAAGTTGCATTTTTGTCTTAACGTAACAAAAATATTTGTATTCAACATTCACCATCAGTGCATGCTGAATGTCGACATTTACCGGTGTAAGTGAGAAATAATGATATTTAGCAAATATTTCGGACATACACCAAGCGACTATGTGAATGCTGACATTCACCGGAGAATATCGACATTTGCCAAATATCGATCTTTCACAGTAAATATACTATACATATAACAACTATTTTCATGACGTTGCTCCATCTTACAGGTCCTATTCATGTCACTGTTCCTACGATTCACTCTTAATTGTGTTGTCATTCAGGATGGAGGTAATCCAAGTGAACCGAATTAAATATTACCCATACAATGATGTCTTATAGTTTTCTATAGACCCCTGAGCCCGAATCGACCCCCCTGCGGATCAATATCAACCACTTTGGCGACCACTGATTTAGTCACAACTATACAAACACCCGATACCAAAATAAAAACACAAAAATTCATCAGGTTTCCAGGGAAGCTGTCTACATGAGAAAAAACCACGATAATTGGAAACTATTGTTAAGAAACCGCCTCATCACTTGTTATGAGGTACGCCATTTTGAAATCGTAATACTTATAACTTTCTAAATAAGGGGGGGGGAATTTCAATTAACGTCACACTGGAGCAACACAATGGGCTATTGGTGACGGTCCGGGATCAATCCCAAAGGGAAAGATCCGAGGACAACACCACGTAATTTTGAACCACGGTCAGATGACGAGGCAACACCTGACCTGGCACCCCACTCTCCAAACTTCCACACCACGCCAACGTGAGGACATTTGAGGCCACGACAGATTTAACGTGCACCAGCCCCCTTTGTACACGGCGGTGTTTGGCTGGATTTGAACTCGCAACACTTCGGTTGCTAGTCCGTTGCTCTTCCAACCGGGCCACCGCGGCCCTTCTAAATAAGGAGTGCACAAGGTACGAGCGCGGGCTATTACTTTCCGACCAGCAGTCTTACATCTATTAACACTGGCTTAGAAATTTCGAGTTCAATTTTCTAAAAGGAGGCAGATGAGTAGGAAGGTAGTTGAATTTACGTCGCATTGGAACAACACATCGGGCTATTGGCGACGGTCCGGGATCAATGACAGGAAAATTCCAAGGAATATCTCGGAATTTTGAACCACGGTTCAGATGACGAGGTCAACACCTGAAGACCTATCATTTGTTCTCGAGCATTGAATCTCTATACATCACGATGTTTACATACACAAATACCAATACCTACCTTCTATTGTTTAGAAATATTGAGAAGCAAGAAAGTTCATGGCCTACTTGTCAAACGCTCGGTGTTAGTAAATAATAGGTAGGAAGGTAGTTAATTAACATCGAATTGGAGCAACACAACGGGCTATTGGGAACGGTCCGGGATCAATCCCGAAGGGATAGATCCGAGGAAAACACCTCGTCATTTTCAATCACGGTCAGATGACGAGGCAACACACGAGGTGGCACACAATTCACCGAACTTCCACACCACGCCAACGTGAAGACATTTGAGGCCACGACATATTTAACGTGCACCAGCCCCGGTGTACATGACGGTATTTGGTTGAACCGAGTTTCGAACTCACAACCCTCTGGTTGCGAATCCGTTGCTTTACCAACTGGGCTACCACGGCCCCTATTTAGTAGGTAGGTAGGTTTTTAATTAATGTCGCACTTGAGCAACATTACGAGCTATTGGTAACGGTCAGGGATCAAATCCGAAGACAACACCACGTAATATTGAACCACAACACCTGTGTCCCACTCTCCAAACTTTCACACTACACCAACATGAGTACATTTGAGGCCATGACAGATTTAACGTGCACCATCACCCGCGTACACGATGGTCTTCGGGTGGGCCGAGTTTCGAACTCGCAACCTTCCGGTTGCTAATTCGTTGCTCTTCCAACTGGGCAGGCCCGTGATACCCCGGTTGGGAGAGTAACGGATTAGCAACCGGAAAGTTGCGAATTCGAATTCAACCAAAGAATGTTGTGTACGAAGGGGTCTGGTGCACGTTAAATCCATCGTGGCCTCCAATATCCTCACGTTGGCGTGGTGTGGAGAGTGGAGTGCCAGCTCAGATGTGGCTTCATCTGACCGTGATTCAAAATTACGTGGTGTTGCCTCGTCATCTGATCGTGGTTCAAACTTACGTGGTGTTGCCTCGACATCTGGTCGTGGTTCAAAATTACGTGGTGTTGCCTCGTCATCTGAACGTGATGCAAAATTACGTGGTGTTGCCTCGACATCTGGTCGTGGTTCAAAATTACGTGGTGTTGCCTCGTCATCTGAACGTGATGCAAAATTACGTGATGTTGCCTCGTCATCTGATCGTGGAACAAAATTACGTGGTGTTGCCACGACATCTGGTCGTGGTTCAAAATTACGTGGTGTTGCCTCGTCATCTGAACGTGGTGCAAAATTACGTGGTGTTGCCTCGTCATCTGATCGTGGATCAAAATTACGTGGTGTTGCCGCGACATCTGGTCGTGGAACAAAATTACGTGGTGTTGCCTCGTCATCTGATCGTGGATTAAAATTACGTGGTGTTGCCTCGTCATCTGTACGTGGTGCAAAATTACGTGTGTTGCTCGTCATATGACCGTGATTCAAAATTATTTGGTGTTTCCTCGTCATCTGACAGCGGATCAAAATTACGCGGTGTTGCCTCGACATCTGGTCGTGGTTCAAAATTACGTGGTGTTGCTCGTCATATGACCGTGATTCAAAATTACGTGATGTTGCCTCGTCATCTGATCGTGGAACAAAATTACGTGGTGTTGCCACGACATCTGGTCGTGGTTCAAAATTACGTGGTGTTGCCTCGTCATCTGAACGTGGTGCAAAATTACGTGGTGTTGCCTCGTCATCTGATCGTGGATCAAAATTACGTGGTGTTGCCGCGACATCTGGTCGTGGTTCAAAATTACGTGGTGTTGCCTCGTCATCTGATCGTGGATCAAAATTACGTGGTGTTGCCTCGTCATCTGTACGTGGTACAAAATTACGTGTGTTGCTCGTCATATGACCGTGATTCAAAATTATTTGGTGTTTCCTCGTCATCTGACAGCGGATCAAAATTACGCGGTGTTGCCTCGACATCTGGTCGTGGTTCAAAATTACGTGGTGTTGCTCGTCATCTGACCGTGGTTCAAAATTACGTGATGTTGCCTTGTCATCTGATCGAGGTTCAAAATTACGTGGTGTCCTTGGATCTTTCTCTTTGGGATTGATCCCGGGCCGTCACCAATAGCCCGTTGCATTGCTCCAGTGCGGCATTAATTAAATTACCTACCTACCTACATTCAACTGGGCCTCCATTTAGTAAATAATAACACAACTGTAAAAATGTTGCTTAATTGATATCCACAGAAACCTGAAAATAGTTTTCGGAACAAAATTTGATAAGCGGGCCGCCCAGTAAATATTACTCATTTTTGAAAGCACATTTTTGTGATAGCAAACTTTTACAAGTGCGAACAAAAATAACTAAATTCCGGAATAATTAAAAAGAGGAGAATCCGGATATCTCTAGATTTCTGTGATAGGATTGACTCCTGTCTACAAGTCTTGTCAAATGATGAAAAAATTGATGTCACCTTTTTAATAAATAAATTCTCCTAAAAATGGATTATTTTCGTCAGTTCCCTTCCCCTCTTCACAACACCCTCATTCTACAAGTTAATACATGTCGCCGCTTTCATAATCACTTATAATCCTGCACCCAGCCCTCATTGAGCTGTACACCCCCAATGGCGTAGCAAAGGGCTGTAAGTGGCCTGGACAGGGGCGGAGGGGCCAAGCGACAATGTCTAAAGGGCAGCATTTCAAAAATATTCATTAAAAATCGGATAGGCTGTGTCGGAGCACTGTCGCAAGGTTTTGCGTGAAACCTTCTCGTTAGCGCATAGTGTTTATTTGGGGGTAGTAAATGAAGGTAGGCTGGTAGTTAACGTCGCACTGAAGAAACACAACGGGAGATTGGAGACGGGAAGGGAAAGATCCAAGGATAACGCCTCATAATTTTGAACCACGGTCAGATGACGAGGTCACACTTGAGATGCATCCCACTCTGCAAACGTCCACACTACGCAAACATGAGGACATTTGAGACCACTACAGATTGAACGTGGATCAGCCTCCGTGTACACGACGGTTTTTGGTTGAACCGAGTTTATAACTCGCAGCTCTCCGGTTGATAATCCGTTGGTCTTTCAACTGGGCTTCGGATCTTTCCCTTTGGGTTTGATCACGGGCCCTCGCCAATAGCCCGTTGTGTTGCTGCAGTGCGACGTTAATTGAAATATACCTACCTATCATTCAACTGGGCTACCGCGGCCCTGTAGAAGAAAGACAAATTCAGTTGTCAATTCAGTGTTTATTGAAAGCTGACGAGTTACTCTTTCGCATAGACTAAGTTTGAAGTATTTTAGTTCGGTTTTTCGAAGAGTATAGAGCAGGAAATAAGTCTATGTCAAACAAAAGGCCACATCACCAAGGAATTTTACTTTGTACAGGACAGGTAACCCCGATATGTATTATGCGAAAGCATTTTGGTAGCTGAAGTAAAATCTTAGCTTTTCGTCTAGTTTGTTAACACTTAAATTCTCTCTCATAGAACGAAAGCGAAAACATTACTTGTTGCTTGACGATCTTGACGCTTTTTATCAGCTTGTCAAGTGATTAATTTCGCCAATTCCCACTCTGTGTGCATACTTTTCTACTTTTGGCTTTTAGCAGTAATTTAAGTTATAGTAGACCTTAATGGACCGTAGAAATCAACAGAATTAAAGTGAAAGAATTGCTTCTTGTTTGGCGATCTTGGCGCTTTATTATCAGCTCTGTAAAGAGATTAAATTCGCCAATTTCCACTCTACATTGTTTACTTTCTGTTTCTCTTTTCACGAAAAGAGTATTAGACTTTTTCTGTCAAGCTTAATGTATGTGGCGGTAGTGTTTCTGTGGCGGAACGTGATTCAGTACAACGATTTCAGTACATCGCCAACGTAAATTTGAAAGAATGAATTCCGAATTGTGATAGTTGATTGGTCAACTCCAATTAGTCAAACACCAAATCAGCGATGAAATACATTTTAAGGTAAACCTGATATGTGTATCATGCAAAATCATTTTGGTACCTGAAGTAAAATTTTCTCTTTCCGTCTAGTTTATTAACACTTAAATTATCTCATAGAACGAAAGTGAAAACATTATTTCTTGCTTGGCGATCTTGGCGCTTTTTTATCAGCTTAAGTGATTAACTCTTCGTCAATTTCCACTTTGCATTGTTAACATTTATAGTTTCTAGTTGAGATTTCAGTTTCTAGTTGTAGACCTTAATCGACAGTAATTAAAACAGGAGAACGAAAGAGAAAACATTGCTTCTTGCTTGGCGATCTTGGCGCTTTTTATAAACTCTGTCAAGTGAATAACTTCGCCAGTTTCCACTCTGCATTGCTTTTAGTTTCTGAGTGTAAACGCAAAATCAATGAAGAAACTATCTGGTTTCATTCAATTTTTTCTTCACAGTAAACTTTAGCCACTCGAGGACTAATTAGACAAGAACCTACTAAGAAACTGAAAATGTTTTAAGATATGACGTCCATTCGCATTTCGGTTTCCCATAGAATTATCAGCGAAAATATTGCTTGAGCAACCAGAAAACCTTTCAATTAAATCAACAGGCTTTGTTTCAAATTTATTGGTTATTTTATCTCGCCGTCCTGGCTATTCTCCCCAAAACATCATTGATCACTTCCCCTTTGAAAGGGCATGAAAACGAATAACACTTTTTCCATTAAAATTATCCTCATTTAGCGAACAAAGGCACGCAGAGTATGTATGTGTTTCGCACCATAAAAATCATTAATCACCTCAGGATTCTTTAAACTTGGAAAAAACCCGAACACAAAAAACCTTCCAAGCGTTTTGGATAAAAAAAGAAAACATACAAGTCCGCAGTTTTTTTCACCAACTTCCAGCTAATTTACCCCTAAGCACACATTGAGTTTAAATCTGGATAATTGGATACTATTAGCCACAATCAAAACGGTGGAAAATCGCCCGCATTTCGGTTTCCCATAGAATTATCAGCGAAAATATTCCGAAATCCGGACTGGTTGAATGCCAGACTACCCAGATTACTCTTTCACTAAGTGCAAATTAATGAACGGTAAGTGAGAGTACATCGGTTTTTGATGTTTTTGAGCTTTTTGTCTGTGTTGGTCACGAACTTTCAGTAAAGGAGGAGGCTGTTTTCATTCTGTGAACCTATGATTTTAAGAAATCTCTCATGACAAAAGGGAATAAATTCTACTGGATGGTTAGAATGAACCCCATCAAGGGTAGTTGGATGTTTGGTGTTCCACTTCCTTAAATTGGTTAAGGCTAGATATACAGGCTGATTCAAAATTTCCCAATCAAACTTTAAAGGGTGATAGGCTGTATAAAAATAAACATTTTTCATCAGATAGCACGCGTCTGCAACTGTTGCGCGTAGTGGTACGCGGCGCTGTTTGGGGCCTTTGCAGTTCTGTAGGTTGGCTAGAATGAATTAAATCAATGGTAGTTGGTTGTTTGGTGTTCCACTTCCATAAATGGTTTCTCTATCTCTCACGGGGAAAGGGAATAAATTCTGCTGATTGGTTAGAATGAACCCCATAAAAGGCATTTAGATGTCTGGTGTTCCACGTCCATAAAATGATTAAGGCTAGATATATAGGGTGATTCGTAAATTCCTTGTTCAAACTTTAAAGGGTGGTCGAGGGTAATCTTTCTTTATCCTACGTCCGTCTCCGGCCTATCGGCCATCAATCGACGAGTAGCCCAATAGAGTTCTGAAGTGAAAAAATGTCGCTTTAAAACACTATCAACAGTGTTTGCAATTCTATTGTCAGGAATTTTAGGGCAGTCCTTGAGGTGGTCTCTAGTCATTTCTCCAGTTTTCAAAGGGGACAGATAGCTGATCTCACCATTCTAATACAGTATAAGTGTATTTGTAGGTAGTCATGTCTTCTAAGTCGAAAGCAAGCGACTCCTATGGCTCTGGGTAAGGAACCTTGGATACGAGCTTTATTACTCAATAAAAAAAATCCAGTTATGTCCTGTAGACATATCTTTAAAAATAAAATTTTTTCTTGAAATAACATATATCCACAGTTGTTGCGCCTAGGTGCTACAAGGCGCTGTTTGGGGCCTTTGCAATACTGCAGGTTGGTTAGAATGAATCCCATCAAGGGTAGTTGGATGTCTGGTATTCCACTTCCATAAAATGGTTAAGTCTAGATATACAGGGTGATTCAAAATTCACCGATAAAATTTTAAAGGGTGGTATAAGGTGCATCAAAATAAGAAACTTTCGTCAAATAACGTATGTCCACAACTGTTGCCGCGCAGGTGCTACAAGGCGCTGTTTGAGGCTTTTTTAGTTCTACATATTGGTTAGAATGAATCCCATCAAGTTGGGGTAGTTAGATGTCTGGTGTTCTACTTTCATAAAATGCTTAAGGCTATATATACAGGGTGATTCGAAATTAAAATTCATAAAAGAACTGGAGCAGATGAAATGGATAGAAGTGAAATGTAAGTACACTGAGCATTGCTATTGAGAGGAGCTTCAAAGAGTGTGAGCAACATGTCGACTAGTAGTCACGTGACTGTCCTGTGAAAAATTAACTTGGTTGGCTCATTTGGAATCTTATTGTCTCGTTTGGAATTATAACATCTTGTGACAGGGTGGATGTGGGAATGCGCCATTACATATACTGATGTGACAAAAATTACGATATCTCCCACGTCTACTACTGTGCACCATAGACCAATCAGATGATGAATCAATGGATGAGCGTCTTCTCTCGTCCCGTGGACCAACCAGATGACGAATGTTCGTTTCCACTCCGAAGACGAAAGTAGTCTAAGGGTCACGTTACTACTAGATATGGTCACTTGATCCTGGTCACATAAAAATCTTAAAATTGCTCATTCTACTTTTATACTTCCTCTCTAGTGTCACCATCTTAAATGTTTGCTTTAAACATATTGAAAATAAAAGTATTTCCAAGTACTTTACTGTCCTTAGAAGCGCGAGTCTTAAATAGGTTACATAAATACCTTTTTAATCCTCCAAGTGGTTAAGACGAGATATCTCGTTCATCAATATCTTACTAATTTTGCTTATGACGAGATATCTCGTCATCAAGATATTGCCAATTTTTTCATGACGACTAGAACCAAATCGGGTAATTTTATTCCTAATGACGAGATTTCTCGTACGTCAGTACGAGACAACCACCACGAGGGTTAACCAGCACTTAGAGTTTAAATATCGATCGTTACAATTATTTATCACTAACCATAAAATTCATAAAAGCACTAGCAGGTCAAACTGATGAGAAGAGAATGTCAGTATATTCACTTTTAACTTTTACATCAAACTTACTTTAAAACATGCCGATAATTCCTTCCCGATACTACGCATAAGCACCAAAGCAGCACATGCAAAAACGATAAAAATTGTTTTTAATTCTCATCCCATTTAAAAGATAAATGATGCGGAACTCCCATTTGAGCTGCCTTTTCAAGAATCGTTATTCTCTCTGTGCATTGTTTTCAACTTCTAGTGGGTTACTCAAGTGCTTCCTCGCCCTACGAGCTCGGTTTGGGGTTAAAAAATGAGGCAAGTACAACATATAAACGAGCTCGGAGAAGCCCTAAAAAGTTTTGGCACATAACGTGCGCATATTCATTGGAATGATGGATGCCTTCACGAAGAAAGATAAAATTTTCCGTCAAGTCTGCTCTCTAGTTCGTGCTGTGGCAGTGTTCGGGTGATTTTTACGGTGGTTTCCGTTAAAAGTGAAAGATTTACGGTATTGCCCTACCCATCACATTTATGTGGGTGCCTACTATACGGATAGGGGAAAAGAGCTTCTAAAATAAAATAATGACACTGGTGAGGTGGATGTGAACAGGGAAAAGGATCAAGACTTCGGTAAAAAATCATCGGGTTAAAAGAAAGGCCTTTGTGCATTGTAGGGAAACATGTATACCATAAATTTGTAGAAAATTATACTTAAGGTGTACGTATAAAAACTAAAGGATTTTTTTGAATTTTGCTTTAAAAATCCAGTTTTTTTACAATTGGTCATTGGTTTGTGCTCAAACTCATTTCAGTGTGAAAAATTCAGATTTAGCTAATCATTAATGACCTAATTTAGATATAATTAGCTAATTAGTATGTTTTTGAATAGTGATATCTCCAATTCTAATTTGTTCAGAAAGACAATTCCTGTTGGAAATTATTCCTGATATTATTCTTCATGTTTTGACCCTCAATCAAGTTGCTAGAAGAAAAAGTTTTTTTACAATTTTTTTCGTGAAGGAAATCTAAAAAGGTCAAGATTTTGAGGAATTTTAACATTTAAAACTCATTAAAATTCATTTCTTAACTACACTGCTGGCCACCCAAATTGCAACACCAAGAAAGACAAGAGATATCACAACAAAATTTATTTTGTAGATAACATGTTGACCAAGTATCAAATGATTAAATTTATAGACTTCTGTGAAGTGTGGTTCCTGCCAAAATCAGTAGCCAGAGTAGCCGCCATTGTTGGAGATCACCGCTGCCACACGCCTCGGCATTGATTCAAAGAGACTTTGGATGTGTTCTTGGGGTACAGCAGACCAAGCAGCTTCCACACGTTGCCAAAGTTGATCTGGTGTGGCAGCTGGGGATGTATTCTGGGTCAATCGTTGAGCAACCATGGACCACATGTTTTCTATCGGCGAAAGATCCGGAGAGCGAGCTGGCCAGGGAAGCAATTCAATCTGGCGATTGACGAAGAACCCTTGGACAATGCGTGCCATGTGTGGTCGCGCATTATCCTGTTGAAATATGGCTGTGGGCAAGCCCTGAAGGTAAGGAAGGACAACTGGCTCCAACACCTTGGAGATGTAGCGCTGGCTGTTTAAAGTACCGGCAATGCGTACTAGAGGAGTGCGAGAGTGATATCCAATACCACCCCATACCATAATACCCGGTGCAGGACCAGTGTGGCGGTGCATAACGCAGCTGTTCAGCATCCTCTCTCCACGGTGTCTCCAGACTCGAATCCGACCATCGTGGTGTTGCAGACAGAAGCGTGACTCGTCAGTAAAGACAATTTCATTCCATTCTGCCGTCCACATCCTTCTTTCATCGCACCATTGGCGGCGGAAACGTCTGTGGTTCTGCGTCAAGGGTAGACGAAGCAATGGACGTCTTGCGGACAGACCACTCTGCTGTAAACGGCGTCGAATGGTACGCGTAGACACTGGATGATGCGGTACAGACTGAATGTGCTGTGCTATGGTTCGTGATGTGGCTGAGCGATCCGCCACTGCCATACGCACAATATGCCTGTCATCACGTGAAGTGGTGCACTGAGGTGGATGCGATCGAACACGTCGGTCCGTCGTACCCTCCTGCATCCAACGATCACATATCCGCATTACAGTTGTTTGGTTTCGTCCAACACGACTACCGATTTCCCTGAAAGATAATCCACAATCTCGGTAGGCCACTATCCTTCCTCTGTCGAACTCGGATACTTGATCAAAAGATGATCGCTGTTTTCTACGAGGCATAATTGATCGTTTTTTTGAAAAAACCACAAGAAAAACACAATTGCCGTACTTGAAATCGTCGAAATCTCCAAGCCTTAAATAGCGCTTTGAAGTGGCGCCACAGGCGCGCGTGATGTGCGTCTGCGCTGAAATTGTAATCATTTGCATATCTCACCTCCGCTAATGCATGTTGTAAGTTTCATATTATTTGCATGCTTACTTCAGGGTGTTGTATTTACGGTGGCCAGCAGTGTAATAACTTTGACTGAGGGTCAAAACATCCACTCTATTGTATAGATTATAATGATACAAAAGTAATTAGAATAGATCAATTCATTGTTGAGTTATCACTATCTGAACGAAACATCATATTGTAAAAACACAGTTTGAGTTTAAAGTTTTGGAATGTTCATGTTTTTTCATGTTTGTACATGGTGACAGCACCCAACAAAAACCCTTGTAACTTGAAAAATTATTAGAATATTTACAAGATCTTGGTATCGTTTGAAAGCTAAGAGTTTTATTTTCGAATTAATAAAACAAATGTCGGATATTCTGGTCAATTTTCGTGATTTCTAGTATATACATACACCTCAACTCTTGTGAAATTACCAAAGAAAATTACTGCGGTGAAGCTACTCATTACATTTTTTCTACATAAGAAAAACTAAATAAAATTTAATGTAACGATCCCTTAACCATCCAAGTGGATTTGACAAGATCTCTTCTCCATCAAGATCTGGTCAGTTTTGACGATATACCACTTCAAGATAATCACCAGGAGGATTAATAACTCGTCCCATACATTTAAGACAATTCCTATCTTTTAACTTCCTGTCACATCAAGACAATACTGGATAGTAGACAATAGTAGGAAATGAGTCATTGTAAGACCTTTTGATGACACAAGTTTATGCACCTGTGTCCGGCAGGTGTTTTCGTACTTGCCTCCAAGGCTTTCTCTTTTGTTATAAAAAACTCTTCGTGTATTATAGAGAAGCAGATGTATATCATAAATTTGTAGACGTTAGAAAATTTTTCTAAAATTCATCAAGATAATCATGGTACAACATTTTCAAAATTTATTTTTCTCGATATATCGTTAATTTACTTATTTACTTAAGTACAATCTAATACTTCAGATGACCGATTTTGGCAATCTACTAATTCCGTAATGACAGTATCCAAAGTCTACGAACGAAAATCTAAAGAATCCCAATAAAAAAAACCGTCAACCTTTTATGAAAATGAAATGTGGTCTTACTCATGATCTAAAATTCAAGGTAATCGTGGTACAATATTTCAAAGTTTTTTTTCCCGATATAGCGTTAATTTATCGAAATATAATTTAATTCTACTAATCCGCAATCTACTAATTCCGCAATGACATCATTCAAAGTCCACGGACGGAAAAAGAAAAATCCCAACGAAAAAATGAAGACTTTTACTTGAATAACTTCTGGAAAACGTGTGGGATAGGTTGAATGGTGCCATTTATTACTCAGTGCAAAAACACGAAGAGAAAAATTTTTGAATCTTATCCCCTGACCTACAGTAAAGTAACTCCAGCCTTTTACAAAAATGAAATGTTGTCTATCCCAACAGATCTAAACATTTGTCAAGGTATTTGTAGAATAACGCTTTCAACATTTATTTTCCCCGATTCATTTATTCAAATGTTATAAACGATTTGAGCAATCTACTAATTCCGACACGACAGCCTCTAAAGTCCACGAACGAAAACCCGAAGAATCCCACCGAAAAAATGAAGTCTTTTACTTGAATAACTTCTGGAAAACGTGTGGGATAGGTTGAATGGTGCCATTTATTATTCGATGCAAAAACCATGAAGAGGAAGAACCGCCAGCATAAACAGAACTCTCCAATGACATTTAGGAGTCCAGTCACGTTGGGTGACCGAATTTCTGGAGGAGCCGCGGTGATGGTTCTTCGGGCCTCCATCTATTACCATGGGAAAACCATTGATGTGGTTCTAGTGAGTCAAAAAGAGGAAATTGACTCAACTCGCTCATATGAGAAACGAGACGGAAACGACATCGTTAATTTAGATTTGGGCGCCGGAAAACCTGCATGGGCCGGACATATTTCGGCCCTACGAAATATTTCTCTGCTAAACATTGATAAGCCCAGGCTGATCTCGGTTTCTACTTTGACTCTAACCCTCTGAGGGGTTAACCCGCATAATTCCATCTTGCAACCGGTAGTTTTCGTGTATGACTTCTAACCAATTTTGAGCTTCTTGACCAATGGAATATTTCCAAATGTTTTTATTCTAAGGAAATGATCAATAGAATCTTTCCAAGGGAAGGAGCACTAAACCTTTCCAAATGGTTCTATTCTAAGTAAAGGAGCACTAAACCTTTCCAAATTGTTCTATTCTAAGTAAAGGAGCAATCGAATCATATTCCAAAAAGCTCTATTACAAGGAAAGAACCGATACAATCTTTCCAAGGGATTCTATTATAAAGGGGTGAACAAAGAAATCTTCCGAAAGGATTCTGTTCTAAGAAATTGAGCAATAGAATCTTTTCAAAGATTCTATTCTAAAGAAAGGAGCAATAAAACTTTTCAAAATGGTTCTATTCTATGTAAAGGAGCGATAAAATCGTTCCAAAGAGTTCTAGTCCAAGGAAAGGATCAATAAAATCTTTTAAAGGGATTCTATTATAAGGAAATGAGCGACACAGAATATTTCCAAAGGATTCTATTATAATGAAACGAGAAATAAAACCTTTCCAAATGGTTCTATTCCAAGTGAAGGAGCAATAGAATCATTCCAAAGAATTATATTCCAAGGAAAGGACAAATAGAATATTTCCAAGGGATTCTATTCTAAGGAAATGAGCAATTGAATGTTTACAAAGTATTGTATTCTAAAGAAAGGACTGATAGAATATTTCCAATGGATTCCATTGTAAGGAAAGGAGCAATACAATCTTTCCAAAAGATTCCATTCGAATGAAAATAGTAATATAATGTTCCAAAGTATTTTATTTTACTGAAAGGAGTAGTCTAATCTTTCTTTGGGATTCTATTTTGAAGAAGAGGAGTAGAACTTTTCCAAGGGTTTTTATTATAAAAAATGGCCCAATCGAATTTTCCTAAGATTTCCATTATACAGAAGGGGCCAATAGAACCTTTCAAAGGATTCTATTCTACAAAATGGGACAATAGTATCTTTCCGTAGGTTTCTATCCTACAGAATACTCCAATAGAATCTTTCCAAAGGAATCTATTCCAAAGAAAGGACCAATAAAATTTTTTCAGAGAAAGATAAAGGACCAATAAAATCGTCTCAAAGAAAGATAAAGGACCAATAGAATCTTTCCACACACACACGCGCACACACATAAACAGACTTGCTTGAGTCTTCTGCAATTTAATTCCATAAAATTCATCTCTAAGTATCGCGAGTTGCATTATCAACAATACATTCGAACACTTCCATTCAAAAGAAACTTTTTGACATAAACCCACATGGTTGGTATAGATAATATTCTCTTACTTTTCTATCTACCAGGAAAAAGTGCTTTATCATTTTCATATAAAAATCGAGTACACCATTCCATATAGTATCTCATTCCAATATCTTGGAGAAGACAATTCAATTTACAACACAAAAAAAGTTTTGTAGCAATTCATCACTCGTAATTCATTTAATACCTAAAAATATCACTTGCTTCCTTAGAGTATGCCTATAAACAACAATTTTATTAAAACAAAAACAATACAACTTCGTCTAGACGGAATCCAATTTCTTTGCAAACAGATCTACTTTCGAAGTGGAAATACGACAAGGATACAGCAAAAGTTTGCAAGCATTCACCAAAGACATACAATACCTCATGTTGGTTGTCTCATTGGATGATGACAGTCCTTTGAAATTACTGGTAACTGTCAAAGTACCGAGAATGATATAATGGCGATATAAAGCCGAAATGGGTGCTTAAAATAGAATCTATTTTTGGTGCTTAGTTTACTGGATTTTTGGGAAAATAAGTTGGTTCAACTGCGAAAGAATGAATGTGGATGATGTGCTTTGTGTGCAAGGTTTAAATTCTTTATTTGAGTAATCCAGACAATAGGAGGGCCGTGGTAGCCCGGTTGGAAGAGTAACGAATTAGCAATCGGAGGGTTGCGAGTTTGAATCAAACCAAAGGCAAAACTTTGTACAAAGGGGGCTGGTGCACGTTAAATCTGTTGGGGCCCGCAAATGCCCTGTGGTGTGGAAGTTTGGAGAGTGGGGTGTCAGCTCAGGTATTATCTCGTCATCTGACCGTGGTTCAAAATTACGTGGTGTTGTTCTCGGATCTTTCCCTTGGGGATTGATACCGGACCGTCGCCAATAACCCATTGTGTTGGTCCAGTGCGACGTTAATTGAAATACCTACCAGACAATGGGAAACTTGAAAGTATATTTATATTTTATAGGCCTAAAAATGGGGCTTACGAGATCAAAATAGATTCCTAGATTTGAGAAGTTGGTTCGCCCACTGCGCTAGCAACCTGCGAGTTGTAGGCGGTGCAAGTTCGACAGCTCCATGTGTATTTCTCTCTTCTGTTCTGTAAAGCTAAATTCAAATGGGAAACGCAAGGCGCAAAGCGACAAGGGGACACCAATCAGAGCGCTTTCACCACTTGGGCCGGCATCTCTGATTGGTCTGGGCGCGTCGCTTTGCACCTTCCTCTTCCTATTCGAATTCAGCTTAAGACTTTGCTTGTGTGTGTATGTCAATTTATTAGATGTTGTTTGGCACAGCTTGGCCAAATATGGCTCTTGAGCCATTAGACCCATCAAACCAATCGAATTTTGTGGTTGTAGGTTGAACATGTAGGCAAACATGTAGGTTGATTGGGTTAGCGTACAGGTACCTAATGTAGTGGGCAAACATACTGAGCCGCGGCAACCCTTGCCTATGTATGCCTATCTTCTTTGACGTTGTCTGTCTTTTGTTTGGCGCTGCTTGACAAAATTTGATCTCAACTCAACCAACCTCTATTACTTGAGGGCCATATTTGGCCCAGCTGCACCAAACATAAGACAGTTTACTTGGCGGAAGAAACTCAGCGCTACTTGGTCAGATCTGATCCTTGTACCCTCTTCTGTCAGTAAGAACTTTCCTTGTGTGTGTATGTCCATGTTTGTCTTTTGCCTAGGACAGTTGGCTAAATATGGCCCTTGCGCCATAAAACCCAACCCAACCAATACCCATTATTTGAGGGCCATATTTGACCCACCTCCATTAAACATAAGACAGATTACTTTGCGGAAAACATTGCTCAGAACAACTTGGTCAGATCTGATCCTTGCATTCTTTTCTGTGTCAGTAAAAACTTTCCTTGTGTGTTTATGTCCATTACTTGATGTTTTTTGCCTTGTGCTTGGCACAGCTTGTCCAAATATGGTCCTTGCGCCATATAACCCAATGAGCCAACTGATCCATATAAAACAACCCATAAATCAACTTGAGTCCACATGCTCAGGTGGTTTTTATTGGTTGGTCTATCGAGTATCGATCAATGGTTGGACGGTTGATGAATTACCAACAAGTTCTGAACTCTGAAAAGTTTCAAGCTTTCTCCAGTTACTTGAAATTTCCGAAAGTCATTACAAAAAAGATTAATTCGCAGGTATCTGTTGGGGACAAAAATAAAGATGAGATACATATCACCCCTTCTAAAAAGAAAACAGTATATCATTAACTGAAAGAAAAATACCTCACGTCAAAATCTGAAAAGAAATTTCATTTTACAGGAAGTAGTCATGCATTGGGAACTTTCAAAACCATCTGATGTGCTTTCTTAAAGAATAAAGCATACAGAAACATGATAAACGTTTTAGCGTTTTCCACACGTAGTATCAAATGCGTTAACTATTGCTGAGATTGCTTTTCGTTGGGGCGTTGGAAAAAAATGGACTCCGATATCTTTCAAAAATGAGACAGGAATGACACGTTTCTTCTGCGATGCATAAATCTGTTATTTGTTAGGCAAAACTAAATTTTGGATTTTATATATATTTGATATATAGTTGTGATCAATACTTAATCATCCCTATTCTGTATGAGGCATTTTCTTTCAAGCTAAATGTAGGTGGCTGTATTATTTCTTTAATGGAACGTGTTCCCTGTACGTATTCCGAACGCGACATCAAGTGGCCTGTCTTTCGAATACGATTTCAACACTTCACCAATGGAAATTGCAAAGAATGAATTCCGAATTTGATATATAATAGTTGCTTGGGGTCAACGCCAGCTAGATTAAACGCCATACGTCAACAAAACGGCGATAAATTACATTTTAAGATAACCCACATATATATCATGTGAGAGTATTTGGGTTAGCGGAAATAAAACTTCACTTTATGTTTGGTTTGTTTTGTACTAATAATCCCTCTCATACTTGACGATGCGAGTTGTAGACAGCATAGAATCAATTCCTGTAACTTAATCTGGGTGTATTTCTGTCTTCTGTGTCAGTTAAACTTTCCTCGTGCTTGTATTTCTACTACTTAGAGTTGTTTGTATTGTGTTTGGCTCTGCTTAGACAAATATAGCCCTTACGCCATGAAACCCCAACCAACCAACTCATACTGAACCGAAATAAACATTGCATTGCGCAGCGTGGTCAGATCTGACCTTTGCGCCATAAAAACCAACCAATCAATCAACCTGAGCAGACATGCAGTAAAGCAATTATCGAAAGCCTAACTCTTAAAAGTTTCCAGCTTTCTCCAGACACAGCAAATTGTCTAAGGTCCTTGGCAAAAGGTTTTATTCACGTTCACCAGTTATTCCTTGTGTGTGTCTACTACTTGGCGTTGTCTGTCCTGTGTTGGACACTGCTTTGCTTAGCCGAACATAGCCCTTACGCCATGAAACCCCAACCAATTCATTAACTGGACAGAAAAAACATTGCGTGACTCAGCTTGGTCAGACGGTCCTTGCGCCATAAAAAACAACTAATCAATCAATATGAGCCAAAATGCGGTAAAACATTTATCAACAAGCCTAATTCTTAAAAGTTTCAAGCTTTCTCCAGACAGCAAATTGTCTAAGTCGTTGGCAAAATGATTTATACGCCATTTATTTCTTGTATGTATGGCTACTACTTGGCGTTGTCTGTCTTGTGTTTGGCGCTGCTTAGCCGAATATGGTCCTTGAGCCATGAAACCCTAACCAACCAATTCATAGTGAACGGAAAAACACTGTGTGGCGCAGCTTGGTCAGATCTGGACCTTGCGCCATAAAAATCCAACCAATCAATCAACCTGAGCCGACATGCAGTAAACCAATTATCGACAAGCCCTCTAACCCTTAAAAGTTCCAAGCTTTCTCCAGACACTACAAATTTTCTAAGGTCGTTGGCAAAAAGATTTATTCCTAAGTATCAGTTGCGGAAAAAAATAGAGATATATTTCCAATGCGTTTAGAGAAGAAAACAGCCACAGTACAACATGAATTGAAAGAAAAATACCTCACGCTGAAATCTGAAAAGAAGTTTCATTTTACAGGAAGTATTCATGCATTGGAAACTTTCAAATCCATCTGGTATGTTTACTTAAAGAATAAAGCATACAAAAACATGATAAACGGGTGGGGTTTCAGCATTTCTCACACGTAGTATCAAATGCGTTAACTATTGCTGAGATTGCATTTCTCCTGGCCGTCGGAACAAATGGACGCCGATATATTCCAGAACTGAAACTGGAATAACGCATTAATTTGGGGATAGATAAATCTGTTATTTGTTAGGCTAAACGCAATTTTGTATTTTATTCGATGTATGGATCTATAGTTAATACTTAATCATTCCTATCTGTGTTAATGTCTTCTCAGGTGTTCGTTTATGATTTCAGTGTAAGTATGTAGGTGTTTTGCGTCAGAAATACTAACATTTTACTTTCTAGAAATTAAAAGACGGTCTTTACGTGATTAAAAATATCAACTGCCTTTTCTTTACCCTACATCCGTCTCTGGCCTCTACGCCATCAGTCGACGAGTAATAGAGGTTTGAAGAGAAAATATGTCCTCGGATCTTTCCCTTCGGGTTTGATCCCTGATCGTCGCAAATAGCCCGTTGTGTTGCTTCAGTGCGACGTTAATTAAATACCTACCTACCACACAAGGAGAGCTTTGTGGACACAAGAAGGAAATACACCCATGGAGGAATAGAACATGAACCTCCTTCGACTCTCAGGTTGCTGGTAAATCATAGACGTGAAATATAAGTAGGTCGAGCATTGCTATTGAGAAGAGCTTCAAAACGTGTAACCAACGTGTCGACTAGTAGTCACGTGACTGCTTTGTGGAAAATTGACTTGGTTCGACGATTTGGCACTTTATCGCCTCGTTTGGCGATGTAAGGGAGAGGGTAGATGTGTGAATGCACATTTCTATAGAGTGGCGACAAATATTGTGAAATCGCCAAAGTCTACTACTATGTCGCGCGGACCAATCAGATGATGAATCAATGGATGGGCGTCTTATCCCATCCCGTGGCTTCCTGTTGTGGTACAGTTCTAACTTAGTATTGAAATTGGGAGTTGGCGTGGTGTGGAAGTTTGGAGAGTGGGGTGCCAGCTCAGGTGTTGCCTCGTCATCTGACCGTGGTTCAAAATTACGTGGTGTTGTCCTCGAATCTTTCCCTTTGGGATTGATCCCGGACCGTCACCAATAGCCCGTTGTGTTGCTCCAGTGTGACGTTAATTGAAATAACAATAACAATAACAAGAAATTGGGAACATAGTACACTGTAGAAAGTAAGACTTCATGCATCAAATTACAAATTGTGTTGAGTTCGGTTTTCCTGTTCTTATTCCAAAAATAATATTTTTAGGTTATACACTACATGACATTGAAAATGCAGCACCCAGAAGGAGTGAGCAGAACTGGATGAAATTTACAGGGTAGACGCAGCTCACCGAGATATGTAAATGATGCAAACTGCGCAGCTGTCCCGCGCACGGCGAGTGAAAAACCAGGGAAGGAACCTGTGTTGGGTTTTATCGATTGAAGACAGAGTTTTATACATTAAAAATAAATTTTATTACGTAGCCAAGTCTTATGGTTTAAAAACATACTTTTAGAAAACAACAAGAAGTCTGATCAGATCATGATTCCACCTTCTTTTTCTTCACATTATCTCCTCTCTTTTATACATTCAAAGATTTACATATTCTTCAAATTTATGTGCCCCACACGGCACTATAATTGGAGGTTTGAGACCGATTCCAACAACTTGCAAAAGTGGTCAGTTTCGCGCCGCTCTGTTTCTCAGGTAAATCAAGTTGCAATTTGTTTTTGTGTCTCAGAGGAAACGTCTAGTAGCGGAGAATGCCAGGACGCCGCCAATCAAGACAGTTCCAGCAAACAGACGACTTCACGAGGGGTATGGTGATTGGCCTCAGAAGGGCAGGTTGGTCCATACGTCAAATCTCAGCAGATACCCACCTACACGCGTCCACGGTGCACCGGTTGTGGCACAGATGGTTGGACCAAGGGAATGTGGCACGTTTGAGGGGTTCCGGTACAGCCAGAGTGATGTCAGCACGCGTGGACCGACGCATCTGCTGGCAAGCATGCGTCGTCTGTCGCCCTTTTGCAGCATGTGCAGGACACCCTTGATGCTCCCATATCGTCCAGGACCATTAGCCGCCGATTGATCGCTGGCGGCCTGCACTCATGGCGCCCGTTGAGACGACTACCACTGACCCAACAGCACAGACCTCTCCGTTTGCAATGGTGTCGGGATAGAGCCACGTGCACGACGGAATGGCACAGGGTGGTGGCCTCAGACGAGTCACGCTTCTGTTTTAGTAATGACAGTCGCCGTGTATGAGTCTGGCGCCGACGTGGTGACAGGGCCAATCCGGCCACATCTGGAACGCCATACCGCGAGACAACGCGGTATAATGGTTTGGGGCGCCATCGCCTACGATAGCAGGTCACCTCTGGTCCGTATTCAGGGCACTATGGCGGCCCAACGATACGTGGATGACGCGCTGCAGCCGGTGACACTACCTTTCCTTCAGGGGGTGCCCAATGCCATTTTCCAGCAGGATAACGCACGGCCGCACATGGCACGCATCAGCCAGCATGCCCTGCAAGGTACCCAGGTGCTTCCCTGGCCAGCTGTCTCCCCTGATCTCTCACCTATCGAACATTTCTGGGACGTCATTGGACGTCGCTTGCATGCGTTGCCACCGGCACGTTCAGAAGACGAACTCTGGCAAATGGTTGTCAGGGAATGGGCAGCCATCCCTCAGGACACCATCCGCACGCTCATTGCGTCTGTACCTAGACGTGTTGCTGCCTGTATCGCCGCTCGCGGTGGTCCTACAACCTACTGATCAGACGTTCTTGCTGCTCAGTGGCAAGGTATATAATGTTGCAATAAAGATCACTTATTGCTCGTTGCTGTCTCTCTCTCTGTTTGCCAAATTTCATCACTTTCTGCCAACTCCTTCTTGGTGTTGCATTTTCAATGTCAGGTAGTGTACCACTATTGCAATCCATAAGTGATATTTTCACAGGGTATTGCAAATTAAATTTTTAATTATGTGGATACTCTTCGAAGTCTAACGAAAAGATATTACGCGTCAACAAAATCCTTGTCCACTTATTAATTCTAGCTATCAAAATAAATTTAGAAGCTTCTGTGCAGCTGATTACGACTCTCGTTATAAATGATTATATACTCCACAAAGTTCCAGATAATTATCAGAAAAACCTAAACTAGAATAAACACAAAAGCGAAAATATAATCAAAAATGAATCCCTATCATTTTTAAATATAAGATCTACACCAACATTGCCTATATATATATATATATATATATATATATATATATATATATATATATATATACAAAAAGTTGACACGATTGATATATCCATAGGAGATTACAAACTCTGTTTCTGTCTATACGGACATTGCCTACCAAGTTTAACAAAAAGATGACAACCGATATCTCCCACAGGAGATTTTAAACAGAATTTCTATCCATACGGACATTGTCTACGGATTTAAACAAAAACATGTTCGCAGAATATTTGCTAAAGGAATTTCTATCTATACAGACATTGTCTACGAAGTCTAACGAAAAGATGTCAGTGAAAACCGGGCCAATTTAATATTGATTCTAGCTATCAAAATAAATTTGGAAGCTTTTGAGCAACAGATTGCTACACTCGTTATAAATGATTATTTAATCCATAAAATTCCAGATAATTTCCAACTATAGCCCAAGACAGAATAAGCACAAACGCGTAAATGCAATCAAAAGAGAATCCCTATCATTATTAAATAAGCTCTATCTGAACATTGCCTGCGAAGGTTAAAAAAGATGACATGGTTTGTCTTCAGAAGAGATTGCAAACTTAATTTCTACTTATACGGATATTGTCTGCGAAGTCTAACGAAAAAATGACATGTCAATAAAATCTGGGTCCTCTATTTATTCTAGTTATCAAAACAAATGTAGAAGCTTCTCAATATCAGATTGTGACTTTTGTTATAAATGATTATTTAATTAATAAAATTCCAGATAATTTTCAGCTATACCACACAAAACTGAATAAGCACAAACATGTAAATGTAATAAAAAAGAATCCAAATCATTATTAAATAAGATCCATCCCCCGAATATTGCCTACAACTAAATTTTCATCTATACCCCGGACATTGCCTACAATTAAATTTCCATCTATACGGACATTGCCTACGCAGTCTAACGAAAAAATACTATGCCAATAAATCCGGTCTCAGTTATTAATAATAGCTATCAAAATAAATTTGGAAGCTTTTGAACAACAAATTGAATCTCTTGTTATAAATGATTATTTAATCCATAAAATTTTCCAGATAATATCCAGGCAAAAACCCAAATCAGAATAAGCATAAACACGTAAATATAAAAAAGAATTCATATCATTATTAAATAAGATTTACCCCGCCTACGAAGTTTAACAAAAAAATGACAAGACTTATCTTCATAAGAGATTACAACCTAAATTTCTACTTATAAGGACTATATAATTTCTATACATACTATATTATATCCTACGAAATCTAACGAAAAGGTGGCATGTCAATAAAATCCGGACCCACTAAAAATTCTAGCAATCAAAATAAATTTGGAAGCTTCTGAGTATCAGATTGCGACTCTTGTTATAAATGATTATTTAATCCATAAAACTCTTCAGATAATTTCCAACCATAACCCAAACAGAATAAGCACAAACGCGAAAATGTAATCAAAAATGAATCCCTATCATTATTAAATAAGATATACATGATCTAGCAATTTAAATCTCCAATAGCGAGTATTTTCTACTGATTAACGAATAATTAATGAAGCATAATTTACTAGATTCAACCCCCAGAGGATGATTAATAGCTGAGTTATTTTTCATGACTTATACGATTTGAATAGGTACAGTTATCGAGATCTTATTACTTCTGCGCACGTTGATTATGGACTCATTAATCTCTTTCCTCCAGCGCACGGGGAAAAGGTCCCCAGGAAAAAGTTTAAAAAAATCTAAACGAATGCAATGAAGTAAAATAAGTAATTGGCGGAAAGAAAAAATTCATCAGAAAATAGCATAATGGGAGAAAAATTAAAGAATCGAGGAGGAAGAGGAAAAAATATAAAACGCTGATTATTACTTGGGTTCTCATTTACCGCAGCTTGACGAACGGGTGACAAAAAAAGTCTCAAAAGAAACGAAAGAGATAATAATGAGCAATATTCCTTAGGGGATTTCTCTGATTACTCCAGGTTTCTCAATTATCGTTTCGGGTTCTGGATTCAGATAGCCTCGTTTTAACTTTTGTTCCCAACTCCTAAGTTTGGCATCAAATCTTTCTTTGGTTAAACTTCTGAAGTAATACAAATGGCCAACAGTCGAGTAGAATGGAGAGTGCAATTTTCAGTGGGCTCGATTCTTTATATGCCGTTTCTCTATTCAGAGTGCAGAAGAATGGAATGCTTGAAAAAATTGCCCTGTATTCAAGCGGGGCCAATTTCATTTTGAAGTGGTTGATTTAAAATGCTTTCTGCTCAGGGAGGAATGTGCCTCAACCTTTCTGTCCTGAAGAAGGTTGGTCGTTGGATTGGTTTGTGGAAAATGAAGTCTTTAAAGTGGCTGCATATTAGGAATATTTCATTCCACTTAAAATAGACGCTGTGAAGTATGTTTTTCAACTAGACTCTCAGATGGATTTGATATTTGGCACGACGACGGTGATTATCAAGTTGGTTCTTAGGGTTTTCTGAATATTAATTTGAGATTTAAACTTAAAACATTGCAAAACTGAAACCAGGTCCATGATGTATGAAAAACAGTTCCATTTCAAACAGTTTGATGGTTTTTTTTGGCTCAAGGGCCATATTTGGCCAAGCTGCGCCAAACACAAGACAGACAATGCCAAGTAATTGTGAAAAGAAAGGATGGAGAGGAGAAAGAAGAGAAAAAGTTCGCTTGGGCATCCTGGGGTCGCGACCCCCATGTTTACCAGAGTCAGTAAAACTAATGGGAAAATAATATATCATTAGGGTACCTCGTGATTCTAGGGTTCGTGAAGTCTGTAAACACCTACAGAAGATGTGCCTCTGAGGCGCCATTTTATGCGATGAAGATCAATGCATTTTGATGTTAATCAGATTTTACAATTTGTGTCAAAATGAAGTAAAGTACTTGATATATTTCGAAAAGCAGAGGTACAGCGCAATAATAATCAAGTTGGTTCTTAGATTTTTCTCAATTTCAATTTGAGATGCAACCTTAAAATGTTGCAAATCCCCCAAACCAGCTTCCTGATACATAAAAAACAGTTCCATTTTAAACGCTAAAGATGAACCCATTTTGAAGGTACTCGGATTTTACAATTTGGGTAAAAAATAAAGCAGAGTTCTACATATATTAGAAAACCAGCAGTATATGAATTTCACTTACAGTGTGTGTCCAGGACGCGTACTAATTTTAACTCTAACGTGGATACATAAAAAGGTCTCCAAAGGTACGATGGAAGAGATAATTAATGATCTATATTCTTTAGGGATTTCTCTGATTTCTCCAGCTTTCTCAATTATCGTTTCAGGTTCTGGGGTTCAGATAGCCTCTTTTTAACTTTTCTTCCCAACCCTTAAGTAATACAAATGACCAGCAGTCGAATAGAATGGAGAGTGCAATTTGCAGTGGGCTCGATTCTTCATTCTCCATTCAGAGTTCAGAGTAGGTTTAAAATACTGGTTGCTTAAGGAAGGAATGTTCCTCAAACTTTCTGCCTTGAAGTAGACTGGTCATTTAAAGTAACAGAATGTGCTGAATAGGTTTACCGAAAGATCTGCCTTCCTATTAGGGAATTTCATTCGGTTTAAAAAGTATACGGGCAAAGGATGTTTTCAACTTCACTCGTTCTGATTGTTTTGAAACTGGGCACACTGAATGTGATAGATAAATTATGAAAATCAAACAGGGGTTTCTTAGATTTTTCAATGAGTACTAAATTTTAATTGCACTATTTGTATACCTGATTGAATAAAACATATTCCAATACAGGCTCTGCAGCTTCAAAATTACCTCTTCTGTGCCACATGAAGGATTTAAAAGCATTCATTAAAACAAAATTTAATGATATATAACTTATACTCATTTCAGTGATTGCAAAAACCTTATTGTCAAAGTATGCCCGTTTTTGTTGAAACTAGGATAAGTTAGAAAGGATCTATCGTTGATATGTGCTTCAAGAATGTATTCAATGCTTCATGTTATTTGAATCCACGTCAACCAAATCATCTGTACCTGGCATGTTAAAATCCACAAAGATGCAGCACATTGAATACCCTGTCCCTGTGTCGAGTCTCGGGACTGGTGAAAACACAAAAAAGACGGAACTAGTTATGAAGGACGCGGCGAGCCTTTTCAGTCATATTTAGAACAAAAGTTCTCACAGCAACTTCTGAATTTCTATTGAATCATTCTCATACCTAATCCAATAAAACACATTCTAATAAATGTTCTGGAGCTTCATACCTACCCCTTCTAGGCCA
Source organism: Meta bourneti (assembly GCA_933210815.1). NCBI lineage: Eukaryota > Metazoa > Arthropoda > Arachnida > Araneae > Tetragnathidae > Meta > Meta bourneti. The sequence goes on from OW119933.1 coordinate 92,160,085, forward strand.
TATATTAGACTTCAGAGGGGATTTCAAAGCATTTATCTGATAAAATTGTTATTAAATTAAATTCATACTTATTTCAATGATGGAGAAGTATTCGTGATGGAATCCTTTTTGTCGATCCAAGAACAAGCTAGGAAAGACCTGAAAGTGAATCGAGATTTAAGAAAAATGTTTTATACAATTGGCACCATCAAACCATCTGTTCCATGCATGTTAACAACTACAAAAGACATGGCAAACTGCTTCCCCTGTCCCGGTGTCGCGTCTCGGGACTGGTGCAAACAGAGAAAAGACGGAACTAATTATGAAGGACACGGCGGGAGCGCGCCTTTTCAGTCGCATTTAGGACAAAAGTTCCCTAAGCAAATACTAAATCCTGTTAACCCCGTCCGGAAATTTTACTTGTGCCGAAATTTAATTACACCTATGACGGCTACATGGGCCGGGATTAAGTGAGTGCCACGTATACAATGGGAGCTTGACAAATCTCGAGCAAACACAGAAACAGCGGGAATTCAATTATTTTAAGCTCTTCTACCTGCTGAAACAACGAACAAATCCCATTCGACGTCTGGCACCGGAGTTTGGGGCGCAGGTACGGTTTTGTTTGAGCCGTACATATTGTTCTGTTGTTCCAATCGGAGCGGCGTGTTCCGCAAGGTGTGGATTGTTTTATCCCAAAAATAACGAGAATTTCGGGAGGATATATTGTTCCGAAAAGCTGAGATAAATTGTCACTTCGAGCGGGTTTCGAGATTGGGAACAATGCCTCTGGATTCGTTGCGTTTTGTTTAGATTATGTCGCTGGTATGATTGAGCTGGGTTGGATGTAATTGTGAAATCGGAGAGTATCGGATTTTGTTGTAAATTACCGTTCTGATGAAGTGATTATGACTTTTGAATGCAGCCAGATGCATGTAATCATGCATATGGCTGAAATGAAAATGCATCTTGTACACTTCTGTGCTTAGCTTACTTTGTTATGCATAGGCATCGAGAAACTATTTGGAATATAGTTTATATATCTGCAACCAAAAATAAATTTAATGTGATTCTTAAAGTCATTGCGTTTTGTTTAGATCATATCGTTGGTATGATTGAGCTGAGTTGGTTGTAATTGTAAGAGAGTATCTATCATACTCTTAGTTATTGAATAGAGGGACAATGGGGATGTGTATGTAAAAAGATTATAACTTTAAGTATACCAAATACTTTAAATCGTATATTTATCTTGGACTGTTTCGGTGTTTAGCTTATTTTGTTATGCATTGGCATCGAGAAAGTATTTGAAATATAGTTTCTGTATCTGTAACCAAATAAATGCAATGGGATTCTTAAGGTCATCGAGTTTTGTTTAGATTATGTCGTTGGTATGATTGAGCTGGGTTGGTTGTAATTGTGAAATCAGAGAGTATTTATTGTACTCTTAGTTATTGAATAGAGGGACCATGGAGGATATGTGTGTAAAATTGTTATAATTTTAAGTATACCAAATGCTTAACGTTGTATATTTATCTTGAGCAGTTTCGGTGGTTAGCTTTTTTTGCTAAGTATTGGCACCCCAAACACATTTAATGCAACCAAATACAATTAATGGGATCCTTAAGGTTCATTGCGTTTTGTGTTTAGATTGGTATGATTGAGCTGGGTTGGTTGTAATTGTGAAATCAGAGAGTATCTATCCGTACTCTTAGATATTGAATAGAGGGAACTTTAAATGTACCAAATGCTTGAATATTTCTTGTACAGTTTCGGTGTTAAGCTTTTTTTGCCATATATTGGCACCTAGAAACTATTCGGAATATATTTCTTTAGTTTCTGTATCTGGAACAAAATGAATTTAAATGGGACTTTTAAGGTTTATTGCGTTTTGTGCTTAGATTATGTTGTTCTTAGATTGAGCTTGGCTGGATATGATTGTGAAATAAGAGAGTATCTATAAAGATTGGGGGCACTTAGTTATTTGTGAAATACGAAGAGATGTGGGATGAATTGGTTATAATTTTTGTTACTGTTGCCAGATGCAGATACCTGAATAATTGTTTTGCATTTAAGTTTATTTTGTTATATTGAATTGCATTTGTCGTAGTTTTTGTAATTTCAACCAAATACATCTGATTGGATCCTTTTTGAAAGTTTTATTTTTAAAATCAGAAGATCGATAATTTTTTCCTTTAAATGGAATGTAATGTCAACCGAACAGGGCAATTATTGTTTCTTTGCTGTGAATTTCTATTGAGTTGTGCTACTTGTTTGTTTTGTTTGTGTAATCAATCTGACAGTAACTTCTTGCGTTGCATATCCCATTCATTCTTAGTCCTTTTAGAGCCACCATTCGATTTTTTTTAGTCCACATAGCCTTTGATGTTATCTCAGTGATGAGATAAAATTTTGCGTATAAGCCCGCTTTACCAGGAGTTCGATTACCTTCACAAGTAGAGGGGGACATTCAGTAGATTTTTAAGGTTCATTGCATAGTCATGGGTCAGGTTAAATGAAAAAAATTCTGCAACTGCCTCCGAATCCATAATGGTATTTGTTTCAGATGAGACATTATTGTATAACGGTTAAAAATGGAAAAAAAATATTACTTGTATAACAGTGGTAGAGTAACAGCTAAGAATACAAGATTTTAAAATATTTCTGTTTATCCGAAGGATTTAAGAAATTTGAAAGAAAAAACGAAATCCAATTTTGTTTTGAAATCTACAAAACATAAAGGCAAAAAACATATATAATGTCCTTACTTTTTTTACTTTAATTTTTGATTTCTTTACATATTATCTAAAATTCATTATGTTTCGGAACTTTATTTGTCGTCTCTAATTTGATGACTGAAGACTATTAAAACTATCATTAAAAACAATATACTCGTAATAATACCTCGATGCATCTATTTTGTTTATTATTTAGTCATTTAAAATCTTGCCTGCTTGAAGAATTGATAGCTCTTATAAAATCGTTCCTATTCTCCATTCCTTGTATATACTCCTACAAATTATGTGTCTATTATTATATCCATTCTATGTCAAACTGTCCCAACTCACAAACAGATTTTTAAGAAACTTGGCTATTTTGTTATCCAGGCACATTCTGAAAAAATGTGAAAATTCATTCAAATCTGAAAATTTTAGCTTCTTCAATAGTTTTTTATTTGTTCTATTTTTAAATTTGGAAACGGCGAATTTTTATGATTCTAGACTCACTAAATAGCCTGTATCTGTGGATTTTCCCCTCTTGGTGGTTGTTTCGACGAGATATCTCGTCTTTAGAAGAAAATTGACCACAACTTTATGGACGATATCTCGTCATTAAAAGTAAACTGAGCAGATCTTGTCTCGTCAAAAAAATTATCAATACCTTGATGACAAGATATCACGTCATTGGCAAAATCGGTCATATCATGATGGACGAGATATCTCGTTATTAACAGTAAATTGAACAGATCTTGATCTCGTCATCATAACAAAATCGGCTATGTCTTGAAGTCGAGATACCTCGTCATTAGTAAAATTGGTCAAGTCTTGATGGACGAACCATCTCGTCGAAACCACTAAACCACTTGGAGGGCTGATTGCCCAATCGGGCTAAAATAGGGGTTATTTTGTAGAAAAATGTATAACCGTTTTGATGATGTATGACATGACCTCACGAGTGACTTTTTATATTTCAAAGTCATTCAATTTGACTTTTGGTAAAGTAATGATAGCAAACAGGTGGTTAGCAAAATTATGATTATAAAAGGTGTATAACTTATTTTTGTTCTAAAAAAGAAATGTTAATGGTACCCTATTGATTTTTGAAATGTAAAAGCTTCACGTTCGGACCGCATGGGTTCAAGTGATAAAATATTCCAAATAATATAATCAAGCATATCTATTCATCCATACTGCCATCCATTATAATTATCAAATATACTCGGAGGATAGAGATAATTTGTTTTCACTGTAATGGCATTTTTTATAGTGTACATGACTTTTGTTTTTATTTATTAATTTACCTGGACTTGTATTTTTTTTTCATCCCTCTCTCCAAACTTCCTATCCAATAGGAAAAAATTCAGCTGTCTTGTTTTCAACAAGTTTAGGATTTTTCTTTGCATTATTACATAGATAAGGCATACACATTAATCACTCCAAATATCTTTTAATTTATGGAAACGGAAATGATAAAACATTATAGGATATTCAACATAGTGAACGGCATCACTAGTTATTTTTGTTATATTTGTACGTATATACGTCAATAATGAAATATTTTATCAACCAAGGATTGAAGTTTTCTCACAAATATGTGAGTTCCTTACGATGATTAATTAAACTATAAAAATATTTGGAAGCTCTCAGAGTAGTATGAAAGCTATCTGTTTTATATCAGATGTGGCGAATTGGCTGTTTTTCATGAAACAGAAAGAATGAGATTAATTTGAGAAAATATAAATCCTCAGTTATCCTATGGAGGTAGAATTCCTTAAGTTTATGGAATTAAACATTAATGTGATACATTACAGACCTGGGGAAAAGTTATGTCGTGTTCTCAACGTCAGACGAAAAAGAAGTTTATTTCGTATAATCCCTATATATTTTTCAAAAAGTACCGATATACTATGATTATTTATTAAGCAAGTAGACTTTGTAACATAATTTCAAAGCTATCAAAACAAGGAATATCACTAAGGATAACAAACACAGGAAATTTATGTTTCCCTTGTGTAAAGAAATTGTTATTTATATAAACGAGACATGAAATTGGGATTTCTTCACGGTACAGATAAAAGTTTGTTTTTGTTGATACTGCAATGAATGCGTTTAGGCTATATTAATCCGATTCACACATTTTACATATAATGTACATTTTGACTATTTTGTGTTATTTTATGTTTATTATCTAAAATATATACTAAAATGTTTATTAAAAACATGAAAAGTCGTGAAAGTTTTTCAATTAAACAAGTAGACTTTGTATCATAACATAAAAACTATTGGAACAAGGGAATATCACAATGGATAACAAACACGAAGGAAATTTATGTTTGATTCGTGCAGGTAGGTAATTGAATTGAGGTAGCGCTGGAACAATAGAAGGGGCTATTGAAGACGGTCCTGGATCAATCACTAAGGGAAAGATCTTGTAGCACCAAAGAGATGTTAATTATAGACCTGGAATATAAGTAGACTGAGTATTTCTATTGAGAGGAGCTTCAAAAATGTGACCAACATGTCGACTAGAAGTCACGTAAATGCTTTGTGAAAATCGACCTATTGGCCGATTTGGTGTATTATCTCCTCGTTTGGCGATGTAACATCTTATTGCAGGTTAGAGGTGTGTGAATGTGCATTTCTATAGAGTGGCAACAAAAGTGATGAAATCGCCAAAGTCTACTACTATCAGATGATCAATCAATGGACCAATCAGATGACGAATCAATGGATGGGCGTCCTCTCGCTTTCCGTGAACCAATCAGATGAGTAAAGTTAGGTTCCACCCAGCATATGAAAGCGGCTTAAGGTCACGCTGCCACTAGTTTTGATCACATCATCCTGGGCACTTAAAAAAGTCACCCATTGCTCACTCTACTTTTAGATTTCCTCTATGATGGTAACCTAAGGTCACGCTACCACTAGTTTTGATCACATGATCCTGGGCACTTAAAAAAGTCACCCATTGCTCACTCTACTTTTAGATTTCCTCTATGATGTTAACCTAAGGTCACGCTACCACTAGTTTTGATCACATGATCCTGGGCACTTAAAAAAGTCACCCATTGCTCACTCTACTTTTAGATTTCCTCTATGATGTTAACCTAAGGTCACGCTACCACTAGTTTTGATCACATGATCCTGGGCACTTAAAAAAGTCACCCATTGCTCACTCTACTTTTAGATTTCCTCTATGATATTAACCTAAGGTCACGCTACCACTAGTTTTGATCACATGATCCTGGGCACTTAAAAAAGTCACCCATTGCTCACTCTACTTTTAGATTTCCTCTATGATGTTAACCTAAGGTCACGCTACCACTAGTTTTGATCACATGATCCTGGGCACTTAAAAAAGTCACCCATTGCTCACTCTGCTTTTAGATTTCCTCTATGATGTTAACCTAAGGTCACGCTACCACTAGTTTTGATCACATGATCCTGGGCACTTAAAAAAAGTCACCCATTGCTCACTCTACTTTTAGATTTCCTCTATGATATTAACCTAAGGTCACGCTACCACTAGTTTTGATCACATGATCCTGGGCACTTAAAAAAGTCACCCATTGCTCACTCTACTTTTAGATTTCCTCTATGATGTTAACCTAAGGTCACGCTACCACTAGTTTTGATCACATGATCCTGGGCACTTAAAAAAGTCACCCATTGCTCACTCTACTTTTAGATTTCCTCTATGATGTTAACCTAAGGTCACGCTACCACTAGTTTTGATCACATGATCCTGGGCACTTAAAAAAGTCACCCATTGCTCACTCTACTTTTAGATTTCCTCTATGATGTTAACCTAAGGTCACGCTACCACTAGTTTTGATCACATGATCCTGGGCACTTAAAAAAGTCACCCATTGCTCACGCTACTTTTAGATTTCCTCTATGATGTTAACCTAAGGTCACGCTACCACTAGTTTTGATCACATGATCCTGGGCACTTAAAAAAGTCACCCATTGCTCACTCTACTGTTAGATTTCCTCTATGATGTTAACCGATAGCGCATCAGCAAAAAGATTCATTATCCACATATAGCACCTCATATATTCATTATCCACATATTATCCACGTATGAAAAACTGAATTTCTAGTTTGCGAAATCACGATGGTCAGTCACTGGGTTCCTTAGATGCAAATACAGCTGCTCATTTCTTGGAACATATAATGCAAAGATTTTAGTAATCATTTTTACATTACATAGGAAAAATAATGAAATATTTTATTTTTTCTTGAAAATTTTGGGTTGTGAAATACTACGGACCCCTGGGGGTCCACGGACCACATTTTGGTAACCATTGCTTTATGATAAGTAGGTAGGTAGTTAATTAAAGTCGCACTGGATCTACACAAAGGGCTATTGGCTACGGTCCGGGATCAATCCCGAAGGGAAAGATCAAGGACAACGCTCTGTAATTTTGAGCATCGCTCAGACGACGAGGTCACACCTGAGATGGCACTCCAAACTTCCACACCACACCAACGTGAGAACATTTGAGGCCATGACAGATTTAACGTGTACCAGTCCCCGTGTATACGATGGTCTGTGGCTGGACCGAGTTTTGAACTCGCAACCCTCCGGTTGCTGATCCGTTACTCTTCCAGTTGGGCATTGCATCATGAAATATGAATTAAATAATTATGGTATATATTTTTTCTGCACTGTCACAACAAACTGCTTCTCTCATGCTCATTTGCGTGGTGTGGAAGTTTGGAGAGTGGGGTGCCAGCTCAGATGTTGCCTCGTCATCTGACCATGGTTCAAAATTACGTGGTGTTGTCCTCGGATCTGGTTTGATCGCCAATAGCCCGTTGTGTTGCTCAGTGCGACGTCAATTAAAGTACCTACCTACCATGCTCATTTGTTTTTCGCTGCAGCACTTCACAATGGTGACCTAAACGTGAAAAATAAGTTTCCAGAAAATAGAATCGAGCTCTGGCTCAGAGGTATTTATTGTGATTGTAATACGGGGTGTTTCTAATGAAATTATCCATTTGATTGAAAAAGTGAAACGATCATTTTTTCCCAGGATTTATGAATTATGCTGACCACTGACGAAAGCATATCAATAGTTGAAGACTGAAGTTTAATTCTTTGAGGGTCGCGAGATTTTCTAGTAGTGTAGTGTTGCATTTACCCCACAACACTCACACACATACACACACTTAATGATTAAATAAGCATGTCTTTCTAAAGAATTTATGAATTCTTTCATCCTTTCAAAAGATTGTATTGGTCCTTTTCTTAGAATAGACCTTTCTTTGGAGCGACCCTTTGGTCTTTTTCTTGGAATGGAATTCTTTAGAACGATTCTATTAGCACATTCTGTCGAATAAAATCCTATTGAAAGATTGTATTGCTGCTTTCCTTAAAATAGAATTCTTTAGAAAGAATATATCGCTTGTCTCTTTAGAATCGAATCCTTTGAAAAGATTATATTGAATGAAATGATTATGGAATCTTTTTTCCTGCAATGACAGAATAAAGGGCTTCTCGCCCTCCACAATGGTGACCTGAAAGTGAGAAGTGAGTTTCAAGGAAATAAATTCGAACTTTTGCATATAATTGCTTAGTGTCATTGTAATATAGGATGTTTCTAAAGTAACTATTCATTTTAGTGAAAAAGTCGAATGATCTTTCTCCTTTCCAAGATCCTTTGGAGAAATTCTATTTCTCATTTCGTCAGAATATAATGCTTTGGAAAGATTCTATTTGTCAAGAAGATTAAAATTGGTTTGAAGTCATGCAGGGGGAAGACCACAGGTTGCAAGGAGGAGAGAGATAGATAGAGATAGATAGAGAGAGATAGAGAGAGAGAGATAGAGAGAGAATTTTATTAAATGATTCTCTTCTAAGGAAAGGACCAACGGTATCTTTCCAAACTAGTCACTTCCGAGGTCCTTTCCTTAGAAAGGTCCTTGGAAGAGAAGCAAAGGTTGGAGAGAAGGAAAGATCCTTGGAGCAGTAGAATAATTCTAAAGGTTTCTATTATAAAGAAAGGAACAATAGAATCTCTCTAGATGATTCTATTCTAAGGAAAGAAATGGAATCTTTACAAAGGATTCTATTATAAGGAAATGACCAAGAGAATCTTACTAAAGAATTCTATCCTAAATTTTTCGAAACAGACAGAAACAACAGAATATTTCGAAATGATTCGCTTCCAAGGAAATTAGCAATAGAATTTTTCCAAGGGATTCTATTTTAGCTAAAGGACTAATATAGTTTTTATAAAAGTTGAAAGAATCCTGGATTTTTTCACCCGATAGTTGTGGTTATTTAGTCATCAAATGTCTTGTGGGGTAAGAACAATACTATACTGCTGAGAAATCTTGTGACACTCAAATTTAATTAATTAGTTAATTTGATAAAAAATCTTAATTGACAGAAATTAATTTGACAGAAATTGTTTGTTTATTTGGGTTCCCTCCAAATAAAATTCTGTCTACGCTACTGATACAAGAGACAAAACTAAGGGCACAAAGGATTACATAAATACAATGTTTTTATTTGTTTAACTTGTGTATTATAGAGGAAATGCAGCTGCTTTTGTAGATAATTAGCATGGATCGCTAATAAAAACGAATTACAACTGAATCTAAGATTCCCAAACAAAACGAAAAGTTTGTTTGACTTGTGTATTATAGAGGAAATGCAGCTGCCTTTGTAGATAATTAGCATGAATCGCTAATAAAAAACGAATTACAACTGAATTCTAAGATCGCTAAAAAAACGGAAAGAAGTCCTATATGTTAATAAAGAGTATTACGTAACGCATAGATAGTTAGAACGACTCTGGTAAACACTAATGGTAAATTTTGCTACTTCGAATGTAAGTCTACGAAAGCTTGCAATTAAAAGAATACATATTAAGAATTAACTTTCAACTCTAATCCCTTGCTTAGCGAAAGAAAGCTTTCGATCAAAATTTCTTTCTTTTAATTGCCTCGCAAAAGAATTGTATTCTAATTGCCTTCGCTCCGCTGGATTCTCAGAAAGGTGGAATTTGTTACATTAATGATTTACCACTTCCAAAATACGCCTTCAGCGGACATTTTTCTTATTTAGCTTTCTCGTGTAATTGCTATAAATATTTTTGTGGCAGTTTTATTTCCACAAAAGTGCGGGAAGTTATTACGAATTCATTAAGTGGGCTCGCTGCGCTTTTTCATGCCGTAATCAATATTCTGACACCGAATAATTACTGATTTTCAACCAGAATGAAACCGTAATTAAAGGTCTAAAAGTAATTTCATGGAGCACGTGGGCATTGTTAAGTGACTGAAAAAATCGGGGAAAAAGTTAATGACTCTTTCTATGTGATAGAGTTGCCTACTCAGTTATGTATTAGCATCAGTATGAAGTGAGGAGATGGCGTTAGCTAATGGGAATTGATGGAGAAATTGTTGCATATGTTTAGTGTCATGCAATAGTATTCTTTTGTGGTTCATCATTAAATAAAGATTGCTCTTAGTTTGCTACGATGTGCAATCCTCCAAGTAACACCACAAATTTCCTCACATTGGCATGGTTTGGAAATTTGGAGTATGGGATGCCAACTCAGGTGCTGGTTATGGTTATGGTTATAAACTTTATGGTTATAAAACTGCGGAAAGTTATTATGAATACATAGATACAATTGAGTGAGCTTCTATAAAGCTAAATGTAGGTGGTTCTATTGTTTTTATGGTATAATATATTTCCTGTACGTATTACAGAAGGACATCACTTGGCTACATTTTAATATAGCTCAGTTACCTACTGAGTGAGTGCCTTGGGTAGCTTACACTGAATATATATATATATCCCCTTATATAAGTGCTTACTTAAATACAATTCCTCAACTCAATATATAAATGCTTTCTTCAATCCAATTTCTCAAAGCGATATACAAATGCTTCTTTGAAATATATCTCAACCCAATATACAAATGCTTTCTTCAATCCAATTCCTCAACTCAATATATAAATGCTTTCTTCAATCCAATTCCTCAAAGCGATATACAAATGCTTCCTTGAAATATATCTCAGCGCAATATACAAATGATTTCTTCAATACAATTTCTCAACGCAATATACAAATACCTTTTTGAATTCAATTACTCAACGCAATATACAAATCCCTTAATACAACATATAAACGCTCTCTCACCTTTTAAGATACAAACATTTCCTTTATACTGCCTCGAAATAAGTCTCACAACGAAATATTTCCGAAGTTCTTCCAAAGCACTTAATTAAGTCCCCTCAAAACTTAACTAAGAGGATCGGCAGCAGGTGTCGGTCAGTAGCCAGAGCCCACTCGGACATTCCACGACCGAGATCACGGCGATCTCCCAATCGATTCCGTAATTGCAACATACCGCCAAGAGTTGTTACGTTCCGCCGAAACAGCCTCGATTTCTCACCTTTGTGACGCCGGGCCTACACCTAAGCCCCTGCTCGCAGTTCGGAACGCCCCGTGTATTTAGCGTTACGATCTACCTTATCAGGTAATTAAGTTAGTGTTTGTACCGCGTGCAAGTATTAGTGTTGAATCCCAACCCCGCACCCATTCGCAAAGCGGTTTGCGGAATGTTTCGGCCGGTCTATCGGCATTCAAATTTGCACAGCCATGGTCACAGCTGGGGCAGGAAGGATTGCCTGCGATTAGCTAGTGCAGATTTGACGCTGCTAATGGCTTTCTGAAAGCATGGGCTGTCCGCGGTTCACGTACTGGAGAAAAATGTGTATTTAACCTATCGCGTTGGATAATGAAGTAGACCAGGGCGTGTATTATCCGGAGTTTGGATGGATTGACGGAAGTCGTGGTGGGGTACAGTTGCATTCCCGCTTAATGTGGTTAATTGGGTGGCGTGGGTTTGCGGATGAGTCCGGGATTTTAGGGGATTCTAAGTGGGGTGGTTTGGGATTGGATGTAGGGATGAGGTGATGGATTCATTGTTGTGAAGTTTGCAGTGCGTTGTACTGAAAGTTTGATTAGATTTGTCAAACTGTCGAAAACTTTTTATATTATAGGTTAGGTTTTATGGGGCAAGGCAGTAAGTGGGATTATTTAGGAAGGGAGTGGGGTTTAACTGATGGTTTCATTTTGTGAAATGTGTAATGTGTTGTACTGAAAGTTTGATTTACTATCTATCTGTCGAAAACTTTTTACATTATGCGTCTTGGTTAGATTTTAAGGCACAAGGCAAGAGATGTTTTAGGATGGAAGTGAAGATGAATTGATGGTTTCATTGTTCAAATTGTGAAATTTAGTGGTTGTGAAATTTTGAGTGGGTTGTGCTGAAAGTTTGATTTCTGTCTTGTATGTCGAAAATTTTTTACAATACTCATCTTGGTTGAGTTTAATGGCGCGAGGTGGTTAACCTTTATGGCACGATTCATTGTTGTGAAATTAAAAGTGTGTTGTACTGAAAGTTTGATTTGCGTTTCTTAACTGTCGAAAACTATTTACGTTACACATCTTGATTAGGTTTTATGGAGCAAGGCAGTAAGTGGAATGGTTTAGGAAGGGAGTGGGTTTAACTGATGGTTTCATTGTTGTGAAATGTGCAGTGTGCTGTGCTGAAAGTTTGATTCACGTTATCCATCTGTCGAAAACTTTTTACATTATGCATCTTGGTTAGATTTTTCGGCGCAAGGCAAGGGATGTTTTAGGATGGGAGTGGAGATGAATTGATGGTTTCATTGTTCAAATTGTGAAATTTGGAGTGTATTGTTCTGGAAGTCTGATTTGTGTTATCTAACTGTCACATGCAATACTCATCTTGGTTACGTTTTATAGTGCAAGGTGGTTAAGGTTTATGGGAAAGTTCATTGCTGTGAAATTAGAAGTGTGTTGTACTTGAAGTTTGATTTACGTTATGTAACTGTTGAAAACTATTTACATTTCACATCTTGGTTAGGTTTCAGGGTGCAGAAAATTTGATTTGCGTTATTAACTGTCGTAAGCTATTTACATTATCCGTTCGGGTTAAGTTTTGGGGCGCAAGGTGGTTAACCTTTATGGCACGATTCATTGTTGTGAAATTAGAAGTGTGTTGTACTGAAAGTCTGATCGTTTTTTTTTGCGTTATCTAACAGTCGAAAACTATTTATACTACACATCTTGGTTAGATTTCTAAGTTTAGGCATCTTGGTTAAGTTAGGTTTCATGGTTAATTCTAAGTTAGGTTTCATGGTTAATTCTAAGTTAGGTTTCATGATGCATGCAATAAGTGGAATGTTTAGGAAAGGTGTGTGGATAAATTGATGATTTCTTAGTTGTGAAATTTGCAGTGTGTTGTGTTGAAAGTTCGATTTGCTTTATCTAACCTCCAAAAACGTTTTACATTACACACGTTGGTTAGGTTTTATGGCGTAAGACAGTAAGTGCTAAGTAGGATGGTTTAGGATGGATGTGTGGTGATGAATTGATGGTTTCATTGTTATGAAATTTGTAGTGTGTTGTGCTGAAATATTTATTTGCTTTATCTTACTATCGAAAACTTTTTACATTACTCATCATGGTTAGGTTTTATGGAGCAAGGCAATGCTAAGTGAGATGATTTTGAATTCGATTGGAGATAAACTGATGGTTTCATTGTTGTGAAATTTGCAATGTGCTGAAACTTTCATTTGTGTTACTTAACTGTCGAAAATATTTTATATTTCACATTTTGGTTGGGTTCTATGGCTCAAGGGGCCATATTTTGGCAAGCAGAATCAAACAACGTGAAGTAACTGAACATACACACTGGAAAAGTTTTACTGATACAGAAGAGAGAAATTTATAGAGGGAGGAATAGAAACAGATAGGAATCGAATCTGTGAATCTATTGGAATCTCTAATGACAGAAGTGTCCTGATAATGGTGGACCTGAAGGTTTTCATCTGTTTATCTAATATTTGATACCAGTTTACTTTATTCAGGATTACGTCATATTGTAATAGCAATAAAGAGCTATCTATTCCCTGTGCGAACTAGATGAAATTGACTAAAGACCACCTCAAAGTCAGCCCTAAAATTTCTGTCAATACAGTTGCAAGTTATATTGTTTTTAAACCATATTTAATCGGATTATTGTGGGATTTATTGAAAAATTACTTGATTAATTTTAAACAATTGTGGTTACTGAGGGGAAAGTGGTATTCATTTATTTAAAATCACTTGATCAATTTAAAAAAGTTGTGGATACTGAGTAGAAAGTGGGATTTATTGAAAAATTACTTAATTTTAAAAAGCTGATGGAAAATTGCTTGATTAATTTTTAAAAAGTTGTGGTTACTGAGGGGAAATTAGAATTTATTTATTAAAAAGTGCTTAATTACTTTTTAAAAAGTCGTGGTTACTGAGTTGAAAGTGGTATTTATTTATTAAAAAATTACTTGATTAATTTTAAAAAAGTTGTATTTATTGAGTGGAAAGTGAGGTTTACTTATTGAAAAATAAATTGATTAGTTTTTAAAAATAACCGAGTTTTATGGCAACTGAGTGGAAAGTAGGATTTATTTATTGAAAAATTATTTGATTAATTTTTAAAAAGTCGTGGTTACTGAGTGAAAAGTGAGGTTTATTTGTTGAAAACTACTTGATTAATTTTTAAAAAGTTATGATTACCGAATGGAAAGTGGGGTTTATTGAAAAAATTTAAATTGGAATGCCCCGTTTGCTAAACTCTGCTTTAGAGGGTAATATTTAAAAAATTTTATAAAACTATTACTTAATTCTTTAAATTCATCGAATGCCTGAGAGAAAGTGTATAACAACTATTTATAAAAATAATTAACAAAGTATACAACAACAACAAAGTTGGGGGCGCAGCCCCCTCCGCTCCGACAATTGCCACTACGGATTAACGGAGGCGACCCCAGAGGTTGAAATCAAGTGGTCCTTCAGAATGAGAACGAGACACGATAGTCTGAGGTCTTTAGACTCTCGACGGTGATTTCTTCGCAGGGGCGAAGAAATGGCTGGCAGGATGGTCCCAGGACGGACCGGCACATTGGTACCATTGGTACAGGGAGGACAAGCAAATATGCTCCTAGCAATTTATCTATCATGCATAATCATGCGTACTGGCTAAAGAGATTTGAATGAGACTAATGACCATGAGTCGTCTCCTAGGGTCAGGCGCCTCCGCTGGAAGGGCTTTTAATCCAACCTGCATTTGCATTACGTGGAGGGGAAAACCAGCGAAAACCCTCCATGGTTGGCTGAGCAGGGACAAACGTATGCTCAAAGTGCAACGCAGCACTATCGAAAATTTGTAGCAAATTCCCATTGTGTGGAGATTCCAGTAAAATCTCCACTTTGCCAAGATTCCGTCAATTCCTTTAAGTATAAGAAAAAGGTCTTTCGTTAACTCCTTTTTAAGCTATTTTGCATTAAGCATGTTCTGCAGGTGACAATCAATTCCCTTAAGTAAAGAGCTTAAGGTTTTTGTCATTCCTAAAGGCATACGAAACTGAGTTCCGTAAGTCCTTTCTTCTGTCTGCGCCGAAGCATCCGTCAAATCCTTTAAGTATAAAACTGTGCGAAGAGCTTCCGTTAATTCCTTTAAAGTTTCAATCACGGATTCCCGGCGGGGGGCCGATTGTCCGTTCCCACACAAATCTACCCAGGCGATGGAGTGCCTGCAGACGCTTTGGGTGTTGGAGAATTTCTGACGGGCGGTCTCTAATGAAATCGAGACCCTCCCTGAGGTGTGCCGTCAGCCCGCAGTCCAGGATGTAGTGAAGAGAATCACCTACTTCACCACATTGACAGGCGTTCGACATCGGGTATCCCATACGGAAGAAGTATTCTGGGAACCTTCCGTGATTTGTCAGCAGTTGGATAATAAAGGGGTCGTGGAGGTGCCTTTTGAGGCTGGGAATAGGGAAGAATTTATATGTATGACGGCCTTCAAGTGCCGTTTCCCATCTTTGTTGCCAAAGTTCCACTGCTTTTCGAATAAGCATACTTTTGATCGTAAGGCTAGACCTCAGCACCAGTATGTCCACGACCTCTCTCTCGGTGGCCAGTTTGGCCGCCGTATCAGCCGCCTCGTTACCTCGGTGGCCGACGTGAGCTTTAATCCAATGGAGTCGCACACCCTGGCATCCCACGATCTTCCAGTACAGAGACTTGATTTTATGTACAAGAGGATTGGAATGATTAGGATCCTTGAGCGCTTGTAAGGCGGAAAGGCTGTCCGAGAAAATATGGGAGATTTTCTCTGCGTTGTACAGGGGTCTGGACTGAACCCATTCCAACGCTTTTTGGAGTGCGGTCAGCTCCGCCTGAAACACCGTGCTGTTGTCGCTCATGCGGTACATGTATGTTTCGACAATGACGCCGAAATACATCACCGCGAACGCTGCCCCAAAGCGTTCGTTAATACCGGAACCATCGGTAAATATTTCGGTCTCCGTACCTTCCGGAAGTGAAACGTCGAAGGGTACGATAATGCGGTCTGCCGGGTGAGATTTCCACACGTCGATCTCTCTAGCGAAGACGGAGGGCGAAAAGAGCTCACCATAAATCACCACCTCAGTTCCAATTTTTGTGAGGAGGAACTGTGCATACGACACTGTGGCTCGGAGGTCCAGAGGCAAGGTTCCTGCTAGGACTTGCAGGGCTTTAGTAGAGACAGTTTTAAAGCTCCTTGTTATGGGAATCAAGGCTTGCCTCTGGATTGATTCTAGATAAGCGCTGAAGTTCTTAACGTTTATGCGCCCGCCCCATGCACCATAACCAAACAGAACCATGGGTTCGAGAACACTCAAGTAAATTCGCTTCAACAGCCAGGGTCTTCTGACATAGAGTATCCGAGCCACCCTATTCAGCATATATAAGAGTTTTAGAGAGACAGTTCTTTTCTCTCTGAAGTGCGCAGCGAAGGTAAGATTCTCATCCCAAGTGACACCAAGATACTTGAGCTGTTTGACATTGTTAACAGTAACCCCCTCACAATTGAAGGAGGGCCCGTTCCTTTTCAGAGCTCTTTGAGTGGTAATAGTCATGGCTAACAAAGTATACAATAGAGAGTACTGGAAAAGTTAAGTTAAATGCATTAAAAAAATTTTAATGAAAGCAAAATTAGATTTTAATGAAACAGCGATGAAAAAGTGTTTAGCATTAATTTGTTGCGACAGTTACTAATTGATTAAAATATCTGCTTTTATCTGCGATCATGAATGAAAAGTAAGTTATTTTTTTGCCTCAGATTTATGAAAACCAAAAATAAATTACTTTTTAATTCGTGTCATTTAAAACTGATTCAATGAGTAATACTTGGGGATATTTAATTAATTAGATTTAATTTTTTATCGAGCACTTTTTGTTACTTTGTAAAGGGCCGTTTGATTCGTTCAACAGTTATACCTCAAGTGAGATGAAAAGAAAGCAACATCATTAAAGCGAAAAGTAAAAAATATAAGCTTGGTAAGTATTTTTTCGAAGCATTGGTGCTTTGAATAATTTCTATGAAAATAAGCCGAATCCCATAAAATAATAACAATCGAAATCTATGCGGAATATTAAGTGGGAGGTTTTGAAGCAGGAGTGCATACAAACTCTTGAATGTTTGTAAGGTAATTGAATAAGCTCGTGTACACTAATTAGCATTTAAAGTATTAGTGTTTTGAGAGTTTCTATGATGCATTTGAAAATGAGCGTAGTCCCTAAAATAATAATCGGAATCTATTTAAAATATTAAGTGGACTTTTAGAAGCAGATTACATACACTCTTGAATGCTCGTAATGTAATTGAATACGTTTGTGTATATATCAATTAACGAAACTAATTAAATATGAAGAGGGATCTAGTTAAGCACTGAAATATACACCGAAGTGCCAGAAATATTAGTACAGAGAGCCTTTTTTAACCCTCTAAATGGTTATGACGAGATATCTCGCCCATCAAGATCTGACCAAATTTTTTAACGACGAGATATCTCGTCATCAAGATACTGACGACTTTTTATGATAGCGAGAACAAGATCTGGCCAGATTGATTCTAATGACGCGATATACCATCCATCAAGATCTGGTCAGATTGCTTCTAATGACGCGATATATCGTCTATAAAATCTGGTCAGATTGCTTCTAGGGACGCGATATATTGTTCATCAAGATCTGGCCAGACTGCTTCTAATGACGCGATATATCATCCATCAAGATCTGGTCAGATTGCTTTTAATGACGCGATAGATCGTCTATCAAGATCTGGTCAATTTTTCTAATGAGACGAGATACCTCGTCGAGAGAACCATTAGGACGGTTAAATACATTGTAACGCCTCCTATGCACTTCATTGGTTGCCGCCTGCCAGAGCATATATAAAGCGATAGACATCTGTGGAAGCATCTAAAGCTTTCCAGCAGTGAGAATGACAAGTTGTCGCGATTTAAGCGTTTTTCAATACGGTTTAATTGTTGGAGCTGGTGAGATGGATCATGTATTTCGGAGGAAGAGATGTTTGGATTTTCGCGTGCTACTATTTCAAGGGCATCACTGTGACAAGATTCTGGCAAAAACCTGTAACTTACGAGAGCAGTGTGATCGTAAAAAGACTGGGTGAATCTGAACAGGGTCAACTGGCCTCACGCGACACAAATGACATCGGAATTTAATGCTGGTGTATGCATATACTAGAAATCACGAAAATCGACCGGAATATCGATGCTTTTTTATTAATTCAAAATATTTTCCAATTATTTAGCTTTCAAACGATACCCAATACCTTATAAATATTCGAAATAGTTTTATAGTTACAAGGGTTTTCGTTAAGTACTGTCACCATAGACAAACATGTTTCCAAAACTTTAAACTTAATTTCTGAGGAACTGTTTTTGCAATAGGATGCTTTGTTCAGTGATAACTCAACAACGAAATGATCTATTATCATTATTTTTGTATCATTATAATCTATATAATATAGTGGATGTTTTGACTCTCAGCCAAAGTTATTAGTTAAGAAATGAACTTTTAGTTGATTTCTAAATGTTAAAATTTCTGAAAAAAACCTGATTTTATTAGACTTCCTACGTGAAAAAAATTGTAAAGAAAAACCTATTCCCTCTACCAATTTGATGGAAGGTCAAAACATGAAGAATAATATTAGGTATGATTTCCAACGGGAATTGTCTTTCTAAGCAAATTAGAATTTCAGATATCACTGTTAAAAAAATGCTTATTTGCTAATTAAATCTAAATTAGATAATTAATGATTAGCTTAATCTGAATTTTTCACACTGAAATGAGTTTAAGCACAAAACAATGACTTATTGTGACCTGGTGATTGTCTCGACAAGGTATCTCATCATTAGAAAAACTGACCTAATCTTGATCTTGCCATCGTCAAAAAACAATGATATCTTCATCTTTCAGAATTCAATAGGCATTCTTCATGACGAGATATCTTAGCATTTGCAGAATTAATCATATCTTGATGGACGTGATGTCACGTCAAAAGTACTTAAGAGGGTTAAGGTGTACGTTTACACTAGAACATTAAAAAAAAATTTTGACTTTAAAAATCCATTTTTTTGCAATAGGTCATTGGTTTGTGCTTAATATCATTTCAGTGTGAAAACATCAGATTAAGCTAATCGTTAATTATATAATTTATATATAATTAAGTAATTAGCATGTTTTTTGAACAGTGATCTCTCAAATTCTAATTTGTTCAAAAAAAATTACTATTGGAAAATGTTCCTATAATTACTATTGGAAATTATTCTTCATGTTTTGACCCTCCATCAAGTTGCTAGAGGGAATAGGTTATTTTTTCACCAAGGAAGTCTAAAAAAATCAAGATTTTTTTTCAAGAATTTTAACATTTAAAAATCAGCTAAAAATTCATTTCGTAACTAATAATTCTGACTGAAAGTCAAAACATCCATTGTATTATATAGATTACAATGATACAAAAATAATTGCAATAGATTAATTCATTGTTGAGTTATCACTCTTCGAACGAAGCATCATATTGCAAAAACACAGTTCTTCAGAAATTGAGTTAAAGCTTTGGAAACATGTTTGTACATGGTGACAAGACCTAACGAAAACCTTTGGAACTAGAAAACTATTTAGAATATTTACAAAATTTTGGTATAGTTTGAAAGCTAGAGAGTTGGAATATATTTTGAAGCCATAAAAAGTATCGATATTCTGGTAGATTTTCATGATTTCTAGTGTATACATACACCTTAACAAGCATCAGCATGAAGACTGTGCAACGTTCCGTCAAAGATATGGGCTTTAGGAGTCGACACACAGCTATGTCTCGCCTGGGCTGGCACTAGGCACTTGATGACTGGAAACGAGTAACTTGGTCTAACGAGTTGCTTTTCCAACTGTTTAGTGAAAATGGATAGCCTCTTCGAGCAAATGGAAGTACCTCTTAAGCATACTAATATTACTTTCACCAAAGATTTAAAACAGTCTTAAGCATTGGTGAAGGAAGACAAATCATTCTTGGTAAACAATGTAATTCTTTCGAAAAAGCATACAATTACCAAATGTATGTTATTCAATCTATAACATCCACTTCCAGAAATACCTCTTAATCATACTAATATCAGTTATGCTAAAGATTTAAAACAGCATTAATCCTCTAAGTGGTTTTGACGAAGTATTTCCTCCATCAAGATCTAACCACAATTTCGCTAATGACAAGATATTTCGCCATCTAGATATTGGCAATTGCTTTTATGATTACTGTTGATATCTGACCAGTTTTCTTCTAATGACGAGATATCTTGTCCATCAAGATCTGATTAGTTTTGATAAGGAAACAATGCCATAACTTGCAAACAATGCCATTCTTTAGAATGGATATTCGTCATTTGACAGTGGCTTACAATGAATAGGTGTCCTCGGATCTTTTTCTTCCTGATATATCTCGGACCGTCGCCAATAGCCCATGTGTTATTCCAATGGGACGTAAATTCAACTATCTTAGAATGGATACCTTAAAATACATGAATACACCATTTCTTTTAGACGGTTCATCTAAGTGTAACAGAAAATGTGCAAACTAGATTCGAGAAGAATTTGCAAGCAGATTTCTAAAAAAGAAGGTAAGAGTGAATATGAAAGAAAATCGAACGGAAAAAGTTCGATCGAAAAAATGCGTAAACACACCTGCTTAAGAACAGTGTTATGCTCTTTTGAAAAGTGTAATAAGCTCTTTTCCGTTCGAAAGAACCCCACTTTCCAGCGAATAAAAGCGTCCCGAGGCTTGTGTCTATCCAGAGGTAGAACAAACCAGCTGTGTGATATCGGCGAATATTTTTGAATCTTCAATGGGAGGCCAGCGGAAGAACAGGAAGTAAATAAAACGAGCAAGAACGAAAAAAGGATGATACGAACAAGAAAAACTCGAGGAGAACACAAAAAACCTAAGGAGCTTCACGGATGGTTGCTTGTTCAATATGCATGCGGTGAAACCAGTGTAAACAACATCGAGAAAGATTCGGCAAATACGAAGCTAAAACTCTGACCTTGGCGTTGAATATTTCATACAAGTGAGCGCAGAGGGAAATGAAAATACACAAAAAGGACGAAAAGAAGCGAAGATTTAGGAGGGACGACGAAAAAGAAAGGACTCGCTGAATGAAACTATGTCCCATGTCGACATACAATGGTTCTTAGGACTTGAAAAGCTTTCCAAGGATCTTTCGGTGGACGAGGGTACTGATCACCAGCGTCATCTGTTTTGAATCTTTAAGATGATGATAATGCACCGACCCGAGTAGTTGAAGCGGACAGAGAAGACTTTTGGATTTAAACTTCAATAAATGACAGCTGTAAAATTCCGCATACAAAAAGGTCTGGAGTTTGTTAGGGTGAAGGGTATTTCTTTCATTTGTCGACTTTGATTTCTTTGGAATGTGGCAGTTTTTCATTCAGCGAATTATTTTCGTCTTTCAAACCGACTACGGACTAGGACTTTATAGACAGAAAGAGTACTGTCTATAAAGTTTACAAAGTTTCAATTTTACGTACCAAGTTTCTTTGTCTTTCTTTTCTAAAAAACGCGATGAAGCGATTTGATTTGGTAAGTCTGTTTTGTTATGACACTGATTTTGGACCATGGTTTTAAAGACAAATTATACTGCATTTTGTGTTATTGAATCAACTAAGGTTATTGGACAGAGTATTGTTTTCATTTATTGACTTTGATTTCATAGAAAGGCGATACTTTTTCATTAAGAAAATTCTTTTTGTTTTGAAACCGACTGCGTACTGGGACTTTACAGACAGAAAAGAGAGTGCATTGTCTATAAAGTTATATAGATACAATTTATGTACTAAGTTTCATTTATCTTCCTTTTTTAAAAAAGCGATAAAGCGTTTTGATTCGGTAAGTCTGTTTTGTTATCAAACTGATTTTGGACTAGGG
Organism: Meta bourneti; assembly: GCA_933210815.1. Lineage (NCBI taxonomy): Eukaryota > Metazoa > Arthropoda > Arachnida > Araneae > Tetragnathidae > Meta > Meta bourneti. The sequence goes on from OW119933.1 coordinate 92,182,164, forward strand.
TTAAACCAGAAATTATGTCGCATTAAGTGTTACTGAGGCAACTAAGGCTATAAGTATAGAGGGTCTTGTTTTCATTTGCCGAATTTTATTTCTTAGGAAGGCGACAGTTTTTCATATGGCAAATTCTTTTTGTTTTCAAACCGACTGTGGACTAGGACTTTATAGACCGAGAGTATACTGAATTAAGGGTGACTGAATCAACGATGGTGTGGATAAAATACATTAATTTCATCTGTCGACTTTCTTTTCTTAGAGTAAGGGCATCTTATATGGTGGCACAGAACTACCTATTAGGTTCATGCTAAAGTTCATTCCGTTTTCGGCATGAACTTTAGCATGAACTTCGGCAGTAGATGGCATTGTATCGCAAAACCGAAGTGTTATCTATCTCACACGTGTAAAGTTTTGATGCTTTTTTAAAGAAGGAATTTCAGCGAGTACTTGGTAAAAAATGTGTTATTTGGTTGTATCTTTTAAATTTTGTTAATCATTAAAAATGGCAGAAAATAAGGAGCATTTTCGACATGTTATGCTTTTTTATTTCCGAAACGGCAAGAATGCTTCGCAGTCGCATAAGAAGATATGTATTGTGTATGGTAAGGAGTGCCGTTGACGCTTCTACATGCTGTAAGTGGTTCAGAAAGTTTCGTCACCTGGATCAGTTCTTTACCAGTAACCTCGGAACTTCTATGAGCGAGGGATTATGCAGTTACTGGAGAGAGGGGAGAGAGGAGAGAGAGAGATGGAGAAAGGCCATCGAACAGAACAGCACGTACTATATTGATTAAATGTAATTTTTAATTGTAAATAAAATTTTTCTTCAATTTTTGTCAAAAAAAGGGACGAACTTTTGCATCAACCCACATTACCTCCTTCCTCTAGTAGTTCTTTCACTCTATCATAAATTTACTATTTGCTATTTTAAACCAATTTTCGCCATGACTGACTTTTCTTTACTATGGGGATAAAACTGCAATATTCGTCACCTGGATCTGTTCTTTACCAGTAACCTCGGAACTTCTATGAGCGAGGGATTATGCAGTTACTGGAGAGAGGGGAGAGAGAGGAGAGAGAGATGGAGAAAGGCCATCGAACAGAACAGCACGTACTATATTGATTAAATGTAATTTTTAATTGTAAATAAAATTTTTCTTCAATTTTTGTCAAAAAAAGGGACGAACTTTTGCATCAACCCACATTACCTCCTTCCTCTAGTAGTTCTTTCACTCTATCATAAATTTACTATTTGCTATTTTAAACCAATTTTCGCAATGACTGACTTTTCTTTACTATGGGGATAAAACTGCAATATTGGCATTAACGTATAAATCCTGAATAAATTTCTATCAAAATATGAAGGTTGGAATTTATAATTTTTCTCAACCTTAATTTGGAAATTAATATTGCGTACTAAAAATTAACTTAAACAGAACATCACCGAGATCTTTTTATTTTTAAAATGCATCATAATAAGAATTTCAGCGTATTAGGATGATTACTTCTAGATATGGATGGAAATATCGAAACTAAATAAGATGCCTCAAATTTTCCATACTCATAATCGATAAACGGCTCAACTAAATGACGAAACAGTATTCAAGGTTTAATTTTGATAGATTCCAAACTGGATGTTGTCATTTGAAGTTAGACGTGTTTAGCCCAATTTAATACATAAACGTGTAGACGATTCCTTAAGAAAATTTTATGAATATGAATTTTTAGAAGTTATATTCCATGTTGAAGGGGGTATTTTCGGAAATAAATTGATGAGGAGAGACGATACAAATCCTTCTGATCTGAGATTCTACTCAGAATTTACTAGGCATATTTATTTCAATTTGCAGCACATTAAATACGCAGACATTGCAATACATAGAAAGCGCAATTAGCATGGAGAAATACCTTTCAAACTGCATTAATTTTAATTAATTTAGATCGCGATTTCCAATCCACTGTCTGGAGTTGAGTTGCATACCCGCTGCATACTCCCAGTGTCAACCATAGATGTAGTATAAAAGTAGACCGAGCAATAGTAACCTTTTTATGTGCCCAGGATCATGTGACTTAAAATAGTAGTAACTTGACCCTGAGACTACTTTCGTCTGCCGAGTAGGAAAGAACATTCATCATCTGATTGGTTGACGGGACAGGAGAAGACGCTTATCCATTAATTCATCATCTGATTGGTTGACAGGACAGGAGAAGACGCCCATCCATTAATTCATCATCTGATTGGTCCTCGCGACATAGAAGTAAACTTTTGGTGATTTCACCACTTTTGTCGCCACTCTTTAGAAATGCGCATTCACACACCTACCCTATTATAAGATTTTATATCACCAAATGAGGAGATAAGATGCCAATTTGACCAACCAAGCCAATTTTTCGCAGAGCAATTACATGCCTATTAGTCGACATGTTGACCCCTATTTTTGAAGCTCCTCACATAATAACAATGCTCAGTCAACTTATATATCACGTATTGTAAAGTAATGGGTCGAGTGGTGTGACAATGAACACAACACAGCCTAAATTGCAAATAACTAACGTTTATTTATGTTAAACATATAGTATCTATACTATATACACTGGTGTTCAAAATTAAGAGAATTTACATACTTGCCTGCCAAGGTAAAACTAATGCTTCCAAACAAAGATGCAAATCTTTAGTGTCGAATACGTAAGCTTAAACGTGCGTGTGGGCGGTGCATTTAGGGAAACAGGTTTTCTAAGAGCACGTGAAAATTTCCGCGCTTCGTTCGCTCGCACACTTCGGCGAATTTCGTGGTGTTTTGTGCTACATTCGGCGAAATTCAAAAGCAAACAATTAAAATGAGTAACAATCAACGTTTGGATGATGGAATGAGGTGGAGAATCGTAGGGAGACTGGAAGCAGGGCAGTCTCAAGTGCAGATTGCTAGATACTTGAATGTAACGCCCAGCGTCGTGTCCAACTTATGGAAACGATTTAAGGATACCGGATCCGTAGAGAGAAAGCCTGGGCAAGGTCATCCAAGAGCCACGACGGCCAATGAGGATCAATATTTGTCATTACAGCGAGGCGTAACAGGAGTGCAACAGCCTCTCAGCTCTCTCGTCACTTTCATGCGGCTACAGGAAGCCGAGTTTAAAGGGTTACTGTTTCCAGAATGCTACATGAGAAAGGTCTGTTTTTCAGGAAGACCTGCTGTTTGCGTCTCGTTCACTTCTGCGCACAGAAGGACCCGTTTAGCATGGTGCACAGAACATCGACTTTGGACCAGGGATCATTGGGAGACCGCTCTTTTCACTGATGAGTCCCGGTTCAGCCTAACCACTGATTCTCGACTTACGTTCATCTGGAGAGAACCAGGGACGCGTTACCTGTCCTCTAACATTCGATAAAGAGACCACTATGGCAGCGGAGGTTTGATGGTCTGGGCAGGCATCACGTTGGATGGGCGCACAGACCTCCATGTCTTTGACAGAGGCTCTGTGAGTGCTGTGAGGTATAGGGATGAGATCTTGGAGCCCTATGGGTCAGGAGTGCAGTTGGCCCTGATTTCATTTTTATGGACGACAACGCTCGTCCACATAGGGCTCATCTGGTCGACGAATATCTGGAAAGTGAGGATATTTGCATTATGGATTGGCCAGCCAGATCTCCAGACCTAAACCTTATAGAGTATATCTGGGACGCTCTTGGGAGGGCAATTGCAACTCGCCTACCCCCTCCCAGAACCATCCTGAACCTTAAAACAACATTGCTGGAGGAGTGGGACCGACTGCCACAGGGACTCATAAACTGCCTCATTTCCAGGATGAATTCACATTGTGAGAGCTGTATACTGTAAGAGGGGACCATACCCCTATTAACTCAATTTTATGTCGATGCTGTAACCTCTGTTTTAGACCTTCCTGCGCTGATGAGTCTTACGCACGACCATGCGTGTGTACCATAACTGTCGTATGGTTATTTTTTGTATTATTTCAAGCTATATACACAACTAATTTCATTAAAATTTGACCAGTAGTTCTGGAGATAATCACCAAAAAGTGAAAATTCTCTTAATTTTGAACACCAATATACAATCAGGGAACTGTATCCCTAGGCATTGGGAGCTGCAAACAGGGATAATATGGGATCTAACGAGCTCACACACAAAAACTCTGCTCGGCTCTGTGTCGCCAGATTCGATTGGGAGACAGTTCAATCACAGGGGGGGGGGCGTCGTAGACCACTAAAAACCATTTGGACGGCAATTAGACCACCATGGTAGACCACCCCGATAGATGTTTCGGGGTTTCCTGACTTCTGTTAAGAGCTGTTGTTAGGGACGTTACAGTATATGGTGTCAACGATAATCTGCAGGGAATTTGATTCAGTGACCAGAAATTGTAGTTTCTGTTGGAGGCTGGTCTGTCTGTGGAACTGGAGGTGAAGCGCTTGGCTGATGAAGTACCTTGGTCTGCTGGCATCTGTCCTGCTCTTGGGGGTTCAAGATGAATGCAGGACAAAGATACCTTTTTGACATTTACGTCCAAGACAAGTATCTTGTCCGTCCTGCTTAGCACACGGAAAGGGCCATAAGGTTTGTAGCTTTTCGCCTCATCAACTTATGCCCGACAAGTGGTGACCAGGACGTGATTTGAACACGCAACCCTCTTATATGAGATTTTATTCTGACTTTACTAGACCTATTTATTTGTATTTACAGCATATTGAATAGGCAGACATCACAATACATAGAAAACACAACTAGCGAGGAGAAAATATCTTTCGAACTTCATTAATTTTAATTAATTGAGAGCATGCTTTCTGATTCGCAGTCGTGAGTTGAGTTGCATACCCGCTGCAGTATCTTTGAATCCGCTCTATTATGAGCAATACTCGAATAAAGAGGGATAATTCTACTATATATATATATATATATATATATATATATATATATATATATATATATATATATATATATATATATATATATATATATATATATAATATGACTGAATCGTTTCCCCTCCCCACCTACCACCGAAAGGCAATGGACCTCTTTACTTGAGGCGGCGGAGTCTTCAGTTGTCCAGCTAGAGCGAAACGATACAGAACCTGTGTGGCCGATCGTCCGTCTTTAGAACTTGAGACCTTAGTGGCTCCATATTAATCCTCTGTGGATTTGATTACTACTGAATGTTGACGTCCGATGTGGACTCCTTTCAATCAACGTCGATGCGCAAATTTAGTATTTTCATAATAAACGTTCTGTGTTTGCAAAAAATAAAACTCTTTTTGAAAGCAACTGTTCCTGTTCTATCCCAACTTCTGACAAATATATATATAATAAAGATGCCGTTCGTATGCAAATATGAATTCAGTCTTACACTGATCATACAAGAACTATGTTCGCGAACATTTCAGGCAATATGCGGTATTGGTGTGGAGATAGCATCATGGTTACATGCAGGTATGGTAAGAGGTCATGTATGTATAGTAGATGTGAAGCTCAAGAGAGTGGTACTCACCGACTGGTCTTTGGTTTGGGCGCTGTTGTATCACTGATGCAGGGCACGCTGAGATGAGTATGAAGCTACGGGACCAGGAATCACTTTTTAGCTTCCACTTTGGTTTGTAGAGGAGCTGTTCTTTCCCGTCATCCACTCTCACCATTTTTAAGATGTCTGGTGTTCCTTCGAGAGATTCCCAGTTTTGTCCTTTGTTGGTAGCGCCACTCCCAATAAAAGCCTGCCTCATACCCAATGCCAGGATGTTCACTCATCCCATATTGAATCACTGTGGCTGCTTGACCCCTCCTAATTCACTATGCTGTAAATCTGTCCATTTCTTGTCTGTTGCTTTTCAACTTATCACAGTATGGTGACATAAAGGACCAATAAATCTTTCCAAAGACTTATATTCTAAGGAAGTCACAATATAATCTTTCCAAATCTTGAAAGAATCCATGGATTCCTAAGAAAGATGTGGTTACTTAATCGTTAAATGGGTTGTAGATAAAAGTAACCCAACACTAATAGGAAATCTCGCGACGGTTAGAGGGTTTTATGGTATTTAACATGGACTTTTGTTGGACTGAGTGCTTCATTGATCACTGATTGGAGTTCTAATGAACAAGAGATTTTTCTTAACCCTCCTAGTGGTTGTCGCGAAAAACTGTCTCGTCATGAGCAAAACTGACTAGATCTTGATGCACGAGATATCTCGTCACTAGAAGAAAACTGACGAGATCTTGATATCGTCGTCATAAAAAAATTTGTGATATCTCGATGACGAGATATCTCGTCATTAGTAAAATTGGTCAGATCTTGATGACACGATATCTCGTCGTAATTAAAATTGGTCAGATCATGATGGACGAGATATCTCGTTCAAACAACTTGGAGGGTTAATGTTATTGAGAATATTATTAATGTGCACATAGTTTTGTCAAAAATAAATAAAAATTAATCATTAACTTTTCGCAACTACTGTACTCTCCTATGACTAACAAATATTTGATAGCAAACTTTGTATCCAATATTGTTACAAAGTACATATTTAACGATGCGACCAATACTTTAATCCGCGTTCAGAAAACCTCTCTTAGCAAGTCTCAATAATTTAATGTCAGAACCGGGCAGTTAAAACTATGTAATATATGTTAAGAACACAATTAAGTCCACGAAAGATGTGGGCTATAAAATTGGACAGACTCTTTTCTAAGCAAGCGTTAAAAAGGAATTCCTTAAGAGACTTAAGCATTTTTCGTTTTCGAAGCCGCTAAGCTTTTTATACACCTTAATGATATGCAGATAAGAAGCTTGACTAAAAAATAAAGACATCGTCTTTTAAAGAAACCACACAAACTCACTGAATCGCGATAATTAAGAGCCTTTTAAAAAAGGTTTGTAAATGAAAGCATTATTATGCACCTGTGATGTTAAAGATACGACCTTAGTTCCTATCTCATGAAAATCAATTTAGGGGATTTTTATAGAGCTTTTCCGCTATCATGTTTCCAGAGAAGTCATTTAAAAGAAAACTTTCGGGTAACTTTCGGAGGATCCTGATTTCTTTGATGTCCCTGAGGTAGATGTTTTTACCGTTACTCAATGATAACCTCTTGTCACATTTTTTAGAGCCATTTAATGTTCCTTATTCCTCTTGATTCCGATGTTTAAGGGACTACTTTTTGGAAAAGTATCACTTCGTGTGTTTTGGGGAATGTTGAAAAATTGCCATCGAAACATTGGCTTATGGAATACTGCTGTAGCAATATATCTATGTCCCATAAGACAGCAATATCTTACAAAAACCCAAAGTAGCGTTTTTTACCTCTTTTGATTACGATGCTTACGGGCTACATTTTTTGAAAAGTTACCACTCCAAACATGTTATGAGGAATGTTGAAAAATTGCCATCGAAAAATTGGCTTCTTATGGGATACTGATGTAGCAATATATCCATGTCCCATAAGAATCCAAATGCTTTGGTTCGTTTTAAAGTTGTTATATTGCTGTAAGCAATATCTTACAAGAACCTAATGTAACTTTCTAACATTTAATGTTCCCTAACTCTTTTTATTACGATAATTACGGGCTACTTTAATAAAAAATATCACTCCATGCCTGTTTGGGTGAACATTGAAAAATTGACAGTGTGAATCTTTGCCTTCTTATGGATATTGATGTGGAATTATACTGACGTCCTATAAGAATCCAAACATTTCGGTAAGTTCGCAAAGTCGTGATGTTGCTTACATGAATACCTTACAAGAACCCATAGTAACTTTTATACCATTTAACATTTTGGAGAATGTTGAAAACTGCCATCGAAATGTTAGCTTCTTATGAGATACTGATGTAGCAATTTATCAATTTCCCATTAGAATCCAAACGCTTCGGTTCGTTCCCAAAGTTGTTACGTTGCTTACATCAATATCATACAAGAACCCAAAGTAACTTTCTATCATTTAAAATTTTGGAGAATGTCGAAAACTGCCATAAAAACACGTTAGCTTCTTAAGGGATACTGATGACGCACTATATAAATGTCCCATTAGAATCCAAACGCTTCGGTTAGTTTGCGAAGTTGTTACTTTGCTTACATCAATATCTTAAAAGAAACTCCTTTTTTAAAAAATTATAACTTCATGTACATTTTGAGGAAAGTCGAAAAAATGGCACCGAAACTTTTTGGGTTTAATAGGATGCTAATATAAGAAAAGCTCTGTTTTGTCACTTACCATCAATATCCCATAAGAACCTGAGCATTTCAGTTAGGTAGGTAGGTATTTAATTAACGTCGCACTGGAGCAACACAAAGGGCTATTGTCGACGGTCCGGGATCAGACACGAAGGGAAAGATCCGAGGACAACACCACGTAATTTTGAATCACGGTCAGATGACGAGCAACATTTAAGGTAATAGGGGTAATATAATTCTTTCATCAATATATTACGAAAACTCAAAGCTACTTTTCAACATCTTTTGTCCATTGCATCTTTAAAGTCTTGTTTTCTGAACTGAACTAATTTTATGAAGAAATATCACTTCATGTATACTTTTAGGGGATGTTGAAAAATTGCTGCACAACCGCTAATGTTTTTAACCCTCTCGCTGCGTAATTTTTTTTATCAAAATAGGTTCAAAAATTGCGTATTTTTTTAATTACATATTTCAAATCTACATATATTTTAGAGTTAAAATATACAAAAATTTTTTGTAAAAGAGTTTTTTTTTCAATATAGAATTAGATCATAAAAAAAGGTTGTCGGAATATTGAAATTGAAGAATAATCATATAAAAGCAAAATTTTGAAAATTAATCTTGGTTAAATCATGATTTATTTTATGAAATACAAAGGTAAAACGTATATACTAATGAAAATATGCAAAATACTTACAAAACATTTATTAGAAATGAAGAATTATTAGAAATCACTATCCGCAGAGGAATCCGAGAAATTCTCATCAGTTTCGCTATAACTATCTTCAATATACTTGATATCAGAGTCAGAACTGCTATCAGTGTCGGAAATATTGTCAGGAATGTAGGTTCTATCATTCGCGAAACGCTTCCTGCCAGACATCTTTGAGCTTTGAAAAGAGCGCGCAAAATGCTGCAAAAAACGCTTGTATATTTCGCAGAAATGTGGACATCTAAAGCCATCTGTTAACCCAGATTTGAATAAACAATTAAACATCACAGAAAAGCCAAAATGAAACCATGAATGAGGAAAGAGCCGGTTGCACAGTTAAATAGACGGCAAAAATGCACCCCCGCGAAAATCGCGGGCTGCGCAAATTTTGCTACTTCTACGTAGCCCGCGGAAATCGCGGGATGCGCAGCGAGAGGGTTAAGTGACATAAATGTTAACAAAACAAACCCTTTGCTTACGTTACTAACGTATCAGAATCCAAGGTAAATTTTCTATTTAACTCTCCGAGTGGTTTCGACAAGATATCTCGTCCATCAAGATCTGACCAATTTGGCTAATGACGAGATTTCTCGTCATCAAAAGATATTCCCCATTTTTTTATGATGACGAGATCAGTATCTGGTCAGTTTTCTTCTAATAACAAGATATCGTCCATCAAGTTCTAGTATTTTTGCTAATGACGAGATATGTCGTCGCGACAACCACCAGAAGGTTTATTATTGCCTCTTTTGATTCATATGTTTACTGAACGGCTTTAGAAAAATACTACTTCCTGTAATCTTTGGTTATGCGTGAATTTTTATTAGAACCTAAACGTATGAACTCTTAAAGATGACTTTAAAAATATATTGTAATATTTATAGCAATGGTATCAAAACTTTTCTTTCTACCCTCCAAGTGATCTCGACGAGATATCTCGTCCATCAAGATCTGACCAATTTTGCTCATGACTAGATATCTTCATCAAGATATTGTCGACATTTTGATGATGACGAGTTCACGTTCACGTCAGTTTTCTTCTAATGACGAGATGCCAATTTTGCTTATGACGAGATATCTCGTCATCAATATCGCCGATGGAATTACGAATGATGAAGACATTATCGTTTTTTGATGATGACGAGATCAAGATGAAGTCAGTTTTTCTAATAACGAAATGTCCGGTCCATCAAGATCTGGTGCTTTGCTAATGACGAGATACCTCGTCGCGACAACCACCAGGAGGTTTAGTATTGCCTCTTTTGATTAATTGTTTACTGAAGGATTTTATAAAATTACTTCTTCCTGTAATTTTTGGTTATGTGTGAATTTTAATTGGAAACTAAACGTCTGAACTCTTAAAGATGACTTAAAAATATTTATAGCATTAGGATATTAAAAGTTTCATTTTCTACTTTGGCAAGTAACTGCGTTCTATAAATGAAACTATTTATTATTCAATAAGTGGTAAGATTAATAAGTCTATTATAGTTACTGTCTAATATATTTCTCAATGCCTTTACAAGTAAATATAAAAATATCTGACGTTTCGCTAGGAATTGCTATATTTTATTGAGAAAATAATAATTTTATTTCGAAATATATGTTATCAATAAAAAGTAAGCCCAGTTAATTTTAGTCTTATATAAACCAATGCAGCTCACAGTTAACAAACTTCAGTAAGATTCATGTCTATTAGTTATTATCTAAATCTCTCAATGCTTTTGCAGTAAATATAAAAATATTTTATATTTCACTAGTGATGAACGTATTTTATTTGGAAAATAATAATTTCACTTCAAAATATTTACTATCAATAGAAAGTTTGCCGAGTTAGTTTTATAGTCTTACATAAAACCAAGTCAGCTCACATTTAACAAACTACAGTAAGATAAATAAGTCTGTTAGTTATCGTCTAACTTTTCCACAAGTAAATATAAATATATTTTATATTTCACTATTGATCACCGTATTTTATTTGGAAGATAATAATTTTATTAAGAAACATTTTCTATCAATAAAAAGTTAGCCCAGTTTATTTTAGAGTCTTACATCAACCCAAGGAGCTCACAGAACTAACAAACTTCAAAATATTTAGCCAGCGGTTTTATGTGGTTCTAGCATATAAGCCGTAAGCGTTCAGGAGACATCTTATATAACTTTTATACTCCCGTAATCTCTTAGAGGAAATTATTTTGGTTAAGTTTGTCAGATCATATCTCTCTAAGGCTCCTGGATTTTCCTCCCAGAAGACAGTGGATTTATTTAGAAACATTGTATGGGCGATTCTAGTTCAGAAATTTCGGATAAAGGTGTGGGATTTAACTTTCACAAAACTAAGAAAAGGGTACTTTATTGTAAGTCATTAAAGAAGCACAGTTGTGTAGTTATAACTGTTATGGGATCAGTGTTTACAATGTAAACAGACATTTATTTCAAGTATGCACAGTTTTAGGTATCAGGGCTAGGAATTCTTGGCTTACTGTAAAATGTTTGTGTCAGTTGTGTAGTTATAAGTTATCGTAGCCCGCTCAAAAAGCCTTAATTGCACAAAATCAGTATTTAGAATGTAAATAGACATTAATTTCAAGTACGCACAAATAATTTTACATATCCGGACTAGTAACTCTTTGGTTAATGTAAAATGTTTGTGTTTACACAAAAATTTAAATTTAGAAAGTGAGTCGGTGGAACGCGTTACAATAAAAAATAATAAATGTAATACGTCCATTTTGCGTCTTTTAATTACACGGAATACAAGCAGAATTTTTATGCATATGGAATGGTATTAGTATCAATTACTTCAAGCGTGTTACTTTTCAAGAATTTGTTTTCTTGAGGAATACAAATCCCATGTCCTGAAAGTGTGAACATCAAATTTGATTGAATTTAGTACAATAGTTCTTTATATCCATAGATATTAACCCTACTGGTGTTTGATTGTCTTGACGAAGTATCTCGTCTTTAGCCAAATTGGTTAAATCTTGATGGACGAGATATGTCTTCAAAATCACTTGGAGGTTTAACACCCCTCCGGTTTTATCATAACTTCCCTGTAGACTATTGTCTTAGTAAAACATCACGTCATAAAAAGGCTCACGAACAAGACAAACGTCAGTCGTTATACTGAAGTGATACTATAAGCGTCAAATTTCATCAAGCGTGAAATTTTGAAGGGCTAATCTTTTATTCCAGAAATCAAAATCTCATGGTAAAGAGAGTATGCAAACCTAATGTGGTTGAATTTAGTTCATAGTTCTTTCCAAACATAGATCCAAATACCCCATTGTTCAAATATAATCCCCTTGTAGACTGTTGTGCTGGTAAAACGTCTCGTCATAAAAATGTCCACGAACAAGGCAATCGTCAGTCGTCATAGTAAAGTGGTATTAGCGTCGAATTTCAGCCAGCGTGAAATTTTCGAGATAATCTTTTATTCCAGAAATAAAAATCTCATGGTAAAGAGAGTATTCTCACCAAATGTGGTTGAATTTAGTCCATAGTTCTTTCTACACATAGCTCCAAGAACCCTATTGTTCAATTGTAATCCCCCTGTAGACTGTTGCGCTGGTAAAACGTTTCGTCACATAAATGCCCATGAACAAGACAATCGTTAGTTGTCATAGTGAAGTGGCATTAGCGTTGAATTTCATCCAATTTGTTTTATTTTTTCGAGCTAATCTTTTATTCAAGAAATCAAAATATAATGGCCAGGAAAGTAATCACACAAAATTTGGATGGACTTAGTTGAATGTTTTCTGCATAGAGTTATAAAATTTGTGAGCTTATTTTTAATTTAAGAAATCGAAATCTCATGCTCAGACAAGTATGCACACCAGAGTTGAATGTAGACCAATAGCTCTATTCTATACAGAGCTCGAAAATTTTCGTTTTGAATTTTCGTTTAAGAAATCGAAATTTCATGGTTAGAAATGTATGCACACTCCAAATTTGGTTGAATTTAGTTCAATAGTTTTTTTTCTACACATAGCTCTAAATACCCCTACTGTTAACAATCCTGTTGGTAGTCTCGAAGAGGTATCTCGTCTTTAGCAAGACTGACCAGCTCTTGATGGACGATATATCTTGTAATCAGAAGAAAACTGACCAGATCTTCATCTCGTCATCATAACAAAATTGGAAATATCTTGATGACGAGATATCTCGTCATTAGCAAAACTGGTCAGATCGTGATAAACGAGATATCTCGTCGAAACCACTTTGAAAGGTTAAATCAAGACCTCCCTGTTATGTATTGGTAAAACGAATCGTCATATAGAAGTTCAAGAACAAGACTCGTAAAGGATAGCCGTTAAGAGGATTAAATAAACCCTTTCAATAAACTTCAAAGGGAGAATTTAGCGATATGATTCAAAATGTTTCGTTTCATAGACATAAATAATCATCGCAAACAGTGTTACTATGTATTAGTTAAGCCTGAAATTTAAAAAATATAGTATATTAAAAAACTTGTTTAAGCGACTAGAAGTAAAAGATATCCAGCCTGTAAACCAAAACCAATTTCCATAAGACTAAGTTAAAAAACGAACTTTCAAGGCAAAATAAAAAGACCTGGTGAAGCATGAATAATTTCTCTTCATCAACAGTTTACAGGTATTTTATTTCTTCAGAACTGGTTCCTAACATTCGCCAAAGCAAATTCAAGACAGCTGAAAGTTTCTTTTAGTGACTTATGAGAAACAGCTGCTTGAGCGTTGATAATCCCATCGTTTTTCCTGTCCACCTTTTGTGTTTTAAAATCTGCCCCCGAAAAATTTTTAACTAATGATCCCGAATTTTTAGATCTGCTCTTTATTGATGTATTTCTGGTGTATAATTACCCGTTCCTGCTGAAAGAAATAATGTTTTAAGTGCTTTAATAATGATTTAGGAATAGAGAATCGTTAATTACTACTCGCCATTGTTCCGCGTAGAAGTAAAAGCATCTCGTTTGATGCTTTTTTTTCTCCGAAAATTACACGCTTCAGCGGAAGAAGTGTAAAAGAACTTTCCGAAGGCTCCAATCATTAAACTTATGCTCTGAATGATTTGTTTAGCTTTCAGTTTCACTGCTGCCATGGCTAACAAACTGTGACAGTTAAAAACCAAAACCCTGTAGTCTTGCAAATACAATTATTGCTGGTAATTAAATAGGATCGAGGTTATTTCATGCACAAATTAATTGAATCCGAACCGTCGAAATTAAGAAAAGGAATTTAACTGGGTACATAAAAAAGCTACTTTTGAGTTAAATGACGTTTACGCAAAGAATTAAAAACATGACAAATTTGAAAATGCTTATAAATATTTCAGTTTCATAAAAAGTAATGGAAAGAAGCTAATAATGCGAGATAAATCGTTTAAAACGCTTAACTTTATTGCAGAAATTCCGATTCTGAAATACATGAAAAGGTATTTCATTAAGCACTTAATTTTTTTGGAGGGAGGATTATGCTGATTTTTGCGTAAGAGGGGAAAGTAATCATAATATGTAACCAGAGAATTATTTAATTATTCACTGATTCGTTATTGCAATGTTAGAGCATAAAAATGAAACTTTCTTCCTTTAAACTTGAGATTAAGTGATTTAAGAGAACAATCAAATTAAGATTTAACCGTAATAAGCAACATGAGGTATAAAAATAAGGTAAATTCTAAACAAATCCCCTTTATTCTTTTACAACTGTAGTATAGGCATTTAGTTAGAAACATGAATGCTTCTTTTATATGAAAAATGGTATTTATTTTTATAGAATGGGGAAACATAAAAAGCCAAAGGATTAGTTTTCTGAAGTTAAACAGAAAGTATTTCGGGGTTAATTTCTTTTATAAGTATTATGAGAGGGATTTTCAGTGTAAAAGAACAAACCAGGTTGGTACGTAGGTAGTCAATAAACGTCGCACTAGAGCGATGCAACGTGCTATTGGTGGAGGTCTGGGATCGATCACGAACGGAAAGATCTAAGGGCAAAACCATGGTCAAATGACGAGGCAGCACTTGAGCTGGAACCCCACTCTCCAAACTTCCACACCATGCCAAGGTGAGGACATTTGAAGCCACGACGGATTTAAAGTGCACCAGATCCCTTGTGAGAACTGTCTTTGGCTGGACCAAGTTTCGAACTCGCAATCCTGTGGTTACTAATCCATTGCTCTTCCAACTGGGCTACAGCGGCCCAACAAACCAGACGGAATGCGTAGATTTTCCGACCGATACCCAAATGCTCTCCAATGACACATACCGAAGTTATCTTAAAATGCAGATTATCTCCACCAAACCTATCTGGTATCAATTTGGTTTTCGGTGCCACGGTAGCCCGGATGGAAGATTAAGGAGATTAGAAACCGGAGGGTTGTGGTTACTTCGAAACTCGATTAAACCAAAGACACAGGGTACACAGGGGCTGGCGCACTTTAAATCTGCCGTAGCATCAAATGGTCTCACGTTGGCGTGGTTTGGAAGTTCGGAGAGCGGGCTGCCAGCTCAGGTGTTGATCTCGTCATCTGACCGTGGTTCGAAATGGCGAGGTGTTGTCTTTGATCTTTCACTTCAGGATTGATCCCGGACCGTCGCCAATAACCCATTTTGTTGCTCCAGTGAGACGTTAATTCAGCTACCTGCCTACTAATTTGAAATTAATTTTTTGCAATTTTTTTATGTTCGAAATGCAAAGCAAGTGACGTCACTTTTGGAGCAGGAAACGTATTCCGCCGCAGGAACACTATCGCCACCTATATTTAGCTTGCAGAAAATGCCTCTCATAAGGAAAAATTTACTGGTGACGTTTGGTGTTTGAACCCATCGACATTCTAATGAAATAGACGAAGCATGTCGATGTTGTAAGATCTTTGAAGGATAAATCACAAATCGACTTAGCCGATTGGCTATGGAAGCGCAAACTAGTGTTTTTGATCACTGTGGATAATTAGTTTTAACCAATTAAGTAATTTAGGATTGATGCTTTTACCCACAACCACGTAACAGATCTTCAAACCGAGCAACTGGAAGAAATAACATGAAGCTGAGGGCGTATGCTCCGCCTGTTTCATTTTAAGGCCGATGTTTGAATCAATTTGTGTTGACCAATCATCCATCATTTATCAATTCGGAATTTTTACTGGCGAAGTGATGAAATCGGATTCGGAAAACAAGCCAAGTGACGCCACGTTCGGTTTACAAACAGGAAATACGTTGAATCGCAGAAACGTTTCTACCGCCTGCATTCATATTAACAGAAAATGCCTCATATGCAGTAAACAGCAGTTTTGAAGATTCTATTATAACGAAATGAGTAATAGAATCTTTACAAAGGACACCAGTCTAAGAAAATGAGCAATAGAATATTTCCAAATGATTCGATTAAAAGGAATTGAACAATTGAGAGAGAGAGAAAATACTTCCAAATGATTCTATTATAAGGAGATGAACAATAAAATCTTTCCAAAGGATTTTATTATAAAGAAATGTGCAATAGAATATTTCCAAATAAGGAAATAAGATCAAGATCTCACCAATTGGGATAATGACGAGATATCTCGTCATCAAGATGGTACCAATTTTCTGATGACATGATCAAAATCTGATCAGTTTTTTCTAATGACGAGAAATCTCTTCCATAAAGATCTCGATATAATACCTCGCCATCAAGATATTGCCGATTTTTTGATGACGACATGATCAAGATCTGGTCCGTTTTCTTCCAATGACGAGATATCTCGTCCAGAAAGATCTGGTCAATTTTGCTATTGACGATATCTCGTCACGACAACCACCAGGATTGTTATAGACACATCAACATTTCAGAAATTGTACTTTAAGTTCACCTAGATATCTGAAGTAATAATATTTTGTGGGGGGAATTAAATTGACAAAGGGGCTCAATTAGGAAAAAAAATACTTGTAATAGTAATAAAAACGTGCAACCCATTTTAGCTCGCATTAATTAATTTATAATAACATACCGTGAGAAAAAACTTTTAAGATTGAATCTTTTAATGAGCGAAAACTCTAAGCGAAGTAAAAAAATCTGTCGAATATTATAAGAATTCCTTTTGTGTATAATATTAATCAGTACTTCTATGAATATGAATCAACAAAATCTGGACTAATAGTTAAGCTAACAATGTAAACTTTTGTTGGTAAGGAGAAATAATTCATATTTAATCTTCAAATATTTAATTAGCGCTATATTGAATTTTCCTGGCACCTAATTTGATAATTATTTAGATAAAAACAACTTTTTCCTTTCAATAGATTAGCAAAAAATTTAAGAAAAATAAATTGTAGCTATTTATGCTTTTCTGCGGAGAATATGATATCAAAAATATGAAACAGGTACGTATGGGTTTGCGTTCGTAATGTGTTTAGGGAATTTCTAAAATAATTAATTCTTAAATAATTAATTCCTCACACTTATATATGTAAGAGTAAGATGAGGAAATATCAATTTATTTTTCATTTAATTTTTTATCAGTACTTTCTTCTGAAGTTTATTGATACTATGCGAGAAATGCTTATTTTTTTGTTTAAGCTAATTTCATATTACCACCGAAAAATTACAAGCCATGAAAGATGATCGATCACAGAAGAAAAATTACCTTGTGTTTTGTTCTTTTGAAATTAGACATTTCTTTGCTCAAGGATTTTTTTACACTGACCACCAATAAACGTAATTCAGAGTGATCTATGGCTAAAATAAACAATCGCTGTGGTGAGCATTGCCAGATTTAAAACTTACCAATCGTTTAAGGAAAATTATAATACAGAATAACTAAAAGTATAACGCTAATAATCCGAGCAAATTAAAATCGTAATTAAATAACTAGAAAACTGAAGTAAATAAACGGGTACATGTTTATCAATTTACAACCCAACATACAGTTTAATGGAAGGTAGGTACTTAATTAACGTCACACTGGAGCAACACAACGGGCTATTGGCGACGGTTCGGAATCAATCCTTAAGGGAAAGAACCGAGGACAAGACCACGTAATTTTGAACGACGCTCGGATGACGAGGTGAACACCTGAGCTGGCACCCCACACTCATAACTTCCACACCACGCCAACGTGAGACCATTTGAGGCCATGACAGATTTAATGTGCATCAGCCCCTGTGTACACGACGGTCTTTGGTTGGATCAAGTAACGAACTCACAACATTCGGTTGCCAATCAGTTACTCTTCCAACCGGGCTACCGGGCTTCCAACCGGGCTATGGTTTAATGAGACGGTATCTTAAAAATGAACAAATTTATCGAATTTTTTTAATGTCGTAAATTAATTGAGTAAACTTTCATAGCTTCAGCAACATTATTTAGCGAGTTGTTAAAGATTTTACACCGGATAGAAGTTTTCTTATGGTACGAGTCCATATGAAAGTAAAGTTACTGCTTAAGTTGAAATATAAGGGGCAGTCAAATGAAAACGAGACAGATGGAAAAAAGTAAGTTAACTGTTTGTTATTTCAAAAGTAATCGCCATAACTGTTAATACACTTATCCCACTGTGAGACAAGACGGTCAATGCCTTCATGGAAAAATGTTTGCGGTTGCCTACAGAACTATGATTGTACCCAGGCGTGCACCTCTTCGTCCGAAGCAAATCGACGGCCACGAATGTCTTTCTTCAGGACTCCAAAAATATGGGAATCGCATGGGGAGAGATCTGGACTGTATGGAGGATGTGTAAGGGCTTCCCAGCGAAACTTCTGCAGCGTAGTCTTAACAACCTTGGCGACATGTGGGCGGGCATTATCCTGCAACAGAATGATGTCGTCCGTCAACATTCCCGGGCGTTTGGACTTGATGGCGCGCTTCAATTTTTGCAAAGTTTCCGCGAATTCCATGAATTTCACTTCCTGACACTCCTTCCGCAGTCAAAAAACGCACTACTGCACGCTGTTCCTCTTTCCCGGCCTCCATAGTGATGTCGGACGCACACACGACTCGCTGACCTCGCTTCGAGCACGTCTAACAGACAAATGACACAGCGGTGAACGTTCGCGCTGTTCCTTCCTGATTCCCAACAGAGGGCGCTTCTATACACAAACCTACCTGGGTTACCAACTTCCCCGCCATGCTCGTTATATAGTCTGTCTCGTTTTCATTTGACTGCCCTTTATAGAAATAGCTTCTGAATGGGGCGAGACATCAGGTAAATCACTTAATTTTCGAATATAGATTGTGAGGTTATTCGGTCAACACACTGAGGAAGGTTGGTCGGAAGGAACCATTGAATTCCCGAGGGACGTTGGCGGGAGTGAACAGTCATCCTGGTGAGGAGAACGGGAGGGGTGAGTTAAGAAAAAGGAGGCTCGACTAGTGGAGACAGGAGGACGGACGTATGACGGTCCTTTCACTGGCATAGTGCATGATATTGAGCTGTAAATATACCGGGTGCTCCAAAAGTCACAGAAAAAGCAAAAATTCAATAATTCGAAAAGTATAGATGGTAGCACGATGCGGTTTTCACAGAAATGCACAGAAAGACAGGATTTGTTTTAATAACGAAAAATTTTATTGCCAGGATAGTTATATTTGTCACCGAAAGGTGGCGCTGTAGTGGTCCCTGAGCTGAGGGGCTATTAGAAGTCACAGGTGTACAGAGTACGGCCGACGTCATTGGCCATGTTGACAGCAGTTATACGCCAGGAATTGCAGCTGAAACCCTTTCCGATTCTGTGCAGTGTCGTGCCACGTCTGACGGCCATTCTCTTGAATGACTACTGTCACATCGAACATTTGTAATCCCAGCTGCGTTGCGAACTGTGCTGCGCCACTGTTTAAACCATTGACATAACTGAAGCGCCACCTGTCGGTGTCAAATGTAACTATTCTGTCAATAAAAATTTTCGTTATTAAAAAGAATTCCATGTCTTTCTGTGCATTTCTGTGAAAGCCGCATCGTGCTACTGTCTATACTTTTAAAGTTATCGAATTTTTACTTTTCCTGTGACGTTTGGATCACCCTGTACTTATTAATGTTATATAAATAAAAACGATAATCAAGTACCCATGAAGAAGTGTCACTCCGCTGTCTATGCTGTCGAACTGCGGAATTGTAAAAACGCTTCAATGTGTGTTGGTTCTTTTCTCATCCACATATACTTTACCAAAGAGAGTGACGCTTCTTCATGGATACTTGATTAGCGCGTTTATTTACATAACATCAATAAGTATATAACAATGGCTCAATATCTTGCACTATGCCAGTGAAAAGACCCTCTCACGTCCGTCCTCTGTCTCCTCTAGTCCAGTCTCCTCTTTCTCCTTACCCGGATGACTGTTCAAGGACACCCCCACCAACCTCCATCGGGGATCTAATGGTTTCTTCCGACCAACATTCCTCAGTGTGTTAGCTGGAGAACCTCACATAGATCAAACAAACAGAAGGGTAAATAAATTTGACAGTTAAACGCAGAAATTAAATCACCCTTAATTACAACTACTCGAACCTTTTTGTAAACTTAAAAGGGACTTTTCTTTCCAAAAGACTTTTTCTGCCTCCCAAAAAGAATTCGTCTTCAAAAATTAAGAGTAAGAGTGTGGGAAGATAATGAATGTTTTGTACATGAATTCGACACATCCTTTCAAGTCTCCTTTAGACCCACTTGAACCTGCTGAGGTAACAGACTTCAAACGAAGCATTAATCCTTTTAAGTCCCTTCTACAAGAGTCTGAAGGGTAAGAAGGGTAAAAGGTTTTTCTTCTTAAAAGGAATCCCATTATTTGAAAGAATCATCTAAATACACGGAGGCGATTTTAGCGGTTGCCAAATAAAATATCACGCAAGAGGAAATAAACTTTTTTCATAATGATTTTATTCGGCACTCGATGGTTTGTCGGAGAATCTTAATGGTATGATGGAACAGTTGAAATAGCCCCGGGATTTACAGAGATAAGATATATTTGGGAAATCATTTATAAAGCATGTATTAAATACAATTTTTATGCAATGTTTGGGTGTTTTGAGCGAGGTTTCAGACTTATTAGTTTTTTATGTTCCAATAAATCAAAACTGAATCATTTTTATAGTTAAACCTTGTTCTCCTTATTCATTACAAGTGAAATGTTCATATCAGTAATGTCCCTTTCAACCATCAAATGACACAGAACTTCTCATTGTTTGATTCAGGATGTTTCGATCTTCACTGTAAGAATTTAGTTAAGGTATTCATGGTTGCAAATAATGATTGAAAGGTTAATGACTAACTGAGTATGACTAACTTTTCAAACAATGGTATGATGGAACAGTTGAAATACCCCAGGTTTGGTTTGGTTTCTTTGGGTTTTGTGGCGCAAGGGAAATAGTCCCAGGATTTACAGAGATGTGAAGATGTATTTCGGAAATAATTTATAAAGCATGTATTAAATACAATTTTTATGCAACGTTTGGGTGTTTTGAGCGAGGTTTCAGACTTATTAGTTTTGTTTCCAATGAATAAAAACTGAATTTTTTTATAGTTAAACCGTGTCGAAGGTCTCCTTATTACAAGTAAAATGTCCAAACAGGTAAGGTCCCTTTCAACCACCAAATGACACAAAACTTCTCATTGTTTGATTCAGGATGCTTGGATCTTCACTATAAGAGTTTGTCAAGGTATTCATGACTGAAAATAAAGATTGAAAGGTTAATGACTATTTGAGTATGACTACCTTTTAAAACATGACTTATTTTAGTCATGATTGAAATTTTAGTTATCTAATCAATCCATGGAAAACATTATTTGATTACGCCCAACACACAATAATAGAGAGAAACGTTTCCACGCCAGTATTAATCCTTCTAGTAGTTGTCTCGACGAGATATCCTGACTTTAGAACAACATTGACAGGACATTAAGCGAACATTAATGACTAATTGAGTATCCCTCTACAGAATTTGGGCGAGAGAGTCTTGAATGACTTTTACGACGAGATATCTCAGCATTAGCCTTTACGATGCGGCGCCAAATTTCGTTAACGCCTCGTAGAAGGGCATATTTCGCTTAACTTCCTTCCCTCTACAGAATTTGGGCGAGAGAGTCTTAAATGACTTTTACGACTCACCACTTAGCGCACTTTCCTTTCATAGTGTTGTCCCAATGCCGCTCAATGGAAATTGGGGAATGGTTCTTTGAAAACCTCTTGGGTTTCCAGTTTTCGCTATAAGCGCTCTTTTCTACCCCAGTTGATTCTTCGTACTAGGAACTGTTTGAAGTTTGGATTAAAAATCGTTTAAGGAAGTTAGGACAGTCGCAAATGCATACTCCATTTGTTTTACTTATATTAGTATTTCAATGACTGATTTTGATTAGCACAAGTCATTTTTCCAAATTAAATACAAGATTTTGATAGTTTATTTTTAAAATGGTCAGTGTGATTTTGTATAATCGTTTATCTTCTTAATTATCGTTCATAATATTCATATTTTGGTAGAAAATAGAGTGTAAAGTGTTTACATTACAAAAATGGCAGATACTTTCTATTTAAATAATTAATACGTAAACAAGCACATAAAGAGTACACTTATGTTTCGTTCTCTTTAGGAGTACTATTTTACTGCACATGATTAAAATTTTATTATTTTATGAGTTTATTAAAAATGATTAAATAATGAAATGAATGTTTGCTTGACCGGTGGTATTCAATAGGCTCAATACCTTATGAGAAAAATTCTTACTACTGTGCTTTCAAAAAACTTTTTTTAACTGAATGTGGAACTCTCGTCAATCCTTGTTTTGAAATATATTGAAAATTGTACATGTAGGGAAGTAATTGGTTGTTATTTTAATAGATGTCGTAGAGGTTTTAATTCACTTTAAAATCAGTTTTAGAATTCAGTCATAGAGCAGAGGAGGTAAATAAAATGACTAAATTTCCTTATCAAGTGAATATCCTATGCACACCAGTCTCCAACATTTTCATCTAATTTTAATATTCTTATAGCGCTCAAGTTTCCATTGGATTTAAGAAAATCACTTCTTTGGGTACAAAGATTTTATGTCACAAAAAGATGTACAAACGTTCTTCATGAATATTGACCGACAGTTTCATCGGTTATTTTTGCATATTTTTAAAGATGATTAAAAATAATCTTTTTAAATTAAAAGAATTTGGAGATCATGGATCCACCTAAAATATTGAATGTTTAGGTGCAATCAAAACGTTGTAAAAATAAATTATTGGAACAGTTCGAATAATTTTTGGCTAATAAAAAACATGGTCACATTCTACCATTGTGTTAAGGTCATGAAAAGTGGATGCTTCTTTTACGTTAAAATAACGCCCTCATGCCCACATCTTATTTAGGTGTGTACGGGCATCACGACCCTGAGATATCCAAGTGATCTTTCCTCCCTTTCATTTTTACCCTAGTCTACCCTTCTGCTTTTTGCTTTTTCTTCCTCCCTCATTGTGTTGTCTGTTTTGTGTTTGGCTCAGCTTGACCAAATATGGCCCTTGCGCCATAAGACCCGAAACCAACCAACATTAAAATAACATAACTGCGGCAATTTTGATACTTAGTAAACTTGTAAACTTAGAAATTTAAAATTTTCTGATTCTTCAACATGCTCTTGTGCAAATCAAGTAAAAATCAACCAATTCAAAATTGGCAATTTGTAAGTGAAATATTTAAAATTAGTGGAAAATTTCCTTCTCTATGTGGCCCATGAGTAGAAACAATCCTAAAAATTTCTGAATTTCTAAAGCAATCGTGAGCTTCAATCAGATGAGTGTTTTCTCTTTGGAAAGTTTGCACGTATGCTCAAATTTTGTACTGTATACTTGTTAGTTTCTTCAACTAAAATTCGCAAGACTTCCGAATTGAACATCAGGGGGAAATAATCAAGCTCTTGTTTCAGTTCTAACGGTTGGACGTTTGAGGAAAGCCCAACATTTGCACTGAAGTCGTAAACAGTTACTTCGTCTGATCGGTTTGGGAAATTTCCAATTTATATTTGGGAATTCTGTAGATGAGCTATCAACTACAAAAGTCTCTTGTTCGGACACAAGATCCGTTTCAGGATGCTCAATTTTGCATTCTGAATCGCTATCAGCAAAATTTTCTTCGTTGAATTCCCTCGACCTCTTTTTTTATTAACGTATATACGGATTTGAATATGAACAAACTACCGCGTAATATATAGTATTGAAAGTAAGTTTATTTCGGTCATGGTCATGTATTGCAATATAGGGGTTAATTAGACCGAGTAAAAGGAAGATTGAAAATAGTGCTAACATTCGAAATGTTTCCAATTCAAGTGGAGATAAGAAAGAAGTGATGTACAACCGTTCCGTCGTGAGTAATGCTTTGACAATACAAAGAAAAGATGCTTCGATGGTCACCATGAGAACCATTCGTGCCCCCTCGAGTCAGATTGCTGTCGGTATGTTTTAAGTCATTCTACCAATGTGATAAAGGAAGGTATGACATGTTATTTCCCGCATACTCAGGTGTAATTAGTTAACAAGAAATGCAACGGTCATTGTGATGGTTCAAGTAAAGACATGTGTGACGCTCGCAGAATAGTTTTGTGTGAAGTTTTCAAGAACTTCCCGTTTTCTATAGGAAGTAATAAATATTCTCGACAAAGCATGAGAAAATAGTTTAACTCTCTGGATATCCGTCGAACGTTCTGAGTCCCCTTGTTACGAAAGGCTCGGATTCTTTCAGACCTCAAATTAAGAAACGGTCGAGTCCATCCCCTCTTGCCTGTGCTACAAAGAGACCCACACGTGAATAGCCTTATCTTCCCGTTGAGAAAGATGTCAGGTTTATCGACGGGAAGCCTCGCAAATCGTTTATCCTCGAACAACTAGAGTCTGTGAAAGGTTGTATAAATGAAAAGAAATATACTTAAAAAATCAAGATTAGTTTAGAACACGCAAAAAAAGCATTTCTTGTTCTGCAGTGAACTTGTGAAATCTGTACATTATTTCGTAATATACTACTTAAGACACAGATAAAGAAATCTTAAAAAAACTGCAAAGAAATTCCTTTAAGAAATTAATATATGGTCCAGAAATCAGATATCTATAGAAAAAATAGTCAATAGCATATTGCAATATAGAATTGGAAATTTAAAAATCCTACAACTTGAACAATTTAAAAATTAAATTTAACAATTTATTGACCGAAAGGGCTATAATTTTAGGTTCTGTTTTATAGTTCATACAGCCTTTAAAAAGTTATTGTTTTATATATACACTGCTGGCCACCGTAAATGCAACACCCTGAAGGAAGCATGCAAATAATATGAAATTTACAACATGCATTAGCGGAGGTGAGATATGCAAATGATTAGAATTTCAGCGCAGACGCACATCACGCGCGCCTGTGGCGCCACTTCAAAGCGCTATTTAAGGCTTGGAGATTTCGACGATTTCAAGTACGGCAATTGTGTTTTTCTTGTGGTTTTTTCAAAAAAACGATCAATTATGCCTCGTAGAAAACAGCGATCATCTTTTGATCAAGTATCCGAGTTCGACAGAGGAAGGATAGTGGCCTACCGAGATTGTGGATTATCTTTCAGGGAAATCGGTAGTCGTGTTGGACGAAACCAAACAACTGTAATGCGGATATGTGATCGTTGGATGCAGGAGGGTACGACGGACCGACGTGTTCGATCGCATCCACCTCAGTGCACCACTTCACGTGATGACAGGCATATTGTGCGTATGGCAGTGACGGATCGCTCAGCCACATCACGAACCATAGCACAGCACATTCAGTCTGTACCGCATCATCCAGTGTCTGCGCGTACCATTCGACGCCGTTTACAGCAGAGTGGTCTGTCCGCAAGACGTCCATTGCTTCGTCTACCCTTGACGCAGAACCACAGACGTTTCCGCCGCCAATGGTGCGATGAAAGAAGGATGTGGACGGCAGAATGGAATGAAATTGTCTTTACTGACGAGTCACGCTTCTGTCTGCAACACCACGATGGTCGGATTCGAGTCTGGAGACACCGTGGAGAGAGGATGCTGAACAGCTGCGTTATGCACCGCCACACTGGTCCTGCACCGGGTATTATGGTATGGGGCGGTATTGGATATCACTCTCGCACTCCTCTAGTACGCATTGCCGGTACTTTAAACAGCCAGCGCTACATCTCCGAGGTGTTGGAGCCAGTTGTCCTTCCTTACCTTCAGGGCTTGCCCACAGCCATATTTCAACAGGATAATGCGCGACCACACGTGGCACGCATTGTCCAAGGGTTCTTCGTCAATCGCCAGATTGAATTGCTTCCCTGGCCAGCTCGCTCTCCGGATCTTTCGCCGATAGAAAACATGTGGTCCATGGTTGCTCAACGATTGACCCAGAATACATCCCCAGCTGCCACACCAGATCAACTTTGGCAACGTGTGGAAGCTGCTTGGTCTGCTGTACCCCAAGAACACATCCAAAGTCTCTTTGAATCAATGCCGAGGCGTGTGGCAGCGGTGATCTCCAACAATGGCTGCTACTCTGGCTACTGATTTTGGCAGGAACCACACTTCACAGAAGTCTATAAATTTAATCATTTGATACTTGGTCAACATGTTATCTACAAAATAAATTTTGTTGTGATATCTCTTGTCTTTCTTGGTGTTGCAATTTGGGTGGCCAGCAGTGTATATATATATATATAAATAATAAAAGTTTGCATTTGTTCTGTTTTTTAAAGGATCAAGTCGAAGTTACGTTGTGTAACTAGAGTGTAAACTAGACATCCAAAATGTTTAGAAATTAGTTACAATGCATATAATCAATATCTGACAAAAATTCATTTGCCCTTCCTTAAATCCTCAACAGTTCTTCAGAATAGCAAAAAATATTACTTTTATCCAAAGGTTAAATTATTCCTCTCCAACAATAATAGAGAGAAACGATACTACTCCGGTATTAACCCTCCTAGTGGTTGTTTCGGCGAGATATCTCGTATTTAGAAGAAAGGCGAGATATCTTGGTATTAGAAGAAAACTGAACAGAACCTGATCTCGACATCATAAAAAAATCGGCAATTTCTTGATGCCGTGATATCTCGCTATTAGAAAAATTAGTCATGTGTTGATGGACGAGATATCGCGTCGAAACGATTTGAAGAGTTAAGAACACAATTTTATACTCTGAGCTCAAAGATACCGTTGAACTTTTAGCTGCAAAAAATTCCAGAAGATTTCAAAACTGAGCGAGTTAACTTTCACCTTAAATTCATCTCCATCGCTGCTGTATTACAATTTAAGCTGCTTACTTTAAACTTGTAAAAGAAAATACTATTTCCTTACAACCGGCGTCTGAATATCGCCTCAAACTTGTTCAGCGTAAAGAAGCTCTATTTTTCGCTCGATAGGTTTAAAACTGACCTGTCTTCTATTCAACTATATTTATTCAATGAAAAATGCTTCTGAGCGTTTGCCTTAGAGCTACTGAAATTTTCCTTCGGTTGCTCAAAAAAGGGATTTTCATATTTTTCTCCTCTGAAATGTCAAACAGGCTATTTACCATTGTTGGGTTAAAAGATAAAAGCAATGGAAATTACATTTTAAAGATTAGGTAGATTCACTAAACGTACACCATAATTTATTTTATACTATGTACGCACAATAACCATTACATTTTAATATAAATTTTGAATCCTCTTAACCCTGCATGTAGATACGACGAGATATCTCGTCCACCAAGAGTTAACCAATTTTGCTAATGACGAGATATCTCTTCATCAATATCTCCGATTGAATTCCGAATGGTGGAGATATTGCCGTTTTTTTATGATGACGAGATCAAGATCAGGTCAGTTTTTCTAATGACAAGATACTCGTCCATCAAGATCTGGTCAGTTTTGTTAATGACGAGATGCCTCGTTGAGCCAACCACCTAGAGACTTAAGGAAACTTACACATGTACCGTGGACATCGCAAACATGTCACAAATGTTACATGTTTGAAATATCCGCTAAAATGTCAAACAGGCTATTTATCATTGTTATGTTAAGAAGGTGTAAAAGCAATGAAAATTATATTTTAAGGATATGAGTAGATTCACTAAACGTACGCCATAATGCATTTTATACGATAGACACACAATGACCAGTACATTTTAATATAAATTTTGAATCCCCTTAAGGAAATTTACACATGTGCCTTGGACATTGCAAACATGTCCCAAATATTACATGTTTGAAATGTCCGTTATCATGCGAAACAAACAAGGTATTATGTTTAAAAAGTCAATAGAAAAAAGGGCCAATGTCCATATTGCAAGATTTTGGTGGCAGATCATTATGTACTTTTTATATTTTTAACTTTTAATAAAGCGTTCATATAATACTTTTCAAAGTTTTGTTTCTTTCATAATGTAGAGGCAGAACATTCGCCTTTTTTCTATAATTTTCATTACCGTGACGTGATTTGTGGGCGTAACTCAAATTCAGCGAATTTAGACATTGATTCTTTTTCTAGTAAGGTATCAATGTAAAGATGTGTGAATAGACTCACTAATTGTACACCATAATGAAACACACTAAACGCATTCCAATACATTTTTCAAAGTTCTCAAGTTTTCAAAGTTTTCAAATGCTCTCAAAATTTGCACTGCTAGACTGCACTTTGGTTCACACTGTCTTAAAACCCTAATCTACACTAAAATTAATTAAGACCTTTCAACTAAACAAGCAACGCAGTATTCTTGGCAGAGATGAAAATTCTAACAATTTGAAAATGGCATTCCGAATAAGACAACGATTTTCTCTTCCAGACACATATCCTAGGCCCAGACCAAAGAGCATTGTGCTCCAACTAACCAAACTAGTACAACTTATTCGAGCACTCCAACTAGATTGCCCAAAACCATGCACGGCATCAATGATCGGTGGCATACATTGTGAATTATGTTGGCAAGGCATTGCAGAACTTGAATGGGCACGTGTCAGCAATCTCGGCAAGCTGTCTCGCGCTTATGACAGGTCTGTTGAATAACCGTCGGCGTAACCTCTCGATCGACCCAAATTAACATCCATTCTAGGAGGATGATTACCTGTCTTTACATCTGGAAGCGATTTGCGTAACTTTGTGTTGGAACTTGCGCTGCCTTTTGATTAATCGCTCTGCGATAAAGTTCAGAAGGAACTTGAACTGTGTTCCTGCGCTGTGAACTGCGTTATTCAGCCCTTTTGTTTTTAATTCCAGGAATTCCCTTCTTTAGAAATTTATCCCGTGGATGGATATCTTGGGTTTTCTTTTATCGAAGATGATTGGATGGTACTTGGGTTTAGAGCCACTTCGGGATATAATGTATATCAAAGAACCTGTCGTTAGATTGAGGCTAATAAGTATATAGAATTCTCTTGAGGAATAAGTCTACAGAAGAAAATTATAATTATAATACTGATTGCCTTTTTTGATTAATCTCTGGCATGAAGTTCATAAGCAACTTGAACAGTGCTTTATCATCATGAAATGTATTATTCAGCTCCTTAGTTTTCAACCCTTCAAATGGTTTCGATGAGATATCTCGTCACCAAGATCTGAACTATTTTGTTAAGAAGGATATATCTCGTCATCAAGATATTGTCGATTTCTTTGTGAGGACGATATCGAGATTAGGCCGGTTTTCTTCTAATGAGGAGATACTTCTATGAGACAAACACCAGAAGGGTTAATTCCAAGAATTCCATTCTTTAAAATTATTTATTTGCGTAGATAAATACATTTCTTATCGAGGCGGAATGTGATATACTTTGGATTTAGCGTCCTTTGGGACATAATGTATATCAAAAAGCGAATAATATATCATATAGTGAGAATAATGAATATATTGAATTCTGTTGTGGAGAGCAAATTTTCAAAAGAAATCTAAAATTCTAGTTCTGCATTGATTTTTGATCAATCGCTCTGCGATAAAGTTCAGACTGAACATAAACTGTGTTCCTGCGTTGTGAACTGTGTTATTCAGAGCTTTTGTGTTTTTAATTCCAGGAATTTAGTTCTTTATAAACTTGTCCCGTGGATAGATATCTTGGGTTTTCTTTTATCGAAGATGATTGGGGTGGTACTTTGGGCTTAGAGTCACTTCGGATATAATTTATATTAAAGAAAGAAGTGAGACCATTAGATTGAGGCTGATAAAGATATAGAATCCTGTTGAGGTAATAATTTTAGAAGAAAATTATAATTATAATGCTGATTACTCTTTTTGATTTATCTCTCTCGCATAGAGATCAGAAGGAACGTGAATTGTGCTCCTACATTATAAAGTGCATAATTCAGCGCTTTTGTTTTTAATTCCAAGAATTCTATTCTTTAAGAACTATTTATTCCCGTAGATAGACATGTGAGATATTTTCTTTTACAGAAGATGAATGTGCTGTACTTTGGATTTAGCTCCGTTTGGGACATAATGTATATCGAAGAACGAAGTAAGAGATCCTCTAGAGAGACTAACGAAAATTCAGTTGTGGAGAGAAAGTTTACAAAAGAAAACTAAAATTATAATTCTGCATTGACTTTTGATCATTCGCTCTGCGATGAAGTTCAGAAGGAACATGAACTGTGTTCCTGCTTTGTAAGCTGTCATTCAGCTCTTTTGTATTTTTAATTACAGGAATTCAGTTATTTAGAAAAGTATCCTGCGGATACATATTTTGAGTTTTCTTTCTATCGAAGATGATTGGATGATACTTTGGGCTTAGAGCCTCTTCGGGGATATATTGTACAGTACCGGAAAAAATATCGAGCCACCCCTTTCCATTCGAATAATTTTAACAATAGATCAATTCAAAGATGGCGTTTGACAGGAACTAACGTCTTCTATAAATCCAAATGCATAATATTTGTATAAGGGGTCGTCTTCATATTAAATTGAGCACCAACTTCATAATTTCCAATAGAAACCCCCTATTTTGACACACAATTTCAAATTTATATCAAAATTTAACTTCACATACCAAATTGCATGTCATTAGGTCTTGCCGTTTCGAAGTTATGAGTACAGAACGATTTTAGCTCCTAATCTTAATCAGTTTCTTTGTCTTTTATGGATATCTTCCTAAATAATATTTCTATAGCGCTTACATTTTGTACCATGTTACGGTTGAAGAACTCAAACAAAATCCACCTAATATTTTACTTAAAAAATAGCTTTTGGTATGCAATAATAATTATTAAATTAATGTTTGAAAAATTATGAATTGTCCTTATTACATTTTGATGGAAATCGATAGGCTATTTGGTTGCATACATTTTGTATTTGAAAACAATTATGCCAAGAATGAACATTTCTTTCAAGGTTCTTTATAGACTTTTTTCAGTCAAGCATCAAATGAACAGTTCCTGAATAACTACAATTAATATCAATCTATGAATAACGATTTTTAATGTGGAGATGATTCCTGATATTGACAACAACTTTAACATTGAATATCACCTGATAAAAAGATAGTAAAGTCATGAAATTTCATATTTACACTAATTTAACAATGCAGAATCTGATTAAGGCATCAAAACATGGTATTTCCCATTAGAAATTTTGTTGTTTGTGCAAAATTTGACATGAAGACCTCCCCTTATGCATTCCTTTTTGCATTTGAATTTGTAGAGGACCTTATTCCCTATTGAATGATATCTTTTAATATGCTCTACTATGAATAGTGCTTGAAATAAAGGGAGAGGTTCGTATTTTTCTCCGCGACTGTACAAACATGCTTCCAAAACTTTAAATTTAATTTATGAATAACTATTTTTGCAATATGATGTTTTGTTCAAACGGTGGTAACTCAACAATGAATTGATATACTGCAATTGATTTTGTATCATTATAAACTATATAATACAGTGGTTGCTTTGGCTTTCAATCAAAGCTACTGGTTAAGAAATGAATATTTAGTTGATTTTTAAAGGGAAAATTCTTGATATTTTAGACTTTCTTGGTAAAAAAATTGCATGAAAAAGCTTTTCTCCCTAGCAACTTGATTGAGAGTAAAAACATGCAGAATAATATTAGGAATTGTCTTTTTGAACAAATTAGAATTTGAGATATCACTATTCAAAATACATGCTAATTAGCTGATTATATCCAAATTAGATAATTAATAATTATCTTAATCTGATTTTTTCTCCCTGAAATGATTTTAAGCATAAGCCAATGACTTGTTTGAAAAAAAAATGAATTTTTAAAGTCAAAATTAAAAAATTCTTCTAGTGAATAAGTACACCTTAAAGCATCAAAACATGGTGTTTCCATTGGAAGTTTTGTTGCTTGTGCAAAATTTGATATGAAGACGACCCCTTATTCATTGATTTTGCATTTGAATTTGTAGAGGACGCTATTCCCTATTGAATGATACCTTTGATTTGTTCTACTATGAATAATTCTCGAAATAAAGGTGGTTCGTTTTTTTCCGTGACTGTACATCAAAGAACGGAGGTGGTCGTTGGATTGAGGATGATAATTATACAGAATCCTGTTGAGGAACAAGTTTATAGAAGATAATTATAATTATAATACTGATTACTTTTTTTGATTAATCACTCTGGCATAAAGTTCATAAGCAACTTGAACAGTGCTCTATCATTAGGAAGTGTATTATTCAGCTCTTTTGTTTTTAACCCTCCAAGTGGTGTCGACGAAATATCTCGTGCACCAAGATCTGACAAATTTTGTTAATGAGGATCTATCGCGTCATCAAGATACTGTCGATTTCTTTGTGTTGACTAGACAAAGATTTGGTTAGTTGTCTTCTAATGACGGGATATCTCGTCAATCAAAATCTGGCTTGTTTTGCTAACGACAAGATACTTCGTCGAGACAACTACCAGGAGAGTTAATTCCGAGAATTCCATTCTTTGAATTCTATTTGTTTCCGTAGATAGTCAAATTTCCTTTGATTGAAGAGGAATTTGGACTTTGCGTCCCTTGAAATATATTATACTAGCTGAATTACCCGGCGTTGCTCGGGTTGAATTGTTTATAATTCATCGTAATTTTACTAAATATCATTCCTATCAAAATTTCGAATTGGTTTCAGCCCCCTTCAGACCCAGGACAAATCAAACGGGGTTAATATATGAGGCGATTAGTTTCAAAACCGGCTCAATTAACATTTTTATACAAAATGGTTTTTATTTTTCACAAGTTCTCAATGCACCTAGCAAAGCGGTATTGACCTAAAGCGGCTCAATTCAATCTAAAAATGCATTCAAACTCATGGGTTTAGATCAAAAGTGGCTCAATCCAACGTTTCCACTATGCGCTAGGAGCTCTCCTGTCATTTGTGACTGCCCAGACTAAGCGGAAGTAAAAGGAGTAAAGGAAGGTGAATTTTTTTTAACGACACAGGGGCCTTCCAAAGAATCACCAAGAATAATACTGAAATCGTCCCGACTGAGGTACCAGTCGGACTTCCTGTGGCTCCAGCAAAGATTAAGGTGGCGAACATTCTAACAAAACATTTTGGTAAAGAGTGGAAGGAGCTCCCGAATTTGGAGTTTTATAAGGAAGTCATTGAAAATAATAATGCAAGACCAGAAGACTATGCAAAAAATGAAGGGATGTGTGAAAACATCGACCCTGCAGAAAACGCTTTCATTTAAATGAATAAATTTATTTTGATTTTTTAAATTATCTCACTTTTTAAATTGATATATATTACATTCAATTTGACTTACAATGTATGTCTATTTACAAAATTTTTTTCAATAAAAAATTTCCTTCCACTTACTTCTTTTTACCTAAAATCAGAATTGAGCAGACATCTTTTCCTTTGTTTTTCTATTGAAACTAGGTTTACAAAAAGAGGCGAGGTCTTGGGCCACTAAATTTAGAGTAATTTCAACTTATTCCACCAAAAAAATTGGTTATCTACCCGGATTGCTTCAAAACCGGCATAAATCTAAAATTAAAGTTAAATTTTAGGCAACTTGGAAATACTACAATATTGAAAGTATGCCTTAAATGCTTGGAGGCCACCCTACTTCCCAATAAAATTTAATAAAAAAAAATCTAAACCATGATACGGGCTGTAAAACATTTTTGGTGTATCTTGTAAAATTTATGAAAATGGATTGAGCCAGTTTTGAATCTAAACGCTTCATATAGACTGTGTCCTTCAGAATTCTACAGGATGAATGTACCAAATTTAGTGGGAATTGGTCTGACTTTGATCGTATAAATGCGCAATGTTATTCCTATGAGGATTTCGAATTGTCTTTAGCACCTGTACCATATCTACGACAAAAAAGACCACTTTCTATAAAAATAATCTTATATTATACAAATTTGCATTCCAATCATAAAGTAACAGTTTAAGAATTTACAGACGGGATACATAAACGATATAATACTGAGCGATTTTCAGCGCAAACGCACCCATCTGCGATTGTACTATAAACTAAGATCCTAAAAACATACAAGTTCATCTTGAGAGGCGACTCCTGTAGATGTTAACTCTGACGTCATCTGCAGAGCCAGACCGGGAGAGAGCGCCCTCTAGAAAGTCCAGGATGACGGGACGTTACACTCCTCTGCACACCCAACACAAATAGAACGGGGTTAATATGCGGCCTACGTTACCCGCAGGGTTCCAAAGTTTTAGTGTACCAAATTTGGTGTGGATTGGTCAAACGGTGTATATTTCTAGAGAGCAGACAGACAGGCAGATAGCAAGACAAACAGACGCCAACTCTGCTTTATATGTATAGATGTTAAAGAAAAAGTGAGGTCATTAGATTGAGACTGATTAAAATCTAATTTTTCGAGAATAAATATGAAATAAATATAATTGTATACTGATGTATTTTTGATTAATTTCTCTTGGGTAGGTATTTTTTAAATAACGTTACACTGGAGCAACACAACGAGCTATTGGCGACGGTCTGGGATCAATCCCCAAAGGAAAGATCAGAGGACAACATCACGTAACACTGAACCACTGTCAGATGACGAGGTAACACGTCAGATGGCACCCCTCTCCAATTTTCTACACCACGCCATTGTTAATCTCTGTGGCATATAGTTTAGAAGCAAATTGAACTGTGCTCCAGCGTTACGAACTGTTATTCAGTAATTTTGTTTTCAATTCCAGGAATTCCATTCTCAGCGTCTCTTGCGATATAATGTATATTAAAGAACCAAATCATAGATCGCAGATTGAGACTGATAAATGAATGCTTCACTTGCCAAATCGATTAACTCCACTTTCTGAATTTTATTAAATTTTAATGTCAAAGCACTTGATTGACTCCTAACTGTATATATTCAAAAAAAATTTCTCTAATAAGTATTAACACCACTAAATGACAAAATTTTTTTAGCCATTGAATAATAAATAATTTATTTCAGAAGCCAATCTGATTAACTCCATACTCTAATGTAAATCGTAATAAAAATTTAGTTAAAACACTTTTTAACAAAGCAATTGATTACTTCTTATATACAGTGAGTCAAAGTAAAAACCGAACATCAAAGAAACTGAAAGGAATTTGTACGTACAGTCCAAACAAACAAAAAAATGACGGGAGCTCAAATACAGCTAACGAAGAAGACATAATTTATATTGCTGATGAATCAATTTAGACAAAGTAATAACACTCGTAATATATGTAACCGTAACAGAACAGTTATTATTCATTTTTGATAAAATCTTTAATAAAAAATGTATATAATGAAGTTTTTCTGTAATAAAAAATAATTTGAAGACTGAATTTGAATTAATAATTTTCTTTCACTTGCCAAATCGATTAACTCCCTTAATCACGCAAAAATTGTAGTAATAATAACGATTACTCCAAGGATATTCTATCTTATACCTTCTATATGTCGTTAGATAAAAGATAAATCTGCAGTAATACAGTCCACATCGTTTATTCGAATTTATAATTTAAAAGAAATTTTAAAAAACACTGTATACTATTTTATCATTTTCTCGACTTTTGTTTTATGGAGTTAATCGATTTGGCAAGTGAGGCATTCAAATTCTGTTGTGAAGAGCAAGTTTATAAAGGAAAATTAAAATTTTAATTCTGCATTGCCTTTCTATCTCTCGGGCGTTCAGGAGCACATCTTTTTTAGGTGTGCATTGGCACCGCAGCCCCGAGTAATCCTTTCTCTCATTTTCACCCTCATTTACCCCTTTGCTTTTGCTTTTTTCTTCCTCCCTAATTGTGTTGTCTGCCTTGTGTATGTCGCAGCTTGGCTAAATATGACCATTGCTCCATAACCCCGGAAAACAAACAACTCAATCGCTCTTTGATAAAGTTCAAAAGGAATCATATAGACTTGAACTATGTTCCTCGTTGTGAATTGTGTTATTCAGCTCTTTTGTTTTCCATCAAAGAATTCCATTCTTAGCGTCCCTTGCGATATAACGTATATAAAAGAACGAAGTTAGAGATCATAATGGATTGAGACTGATAAGTATTGAATTCTGTTGTGAAGAGCAAGTTTACAAAAGAAAACTAAAATTCCAATTCTGCATTGCCTTCTGATCAATCCCTCTGGCATAAAGTTCAAAAGGAACTTTAGTAGATAGATACGCTAGATTTTCGTTTCTTTTATCGAAGAGACTGAGATAATGTTTTGTCTTAAAGCCCTTGGAATAGAATGTGTATCAAAGAAAGAGTGAGATCGTTTGATTGAGACTGATGAAAATCAAATTCTGATAAGAAAAGCAAATTTTCAGAATATAATTATAATCATAATTATAATAAGGATAGCTTTTTGATTAATCTCTTGGGCATGTGTAGTTCAAAAGGAACTTGAACTAAATTCTTGTGTTGTGAATTCTGTTATTCAGCGCTTTTGTTATATCAATTCTGAATATTTTATACTTTAAAAACTATTCCGGGGGTAGATATATGAGGGTAGATTTTTTTACCGAAGATGATTGCGTAGTACTTTGGATTTAGAGACTCTTCGGAAATTATATAGATTGAGGCTAATAGACATTGAATTCTTTTGAGAAGGACAAATTTACAAAATAAAATTATAATTATAATACTGATTGCTTTTTGATTAACCTCTCTGGCATATTGTTCAGATGGAACTTGAACTGTTGTTCCTCTCTCTTCTGCGTTGTAAATTATGTTATTCAGAGCTTTTGTGTTCTTAATTCCAGGAATTCCATTCTTTAAGAACTAATACCGTGAATAGATACATTAGATTTTCTTTTTACCGAAGTTGATTGTGTGGTACTTTGTATTTAGAGACTCTTCGGAAATTATATAGATTGAGGCTAATAGACATTGAATTCTTTTGTGTGAGAAGGGCAAATTTACAAAATAAAATTATAATTATAATACTGATATTTTTTATGATTATTCTCTAGCATATAGCTCAGAAGGAACTTGAATTGTGTTCGTCTCTTTTCTGAGTTGTAAATTTTGTTATTCAGCGCTTTTGCTTCTAATTCCAGAAATTTCACTGTAAAAATTATTTATTCTCGTGAATTGTCTCGTGTACCCGAGGTACCCGAGTGATCTGTACTCTCTTTTTTTTTTACCCTCGTCTACTCTTCCGCTTTTTGCTTTCCATTGTTGGCTTCCCTTGCGATGTAATGTATATCAAAGAACGAAGTGAGAGACCATAGATTGAGATTGACAATTATTGGATTCTGTTGTGAAGAGCATGTTTACAAATGAAAACTAAAATTTTAATTCTGCATTGCTTTTTCATCAATCGCTCTGGGATAAAGTTCAAAAGGAATTTGAATTGTGTTCCTAGTTGTGAATTTGTTATTCAGCGCTTTTGTTTTTAATTGCAGGAATTCCATTTTTTTAAAAACTATTTTTCCTTTCGATAGAAATAGCCCATTGTGTTGCTCCAGTGTGACGTTAATTGAAATACCCAACCCAACCCTTTCGATAGATACGCTATATTATCGTTTCCCTTTATCGAAGAGATTGTGCGATAATATTTTGTCTTAAAGCTCCTTAGGATACAACGTGTATCAAAGAAAAAGTGAGATCATTTGATTGAGACAGAAAATAATCAAATTCTGATAGAGCAAACTTAGAGAATAAAATTTTAATCATTATTATAATACTGATTGCTTTTTGATTAATTGCTCCATCATATAGTTCAGAAGGAACTTGAACTGTATTCTTGCGTTGTGAATTGTGTTATTCAGCGCTTTTGTTATTAATTCCAAAAAATCATTTTCAAAAACTATTACGTGGATAGATAAATAGTCAGATTTCCTTTTATTGAGGGGGAATGTGCTGTACTTTGGGTAGGTATTTAATTAACGCAGCACTGGAGCACACAACACAACGGGCTATTGGCGACGGTCTGGGATCAATCCTGAAGGGAAAGATCCGAGCACAACACGTAATTTTGAACCACTGTCAGATGACGAGCTGTATTTAGGGTGTAGCATCCTTTGCGATATCTGAAGATGTCAATGTTGTCAAATATTACTAGAAAATTAATAAATTTATTGGAGTGCTGTTTAAAAATCAGAAACAGTCAAGAATTATAAACTTTGTCCCAATGTTACGTACAGCGGTATTTCAGTGGTAAAAATATTTTTGATCTTCTGTATGCATCATATATGTAACCAAACTGAGAACGAAGTTGAAAATTTTTCTTTTCGATGTTTCCAAATATTAATATTTCATCTTCAGTCCCCCGTTATAAAAATTCTCTAATACTCTCTATAACCAAGTTCAAAATTAAAACTCAATTATATCTCCATTGCCATCTGTGCACTAACAAATTCAGCATTATTTCAGAAATTCCAGGATAATCTATATAATCTAGTTGGTATCTACATAAAACTATAGAAATGTGAAAGCGTCAATGATGTCAATTATAGGAAATTAATAAATTTATTGATGCACTGTTTGAAAATCATATAATCAAGAATTATGAACGCATTTTTGATGTTACAAACAACGGTATTTCAGTGATAAAAGTATTAGTGGGATTTTTGATCTTCTGTATGCATCACAATTAGGAAATTAACTTTCCCATATTTCCAAAGAAACATTAATGTTAGATTTTCAGTCCCCAGTTACTGAAATTCCGTAATGCTCTTTGTAACCACAAAAAATGATTTAAGATCCTCTGTATCTCCATTTCCTTCTGACACTTACAAACCCTTATCATTTCAGACTTTCCAGGAAGATCTACATAATCTACTTGTTATCTACATAAAACTTTAGAAACTGAAAATGTGAATGCTGTCAAACATGATTGGAAAATTACTTAGAGGTAATATAAAAGTAGAATGAGCAATTGTAACCTTTCTTTGTGCCCAGGATCATGTGACCAAAACCAGCCGTAACGTGACACTTAGACTACTTTCGTCTGTAAGGTGGAACCATACATTCATCATCTGATTGGTCTACGTGACATAGTATTAGATTTGGGCAATTTAACCACTTTTGTCGCCACTCTAAAGAAATGCACATTCCCACACCTACCCTATCATGAGATGTTATATCCCCAAACGAGAGCATAAGATGCCAAATCGACCAAACAAGTAACTTTTTCATAGAGCAGTCACGTGACTATTAGTCGACATCGTGGCCACTTTTTCAATCTCCTCTCAATATTAATACTTAGTCTACTTATATTTCACGTCTATGGAAAATCAATTAAAAGATTGAATGTTTTAGATTCAATAAAATAAATCAAATAGATTAATGTTCAGAAAATTATATGAAGTCGAAAATCGTAAACACTCTTTTGATGTTACGTAAAGCTTTATTTCAGCTGTAAAAGCATTAGCGGGTTGGTTTCATTGGCGCAATAGTCATATTTGGCCGTGCTGCGTCAAACAACTTCAAGTTAATGGACATACAAAACCAGTTTTACTGACTGACACAGAAAACATAAATACATCCACGGTAAGCTATAAGAATCGAAGTTGCACCATTTACAGCTCAAAGATTGCTAGCGCAATGGGAAAACCCAATGAGCCATGAAGAGCCCCAAGTATTAATGGGATTTCTAAACTCCAGTACGTATCACACATGTAATCATATGGAAGCGAAGTTAAGATTAATATTAGATTTCAGTATATCCGGTTACTAAAATTCTCTAATCCACTTTATAACCACGTTCAAAATATTATTTAAGATCCATTACCTCCTCATTGCAATCTGCCACTTACCGATTCCGCATCACATCACACGTTCGAGGAGGTCCTGGCATCTACTGAACGACGTTTACGCGACCCAAAACTTCCGACAAAAACAAATTAGCTCTAAAAGCGAATCCACTTTTAGTGATTTCATTATTTAAAGCCATATCTTAATCGTTGTTTAACTCGCCCAGGGTTTTACGTTCGGAGGCTTCACCGAAATTCCCACTCGGGTTTCGAGGATGATAAAGTGCTCTTACAGCATTGAGGAGATGACGCTAAACTTTTAATCATTGGTATTAGCGAAAGCCTTTATTATGCCACAGATGCAGGATGGGGAGATTACTGGGGATTTGGAGACCAGGACCGTCTGAATGAAGGCCTTTCCCGCGGCACCTAGTGGTCGAGAGAATCATAAATTCATCTTTTCATTTTCTAGATAGAGCCTGTTATGTTCACCAGATGAGTCGACAGCAGTCTCACCTTATAATTAAACTGCTTTGCGCGGCTCTTTTCCCCTAACCGTTCGACGGGGAGAGATGAAGGAAGTGCAGAGGGTGGAACCTCCCTCTCCTTCAGTTTCGAAGAGACTGAGGCAGATGGTAGGCAATTTGAAGAGATCGGGGGAATCTAAAGAGATCCATTCAGGGGCCGCATTGAAAGGAATTTATATTGTCTTTAGAAATGGGAGGGTAAGGGGCGGTATACAAAGAACCGTGTGTTGAGAGGGAGTGTATAACTGAAAACAAAGAACTCTCAACTCAAATCTATCGTGGTATATCTACAGGAGGGGATGTGATGGGACAGGCGATAATAAAGTGGCCCGGGAACGACAGCGAAGGACACAGAAAGAAATCCAAAGAACACAGTAAATAAGTTTGTAACAGATGAACATCTGCCTTTGAAACTGAATAAATGGGGACATCTTATAATCAAGCTGCTTTAAGTGGCTCTTTTCCCTAATCGTTCGCGGGGAGAGATGAAGAGAAGTGAAGAGGGTGGAACCTCCCTCTCCTTCAGTTTCGAAAAGGTTGAGTCACGTGGTAGGCAATTTGAAGAGATCGTGGGAATCTAGAGATCCATTCAGTGGCCGCATTGAAAGGAATTTATGTTGTCTTGGAATGGGAGGTTAAGGGGCGGTATACAAAGAACTGTCTGTTGAGAGGGAGTGTATAACTGAACACTATAGAGAACACTCAACTCAACTCCATCATGGGAAACCGACAGGTGGGGATGCGGCGGGACAGATGGTAATACAGTGGTCCGGGAACAACAGAAAAGAGCACAGAAAGAAATCCAAAGAACACTGTAAATAAGTTTGTGTAACAGATGAACATCTGCCTTTGAAACTGAATAGATGGGGCACATCTAATTATTAAACCACTTTAATTGGCCCTATTCTCCACCCGTTTGCGGGGGAGATGTGAAATGAAGTGAAGAGGGTGGTACCTCCCTTTTCTTCAGTTTCGAAAGGCTTGAGGCATGTGGGTAGGCAATTTGAAGGACTTGAGGGAATATAAAGAGATCTAGTCAGTGGCCACATTGAAAGTTATTCATATTGTCTTTAGAAATGGGAGGTTAAGGAGTGGTATATCAATAATGGTTTGTTGAGAGGGATGTATAATTAGATAGCGGTGATACACAAATTACTTTATCTACTGAGGGGATGTATTAATGAAATTTAAATCATTGGACTGGTTTCAATAGGTTGAATTGGTTGGATGGTCGACTTTGAGTCATTCGGGCTGAATCGAACGTTTAAAAAAGCAAAGACCAAAATCGTCTTTTTCTGATTTATTACTGCTGTAACTGATTTATAACTGACTGTACTTACTGACAGTATTTATTCACTGTCGTATGGGCATGTGTTTTATTACCAGAAAGCTTTGGTTTTGTCGTGGAGATCAACGGAGGATTGCCTTATTCATCCTGAAACTGGTAAGGCAGTGGAGTATTTTACAATTACTCACTTTGTGAGTGGGGCTTTTATTTTCTTATATATTGCAAAGAAAACTCTTTAGAACGATTCTATAGCTCTTTTATTGGAATAGAATGCTCTGGAATGTTTCAATTTCTTATTTCCTTAGAATATAATCTTATGAAAACATTCTATTTGTACTTTTCTTAAACTATAATCTTTGG
Source organism: Meta bourneti (assembly GCA_933210815.1). NCBI lineage: Eukaryota > Metazoa > Arthropoda > Arachnida > Araneae > Tetragnathidae > Meta > Meta bourneti. The sequence goes on from OW119933.1 coordinate 92,224,242, forward strand.
AACAAATCAATTGATCTTTTTCTTATAAAAGAATACTTTAAAAATATTCTATTGCTCTTTTCCTTAGAATAGAATCCTCTAAAAAGATTATATTGGTTCTTTCCTTAGAATTTAATAAATTGGAATGATTCTGTTCAAGCTTTTCGTAGAATAGGAACCTTTGGAACGATTTCTTTGCTCCTTTACTCGGAATACAATGCTTTGGAAAGTTTCTATTCATTTCTGTAGAACATAATTTTTTGAAAATATTCTATTAGTCATTTTCTTAAAATACAACTCTTTGGAGCATATATATCGATCGTTTCCTTAGAATAGAGTAATTTAAAAATGTTTTATTGGTCCTTTCCTTAGAATAGAATAATTTAAAAAGATTCTCTCTCTCTCTAGTTGTCCTTTCTTAAATTCATAATCATTTGGAAGGATTCTGATGCTGTGCTTTCCTTAAAATAGAATTCTTTGGAAGGAATAAACTGTTCCTTTACTTAGAATAGAAAGCTTTGGAAAGATTATATTGGTATTTTCCTGAGAATTAGTGTTGTATTGCACCAGTGCCACGTAAATCGTACTACCTACCTACCTACCTACCTTGGAATAAGATCCTTTGGAAAGATTATATTAGACCTCTCCTTAGAATATAATTCTTTGGAAAGATTGTATTGGACCTCTCCTTAGAATATAATCCTTTGAAAAGAATTTATTGGTTAATAAAGTAAGAACCTGTTCGAAGCCATGCAGGGAAGATTGCATGTTGCAAAGGGGAATTATACATGTGAACCCTTCAGAGGGTTAGGTTTCTAAAGAATATTGTGAACTATCTAATAGAGAGTTTTCTTTACAGACTTTTCTGAAAAGTATAATTGATTATTTCGGTATTTCCTTTCCCGGCTACAAGTTTGCGATAAATGAAAGAATCGAAAGTTTGCGCACTTTTCTGGTTCAGAAGTTTTCTAAGTATAAGATTGCTCAGTATACACTCCCTTCATTTCCTCTGCTGTTGAAAAACAATTCTTGACAAAGTTCTGTCTCATCAATTTAAGACGGAAAAAATTTCGCTCATCAATCAAAACTTGCCCTCCGTCTTTCTTTTATTTCAACTGAAGATATATTTTTTGGTAATGAAAATAGTTTTTTCGGTAGGTTATGATTTTTTCAGTGTACCTTTTTCAATCCGTTTGAGCAAGAGGTTGCTTGAGGGTGTGATATCGTTCTCTCTTATCGAGGTTATTTTCTTAGGGTTTAGAGTTTAACCCTCTCAGCGTCTCGATATTTACAAATAGCGTAGTGTTGCTTTTACATCACAACACACCTAATGTTAAATGACTACAATGACTTAAAGAATGAATGGATTCTTTAAACCATTAGAAAGATTCCATTGGCCCTTTCCTTAAAATAGCATCCTTTGGAACGATTCTATTGGTACTTCCCAGGAATGGAATTTTTTGGAACTATTTTATTGGCACATTCAGTAGAATGGAACCCTTTGGATCGATTCTGTTGCTACTTTACTCAGAATAGAATCCTTTAGAAAGATTCCATTGGTCATTTCCTTAGAATGGAATCCTTTGGAGCGATTCTATTGGTTCATTCCTTAGAATAGAATCCTTTGGAGCAATTCTCTCTCTATTGGTTCTTTCCTTAGAATATAATTCTTTGAAACGATTTTTTATCGATCCTTTCCCGGGAATGAAATTTTTGAAACTATTTTATTGGCCCATTCAGAAGAATGGAATCTTTTGGAACGATTCTGTTGCTCCTTTCCTTAGAATAGAATCTTTTAGGAAGATTCCATTGGTTCTTTCCTTAGAATAATATCCTTTGGAGTGATTTTATTGGTTCTTTCCTTAGAATAGGATCCTTTCCCAGGAAACGAATTTTTCGGAACTACTTTATTGGCCCATTCAGTAGAATGGAATCCTTTGGAACGATTTTATTGGATCTTTCTTTGATATGGATGTCATCTGACCATGGTTCAAAATTACGTGTAGTCGTGGGATCTTTCCCTTCGGGTTTGATCCCGGACCGTCGCCAGTAGCCGGTTGTGTTGCTCCAGTGCGACGTTAATTAAAATATCTACCTCTTTGGAATGGAATTATTTGAAACGATTTTATTGGCCCATTCTGCATAATAGTATCTTTGAGAAAGATTTTAGGGGTCTTTTCCTTGGAATAGAATTCTTATGAAAGATTCTGCTGGTTCTTTCCTTAGAATAGCTTCCTTTTGAAAGATTCTGTTGATCTTTTCCTTAGAATACAATCTTTTGGAAATATTTTTTTATTGCTCCTTTGTTAGTATTGTTATTAAGGATAAAGTAAGGTTCCAGTTCCTTTACATTTTATGGGTTTCAGTACGTAGGCAGTTGAATTTAAGTCGTACTGGAGTTACACGCGGGCTATTGGTGATGTGTTTCGGAGTTTTTTGGCGATAAATTTCATTACTCATACTTATAAATCCATTCCCAGTGCTTTGTTGATGGGAACTGCTTTGATAGCTTTCTAAGCGTTTCTCCAGCAAAAATTTATTTCGAAACACTGCTCTAGTTAAAGTCCTCTAGTTAAGCATTATACACTTTCAGTGAAATTTTTTCTTCTAAAAGAAATTTAATTATTTAATTTTTATTCCGAATAAAAATAAAAACTTTTTAGGTAGGTAGGTAGGTAGTTTAATTGACGATGACGAAATTGACCAATGCAACACAACGGGCTATTGGCGAGGATCAGGGATTAATCCCGAAAGGAAAGATCCGAGGTAATCCATCTCGTAATTTTGAACCACGGCCAGGCTATGAGCCCACTCTCAAAACTTCCATACCAAGTAAACATGAGGACGTTTGCGACCACTAAATATTTAACATGCACCAGATCGTACGTTTTCGAGGGGCCGCGGTAGCCGGGTTGGAAGATTAGCAACTGGTGCACGTTAAATCTGTCGTGGCCTCAAATGCCTTCACGTTGGCGTGGTGTGGAAGTTTGGAGAATGGGGAGCCAGCTCAGGTGATGCCTCGTCATCTGACCGTGGTTCAAAATTACGTAGTGTTGTCCTCCCTTTGTGATTGATCCCGGATCGTCACATGTACGACTTTAATTAAAATACCTACCAATATACCCACGTATCCGATGGTCATTTGATTGGATCGCGTTTCGAAATCGCAATCTACAGTTGCTTATCGACGACTTTACCAATGACACGGTCTAAACAGACTATTCGATACAACATATAACCACTTTAAAAGGACGTAAGAACTAGAGTTTGAAAAAGAAATTTATGCTTCAATCTTAGTTTATTCATAACCTTTGATCTAAAATGCATAACTCCGTGTATAAGTCTCATTAAAAATGTATTTATGCGTTTATAGTCTGCGGGTCTCTAGAACTGCACTGAAATAATACTAATTAACGCAAAAATTTAATAAATTTTATTTGCACTTGCATCTCTTAATTAAAATAAATTAGAATTTTGATTAGTGCAACGACGGAAATTTTGACTGAATATTGAATTACAGTGGCCCCTCTATAGTCCGGCCCTTCGCCAATCCGGCCCCTCCAGTAGTCCGGCGTTTGGAGAAGGGCGAGAGCGGAGCGGGAAAGGGAAACAAGTCACTGCATGTCGCTAAAAGTGTCACTTCAAGCAAAAAGACAAAAGAAAATTGACACCTGATAACATAAACCTAACACAGTTCTAGTTATTGTTATGTAAACTACAGGAGAATGCAATATCTTGTTTCGTAATTTTTTTACACCTAATGGCCATTTTAATACATGTACTTTGTAATATTTTGTGAGATAAACATAGGTTTTGCTATTAAAATGCCGTTTTTTTAAATGAACCTCACTAATCCGGCGTTTTTGTAAATCCGGCAGTCCCCTGATCTGATATCTGCCGGATTACTGAGGGATTACTGTATTAGGAATTATAAAAAAATAAATAGCATCAAAAATAAATACTATTGTTTCAATACCTCGAGGCAACAAAAAATTCAATCAAGAGAATAAATAGTTGAAATTTCAAAGAAATTTTTCAAGTCTGGTTGGAAGAGTAACGGATTAGCAACCGGAGGGTTGCGAGTTCGAATCCAACCGAAGACAGTCATGTGCAAAGGGGGCTGGAGCACGTTAAATCTGCCGTGGCTTCAAATGTCCTCACGTTGGTCTGGTGTGGAAGTTTGGAGAGTGGGGTGGCAACTCAGGTGTGACCTCGTCACCTGACCGTGATTCCAAATTACGTGGTGCTGTCCTCGGATCTTTCCCTTCTGGTTTGATCCCGGACCGTCGTCAATAGCCCGTTGTGTTGCATCATTGCGGCATTTTTTAAAATACCTACCAAAGAAAGTAGATAGGTATCTTTTTTTTAATTAATGTTAATTAAAATACCTACCAAAGAAGGTAGATAGGTCGGTATTTGTTTTAATTAATGTTAATTAAAATACCTACCAAAGAAGGTAGATAGGTAGGTATTTTGTTAATTAATGTTAATTAAAATACCTACTAAAGACGGTAGGTAGGTATTTTCTTTAATTAATGTTAATTAAAATACCTACCAAAGAAGGTAGATAGGTAGGTATTTTGTTAATTAATGTTAATTAAAATACCTACTAAAGAAGGTAGGTAGGTATTTTCTTTAATTAATGTTAATTAAAATACCTACCAAAGAAGGTAGATAGGTAGGTATCTTTTCTTTAATTAATGTTAATTAAAATACCTACCAAAGAAGGTAGATAGGTAGGTATCTTTTTTAATTAATGTTAATTAAAATACCTACCAAAGAAAGTAGATAGGTATCTTTTTTTTAATTAATGTTAATTAAAATACCTACCAAAGAAGGTAGATAGGTCGGTATTTGTTTTCATTAATGTTAATTAAAATACCTACCAAAGAAGGTAGATAGGTAGGTATCTTTTTTAATTAATGTTAATTAAAATACCTACTAAAGAAGGTAGGTAGGTATTTTCTTTAATTAATGTTAATTAAAATACCTACCAAAGAAGGTAGATAGGTAGGTATCTTTTCTTTAATTAATGTTAATTAAAATACCTACCAAAGAAGGTAGATAGGTAGGTATCTTTTTTAATTAATGTTAATTAAAATACCTACTAAAGAAGGTAGGTAGGTATTTTCTTTAATTAATGTTAATTAAAATACCTACCAAAGAAGGTAGATAGGTAGGTATCTTTTCTTTAATTAATGTTAATTAAAATACCTACCAAAGAAGGTAGATAGGTAGGTATCTTTTTTAATTAATGTTAATTAAAATACCTACCAAAGAAGGTAGATAGGTAGGTATCTTTTTTAATTAATGTTAATTAAAATACCTACTAAAGAAGGTAGGTAGGTATTTTCTTTAATTAATGTTAATTAAAATACCTACCAAAGAAGGTAGATAGGTAGGTATCTTTTCTTTAATTAATGTTAATTAAAATACCTACCAAAGAAGGTAGATAGGTAGGTATCTTTTTTTAATTAATATTAATTAAAATACCTACTAAAGAAGGTAGGTAGGTATTGTCTTTAATTAATGTTAATTAAAATACCTACCAAAGAAGGTAGATAGGTAGGTATCTTTTCTTTAATTAATGTTAATTAAAATACCTACCAAAGAAGGTAGATAGGTAGGTATCTTTTTTAATTAATGTTAATTAAAATACCTACCAAAGAAGGTAGATAGGTAGGTATCTTTTTTAATTAATGTTAATTAAAATACCTACCAAAGAAGGTAGATAGGTAGGTATCTTTTTCTAATTAATGTTAATTAAAATACCTACTAAAGAAGGTAGATAGGTAGGTATCTTTTTTTAATTAACGTTAATTAAAATACCTACCAAAGAAGGTAGATAGGTAGGTATCTTTTTTTAAAATTAATGTTAATTAAAATACCTACCAAAGAAGGTAGATAGGTAGGTATCTTTTTTAATTAATGTTAATTAAAATACCTACCAAAGAAGGTAGATAGGTAGGTATCTTTTTTAATTAATGTTAATTATAATACCTACTAAAGAAGGTAGGTAGGTATTTTCTTTAATTAATGTTAATTAAAATACCTACCAAAGAAGGTAGATAGGTAGGTATCTTTTTTTAATTAACGTTAATTAAAATACCTACCAAAGAAGGTAGATAGGTAGGTATCTTTTTTTAAAATTAATGTTAATTAAAATACCTACCAAAGAAGGTAGATAGGTAGGTATCTTTTTTAATTAATGTTAATTAAAATACCTACCAAAGAAGGTAGATAGGTAGGTATCTTTTTTTAATTAATGTTAATTATAATACCTACTAAAGAAGGTAGGTAGGTATTTTCTTTAATTAATGTTAATTAAAATACCTACCAAAGAAGGTAGATAGGCAGGTATTTTGTTAATTAATGTTTATTAAAATACCTACCAAAGAAGGTAGATAGGTAGGTATCTTTTTTTAATTAATGTTAATTAAAATACCTACCAAAGAAGGTAGATAGGTAGGTATCTTTTTTTAATTAATGTTAATTAAAATACCTACCAAAGAAGGCAGATAGGTACATATATACATATATATATATATATATATATATATATATATATATATATATATATATATATATATATATATATATATATATATATATATATAGGTGTCTTTTTCAATTAACGTCAATTAAAATACCTACCAAAGAAGGTAGGTATTTTTATTTAACGTCGCACTGGAGCAACACATCGGGCTATTGGCGACGGTCCGGGATCAAACCCAAAGGGAAAGATCCGAGGACAACATCACATAATTTTGAGCCAGGGTCAGATGACGAGGTCACACCTGAGCTGGCTAACCACTCTCCAAACTTCCACACCACACCAATGTGAGGACATTTGAGGTCACGACAGATTCAGCTTGCACTAGCCCCCCATGTACACGACGGTCTTTGTTGGATTTGAACCTTCCGGTTGCTAATAAGCTACCCTTCGAATCGCGGCCACACCAACCCAAGAAATTTTTTCGATACGAGGATATACAATTTATTTAGAAATACACTGAAGCTCCAGATAAACTGTCACGCCAGTCTAAAAATAGACCACACACAAATGCATAGACCTGCAGAAATATGGAATGGCATAGACTCCACGAGCTTGCGGAAGTATTCTGCAGGCATTAGCACCATGCTCCTTGCAGAGCAAATCTCTTGTATTACGAGGTGTAGGATTTCCGTGTTCAACACCGCGTTGCAAGGCATCCCACATGCATTTGATACCGATGAGATCTGGTGACTTAGGTGGAAATGGTAAACCCCAAACTCATATGATGTTCCTCTAACCATAATTTGGCGCACTATTGTGTGGAGGCACATTGTCCTGTTGGAAGAGGGTCTAACCAGGGGTCACCAAACTTCTTTCATTGTCGACCTCTTCAAGAGTTTTTTGACTTTTTATTGATCCCCTCTATATTTGCTATTACGTAATTATAATACGACTAACAAAGAAGACGCTTATGTGAGTTTTTATATTGTTTATTTTATAGTTACAGTGTTTATTATATGTATAATATAGTATATCTTATTATATTATCTTAGTATCAAAGGGATACGTTTGTGTTTATGACGTCCTTCTTAAAGACGGGTCGTCAAACTTTGACCGTCGACCCCTTCAAGAGTTGACTTTTTATTGACCCGCTCTCTTCTACTGCTACGTAATTATACTAGGACAAGCAAAAAAGACGCTTACGTGAGCTTTCAGATTGTTTATTTTATGGTTACAGTGTTTATTATACTTATAATATAGTATATATTATTATATTGCTTAGCGTCAAAGAGATATGTTTTTGTTTTTAATGTCATTCTTAACATTACATATTGAATAGGAAGGATAAAAAATTTCTGAAATTTAATTTAGAGTACAAAATAACACAAATACAATCCTCCTTATATATATATATATATATATATATATGAAAATATGACTTTTATTAACGTAGTATAAAACTTACTAACGTTGTCAATGCGAAGGATGTGCTTCGTGACTCTTGACAATGTTGGGTTCAAAATTAGTAAGTTTCAGCCTTAAATTGCCACGGAATTCTATATTCACTCTTAATTGCGTTGTCATGCAGGATGGAGGTAATTCAAGTTAACCGAATTAAATATTACCCGTACAATGTCTTATAAATACCAGGTAATTCTGCTAGTTTAATAGAAATTTTCACTTCAACACATAATTACATACCTATTGAGTATACATAACAATTAACCAGTATATAGTATGTTCAGAGTTTTGGTATCTCAATATATGGGGGCATTTTTGCACACAAGCACTAATTAGATAAGCAATTCTGAAAAAAGGGTAATCGAAATGAGTTTTGGTAAATTATCATTAACAATACCAATTTCGTTAATATTGTCAATACCAATTTCGTTATATTACAAAAACCAATTTTAACATTAGTAAATTACATTACCAACACCAATTTATTAACATTCTCGATGTTAATTGTTTTAACATTGGTAAATTAATATTACCGATACTAATTGCATTAACATTACTGATACTGATTTCATTGACATTGGTAAATTAACATTACAGATACTGATTTCATTAACATTATCTTACTACTGGTTTCATTAAAAATTAGGAAATTAACATCACCAATTCCAATTTCATTAACACGGTAAATTAACATTACCAATACCAATTTCATTAACACTGGTAAATTGAAATTACCAGTTCCAATTGCATCATAATACCGATACCAATTTCATTAACATTACCAATACCGATTTCTTTAACATTACCGATACTGATTTCATTAACATTATCACTATACTTATTTCATTAACATTGGTAAATTACCAATTCTAATTTTATTAAAATTACCAATATTGATTTTATTAACATTGGGAAATTAACATTACCAACACTAATTTCATCAGCATTTTCGGCATTAGACTTTCCATTTTCCCTTAAAGAGGGGATTACGAAACAATTTATAAGGTCAAAGCTGATATATTATAACGATGATGGTTGGAACTTAATTTCCCCTTAGACATTATTCGGATGATAAATGACACCCGTTGAATGTTTCTAAAAGCTAACGTCCGTCTTTCAATTAACACAAGTTATGCATTTATGCAATTTATATTCGAACTCGTACAACATAAAATTAGTTACATCATTTAGGGACGCTCAGTATTCTACATCAACTAGATATGATGTGAGAAAAGAATGTAAGCGAGATACGAAGATTTCCATCAATTCCTGAGCTTGATTCGGTATGGGGTTTTTAATACAAGATTTAAAACTCATTGGAACACAATTTTATAAAAATCGTTTATAAAATCTGAGTAAGAGCATTAGTACTCGGTGGGCCGAAAGTCACGAAAAGGTATGAAGTTTTAATGGTTTTCTTAATTAATTTTTTATATTTTTCTCCTGATATTTTATAACGACATAGAGTGTTAACCATAGAAAAAGAGCAACAAACACAAATTGTGATATTTTACTGTCAAACCTGTGGATCTATAGTTCTGACCCAGGCATAGAGGAAATATAAAAGTAGAGTAGTCAATAGTAACCTTTTCATGTGCTCAGAATCATGTGACCAAAATTAAGTAGTAACATGACTGATTGGACCAAGGGATGGGAGAAGACGCCCATCCATTGATTCATCATCTGATTTGTAAGCGTGACTTTGGCGTTGACTTTGGCGATTTCACCACTTGTAGCCACCGTATAGAAATGCGCATTCCTACACTTTCTCAGGCCATAAGATACTATATCTCCAAACGAGGCTATAAGATGTCAAATCGACCAACCAAGTCAACTTTTCACAGAGCGGTCACGTGACTGCTAGTCGACATGTTGGTGACAGTTTGAAGCTTTTCTCAATAGCAGTGTTCAGTCTACTTATATTTCACGCCGATGGACCCAAAAAACACATCGTCGCCCCTATGGCATGGGATATTATACAAGTGAATCAAATGATTAGACGCTTGATTGGTCGTTTTGAGCATTCAGTAAGTAACTTTTCTTCCCGAACAGACAGATAATGCTGTTAGGAACGCGTTCCTCAGATCTGACAACTCCTGATTTATTCCTATGAAACTATCTCAAAGACAAGTTTATGTTAACAAGTTTCAGACACTCCAACATCCGAAGAACGCTATTTGGGCTAAAATTAGGCCATTGAAACACGTAACGCTTTATAGTGTCATGAAAATCGCCTTGGAAAGGGCAGAATTGTGAGAAGCAGAAAATGCGAACGCCATTTAAAAGATTTTATTTTTCACACCTAGAGCAAATTTATTTCCTATAGATACTGTATAGGATTCTACGGAATCGTAAATTTTAATAGTAATAGAGTTACTAAATATTGAAACCCCTGCGCAACTTTTGTATAAAAAAACCTGTATTAAAAATTCAGATATAGTTATTTAAATAAAATTATCTTATATAAGAAATATACTATCCGTTTCTGATTACACAGACTATGATTAACTTGAACGCAGAGAAGGCTCTTAGTATTTGAAATTCAGAATATATCGTCGAGTTAATGCAAAAACAAGATAATGCTATCTTCACTTTGTTGAGTTAAGTATAATTTCACACATATAATAAGGTGCTGTAAACTATTTCTGCCACTCATGTGCTTGATAGTTAACTGGTATAGTACTTGATGTTAAATTTATAGTATAGTTATCTTGTTTCGCAGAACATACTACACATAATTATATGTGAAAGCGTTAACTCAAAAAGGAAAAATGGAGTTATCATATTTTTGCAGTAACCCCAGACATATATTCTGAATTTCCAGTACTAATGATCTCTGCGTAATAAGTTTAAATACTCACAGCATATATTTTGGAAATGAAATTAATAGTTTCTCGTTACACAGGCAACAATGAATTACTCGTTATATTGACATAAAACATTAGTACTTGAAATTCATAAGATATACATACTTCAAATATTACTTTCACACACATATACAATGGAGATGAAATACCAGTTTCTCGTTACATAGACTATGAGTAACGAAGTAAAAACATTCGGTATTTCAAATTCGTAAGATATGCGCAAGTAAAAAAACATTCACAATTTTTATTAGAGATGGAATTTATAATTTCTCGTTCCACAGACAACTACGAATAACTCGTTATGTTGACGTAAAACCATTAGTACTTGAAATTCATAAGATTCTATTATATTTAAATATTACTTTCACATATATATACGAGATGAAATAAGTTTCTCGTTACGCAGACTGAGTAACAAAGAAAAATTAGTACTTGAAATTCATAAGATGCAAACTTAAATATTACTTTCACGTATGTATGACAAGAAATAACAGTTTCTAGGTTACACAGACTATGAATAACAACAAAAGATGAGTATTTTAGTGTACTAAAATATGCTCATATATATAAATGTTCACGGTATAAATATTGGATATGAAATTAATATTTTTCGTTACACAAACAGTAATGATTAACTTGTTATGTTGAGATAATACAAATTTGAAATACTTAAGTTAAACATATTTATATAATATTTTCACACTTATATTGGGGCCGCGGTAACCCGATTGGAAGAGCAACGGATTAGCAAACGGAGGGTTGCGAGCACGAATCCAACAAAAGCCGTCGTCTACAAAGGGAGCTGGTGCACGTTAAATTTGTCGTGTCTGAAACGTCCTCTCGTTTACGTGGTGTGCAATTTTGGAGAGCGGGGTGCCAGCTCGGGTGTGACCTCGTCATCTGACCATGGTTCAAAATTACATGGTGTTGTCATCGGATCTTTCCCTTCGGGTTTGATCCCTGACCTTCGTCAATAGACTGTTGTGTTGCTTCAATGTGACGTTAATTAAAAATACCAGTACCACATATATATGAGATTAAATAAGTTTCTCGGTTATACAAACTATGAGTAAGAACAAAAACATGAGTATTTTAATGTACTAAAATATGCACACGTATATAAAATGTTCACGGTATAATATTGGAGATGAAATTAATATTTCTCATTACACAGTCATTAATGAATAACTTGTTAATTGAGGTAAAATATACTTGAAATACGTAAGATAGATATATTTAAAAAATATTTTCACACGTACGTATAAGGAGATTAAATAAGTTTCTCGTTATACAGACTATGAGTAGCAGTAAAAACGTTAACAAACAAACTCATAAGAGGCATGTATTTAAATAAAAGTCTCACACACACAGCAGGGGAGATAAAATAATAGTTTAATCGCATGACAACTTCATCAAGTTAATTAAGGTCTCGATAACGATAAAAGTTATTTTCAAGACAATAAAAAACAGCAAAAAACTCGCGCAAATTAAAAGTTTAAGCAAGTGACTAAAAAACAAAAGAAAACGAAAAATTTTTTATTACATTTTTTGTTTTTTTCACGAACCATCGTTGAGTATCTGCAAATAAATCATAAAAAGCTACCAGTTGATCAACAAGTAATAAACCTCTGTCCCCAGAATACAAATTCAGGCACGCGAATGCCGTAAAAAACCCGTGATTGAATGACCCAACTTTAATTAATTTGTTAATAAAGGCATAAGAGAATTAATTCATAGCATTACAATATCGATTTCTGCAACTTGTTTTGATAAAGCGAAGCTAGCTGCATTTTTTATCGATCACAAGATCTAATAAAAGTAATTAAAGATCCCGTTTGATAAATATATGGAGTATGGAAAAGAGACAAAAATATAAATAAACTTCCTAGAGAAAGACTCACATTGATTTTTTTAGACATTCGCGAGGAAATACACTAACAAGTGGCTCATTGTTAAACAAATGCTAATTTTTTATGTTGTGGTATTATTGAATGCGTATCGATCTTCCAGGCTGTTTCTACCAAGGGAAGTTAATGTTGTAGTGAAGATAAAACCAGGACGGTCTCAATCAAGTATTAATTACTCATAACAATGATTGCAAGAGATATCTTTGAATTTCTCCCGTGCTTGTATTTTGGTTAATTTGTTTGAGTAGTTCTTGGAAATAATATTTCGACTCTGATGCTTCACTGGAAGGTGAAATTTCCCAAGAATAATTTGTGATTTTTATTAACAAGTCGGATATTCCAGTTGAATATACTATATTAGTCTTCATTTTTCATATATCTTTCCTTAGTTTTGACTACAATGTTAGATGTCCTGTCTTTTTAACCGAATTTGTTTTTAATTCACAGCTAGAAGGGATTTGTGTGTGTTTAGTTAGAATTGATCTACTCAGAGTAATGTTTCCTTGCTTTATTTCAACTTTGGTAGCCTAATTAAATCCAAATAGTACAGATTGACTCATCAGTTAGACAACGCAATTGTTTCTGGGATTGCACTCAACAAATAGTTATTTTCTTGTACACTTTTCGAATGAATATGTTAAATATGTTTATATGTATGCTATTCACATTTGAGTTCATTGCATCAGTATCGAAAAGGACAGATTAGGTCAACAGCAGGACAAATCGGTTGTTTCCGGGATAATGCTCAACACAAATATAATTGCGTATATTTTTCGAATCGATATATTTACATGCATGTTATTCATATTTGAGTTCATTGCATCAGTTCCGAATAGGACAGAATAACTCATCAGTAGGACAAAGTGGTTGTTTCTGGGATTGCACTTGGCAAATAGTTGCTTTCACACTTTTCGAATAAATATGTTTATATGTATATTATTCATATTTGAGCTCATTGCTTAGTTCCTAATAGAACAGATTAAGTCATCAGTAGGTCAAAGCAGTTTTTTCTGGGATTGTGCTCAACTAATAATTGCTTACATTTTTCGAATAAATATCTTAAATAGGTTTAAATGTAAGTTATCCATATTTAAGTCTATTGCATCAGTTTCTAATGGAACAGATTAAGTCATCAGAAGTACAAAGCGGTTGTTTCTGTGATTGTGCGGTCAACTAATAATTGCTAAACTTTTCGAATAAATATGTTAAATAGGTTTAAACGTATGTTATCCATATTTAAGTCCATTGCATCAGTTTCTTATAGAACAGATTAACACACCAGTTTAACTCTCAGAGTGGTTGTTTCCTTCATCAGTTTCGAAAAGGAGAGATTAGCTTATCAATAGGACAAAGTAGTTGTTTCCAGGATTATGCTCAATACAATTATAATCGCGTATAGTTTTCGTATAAAAAAGCTAAATATGTTTGCATATATGTTATTCATATTTGAGTTCATTATACATTCCTTTAGAAATATCCTGAATAGTGGATTTAATTAGTAGTACCTCCACTATACTTTTATACTATACATGAGCTGTCTTTTCGGTGGCTGGAAAATCCAAATTACTTATTTAACCTTTCAAGCGCTTCGAGATTTCCAAGTTTTGTTGTATTGCTTTTAACCCACGGCACACATATTTATCGAATAATCACACCCATTGGTTAAAATAATCAGGAAATATTCTAGTGGTTGAGACTCGTAGGAAATATTCCATTGGTTGAAAGAATAATACAAAATATTTAATTGGTTGAACGAATCATAGGAAAGATTCAATTGGTCAAGAAGGGTTAAAAACTGGTTAAAAGTTATGCAGCGAAGACTTCATGTTGCAGTGATGCGAGTGAATCTTTCAGACTGGTAATTTAGAGCTACCCCAGTTTTGTGTTTTGAATAATTTAAATTATTTCTCCATTTTTATGTTTGGGTTCATTTGTTGTTTTGAGTAGTTCTACGAAACGATGTCGGCTATTATATATTTTACTGAAAGATAAAGTTTCCAGATTAATATATCTCCAGATTAATATACAACCCTATGATGGGGTCTACATGCATATATACATGCAACCTGAAGATATTCCTTAAACATTTAATGATATATCTTTACTGCATAACTTGAAATCAGTTTTGACCTTGTCTAATGTAATTTTTCCTGGGATTCTTTCAACCAATAGATGTGATTATTTGGCTCTATCATTGACCCTCTGCATACTGAAGCGGCCGAGCCAACCGAAAGTTTCGAGTCCCCTCGTTACGAAAGGCTCAGATTCTTTCAGACCTCAAACTCCTGAAGAATCGCCGAAGTCCATTATGATTTCCATCCCCTATTTTCTGTCCTACAAAGAGACCCGCGAGTGAATAGCCTTATCTCCCCGTTGACAAAGATGTCAGGATTATCGACGGGGAGCCTCGCAAATTGTTTATCCTGCATCTAGTCTGTGAGAGGTTGAGTAAATGAAAAGAGATACACCTAAAAAGTCACCGCCGTCCTTTCAGTTACCCGGGAAGAATCTGTCCCTTCTAGGCATACCCACGACCCGACAATAGAAACCGGCACCTTAGGCGATAATGGGACGACACATATTCCCTCTCCTCCTGGGGGAAAGCGTCGTAAAGGCCGTTTCGGCCGGTTTCAGCAAGTTACCTGTAAAGCCGTTGGGCCGACTGCCGTTACCAAAGAAGGAAACGATATTCTGCCCCGACGTATGTGGAGGGTTAAAATGAACTAGTGTAATGTCTCCAATGCGTCGATATCCTAGTAAAAAGGTTTTTCTTTATGTGCATAAGCTGGATTTGCAAATTTTTTAAAAATGTTAACCCCTGAGCTAGGTAGTTAATTAATGTCACACTGGGGCAACACAATGTGTTATAGGCGACGGTCCGGGATCAACCACCGAAAGGAAAGATTAGAGACCAACACCACGTAATTTTAAACCATGGACAGATGGCGAGGTCACGCCTGAGCTGGCACACCACTCTTCAAACTTCCACTCCACGCCAACATGAGGACATTTGAGGCCACGGTAGATTTGACGTGCACCATCCCCCGTTCTACAAGACAGTCTTCAGTTGGATTTGAACTCGCAACCCTCCGGTTGCTAATTCTGTACTCTTCCAACCGGGCTACTGTGTCGCCTGAGCGTCGTGAGATTTCCGTGTAATGTTGTGTTGTTTGTACACCTCAACACAAGTAATGGTATTCTGGTATTTTCAATTAACGTCCCACTAGAGCAACACAATTAACAACACAAGTAATGACTAAATAAAATCATTTTCTAAAGAATCATGGATTCCTTCAACTTTTAGAAAGATTCTATTGGTTAAAAAGTTCAAAATTGGTTAAAAGCATGCTGAAAAGATTGCAGGTTATAAGGGGTAATTAAGCGTTTGAACCTCTTAGAGGGTTAAAGGGCTTCTTTCAGTTCAAGCAACATGACAGGTTACCAAAACACAATTACCTTCTTATATATATTTAGCTTTATAGAAAAAAAAACTTCTCATAAGCATGATACAAGAATAAAATCATTATCTTGAGTAAGAGGGACATTTTTTCGAGAAAATATGTACTAATTCATCCTCCACAAATACGTTTTACGAAAGAGAAAATACAGATTACACAGATCAGGCATATTAGGTTTTTGAGCGTGGTATAACCAATAAACTAAATAATAGTAAAAAAAGGGCCCTAAAATAGAAATAGCCCATTTCCTTTCAGAGGTTTTTCTCATATAAATCGCACCCTTAAGCATCCTGATAAATTCCGAGGAAAACTCTAAACATTATAAAAACCCCAGCCATTTAAATAGCGCCGACACATAGAAATCGCAATTCTTTCCACAAACAGCATTTCTGAAGGTTATGAAATTTCATCTGACGCAATGTCTGCGGAAGTTTTTCTCCCGTTACGGCCAAAGCTACCGAAAGGAATTTTTTTCGGTTAGCACTTTTCTTGAAGGAACGTCTATTACTGCAAAACGAGAAAAAAGTCCAGACATTCTTTGCATTATTGGGTTGCGAAATACAATGGGAGTGGTTAAAAAATACTGTTTATTTATTGGATTCGAAAAGCAAAATTCCATGAAGTAATCTCATTGGCGTGGCAAATAGGATTGGAAGTGACATTTCGGGAGAAAAAATCCTGCAGTCCCATTCTCCCATGAATAACTTCCTGAGCTATTATTTCTGAATAAGCCCTAAATGCAGTTTGGGCTTTCATTATTCTTTTGCTAGAGGAAGGAATTCGTAGTATGTTAATGTGACATAAACGCACTGCGATAACTAAGTTCTATAAATTCTATAACCAAGTCTATAAATTTGCTCAAGTGGTATTCTTAAGAAACTGCATGGGCTATTGTTTCCCTGTAGCTAAAATTGCAGTTTGGACTTATTTCAGTAGTCGAGGAGGATAGAATCATAGTATTTTTTAATACATAATATAAACTCACTGGGAGTAATTAGTTATCAACAAGGTATGATTGTACCTAAGTATATTCATCCTTGAATATCTTGTCTTCTTTTTTCTGCATTCGCTCCAAATGTAATATTTCCATTATTTTTTCTCTAGTCGATAAAATACGTAATATTTTTAAAGCGCTATACGAACGCACTAGGGATAGCCAATTACGTTATTAATCAAGTCTATAAATTTGACGAAGTTAAAAAACTCAATGGTCTGTTGTTTCACAGTAGCTACAATTGCAGTTTGTGCATCTAGTGTTCTTTCACTAGTCGAGGATAGAATCGAGTTTTTTAATGCACGATATAAACACACTAGGAGTAAGTAAATAGTTATCAACAAAGTTTGGAATTATAAGCCAACGTCTATAACAGGTTCAAATTTCATTTTTTCTTGAATATAACTTCCTGGTCTTTCTTTTCTGCACAAGCTGCAGTGTTTGGGATTCAAAGGAATTTTTAATGGTCGAGGATAGAATCTAGTATTTTAATACACGTTATGAACGTACTGCGAGTGGCAAAGTTACGTATAAGCCAAGTCTATAATGTGTATAAATTGCATATGTCCTTGAATAACTTCCCGGTCTTTTCTGCATAAGCTTCATAGTGGTTGGGTTTGAAATGGATTTTTAATGATCGAGGATAGAATATAGTATTTTTATTGCGCTTTATACAGAGGCTGTTTGGACATTTTTGAACGATTTTAGTGGACTGAAGCTCAATTTTTTACATGAAATTTTTGTGTTTTAAATGTTTCATTTGATATCCCTTATTGTTAACTATCTTTCTACACCTTAATTTCCATGATAATAATGACTTTAATGATAATTTCCATGATAATAATGACTGATATCGACAGTGGTATTTGTCCCATTCTTATTCCACAATTTTCCAGTCCTTGAATGGTTTTCGGTCGACGTCTCTATAATGCCCTTTTAAAAGTCCAAAAGCACAAAAATCCATGGATGAAACATCTGGAGATATAGCAGGAATATCAGTAAAGGGCATTGACTTGATACCAGTTTCTTGTTTCATTTTTTCCAAGAATTTAATAGTCGATTTAGATGTGTGGATGCTTGCTTTACCCTGATGCAGTTCTACTGATTGTTGGCACTGTGGGTAAAGATATGGCATTTCTTTTTTGAATATTGGGGATAAAATATGGTTGATTTTTACATTTTTCCCCTTTTTACTTTCAATTTTCCATTATATGCAAAACCGGCAACAATCATGAATCTCTTAGAGAAAGTTCTCACGTTCACTTTGCTATAGTCTTTTGACTTAGCGGATTCTCTTTTAAAATTAAAGATCTTACCTTACAAATATTCTCAGAAATTTTTTCTTTTTTGGATACTTCTTTGAAAGTATTTTTCCACTTTTAAGTTTTTTCCTTTCTCATTAATAATACTACTTATCGTACCTTTAGATATCGAAAAACCATGACATTTACAGCGTTTTTGAATAATTGAATAAGCATAATTCTCTTCGGAAAGAGAGGAAACATAACCTTCCATCCATTGCTTATTTAATCGTGCCATTTTGAAAGTAAACAAAACTCTGAGTTAGCAGACGATAAGTTATACTTTAACTATTTAACTGGCTGTGAAAATAAAATTCTTTCGTAGGGCATACAATTTTTTTACAGCTCATCAAAATCGTTCAAAAAATGTCCGAACAGCCTCTGTAAATGTATTGAGTTATGTTATTAGCCAAATCTATAGCTGTGCCCTACCGCATTCTTCTTTATAACATTTTGGTCTTTTTTTTCTGCTTAAGTTGCACAGCGTTTGGGCGTTAACTAAAATTTAATGATCGAGGATAGAATATTACATTATTAATACGCGTTATGCTGCTATTTTTATACTGCGAATTGCTAAGTTACGTCATAAGCCATTTCGAAATTCTATTATTCTTCCTTGAATAACTTCCTGATCTTTCTTTTCTGCATAAGCTGCACAGCGTTTGGGCGTCAACCGTCTAGGATAGAATCTAGTATTTTTGATGCGCGTTATGAACGTAGTGTGAGTTGCGAAGTTACGCCATATGCCAAGTTTATAACGTGCTGAAATTGCATTCTTCCTTGAATAACATTTTGGTCTTTCTTTTCTGTATAAGATGCAGCGTTTGAGCGTCAACTGGATTTTTAATGATCAAAGATAGAATCTAGTATTTTTAATACGCGTTATGAACATACTACGAGCTGCTAAGTTACGTCATAAGCCATGTTGAAATTACATTCTTCTTTGAATACCTTCTTGGTCTTTCTTTCTGCATAAGCTGCACAGCATTCGGACGTCAACTGGATTTTTAATGGTCGAGGATAAAATCTTGCATTATTAATACGCATTATGCTGTGATTTTTGTATTGCGAGTTGCTAAGTTACGTCATAAGCCACGTCGAAATTGTGTTATTCTTCCTTGAATAACTTCCTGATCTTTCTTTTCTGCATAAACTGCACAGCGTTTGGGCGTCAACCGTTTAGGATAGAATCTAGTATTTTTAATGCGCGTTATGAACGTAGTGTGAGTTGCTAAGTTACGTTATAATCGAAGTCTATGACGTGATGCCGGAATTGTATTCTTGAATTACTTCCTGATCTATTCTTTCTGCATAAGCTTGTACTACAGCGTTTGGGCTTTCACTCTTTTTGTACTAGTCGGAGAGTGAATCAAAAATTTTTAATGCCCCACAGAAACGCACATGCTACATTATGAACTAAGTCGATGATCGTGCTATTGGCATTTCCCTCGAATGTTGTATGTAAAGGTTTATCTTCTGTTTAAAAAGTTACTTTTTGCTCATTAATATAGATTTTTGTTTCAGGAACAGAGCCATTAAAAACTAAGTGCAGAAGTACGGAAGTGAATTCATGAAACTAATTACTCCCGGAGGTCACTAAAAGGAGCTATACATCACTTATTTTTCGTTTCGAGTTGCTAAAAATAAGAATTACGGTTTGTCAAACTTGAACTCTTTCGAGGTTTTGCATGTGGTATCGACAACACATTTATTTTTAGACGTCAAGACAAGCTTTTCCTTTTATTACTAAAGCTTTTCTTAAAATAAGTTTAGAAGATAGTTTTTCATGTAAAATTAAAAATGAGATTGAAAGAAACTTTGCGAAAATTAAATGAATATTTTTATGTTATGAGATCCTTAATGTGCACTGAGGGAACATTACAAATTTTGTTGGTACAAAGATTTTATTCAAACATTCTCATGTAACAAAACCATTACGAATATTTTGTCTTATGTAATGTGATTTGCTAACAGTCACATTTATTCCTCATTAATTTTTCAGTCTAAATGAATTTGATACACAAATACCTTGATACTTCATTTTTAGAACAGAATTTTTCACACCCGTTTTATCAATTATTCAAACTCCTTAGATAGAAGGGACTGCTGTAGCCCAGTTGGAAGAGCAACGTATTAGCAACCGGAGGGTTTCGAGTTCAAAACTCGGTTCAGCTAAAGACCGTCATGTAGTGGACTCAAATGTCCTCCCATTGGGGTGGTGTGGAAGTTTGGAGAGTGGGGTGCCAGCTCAGGTGTTGTTTTCGTCATCTGACCGTGGTTCAAAATTACGAATCGTTGTCCTTGGTTCTTTCCCTTCGGGATTGATCCGAGACCGTCGCCAATAGCCCATTGTGTTTCTCCAGTGCGACATTAATTAACTACTTACCTACCTTAGGTATAAGTATTGTACTTTGATTTTTATCGCACATTGAACTAACAAGTTACAAGAACACGCGCATGCATATCCCAACCATAGACATAAAATATAAGTAGACTGATTATTGCTATTGAGAGGAGCTTCGAAAAGTGTGACCAACATGTCGACTAATAGTCACGTGACTGCTCTGCGGAAATTTGACTTGGTTGACTGATTTGGCATCTCATTAACTCGTTTGTCTTTAAAATATCTTATGACATGTTGATGTGTGATTGCACATTTCTATAAAATGACGACAAAAATGGTGTAATCACCAAAGTGTAGTACTATGTCACGTGGACCAATCAGAAGTTGGATCAATTGATGGGCGTCTTCTCTCGTCCCGTGGATCAATCAGGTGATGATGCACCATCAGACGAAAGTAGTCTAAGAGTCACGTTATTACTAGTTTTGGTCACATGTTCCTAGGCAGAAAAAAAGGTTACCATTGCTCACTCTACTTTTATACTTCCTCTATGACTCCGAGGATGTAAAATAAATGGTGTTGCTCATGCTCATATCAAACTGACGTGTCGCATGTCGCCTTTAGACAAAATGTGGTAGTTGGTTAAGTCTTTGAAATCACTTTCCCCCTTCAAATTCCCTAGATACAAGTATTGTATCTCAAGCTTGATTGCACATTGAACAAACCAGCTACTTGAACACTCCCATGCATATCCCGACGATGTAAAATACATGGTGTTGCTCATGCTCATATCAGACTTGTCTCCTGTAAGTATGAGCCAGTTGCTTAAGACTTTGAAGCCATACAAGAATGAGCCAGTTGCTTATGAATTTGGAGTCCATTTGAACCTGTTATTCAAACACCCCATCCGTATTATTTAAGAAATTACATCCAAAATGCACTTAAATTGACTTAAGATACACCAAAATCCGATACACTTATAAAAGAAAATATTAAACTAATTATTGAAACTAACCCCAAGGAAGCCTACCACTTTGTAAGCATCGTAATAACTGAATTCATTTTACAGTCCACATGTTCACATTGTACTAACAAGCTACATGAACATGTGCATGTATATCCCACCAACGTAAAATGCATCGTTTTTCCCATACTCATATCAGGCTTGTCACCTGTAAAAATGAGACACTTTCTTAATACTTTGTTAAACCTGTCATTCGAACACTTCATCTATCAAGAAAAGTGCATCCGAAATACACTTAAATTGACTTAAGACATACTCACATCCGCAACACAAAAAAGAAAATATTAAATTATCGATTGAAATTAACCCCAAATAAGCCTACCACTTTGTAATCAGCGTAATAAGCCAATTTATTTTACAGTTCCCATTGTACTAAGCTACATGAAAATGTGCATCAGACTTGCCTGTAAGAATGAGCCTGTTGCACAAGGCTTTGAAGTTCATTTGAACCTGTTATTCAAACACTCCATCCGTCTTCAAAAAAGTGCATCTAAAATGAACTTAAATTGACTTAAAACACGTCGAAATTGCTACACTTATAAAAGAAAATATTAAATAACTGATTGAAACTAACCCCAAATAAGCCTACCATTTTGTAATCAGCGTAATAATCCAATTTATTTTGCAGTTCACAAGTTCCCATTGTACTAAGTTACATGAAAATGTACATGCATATCCCATCAATGTAAAATGCATCGTGTTGCCAATGCTCATATCAGACTTGTCGCCTGTAAGAATGAGCCAGTTGCACAAGACGTTGAAGTTCATTTGAACCTTTTTTTCAAACACTCCATCCGTCTTCAAAAAAGTGCATCTAAAATACACTTAAATTGACTTCAAATCCGCTACATTTATAAAAAGAAAATATTAAATTACTGATTGAAACTAACCCCAAGAAAGCCTACCACTTTGTAACCATCGTAATAAGCCAATTTATTTTGCAGTTCACAAGTTCTCGATGGAGGTCTAATTCGTTAACAACGCAAATTTAATTAATAACAGCATTATAAGAATTCATGGGCGCATACCGATTTATCATTCGATTAATCTTCCATCCATTCCGGAAGGCTGGCGAAGTAGAACACAGCTTAATGCAACGCCGAAGTTATTCCTATCACTATTTATTACATTTATGAATCAACGGGGAAATGGGGACTAAACTCGTTTCTTTCCGATTTGAAAAAT
Organism: Meta bourneti; assembly: GCA_933210815.1. Taxonomy (NCBI): domain Eukaryota; kingdom Metazoa; phylum Arthropoda; class Arachnida; order Araneae; family Tetragnathidae; genus Meta; species Meta bourneti. The sequence goes on from OW119933.1 coordinate 92,247,256, forward strand.
CGCATTTGTTTATTATTTAAAGCGAGCTTTGTATTCTAATGAAGTCATAAAATTTGCATGAAGTTGTTTTTCTTGGAGGAAAATGAAATTAGCAGCTAAGCATCCCTCCCATACATTTTTAATAAAGCGTCAAGTTATTCACGTTTAGTGAATGGGATTTTTCCTCCTTCAACGTCAGGGCTTTTGCTGATAAAAAATCCTCCCAATCGATTCCTAGGAACAAATTTCCAAACCCATTTAAATTCCGAAGCAGTATTAATGGAAAGGATATATGTTTGTGTATGTGGTGTCAGTGAAATCGTTTCTGAAATTTATGTCTCCGTTCTTTCCTTGTCTATAAGTTCTCCTACGCTCATCGATTTTCTGATAAAGTCTTCGGTTTGAATAAATAAAAGTTTCAATTCACTGGGAAAGACGTGATTGTTTTCACAAGAATGAATGTCTCATTTATAAAACATATGACAAATGCATTAGGATTAGGCTGGGAGGTAGATTCAGTCGTATGGGTACTGCTGTAAAGCGACGATTAACAAGTGAGCATTGATATTATCCTTTAGCAGGAGAAAGGAGATTTGATTGTTTTGTGTGCCGTCTTAGTCTTTTCTACTCAAGCTTTGTATTCAACTAGCTGAATTATCCGGCGTTGCTCGAGTTGAATTGTCTACAATTCATCGTAATATTACTCAATACTATTTCTATAGAGATTTCGAATTGTTTTTAGCCCCTGCAGATCCAGGACAAATTGAACGGGGTTAATATATAGCCTATGTGTTTCGTAGAATTCTACAGGATGAATGTACCAAATTTAGTGTGAATTGGCCTGACATTGATCGTATAAATACGCAATGTTATTCCTACGAGAATTTCGAATTGTCTTTAGTCTCCTGTACCATAATCGACGATAAAAAAACACCACTTTAAAAATAATCTTATGTTATATAAAAATTTACATTCCAAAAATAAAGCTACAGTCTGAGAATTTACAGACGGGATACAAAAACGATATGATACTGAGCGATTTTCAGCGCAAGGGCATCCATCTGCTATTGCAGATTCTACACTGCTGGCCACCCAAATTGCAACACCAAGAAAGACAAGAGATATCACAACAAAATTTATTTTGTAGATAACATGTTGACCAAGTATCAAATGATTAAATTTATAGACTTCTGTGAAGTGTGGTTCCTGCCAAAATCAGTAGCCAGAGTAGCCGCCATTGTTGGAGATCACCGCTGTCACACGCCTCGGCATTGATTCAAAGAGACTTTGGATGTGTTCTTGGGGTACAGCAGACCAAGCAGCTTCCACACGTTGCCAAAGTTGATCTGGTGTGGCAGCTGGGGATGTATTCTGGGTCAATCGTTGAGCAACCATGGACCACATGTTTTCTATCGGCGAAAGATCCGGAGAGCGAGCTGGCCAGGGAAGCAATTCAATCTGGCGATTGACGAAGAACCCTTGGACAATGCGTGCCACGTGTGGTCGCGCATTATCCTGTTGAAATATGGCTGTGGGCAAGCCCTGAAGGTAAGGAAGGACAACTGGCTCCAACACCTCGGAGATGTAGCGCTGGCTGTTTAAAGTACCGGCAATGCGTACTAGAGGAGTGCGAGAGTGATATCCAATACCGCCCCATACCATAATACCCGGTGCAGGACCAGTGTGGCGGTGCATAACGCAGCTGTTCAGCATCCTCTCTCCACGGTGTCTCCAGACTCGAATCCGACCATCGTGGTGTTGCAGACAGAAGCGTGACTCGTCAGTAAAGACAATTTCATTCCATTCTGCCGTCCACATCCTTCTTTCATCGCACCATTGGCGGCGGAAACGTCTGTGGTTCTGCGTCAAGGGTAGACGAAGCAATGGACGTCTTGCGGACAGACCACTCTGCTGTAAACGGCGTCGAATGGTACGCGCAGACACTGGATGATGCGGTACAGACTGAATGTGCTGTGCTATGGTTCGTGATGTGGCTGAGCGATCCGTCACTGCCATACGCACAATATGCCTGTCATCACGTGAAGTGGTGCACTGAGGTGGATGCGATCGAACACGTCGGTCCGTCGTACCCTCCTGCGTCCAACGATCACATATCCGCATTACAGTTGTTTGGTTTCGTCCAACACGACTACCGATTTCCCTGAAAGATAATCCACAATCTCGGTAGGCCACTATCCTTCCTCTGTCGAACTCGGATACTTGATCAAAAGATGATCGCTGTTTTCTACGAGGCATAATTGATCGTTTTTTTGAAAAAAACCACAAGAAAAACACAATTGCCGTACTTGAAATCGTCGAAATCTCCAAGCCTTAAATAGCGCTTTGAAGTGGCGCCACAGGCGCGCGTGATGTGCGTCTGCGCTGAAATTCTAATCATTTGCATATCTCACCTCCGCTAATGCTTGTTGTAAATTTCATATTATTTGCATGCTTCCTTCAGGGTGTTGCATTTACGGTGGCCAGCAGTGTAAAAACCCCTCCAAGGTCATCTTGAGAGGTGACTCCTGTAGATGTTAACTCTGACGTCATCTGCACAGCCAGACCGGGAGAGAGCGCCCCCTAGCAAGTGCTCTGCCCAGGATGACGGAACGTTACACCCCTCTGCATACCCAAGAGAAATAGAACGGGGTTAATACGTAGCCTACGTTACCCGCAGGGTTCCAAAGAATACGTGTACGAAATTTGGTGTAGATTTGTCAAACGGTGTAAATTTGTATAGAGAACAGACAGATGCCAACTCTGCTTTTTATATCTATAGATTACTCGTTCACAGTAGAATTCAAGGACTTTCTAGCGAGTTGGTGAAAAGACTTGGTAAGGAAAATGTGTCCTCTGTTTCACCTTTTAATATGCTGACAAGGCTATTTAAGTGGAGATAGAATTCACTGTTAATATACTTATTGCGCAAACGTCATTTCTGCTAATGTGCGAATAGGATATGACTTTCGCTACAAAGGGTGTATATGTAATTCGATGCTCCTAATGAACCTCTATCAATGCGACGAAATGCGAGGCGGTTGCATAAAGGAATGTAAGACTAGTATACGACATAAAGTACTAATGCATTTATTATACTTAACTTGTTTCGTCTGTCAATGGAACGAAATCTTGAGATGATGAGATTGTGGGAGGTATATTATTTTGCAGAATAGGGTATGTATGGGCTATCATAAAATTAATTTGCCGTATTAATGGGACGTAATCATAAGACGACACAATTGCGAAAAGGATAAGAATATTTTGCAACATAGAGTATACATTGTATTATGGAAGTTATTTCATCTTATCCATGAAACCACGAGATTTTTCCTTATCAACGGACGAAACCATACAGTATGTATGCTATTCTATGAAGTCCCTGAAGAACAGCCTTATACAGTGGGTTATAAGTATACAGAGGATTATAAAGTAATTTTATAACAGTCTACATGGTGTTATATTACGTACCTTCACAATTGTATCCAGGTGTTAGAAAGCAACTTCATGATTGTATAAATGGTTTGTAACGTAACTTCATATAAATGTACTTTGGGTTTTATGGCGCAAGGTCCAAAAACGAACAAGCTGCGCCAAAATGTACTTAAAGAGTTATAAACTAACTTTATAATAATATACATAGGGTTAAAACTTAACTTCATAATAGTATACACGAGTTTGTAACATACCTGCATAATTGTATACGGGGAAGTTGTAAAGTAATTTCATAATTGTATACAGGAGGTTATAAAGAAACTTCATAGTAGTATACATAGGGTTATAACGTAATTTCATAATATTATACATAGTGTGATAACGTAGTTCTTCATAATTGTATACAGGGGTGATAACATACATTCATAATTGTATACGGGGGTTATAAAGTAACTACATAATAACATAAATGGTTTGTAACGTAACTTCATAAAGGTTATAAAGTACCTTTATAATAGTATACAGGGTTATAAAGTAACTTCTTCTCCGGTTCCTACTGTTATTGCTGAAGTGCACCAATCGAGAAACTACAGCGGGTGTAATTGCTCAGTGTTTCTCGAATTCCAGATAATCCTAAAACCACGGTGTTAAAGATTCTTCGATGTGTGCTTCAAATGTTTCCATAGCAGTTCCATCAATTCTAACGGCCGTATTCACAAGTCGAGTTAATCCGTGGATCAACAAATCCGCGGGTCAGAGTTAAACCAGGGATTATTCATGAACAGTATTCACAAAACACGTATTAAGTGACTCACCGATTAAAGTCATAAGCTCGCTGTGATTGGCTACTGTCTCCTCTCTCGATTATGTGATCATGTGACGTTGTTTACATTTCTTATGACGCCCGGATTTAAAACATTCCATACTGACCAAATACTTCGTCGGCAGAATTGAATTCCGATTATTTTTTCTCGTTAGTGTTGGTGTGTTGATGCAAAGAGTTAAGTATCAATTGCATTGTCATTTTTCTTTTATACATAATAAATCAAGAAAAGCATTTTTGTTCTGCAACAAATTTGCATCTGCCGTGGTCAACGCAGCTGCATGCTTACGAATCAACTATATTTCGAACTATTCCTAGCGATTCCGAAAGCTGATAACAACGTCAAAGTTTTATCACGCAAATAAATTTTATAATATCGGTACCAATCTCAGCTACCAAACGTAATATTTGAGAATCCTTAGTCAGAATTCTGTAGTTTAGCTCAGATTGAAGTGTGTCGTCCATTTTGTTTTGCTGACGGACGGCGTTGCTTCCTTCCAAAAAGCTAGCACTGCGATGCTTTAACCCTCAACCAAGTGTTAAACAGCTGATTTCGGAGGATCAAAATTTAACACCGAGATGGCGATTTAAACCTTGGATCAGGCATTGGGAATATGGTTTCTTCGATAATCGGGCAATCATCGTTGATCCTCGGCTTAAATCGGACTTGTGAATACTGCAGTAAATGTCACAAAATGGTGTCAAGCAGCAACGCTTATACTTTTCAGGTGAATTTTAATTAGATATGACACAATGACAACAGCAGTTAACCACTGAGCATTCTAGACATTATCCTAGATTTGGAAATGTTTTTTAGGTCCTTCCCTGGCCTAGAACACTGTTCTATTCCTCTTTATAGGTTTCCTAATATTGATTACGGTGAGAAAAGATAAATTGGTTGGTAGGTATTTTAATTGACGTCGCACGGAAGCGACACAACAAAACCCGAAGGGAAAGTCCGAGGACAACACCACGTAATTTTGAACCACGATCACATGACGAGGTCACACCTGAGCTGGAACCGGACTCTCCAAACTTTCACACCACGCCATTTGGCACGTTAAATCTGTCGTGGCCTCAAATGTCCTCACTCTGGCGTGGTGTGGAAGTTTGGAGAGTGGGGTCCCAGCTCAGGTGTTGACCGCGTCATCTGACCGTGTTTCAAGAGTAGGAGGTGTTATCCTCGGCTCTTTCCCTTCGGGATTGATCCCGGAACACCACAATTAGCCCGTTGCATTCGTCCAGTGCGAGGTTAATTCAACCACCTAACTTAGATATAAGTATTGTACTTTGATTTTGGTCGTACATTGAGCTAACAAGTTACAAGAACACGAGCATGCATATCCCTACCATAGACGTAAAATATAAGTAGACTGAGCATTGCTATTGAGAGGAGCTTCAAAAAGTGTGACCAATATGTCGACTAGTAGTCACGTGACTATATGAAAAATTGATTTGGTCGACTGATTTGGTATCTCATTGACTCGTCTGGCTATAAAACTTGGCTATAAACTAAAATCACTTTATAGCAGCCTGTATATTGCTATGAAGTTACTTTATAACCCCTGTATACTATTAGAAAGTTTCTTTACATATTGCACTATTACAAAATTACTTCATCTTATCAATGGGAACTAAATCATGAGATTACGTGTTCCTAAAAATAATTGACTCAAAAATAATCAGACAGTCGTGGCTCAGTGTTTAAACCTTCCAGTTGAAGACGGTGCAGGTTCAATTATTGCCAGGTGCAATCCTTCTTGCTGTATTTCTCTCTTCTGTGTCATTAAAACTTTCATTGTGTGTGTCAGTAACTTGATATTGTATGTCTTGTATCTGGCGCAGCATGGCCAAATATGGTCCTGGTGCCATATAACTCCACACAATAAACCACCAACAAACTATAAAGATGATCAACTAAAATGTTCAATACCGTTATAAAGGGGGCCGCAATAGCCCGATTGGAAGATAACGGACTCGCAATCGGAGGGTTGCGAGATCGAATCCAACCAAAGACCGTCTTGGATAAAGGGGGCTGGTACACGCTAAATTTGTCGTGGCCTCAAACATCCTCAAGTTGACATGGTGTGGAAGTTTGGAGAGTGAGGTGCCAGCTCATGTGCGACCTCATCATCTCACCGCGGCTCAAAATTACATGGCGTTGTCCTCGCATTTTCTCTCCGGGTTTGATCAAGGACCGTCACCAATAGTCCATTGTGTTGCTTCAGAGTGACGTTAATTAAACATTTACGATTTTAAAGGCACAAATAAAACTTGTTAATTTATTTCAATGAAAAGAATGAAGAAATCAAAGGAGCGATCTGATAAGTTGGAATTGCAGAAAACCGTAGACCTGATAAATTTTAATCCACTTCCACCCATCCGTTTCCTATACATCCATTTTAAAACAAAACTTTCACCACACACATCCTAGAAAACTGCGATTCTTCCTGTTTCCATGGAGCATGGGATTCCTCAACGTTTTAACTGATTGTTCCTACCACAACTCCTGGACGGAAGGAAAAGCACTTGAATATGCAACTGTTTTGGAATTTATCAGAACACGCCTTTCAGATCAAAAGCATCACATCGCTCTCCATTCTTCCTACGCCTACTTATAAAAAGAGACGCCTTCTTTTAAAGTCCGTTTGACTGCAAAATTCATGAACTTCTTCCTCGTGTGACCCGGGATTGTATAGGGAAATGAGGATTTTTGTTTTTCAAATCCCGAAGTAACGTCATAATAGTATGCAGAAGCTATAGAGTAACTTCACAATTGGAACAGGGGTCTAAAAAAGAAACTCCATATTACTATACAGGGAGTTATAAAATAAGCTCTTAATAATAACAGGTGGGGTTTAAAAGGAAACTACTTAATAGTATACAGAAGGTTATAAAGTAACTCCATAATACTATACAGAAGACTTTGTTTGTTAAGTAACTCCATAATAATTACATAGAATTATAAAGTAACTTCATAAATAGTAAACAGGGGGTTATAAATTAACCTCTTAATAACAGTTTGGCGTAAAAACTTCATAATAGTGTACAAGGGTTAAAAAGGACTTTATAATTGTATATTGGAGTTAGAAAATAACTTTATAATTGTATACGGGATGTTATATGGTAGCTTGATTACAGTATACATTGTATTATAACGAAACTATATAATTGTATTCAGGGTGTTAAGAGTAACATCATAATTGTAATAGGGGGTTAAAAGAAATTCCATAATTGTATACAGGGGGTTATAAAGACGCTTTATAATACACAGAAGGTTTTTAATTAACTCTATAATAGTATACAGGGGTATAAAGTAACTTCATAATTGAAAAATGGGGTTATAAAGTAAAACTATGTAATAGTATACAGGGGTATAAAGTGACTCCATGATAGAAAATTAGGGTTATAAAGTAACTTCATATTTGTATAATAGGGGTTACAGAGTAACTTTTTAATAGTATAATGAGCGTTATAATGTAATATCGTAATTGTATACAGAGCGTTATAAATAATAGTATTCAAGGGATTTTAAAGTAACATAATTGTATACATGGGGTTATGAAATAACTCAATAATAGTATTCAAGGGGTTTAAAGTAACATTATAATTGCATACAGGGGGTTATAAAGTAACTCGATAATGGAGTATACAAGGGGTTTTAATGTGATATTATAATTGTATACATGGGGTTATAAAGTAACTCCATAATAGTATACGAGGGGTTTTAAAGTAACATTATAAATGCATACAGGGGGTTATAAAGTAACTCCGTAGTAGTAAACACTGGGTTTCAAAGTAACTGCATAATAGTATACAGGGGTTATAAAACAATTTCCTCTCCGTTTCCTGTTGAAAGTGTTGCTGAAACTTCCCCGCCCTATCCACTTTAAAATAAATATTCCACCTCCGCACAATCCTGAAAACCGTGTTTATTCCTATTTCTACGGGGCGTGAGATTCCCCAACGTTTTAACTGATTGTTTCTGCCACAACTCCTGGACGGAAGGAAAAGCACTTGAATATGCTACTGTTTTGGAATTTACCAGCACACTCCTTTCAGATCAAAAGCGTCACATCGCTCTCCATTCTTCCTACGCCTACTTATAAAAAGAGACGCCTTCTTTTAAAGTCCGTTTGACTGCAAAATTCATGAACTTCTCCCTCGTATGACCTGGGCTTTTATGGGGAAAAGGATTTTTGTTTTCGAAAGCCGCCTAGATAGGAGTCTTTCTTATAGCGCTGCGCTACATGGGAAGACGCTATCGGCCCTTATCCTTATCTTTAAAGTAAATGTTTAAAGTTTCGATCCGGGGAATATCGTGAAATGTAAAGCCCTCTCCGATGATCTTGTGGGAGAAAATAAAGCAGTGTGGGAGGTCAGTTGACGGAGGAAGTTTATTGTTTGACATTTTAAAAATTGATCGTGTGATGGAATGGATGGATTAGATTTGGCTATCCTATTGTTTCTAGTTCAAGTTTTTTTCTTTTGATATGTATCATCTTGGATGTTTCCCCATTTCATAGATACGGGAGGGGTTGATAAAAGTTTTCCATATCCATTGATTTTTGTTATACTGTAATGTAATTTCGTGTGTTGTATATGTAATCTTAGAAACTTTAAATTTAAGAGTTGAGTCTGCGTGAATATAGTTTGAATATACAGTAACCCACCGATATATCGTGTTTCTTGGAAGATAAGAAACAAGTGCGTTATAACAAGAGGATATATCGAAGGTCGAGAAAATTCACTAAGAGAAAATAAAGCAAATTATTTTCTTTAAAAAAATATTATATTACATTTCAAATACCACGCACATTATATTACATTTCCAAATACCCCGTACATTATATTACATTTCAAATAACACGTACATTATATTACATATTTTTATTTAAATTTTCTTTCTTCACTTCTTTCCCTTTGGGTTTGATCCAGAATAGTCGCCAATAGACCTTGTGTTGCTCCAGTGCGACGTTAATTAAATACCATACCTGTACGTATTATGACCGTGATGCAAATGGCTTGGTTTCGAATAAGGTTTTAGCCCTTGGTTAATAAAAATCCCAAAGAATAATATCCGAATTTATATATGACAATTGATTGATCAACATGAAAAGTAAAACGTTGCCAAAACGGTGATAAAGTACATTTTAAGGTTATCCAGGTATGTATCATGCAAGAGCACTTGGACGGCAGAAGTAAAATCTTTGCAGAGCATCTGGTTTGTGGTAGGTAGGTATTTTAACTAACATCGCATTGAAGCAACAGAACGGGCTATTGGCGACTGCCCGAGATGAAACTCGAAGGAAAAGATCCAGCAACCCTTGTACACGACGGTCTTTCGATGGATTCGAACTCGCAACCCTCCGGTTGCTAATCCGTTACTTTTGCAACCAGTCTACTGCGACCCCTACAACAAGAGTGATACATCGAGGGTCGAGAAAACGTCACTGCGAGAAAATAACTCAAATTACTTTCTCTAAAAGCATATATTATATTACATTTCAAATAACACGTACATTATATTACGTATTTTTTACTTTAAATTATGTAGTATTAACTTATGCATTACTTAAGTATTACTTATTAATTTATTATTATGTATATTAATTTAATTTAGGTAGTTAATCAACGTCACGCTGGAGCAACACAACGGGATATTGGCGACGGTCCGGGATCAATCCCGAGGGGATATATCCGAGGACAACACCACTTAATTTTGAACCACGGTCAGATGACGTCCACTATGCTGTAGAAGTAGAATATTTTTGTATATATACGATTGCTATTTACCATTTTTGACGTGAATACGTCTTTAAAATCGGTACGGGGGTCTAAGGCGCATGCATGGGGGTCATCAGCAAAAACTTGCGAGTCACGAAAAGTGTTGATATCTCAAAGCCCATAATTCCAAGGGAATCAGCCTATGGGGATAAATGACCTACCATCAAGTAGAGGAAGATGGGCCGCGTAGACCAGGTCGGTCACTAATCCACTCCCCCCTCTGACCTTTATACAGCGTGGTGGAGGAAATTAGTCACATTTCGGGCATACGCTGGCCTGTTTAACCGCTGTAACTTCAGTTCTAATCGACGGGTCGTGGCGAGTGCGTGCTTAAATTGAAGAGAACGACGCGTTCTACAATTCCATCTGACTAGTTGACAGTTTAAACCATTTGTGTTAAAATTGCGTGCAGTGGAAAGTGACGATTTGTCGAAGATTTCACTATGAAGCCAAAACAACACACTTCAATTGCGGCATAGGAAACGTAAGGTTGAAAGAGCAATTCAATACGAACAAAATGATACCAAGAAGTCTGAACCTATGACAAGTGCGGAGAGATCTAGAGCTTATCGAAGACGCAAGAAGGAGCAGGCCTAGCAGGCGCGCGTACGCGTTGACGTCGCTGGACCATCTAATGAGCTGCCTTACGAAATCCTACGAAATGTCATATTATGGCAGAAGTGTCCACTGGAAAAGGCCACAATAACAGGTTGAAACAGGTCACCTTTATACTCCCGATTCTAAAGATCCAGATTGAGATTTCTTCTGCTAGTCATAAACTTAAAATTCATCGTGGGACCGTCATCTGACCGTGGTTTAAAATTACGTGGTGTCCTCGGACTTTCCCTTCGGGATTGTTCCCGGACCTTCGTCAATAGCCCGTTGTATTGATCTAGTACAACGTTAATTAATTACCATTACTATTACCATTACCATCACCATCATCGTGGGACAGGCCAAAAGAGCGATATAGTTGTAGAAACGATATATCGAGGGGTTATTGTATTATTAGAACTCACAAATATATATATTAAGTTTTATTTTAATATAACAAAATAATAACATAATTCGAAAAATATTTAATGTGTATTGTGTTTTATTAAGCAAATCATGACTACAACGGTAATGGTAATTAATTAACGTCACACTGGGGCAACAGAACGGCCTATTGGCGACGGGAAAGATCCAAGAACAACACTACATCATTTTGAATCACGATCAGATGACGATGTCAACACCTGAGCTGGTACCCTACTCTCCAAACTCCCCACCCACTGGCCAAACTTCCACACCAAAGTGAGGACATTTGAGGCCACAATAGATAACTGGGCTACCGAGGCCCCTAAATCATGACTACAACTACTCTCATACTGACTCAATATTTTGATAAGATTCAAAATGATAATCCGATTTTAAGTTATAAAATATTCAAGCATTTATGTGTTAAAAGTCTGAATATAATGTTCAATCAAATCTAAAAAAACATAAAACTTTCTACTCAAACTTCAATATAATCTCATTTAAAATCATATCTATCTTATAATCGTAGAGGCACTCAATTTCCTGCATCGAAATCAATTAAATTTGTAAAAATTAAATTCTTGTCAGAGCGGCTAAATGAATATTTGTGTAATAAAGTTTCATTATTCCATAAGACAAATATTTCCGAAACTTAATTTGGTATATCAAACTCAAATAAATAAAAAAACGAATATTACAGCTAGAGAGAGATTAAGTCCCAATCCAAATCCAAATATTTAGAATAGAGATTTGCGGTAAGTAGAGTACCTTTTGGATTTAAACTTTCATTAGTAGTGAATTATTTTTTGTTGATTTAGTTAGGTTTAGCGCTCATTGTAGACTAAATTTACAATCCATTGTTGAATTGTTTTGTGTTTACTCGGATATCTTTCGAACATGAAAATCTTGACAGTTTTAACTTCCACGTTTGATGGGTAAATCTGTCTGCCCATGTTATTTAGCGAGAGAGAAAGGTCTGTCCATATTGGTGCATAGAACACACTGCATTTCATACTATACCAATAAATAAGAAACGCATTAAAAGAGCTTAAATATCATCTTAACGATGGGATACTTTTATATTTTAAAATTATTTCGCAGTAGGTATTCAATTAACGTCGTACCGGAGCAACACAACGGGCTATTGGAGACCGTCCGGGATCAAACCAGAAGGGAAAGAAGCGAGGACAACGCCATGTAATTTTGAATCACAGTCAGATGACGAGGTCACACCTGAGCTGACACCACCACTCTCCAAACTTCCACACAACGCCAGGACATTTGAGGTCACGATGGATTTAACGTGCACCAGCTGTCATTGTATACGACGGTCTTTGGTTGGATTTGAACTCGCAACCCTCCGGTTGCTAATCCTCTATTCTTCCTACCGGGCTACAACGCCCTGGTGTTTTGGATATAGCTATGGCTATAATTTCCTTTTCACTGAGGATTTCCAAGTTCTATATTGTTGCTTTTCCCCCACAACCCGCTTAATGTCTAAATGACTACATTTATTGGGTGAAAAAATCCATATGTTACCTTGAAAGACCGAAATTAGAGAATGTCAATATTCTCCGGTGAATGTCGACACATACCAAATACGTCGGTGAAAGACCGAATATTTGGTTGTATTCTTATACCATTCGGACCATCGCCGGTGCATGTCGACAAGCACAGATTAGCTCTGGTGGGGTCGAACGAGAAGCCGAGAAGGCGGAGAGGCCACAGCCAGAGAGGCCTCTCCGCCTTCAGTTTAAGTTGTTGCAATAAATAAGATTGTACAATGTTAATCACATAATTTATGTGTAAGTTTATTATTGGTATTATTTTCTTTTCTCATTTAGAATGTACTGTTCGTTTTAGGTTCAACAGTTTATTTACATGTGCTGTTACTTAAGCTTTCTCCTATTTTGACATATATCATAATATGTTTTAATAATAAAGTATGATTTAAAAAGTTGCACTTTCGTCTTAACGTAACAAAAATATTTTTATTCAACATTCTCCATCAGTGCATGCTGAATGTCGACATTTGCCGGTGTAAGTGAGAAATAATGATATTTAGCAAATATTTCGGACATACACCAAGCGACTATGTGAATACTGACATTCACCGGAGAATATCGACATTTGCCAGATATCGGTATTTCACAGTAACACATACATTCATTCATTGAATCTTTTGAAAGATTTTATTGATCATTTCCTTAGAATAGAATCTATGGATACGTGGTGTTGTCCTCGGTTCTTTCCATTTGGGATTGATCCCAACCGTCACCAATGGCCTGCTGTGTTGCTCAGTGTGACGTTAATTAAAATACCTACCTACATACCTAACTTGGCATATGCTGTAGAATATAATATTTTGGAAGGAATCTAAAAGCTTTTTCCTTAGAATAGAATCATTTGTAAAGATTCTAGTGGTCCTTTCCTTAGAATAGAATCATTGGGAATTATTGGATTGATCTTTTCCTTGGCAGAGAATCCTTTGCAAAGATTTTATCGCTCTTTTCATTAGAAAGAATCCCGTGGAAAGATTATATTGCTCTTTTCCTTAAAGTAGAATCATTTGGAAACATTATTTTGCTCCTTCCTTAGAATAGAATCATTTGGACAGATTTCATTGCTCGTTTTTTCTTTTTTATGAATGCTTTAGTCTGAGTTCTCCGGTTTGAAGCAAGTTTGAATATCCCTGCTTTGGAGTAAATACAGAGGCTGTTCGGACATTTTTTGAACGATTTTGATGAGCTGTAAAAAAATTGTAAGCTACGAAAGAATTTTATTTTCACAGCAGTTAAATAGTTAAAGTATAACTTATCGTCTGCTAACTCCGAGTTTTGTTTACTTTCAAAATGGCGCTTTTAAATAAGAAATAGATGGAAGGCTATGTTTTCTCTCTTTCCGAAGAGAATTATGCTTATTCAATTATTCAAAAACGCTGTAAAAGTCATGTTTTTTCGATATCTAAAGGTACGATAAGTAATATTATTAATGAGAAAGAAAAAAATCGTAAAAGTGGAAAAATACTTCCAAAAAGTATCCAAAAAAGAAACAATTTCTGAGAATATTTGTAAGGTGAGATCTTTAATTTTAAAAGAGAATTCGCCAAGTCAAAGGAAGCAAAGTGAACGTGAGAACTTTCTCTAAGAGATTTATGATTGTTGCCGGTTTTGCATATAATGGAAACTTAAAAGTAAAAAGAGGGGAAAAATGTAAAAATCAAATCCCACATATTACCAAGACCATATTTTATCCCCAATATTCAAAAAAGAAATATTATATCTTTACCCACAGTGCCAACAATCAGTAGAACTGCATCAGGGTAAAGCAAGCAGTCACACATCTAAATCGACTATTAAATTCTTGGAAAAAATGGAACAAGAAACTGGTATCATGTCAATACCCTTTACCTGCTAAATCTCCAGATGTTTCACTCATGGACTTTTGTGCTTTTGGAGTTTTAAAAAGGGCATTATCGAAACGTCGACCGAAAACCATTCAAGGACTGGAAAACTGTGGAACAAGAATGGGACAAAATACCTCTCCATACTACAAGTCATTATTATCATGGAAATTAAGGAGTAGAAAGATAGTTAACAATAAGGGCTATCAAATGGAACCTTTAAAACACAAAAATTTCATGTAAAAATTTGTGCTTTAGTCCGTTAAAATCGTTCAAAAAATGTCCAAACAACCTGTGCACACTCTGCACCAGAAAATAATAGACAACAGACGTAGGCCTACAAAACTAGTTAGCCATTTTCAATTTACGGACATAGATACAGTGACAGTTTGTCAATTTGGTTGGTTTTATGGCGCAAGGGCCATATTTGGCCATTCTGTGCCAGACACAAGACATACAATATCAAGTAATAGACAGACACGGACAATGAAAGTTTTACTGACACAGAAGAGTACATACAACGACATATACAGATACAAAACACTCAAACTCAAATATAAACTAGTAAGCGTACATTATTAAATCACAGGACATGCATTTAGTACGGTGTCTAGGGTGTGATGAAGATATGAAGCTCGATGACACGGAGATAAAGACAAATGCAACATTTAATTATTTTACAAATTATGTGCAGAAGAGGTTACATGGATCATGGCACAGCTTACACACTGGCACATGTTTAAGTGGTATGACCGGCGCTCCACCTACGAGTGAAAGCGTACAGTCAGTCACAACTCTAACTCTAAGTAAGGAAAAAGTTAAGTTCTGCTCCGCGTGTTCGGCCTTGACCTCTGGTGGCGGTATGGGATGGATTCTACATACAGCATAGCCCAAAAGTCACTAGATCATTTAAAAATAGAATAACTCTTTTATATCAAAAATCCACATTTATTCTTTTATAAACAATAAATATACTTAGAAATTATTTTTAATTAGTTTTGTAGTTTATGTCTTTCAAATGGCCACTATTTTGTTCTTGACAGTGGCGGACTCTTTCTAAAGTGTGCTCCATCACCTCTCGTCATGTCTCTTGACTTATTCCTTCACTTTCTTCACGAATGTTGGCCTTTAATTGCTGGGTGATCCGAGGTTTGTTACGGTATACTCTTTCGTTTAGATGTCCCCACAAGAAAAAGTCTGGAGCCGTATGGTTAGGTGAGCGTGATGGCCAATTAATTCAGAGTTTCGCAAAATTATCCTTATGAAAAATTTGTCTTATGAGCTACATCGTCGGACGAGTAGTATGGGGAGTAGACCCATCTTGCTGCCACCATACCTCTGGTGTGTTCTCAATTGCCGAATGACGAATGTAATCTCTTTGGGTTAGCACAATTAACCGTTGATTTTGTAGATAAAATTGGATTAGTTTTATTCGTTGCTCTGTCGGGAATTTCTTCATAACTATTTTCCAAGGATTACATATAAATAATCTGAAAAAATTTGAAAAAATTAATAGCAAAGAAGTTATATTTTAAACTAGTCTAGAACTAGTCTAGTGACTTTTGAGCCACCCTGTACATAGCCATAAACTGATAACGCACTGAGACACACGAACAAGCACGGAAACATTACTAAAACAGGCAACACAAATTCCTCTTTCATATTTGTGTGTATGTCTATTACTTGCCTTTGTCTTGTGTTAGGCGTAGCTTTACCAAATATATCCCTTGCGCCATAAAACCCAACCATACCTCTATATTTAGTATTTTAATGCTTTAAAATTTTAACCCTCTGAGGGGTTCACATGCATTACTCCACTTTGAGACCTACAGTTTTCACTGCATGACTTCAAAGCAATTTTGACTTTCCTAACCAAATGCATGACTTTTTCCCTGCATGACTCTGGAAAGGTTTGGAAAAACCTTTCCAAAGTGTTCAAATATGAGGAAATGACTAATAGAAGCTTTCCAAACGATTCTATTCTGAACAAATGATCAGTAGAATTCTTTCAAATGATTCTATTATGAGGGAACTAGTTCAGTAGAATTCTTCCAAACTATTCTATTCTTTGAAAATGATCGATATAATCCTTCCAAAGCATTTTATTATAAGGAAATGACAAATGGTATCTTAACAAAGGATTCTCTTCTAAGTAAAGGACCTATAGAATGTGTCCAATGATTTCTATTCTAAGGACTGGCCAATTAAATCTATCCAAAGGATTCTATTCTGAGCAAATGACCAATGGAATCCTTCTGAATGATTTTATTAGGAGGAATATAAACCAGTAGAATCCTTCCAAACCATTCTATTATAAGAAAACGACCAATAGAATCCTTTTAGCACGATTCTATTGGTCATTTTCAAAGCATTGTATTCAAGAAGAATGAAGCAATAGAATCCTTCCAAAGCATTCTATTATAAGGAAATGACCAATGGTATATTTACAAAGGATTCTCTTCTAATTAAAGGACCTATAGAATCTGTCCAATGAATTTTATTCTAAACAAAGCACAAGAAGATAGAAAGAATCATGGATTCGTTCAATTACTAAGTGTGTTTATTTAGTCTTTTAGTGTGTTGTGAAGTAAAAACAACACTACTCTTCTCATAAATCTAGTGAAGCTCAGGGATAATATATTCTGGTTAATTGTGTTCTCTCTTATTCCCAGAAACCTTTTTGAATAAATTCCCATCCTATAGACATTAATTCGATTTCTTTGAAGCAACAAATTAACTTTTCAAATTATCAACACACATTAAAACTGCGCTCGTAAATTTACCTGAAAAGCCTTTTACAAGAACCACATCTCTCAAGCCTTGCACTTTTATTTCTGATTTTCAATTAACAGATGACGGTGTAGGTTACATTAAAAACGCTAGGCTGATTGGATTTATTGCGATACACAATACATCAAAGAAACCGTACAATGTTAAGATCTTCTTTAATTACCTTTTTATTAAAACTATGATCTCTTGAGTGTATTGCGACTGAAATTTGATTTTTTGAGAGCCTTGCAAATTAATTATGAGCGAACGAGCCGCACATAAGTGCATCCGATATGAAAAGTTACGGTTATTTTTCGATAAAGTATATCTAGTTTAAAATTCTACGAAAAGTTCCTCACGCTTAGGAGAAAAGATTCGCTTGGAAATGAAATACACCGAAATCTCTTTCATTCGTTTTATAGACTCGAAGTTACGACTTACGAAAAAGAAGTACAATTCTTCAGAAGAGCTAAAATTATGGGATCGCGAAAATTTAATTAATGTTGTTTTTCAGGGAAGTGAAAAGTAATTTTTGGTCATTAAATTCTGTCTTAATAGAATGAAAATACATTTTTTCGTCTTCGTGAAGACCTTTAATGTACCAGATATAAATCTTATCTCCGAAGATTTTAAAAGTAATAAGTTATTAACCCTCCTGGAGTCTCGACGAGGTATCTCGACATTAGCAAGACTGGCCAGATCTTGATAGACGAGATATCACGTCCTTAGAAAACTGATCAGATTTTGATGGACGAGATATCTCGTCATTAGGAGAAAACTGACCAGATGTTGATGGACGAGATATATCGTTCTTAGAAAAAACTGACCAGATCTTAATGGACGAGATATCTCGTCATTAGAAGAAAACTGACCAGATCCTGATAGACGAGATATCTTGTTCTTAGACAAAACTGACCAGATCTTGGTCTCGTCATCATAAAAGGATTGACCGTATAAAATTACTCTTTTCTTTAAAACAGAATCCTTTAGAAAGATTCTATTATCTTTTTCTTTGGAATACAATTTTTTGGAACTACACCAATTCTGTCGAACAGAATCCTTTGGAAAGACTTTATTGATCCTTTTCTTAGAATACAATCCATTGGAACAATTATATTGCTCCTTCGGTAAGCATATAATCCTTTGAAAATATTCTATTGGTTGTTTACTTGAAATACTAGAATACTTTGGAAGGATTTTATTGGCCCATTCTGTAGAATGGAAAGATTCTATATTTCATTTCCTTTGAATAGCACCATTTGGAAACATTCTATTGCTCAAGAAGGGCAAAATTGGTTGGAATTTATGCAAGGGCGACTGCAGGTAGAAATGTGTGTGCAAAGACGACTGCAGGTCGAATGTGCCTCAGGGGGTTAACTCTCCCGATGGCTGTCTCAATGAGGTATCTCGACATTAGGAAACTGACCACATCTTATTGGACGAGATATCTCGTCATTAGATGAAAACTGTCCATACCTTGATCTTGTCAAAAATTTTCACTATTTCACCATTTTTGTCGCCACTCTGTAGAAAGACGCATTCACACATCTACCCCGTCATAGTATGTTACATCGCCAAATGAGTCGATAAGACGCCAATTCGACAAGCCAAGTAAATTTTCCACAGAGCAGTCACGTGACTACTAGTCGACACGTTGTTCTCCATTTTTGAAGCTCCTCTCAATAGCAATGTTCAGATTACTTATATTTCACGTCTATGGTAGGCAACCTTAAAGTTGTTAGCGGCACATGCTCGATTCTTCACTGGGGTCTTTTCCGTACAGAAAATATAAAAGTAGAGGGAGAAATGGCAACCTTTTTATGTATCCTTAAAGTGATGGAATTTCTCAGTTCCAACATTGATTACATCTAAGAGCTGAGAAGTCGAAAGTTCTCGAAATAACAGAGTTTTTCTTACGAAATTAGTATATTTGAATTTGATAGTTGTCTTTTTAGACGTTTTGCTCTTAGAAATTTTTTTCTGAATATGTATCATTGTTCATTGTGTATAATAACCCTTTAATTGTATATGGTTTATATTATTATTAATTTGTTCTATGTAAATTTAACAAATTTTGTAATCCTTTTCTTATGTCATATTGTATTTTTGTGCTTACATCTTTGCCCTTCACTTACCATTTGTTTTTCTTCTATCTGAAATGTTTTATATGCATAATGTTTTATATGCCTAATCCCCGAAACTCCTCCGTAAGACGGACTATATAGCTGAAAGCCACACAAAAGTGAAACAGTGTCCGCCTACGGCGTCCAATTCAATCCAACCTTCTTATGTACCCAGGATCATGTGACCAAAACTAGTAGTAACGTGACTCTTGAACTCTTTCGTCGGCCGGGTGGAAACGAATAATCATACTCTGATTGATCCACAGGACGGGAGAAGACGCTCATCCATTAATTCATCATCTGATTGGTCCGCGGATATAATAGTAAACTTTGTTGATCGCACCATTTTTGTCGCCACTCTATATAAATATCCATTCACACACCTACCCTGACATAAGATGTGGTATCACCAAACAACGATAAGACGTCAGATCGGCCAACCATGTCAATTCTTCACAGATCAATCAGGTGACTACTGATCGACATCATCTGATAGTAGTAGACTTTGGAGTTGGTTGTCTCCAGTCTATAGAAATGCTCATTCCCACACGTACATTGTCATAAGATGTTATATCGCCAAACGAGGCGATAATATGCCAATTCAGACAATCAACTAAATTTGTCACTGAACAGTCCGTGACTACTTGTCACTTATATTTCATATCTGTGATCTTTCCTTCTGGGTCCGTAACGTTTTTCTGGTGTAAGTCCATTTATTTGATGTTACTTTGTGCAGCTAGGTCAAATATGGCAAATGTGCCATAAAACGCTAACAATCTAATTGTTTTACAGTATGTGAATCAGACTGTTAATGCAATCGTTTTAATATACGCCTTTAAATCTCCCAAATAAGTCATAACTCATTTCCAGTCAACATTCCGTTTCCATTATCAATTCAGAATCATTCGTAATGAAAGAACTGAAGCATTCCTCCAGTCGCAATGCCCTTGAACAGTTTTCCCGAAACCTTATCTCATTGTTCAAACTTAGGTAATTAACGTTTCTCGCCTCCTTCGCAAATGAAACTGAATAATAAACTGGGCAGCCATCAAATAACTTTCGCTCTTTGGAGGCATCTGTAGCTAAACCGAATAAACGGAATAGTAGGTAGGCATTTTAATTAACGTCACACTGGAGCAACACAACGGGCTATTGGTGACGGTCCGGGATCAATCCCAAGGGAAAGATCCGAGGACAACCCCACGTAATTGTGAACCACTGTCAGATGACGAGGTCACACCTGAGCTTTAAACCCACTCTCCAAACATCCACACCACTCCAACGGCAGGACATTCGAGCCCCCCATCGATTTAACGTGAACCAGCCCCCTTTGTACACGACGGTCTTTGATTGGATTCGAACTAGTAACCCTCCGGTTGCTAATCTGTTAATCTTCCAAATGGGCTACCGCAGGTCTGCATTGATATTCAGAGGAGCTTCAAAAGTGTGACCAACATGTCGACTAGTAGTCACGTGAGGGCTTTGTGAGAAAATGGAGTTGGTTGGTCGAATTGGATCGTATCACCTTGTTTGGCGATATAACATCTTATGACCGCGTCGGTGTGTGAATGCACATTTGTAGAGCGGTGACAAAAATAGCCAAAGTCTACTATCAGATTATCAATCAATAAACCAATCAGATGACGAATCACTGGATGGGTGTCTTCTATCGTTAAATGGACCAATCATATGATGAATGTTAGGTTTCACCCGAAAGTAGTCTAACGGCACGTTACTACTAGTTTTGGTTTGAGTGAGTGAAGCTTTTTTGCTATATGTTGTATTGAACATATTTAAGTATTCAAAACTTTAAATAATGCACATTTTCATTTTCCAAGGCTCACTCCCAGATGAATCAGCACTATTGATAAGCATAACTAACCACTTGACATTTCTACTACCTACCCACACTGTGTGGCTTCCAAGAGTCATTTAAGTTATACAAGATCTAATGATTGGGAGAATCTTGCTTTGCTTGCCAGAGGGAGACTACGCAGAGTATTGTCATCTGAAATCGTTAAATACGGCGGCCGTGGTAGCCCGGTTGGAAGAGTAAAGGACTAGAAACCGGAGGGTTGTGAGTTCGAAACTCGGTCCAACCAGGCAGTCGTGTACACGGAGACTGGTGCTCCTTAATATTTCATGGCCTCTAATGTCCTCACGTTAGCGGGATGTGAAAATTTGGAGAGTGGGGTGCTAGCTCAGGTGTTGACCTCGTCATCTGACCGTGATTCAAAATTATGTGGTGTTGTCCTCGTTCCTTTCCCTTGGAGATAGATCCTGGACCATTTCTAATAGGACGTTGTGTTGCTCCAGTGCGACTTTAACTAACTACGTACCTACCTACCATTTATTTAACGTTTTTTGGCTCAGCTTGGTCAAATACGGCCAATGCGCCATAAAACCCAAACAATCTAGTTTTTTTATCAGAATGTGAATCAGGCTGTTAATCGGGTAATTTTAATATGCGTGGGAAGCGGTAGCCCTGTTGGAAGAGTAACGGATTAGCAACTGGAGGGTCATGACCTGGACTCCAATAAAAGACCGTCGTTTACAAGAGAGGCTAGTGCACGTTAAATATGTCGTGGCCTCAAATGTCATCACGTTGGCGTGGTGTGGAAGTTCGGAGAGTGGGATGCGAGCTCAAGTGTGACCCCGTCATCTGATGATGATTCAAAATTACGTGGTATTGTCTTCGGCTCTTTCTAAGCAACAGCCAATTTATTGATTCGATTCGGTAGGTAGGTAGGTATTTTAATTAACGTCGCACTGGAGCAGCACAACGGGCTATTGGTGACGGTCCGGGATCAATTCAAAGGGAAAGATCCGAGGTCAACACCACGTAATTTTGAACCACGGTCAGATGACGAGGTCAACACCTGAGCTGGCACCCACTCTCCAAACTTCCCCACCTCGCCAACGTGAGGACATTTGAGGCCACGACGGTTTTAACGGGCACCAGCCCCCTTTGTACATGACGGTCTTTTGGTTGGATTCGAACTTGCAACCCTCCGGTTGTTAATCCTTTACCCTTCCGACCTGGCCACCGCGGCCCCTGATTCTATTCGGATATGCGACGATTTGCAATTAAAAGAAAACTGGCAATAGACACAAATTTATACAGAGATTCAACTCAAAAGAAACAGTCTTTTGATGACTGGAATCAGGTTCCTCTTCACCACATACACCACTGTGCTGATCTTTCTTTTGTAAATTGATTCCGGTGTATGGCATGCTCTACAGCTGAGCTTAATGTGTCCATAGACGTAAAATATAAGTAAACTAAGCATTACTATTGAGAGGAGCTTCAAAAAGTGTGACCAACATGCCAACTAATAGTCACGTGACTGCTCTGTGAAAAATGGACTTGGTTGGTCTTTTGGTACCTTATCACCTCGTTTTGCGATATAACATCTGATGACAGGGTATGTGTGTGAATACACATTTCTATAGTTGTGACAAAAGTGGTAAAATAACCAAAGTCTACTACTATCAGATGATCAATCAGTAGACCAATCAGATGATGAATCAATGGATGGGCGGTTTCTCCCGTTCAGTGGACCAATCACATGATAACTGTTAGGTTCCACTCAGCAAACGAAAGTAGTCTTAAGGCCAAGTTACTACTAGTTTTGGTTTGAGTCAGTGAAGCCTTTCTGGTATATGTCCATTTATGTAAAATTTTTGGCGCAGCTTGGTCAAATATGACCAATAAAACAGAAACAGTTTTTATAATGCGAGTCAGACTGTTAATCGGCTCTTTTGATATACACTTACTGCCCTTTAAACCTCCCAAATAAATCATTACTCGCTATCAGTCGACACTATATTTCCATTATCAATTCAGAATCATTCCCAATGAAAGAGCTGCAGAATTCATTTAGTCCCAAAGGCTCGGGCAGTTTTCCCGAAATCTTATCTCATTGTTCAAACTTAGGTAATTAACGCATCGCGCCTCCATCCCGAATGAAACCGGATAATATATTTCGAGCAGGAGAGAAATCACCATTTGCAGCGCGCCGGACTTTAAACCGGAGTGGGACGGGAGTTTTCCTCTTTCCCGGATGCACTTTTGCGTTATGGGGTCGTTGCCATTTCCGGTGCTCCGGAAACGCATTTATTTTAATCAGAGGACACGTTTACAATTCCGAATCCGAATTAGTTCGACACTCTTGAGCGGAGTTCTAAAAATTATTTCCAGCGCAAAACGATTACGACTGGTGAGGGTTCGGGGCAGATTAGAGAAGTGTGCTGTGATAGGGTGAAAAGCGATTCACTTGATTTTAGAGTTAAAGTGCAAAATAAACGGTAACTTACCATTGTTATTTATAGATAACTTATCATTATTGTTTAACGGCATGATTACTACATATGCACTGCATATTATTTATCGGTTGCATTATTAATTATCGATAGCAATATTGTTTTTTGGTAACTTACAATTATTATTTATCGGTAGCTTATCATTATTATTTATCAGTAACTTAACATTATTATTTGACGGTAACATTTGTACTTATCCGTAGCATATTATTTATCGGTAACATTATTAATTATCAACAGCATTATTGTTTGTTGGTAACTTACCTTTTTTATTTATCTGTAAATTATCATTATTATTTAACGGTAACATTTCTATTTATCCGCAACATGTTAGTCGGTAACTTATTTTATTTTTCGGTAACATTAATGTTTAGCATTATTTTCTAACTTAAAATTATCATTTATTATTAATTAAATTAATATTTTACGGTCATATTATTATTTATCGATAACGTTATTATTTAGCAGAAACTTACCGTCGATATTTAAAGGAAACATTATTTGTGGATAAACTATTATTGTGCGATAACTTACCATTATTATTTAACAGCAACATTACTATTGATCCGTAACATATTTATTTAACTGTAACGTTATTTCTATTGGTAATATTACTTATCCGTTACATTCTTTTCGCATCATTTGACTGTAACTTATTATTATTCAATAGTAATTACTATTTATCAGCAACATATTATTTATCGGTAACGTTATTATTTATCGGCAATATTATTATTTATCAATAAAATTGTTGTTTATTGGTAACATACCAATATCACTTTATGGTAACATTACTATTTTATGATAACTCACTATTACCATTTATCTTTAATTACCAATTGTATTTAACGGTCACATTAATATCTATCGATAACCCTATTATTCAAAGGTAACTTACCGATAAATATTTAATATTCACCATTATTATTTAGCGGTAAATTACCTTTACTATTTAACGGACATATTTGTGGATAATACTAGTGTTGAGCGGTAACTTACCATTATTATTTAACGGCACATATTTATCCATAACATTTTTATTTAACTCTAAAATATTTCTAGCGTTAACATTATTACTTATCCATTATGCTATTATTTAAAGGCAACATTATTTTTATCGGTAACCATCATTTTGCTGTAACTTAACATTATTATTTGACTGTAACTTATTATTTACTCCATCTGCTATTTATCCGCAACGTGTTATTTATCGGCAACATTGTTATTCATTGATATCAATATATATTGCTTACCCTTATTACTCATCGGTAACATAATTATTTCGTGATAACTTACAACTATCATTTTTTATTTACTGTTAATATTAAACGATCACTAATATTTATCAATAACCTTATTATTTAGCGATAATTTAACGATAAAATATTTAACATTCACATTATAACTTATCGATAACATTATTATTTAGCGATAACTTACCGTTAATATTTAACGGTCATATTATTTATAGGTAACACTATTTTTATCGGTAACTTAGCATCATTTGGCTGTAATTTACCATTATTATTTCATTACAACTCATCATTATTATTCATTAATTCTGTTCAAGAGTGTCGAATTTGTTATTGATTTAGTGTGATTCTAATTATTAATTACTTTCTCTTTGATCTAGTTTAAAAAATTACTTCCAGCTAGGACTACTTCCATCTTACGGAATCAGTGTGTGGACTCCTTACAGAAGTGCGCCTTTAATTCCCTATATCTATATAAATAAGAATGGAGTGTTAGTTTGTACATTGAATATTTTCGACCCATTTCAAGTTTTCTATCCGTTTTGGACCCTTCTGATGCAAAGTCCGTCTCTTGCGCGTTTGTTGTCTGTCTGTCCATCTGTCTGTCTGTCTGTATATGTGTGCCCGTGCTACGTCCGAACGGTTGAATATATTTTCATGAAACTTTGCATACTGTGAGTTCTTACATTCATTTAGTGACTGAACTTGGTTGCGTAATCCTGTCTGTCCGTCTTCTCACTCTATGCTCGATATTGTGTCTGTGTGTTTGTACAAGTTTCACATAAGATTTTTTCAACATATTTTAATTTATTGTTTTATATCTAATACACCACATTTTATTTAAGTGAATGAATTATTTGAACTTTCTTTACTTATATATTTAGGCAAGTTTCACGTTAAAACATCTGAGTAACTATACTTAAATCAATCATAATTTGGTAGTTTTGGAGTAGCTGGAAGGTATATTTAGCATTGTAATTACTAGGATTGTTTTACCAGTGCTGCTGAAAAATCAATTATTTTTCCAAAAACTATTTTGACGGAATTTAAATTCTAAAAGTTAATTTGAGCCTTATATTCTCTTTACGAAATACAAAAAAAATCTTAATATTTTTGACAGACAATAAGGAGAATAAAACTATACAGAACAAAACGTTTTAAATAGAACCGGTAGCTAATATGGCAACCTTGGTATTTTTTTTAATCGTTTGCTTTTTAAAATTTGTGTCCGTTATATTCCAAGAATCTGTATTGTAGGGAAAAACATACATTCATTGCTTTTTGTTCGAAGCTTTTTAAAATCTGTTTCAAGATGTATTTCTGGATTTTGAATTTGATGTGTTTCGTTCAATAACTGTAATGAAAGTAAATAATGGTTTAATTAGTTTCAAAAACATTTTTAATCATTGTATGATAATTTTGGGAAACGCTTTTGTTTTTAAACGACATTCAAGGCATTTATACGCATACTCAGAACTATTCTATGCATTCTGGGTAACATTGGAACACAAAAGACTTCTAACTAAAAATTTAAATTCTACAAAAATGTAAAATGTTAAATATGACATTTATTTACATTTGTAAAATTGAGTATTTAACAATTGTGTACCTTTATTAGAGTGTGGTAGTTGTTATATGGGATGAATGGGAATTACAATTTATTATCGAAAACGGAAACTAGTTAACCAATTCAACTCGAGTAACGCCGGGTTATTCTGCTAGTTTGTTAATAAAGTTCAAACTTTTGTATTATATCTTAGAATTTAAGGTGTCACCATGTCTCTGGGTTTTGCCCACTGTGCTTGAAACCTGCGAGTTGTAGGCACCATAAAATCAATCCCTCTCTGGCTGTATTGTTTCTTCCGTATCAGTTAAATTTTCCTTGTGTTTGAATGTCCATATACTAGACGTTGTTTGGTACAGTTTGGCGAAATATGGGCATTGCGCCATAAACCCAATACAGTTAATCAACATCTTAGGGCCCAGCATTGGATTCCGATACTATATGAGGCAGTGTTGCACGCCTATCACGTGAAACGATTCTTGCCAACCGGCACTGGTCATGTTTACCTAGTCTTTTTAAGGCCACAGGTTTTGCCAGAATTCTTGTAGTCACGATGCACCCTTGAAATGGTAGTATGTGAAAATTCAAACTTCTGCATCAACGAAAGGTGATCCATCTAACGAGCTCCAACTATTAAACAGTTTAAATCGTGATAACTGGCCATTCTCTCTGCGGAAACAGATCGGGATGCTTCCACGGATGTCTATCGCTTTATATATGCACCAGCAGCAACCAATGATATGCATAGGTGGCGTTACTATGTATTTTGCCTAGACTCGTTTGTACCAGTTTTATGGACTTTCAGTGTAGATGATGTTGACAGAAAGTAGAATCGTATAATAGAGACAGGAGAAAGAGAATCTTTCAAAATGATTCTCTATTCTAACGTGAGGAGAAATAACATTTTACCAAAGGATTATACTACAAGGAAATGACCAATGATTTAAGAGGCTATTCAAAGGAAATGACAAGAGAAATCTTTCCAAAGGTATCACTTCCAAGAAAAAGGGAAATAGAATAATTCCAAAGGATAATATTCTAAGGAAAAACTATAGAATCTTTTGAAAGGATTGTATTATAAGGAAAGGAACCATACAATCTTTACAAATAATTACAACACAAGAAGTAAACTTCTACCCCAAAAAAGCAATTCCAACACTACTTATGCAAACACATATACAAGACTTAACTCTCCAAGTGGTTTTAACGAGATATCTCCTCTGTCAAGATCTGACCAATTCTGCTAATGATGAGATATGTCGTCATCAAGATATTGCCGATTTTTTTTATTAGGACGAGATCAAGATCTGGTCAGTATTGCTAATGACGAGATACCTCGTGGAGACAACCATCAGTAGGGCTATTGTTCTCTTGGTAGTTTATTAATATATTTGTTATGAAGAGAAAATAACATAAAATGAGAGACAATATCATTAAAGGGGGCATTGACTATTGTTGGGTTGATATTAAATTATTTCAAAGTCACTGAAGCTTTGAGCTGAGACGTGTAAATATTTACGGGGCAATTGTCGAGGTATTAATATCGATTGAGTCTACAGAATTAATTCTTGCGGGAATACGATGATCACGTAAGATATACATCTTTTGTGTACGTAACGTTCAATATTTCAAAATGTTGGTTTCACAACAATGTCTTCCACATTTCATCTTTAATTTTATACACTACATTCTCTCTGTTTACGAAGTAAAGTGTAAGTACAAACATATAAAAGATATTTGATGTTTATCAATCCAGAAGAAATGATTTTGATGATTAGAATTCTATTTGAGTAGATTTGATATCAGAATTGTTTTGGAAGTACCATAGAAATGACATTAATAGGAAATGAAAGGTGATGTTTAACAATCTGAGCGTCAAGAGATTTCCAAGAAGTGTAGCTTTAACCCACAACAAACACAATGACTTAACTCTTCAAGTGATTACGATTAGATTTCTGGTCCATCAAGATCCAACCAATTTTGATAATGACGAGATGTCTCGTCATCAAGATATTGCCGATTTTTTATTGACATTCCTGCAGGTTTCAATTTGGAATTATGCGTGTGAACCCGTTAGAGGCTTAAACTTTCTACAGATGATACAAAGCAACTGTCTTAAGTTACAGTAAATGTTACAAATCATTTCACAAAGACGTTTCGTTCTTTACTGCCTTCGTAAAACATAAGATGAAAACATTTGAGTCTCAGCATCCAACTGATACTGAAGATCGTTGTGTACTTCTCATAAATTCGTTGTAAACCAGTCTCCAGATTAGATATAGTTGTTTCTTTTCCTTAACCATCTGAGCGTCGCTTAGTGACTAAATAACTGCATCTATTGGTTGAAAGAATCCACGGATTTCTCAACTTTTGGTAGGACGCCATTGGTCCTTTTCCCAAGAATAAAAGCATTTGAAAGATAACATTGCTCTTTTGCTCGGAATAGAATCCTTTGGAACGATTCTATTGGCCCTTGGAATAGAATTATTTGGAACGATTCTATTAGCCCATTCTGTAGAATAGAATCTTTTGGAAGATGCTAATAGTTTATTTCTTAGACTAGAATCGTTTCGAAAGATTCTAATAGTTTATTTCTTAGACTAGAATCGTTTCGAAAGATTCTATTGCTCCTTTTCATGGAATAGAATCCTCTGGAAATATATTGCTCCTTTCTTTGGAATTGAGTCATTTCGAAAGATTGTATTGCTCCTTTCCTTAGAATAGAATCATTTGGAAATATTCTATTTTTCTTTCCTTGGAATAGAATCATTTAGAGAGATTCTATTATGTCTTTCTTTGGAATAAAATCTTTTGGGAAGATTCTATTGCAATCGAGAGGTTCTATTACTCTTCTTTGCTTGGAATAGAATCATTTGGAGGGATCCTATTACCCCTCCTCTTCAAAAGAATCCTTTAGAAATATTTGATTGCTCCTTTTCTTGAAATAGAATTCTTTGGAAAGATTCTATTCCTTTTTTCCTTGGAATATAATCATCTAGAAAGATTCTATTACTTTTTCCTTGGACTATATTCCTCTAGAAAGATTCTATTGTTCTTTTTCAGAATAGAATCATATTGAAAGGCTCCACTGCTCCTTTCCTTGGAACATAATAATTTGGAAAGAGTATATTGCACGGTATAGCATGTTTTGAAAATAATTTGGAAAGTAAATATTTTAGAATATCTATATATGTAAAGCAGAGTTGGCATCTCTCTGTCTGTTCTCTTTACAAATCTATACCGTTTGACCAATCCACACCAAATTTGGTACACTTATTCTTTGGAACGCTGAGGGTAAAGTAGGCTACATATTAACACCCGTTTCATTTGTCTTGGGTGTGCAGAGGGGTGTAACGTCCCGTCATCCTGGACAGAGCATTTGCTAGGGGGCGCTCTCTCCCGGTCTGGCTGTGCAGATGACGTCAGACCGTTAACATCTACAGGAGTCACCTGTGAAGATGACCTTGGAGTTTTTTAGAATCTTAGAGTATGATACAATCGCAGATGGATGCGATTGCGCTGAAAATCGCTCAGTATGATATTGTTTATGTATCCCGTCTGGTAAAATGCGGGATGGAATTTTCAAGCATAAAGTGTAATTGCTTGAAACGCTGATCATGATATCGTATCAATATGATTTGTCAGCCTTTCATAATGATGGTGGAATTCCGAAACTAGCATTCCTGGTGCAAGATGCTACGAATAAAAAATATTGATAAGAAAAAACTGAATGCAATAACACGATGTATGTCATTTTTAATGAACTTAAAGGGAATTCACGATCACTCCAAAACTCAAAATCGACTTTTGTATACAGTCATCTCAGTATCAGTTTTTGTAGGTTTGTCTTACCTATAATATGTGAAATTGATCTGAAGTAATTTGTAAAAGCTATAGAAATCTCAGTTTTAAAAATTATTTTGCGCTCGCTTATTTTTTCTCTATATTTGCAGTTTCTGTGACAGAAGTGATTCTTTGGATCACTTTCACTCGACGTTTAACTAATTAAACTCGAGCAACACCTGGTAAATTGAGCTAGTATAGAATAAAATGACACCAGTGGAATTTGATGAAAGGAAAAAGATTTGTTGCATGTTTACACGATTTATGTACGCGATTCCACAGAAGTTTACGCGGTATAAGTATAATTCATGCGCTGTAAATAGAATAACTTTTAAATAGTAGTACAATTCAGCGTAGCATGTTTTGAGTAGAGTTTTTATAAATTATTGTTCCACTGAAAATGATATATTATTGAGTTGATGTAAAAGTCCGTCCCGTTTTTGGCGCTAGATATCACTGCATCGCAAAACCGAAGTGTTATCTGCTTCACACGTGTAAAGTTTCGATGCTGTTTGAAAGAAGGGATTTCAGCGAGTACTAAGAGGAAAATTGTGTTATTTGGTTGTTTTTTAATTTTTCTTAAGCATTAAAAATGGCAG
This sequence comes from Meta bourneti, assembly GCA_933210815.1. Taxonomy (NCBI): domain Eukaryota; kingdom Metazoa; phylum Arthropoda; class Arachnida; order Araneae; family Tetragnathidae; genus Meta; species Meta bourneti. The sequence goes on from OW119933.1 coordinate 92,278,174, forward strand.
AAAATAAGGAGCATTTTCGACATATTATGCTTTTTTATTTCCGAAAAGGCAAGAATACTTTGCAGCAGCGGCGGTTCGTGGTTGGAAAAAATAGGGGAAGGACCCTCCCGAAATTATATCCTGGCTATGCCAGTGATATGAAAAGATAGCAGTTCCAAAAATTAATTAACGAGGATTTACCTATTTTCTGTAAATTAAATCAATTCCGTCCTTTAATACTGCAAATTTGTCTGACATGTCATCGTAAAATAGCTTTCTTTATAAGCTTCACTAATACGTCTTTTTGAATAGAAATATTTGCTAAAGAAAAAGTCTCTCTTGCGAAATAGTATTTATTGAGTAAGTTTTTATTTTTTAAGGCAAGGAAAACTCTCCTTTCCACTGATACACTTGTAGATTGAATTGTTAAGACGAGAGAAAACAAAATTATAAGCTTCTGTAAAAATTTCTTTATCATCATAAAGCATTCAAAGAACTTCTTGCGTCGATATATTCCTGAATTTTCCATCGGCATACATAAGACAGTTCATTTTTAAGGCGCTGGGTTCTTTTAAACACATCGCCATAAAACTGTTGACGATTTTCAAGTGCCTGAGATGGAAAATGTAAATTAAATTGTTCGAATTTCGTTGTATCAGCAAGACAAATAAATTGAAGTTTTTCACAATCTTGAAATCTTATGTTTATTTCCATAAGAATGTGGTCTAAAATTTCAAAATATAGCTGTTTATAATTTTGAGAAATTGTTTTTAGTGAAAGAGCGCCATATTCGCGTTTAGATTGGACTATTTCTGTGATTTTCGCGTGTTTCCAAATAGTGTTTTAAAAACATCATCATCCCTTTTACGGCTCAATAGCTCACGAGTGTATTTTATTTGAGATACACAATAGTTTAAATCTAGTGATTTTTTCTGGAGAATTTCGAATAGTATATCAGTAAGGCCAAAAATTTCGCTGAATACTACTGCCACAAATGTAAATTCAAAATCGTTCATATCATTTAAAAATTCCTTTGCAAGTTGAATTGTCATAAATTCGAATATTTCTTTTAATTTATCCCAATCTTCAACAATCACATTCACTAATTTCGAATTGGAGGACCATCGAGTGTGTGTTATGGTTGGTATGCGTTTTGCGGAATTTGATGTAAGAGCATAAGATCGCTTCGCCGAGTGATGAAAAAACCAAGGAATGCTGCTGAGGCTTGCAAAAACAATTCGACACTTAGAAATTTTAGAAAAACTTTGCTGCAATATAAGATTAAAACGAAGTGCTAGACAATGGACAAAAACGGCTTGAGGAGCTTATCCTGGACTTTTTTCTGGAATACATTCACGTGTACAGACATTACACTGGCCCCATCGCAACATTGTTCTATTAATTTGTGTTGATAATCAAAAGGATCCAAAATTTTGTATAACATTTCTGACGTTTTGTCTTCACTCACATCACGGAAACCCAAAAATCGCTCAACTAATACCCCTTCACAATTCACAAATCTTAATATTAAGGAGCACTGGAAGTTTGATTTATGTCAGTGGTGTCGTCCACTTGAATAGAAAAGAATTTAGTCCCGTTTATTTTATCTTTGACGTGATCGTTTATATAATCGGAAATACATTCAATCATTTCATTTTGAATAGTTTTGGAGTCACCAGTGAAAACGTTTTTAATCTTTTTATAATGATTTTGAATTTCTAAAGGACTTTTAATATCAACAATCCTAGTAATTCCTTGAAATTTCCGCGATTTATGGAGTCACTGCTTTCATCATGGCCCAGGAATGCCATTTCTTGTTTGCTCAAATATATAACTGCATCAATCACTGTTTGTAGAAACAGTATTCAAACGAACGTTTTCATTGAAATGCACTTTAAAAAGCTTAGCATTCTCCCTCAGGGCATCGGCAATCGTGTTCTGATTTTTTAAAAAAATTCTTAGCATTAATTCACACTTTAGATGTACAGAAGAATCATCGTGTATATGGAGTGCTCGTGTTATGTTTAATAAGTCTGCGAATCCGTCTTTATTAAAAACAGAATGTTTATTACTAAAAGGCAAGCACAGACAACAAAACAATCTTTTTAAGGTTATACTACTGCATAGCCATTTATACTGAGTAAACCAACACTCTTCAAAACTAATATTGTACGACTTACCGCTCTCTTTAATTTATTTTTTGGTCATAGTCGTCAATAAATCCATTGGACGTAATACGTCCTTTTATCTTCATCTTTCCACCGGCTAAAACGGAGTTTCCAGTAAATTTCACACAATATCATTAATTGGATTCATTCCGCTGAAAAATCTAAAATAAAATGGTCAACAAAATCATTTCTCTATTTTTCATGTAATGATGTTCGGCAGTTTCGGCGCGATTGGCTAGACCTTTTGGCACTAAAGCTCCCTCTATTAGTTTTCTGTGGTCGCTGCTCGCAACGGGAAACGAAGGACATCTATTTTAAGATTTCAAACTGCAACCTTTAGAGGAAGGGGAATCGCGGTTTCCAGCTTTCGCCTTCCTTCGGAGCAGACAGTCTAAATGCATTTCGGCTGCTAATGGCGGCGTTGCCATAGCAACCATCTGGCTTAAGTAATATGCACAGCTATTTTTCAGCAAAAACTTTCGTGCTAAGATTTTGCTGTCTACAGTCGTAAGCATTGTAAGATATTTTCCGTGTATCGAATAACGCGCTCTGCGAAATTAAAGTCGTTCCTATTTGTAAGTACTTTAGTAATTTATAGATCATAAAATTAAAAAAAGAAATTTTACGCAGAAATATTGAAAATGTAATGTATATACATATGAAATACTGAAAAAAGACTAATTTGAAAAATGAATTTGATGAAAAATGTTGGGGAAGTGGTAGTTCCCTTCCTTCCCCTGGAAAGCCGCCACTGCTTTACAGACGCAAAAGAAGATATCCGTTGCGTATGGTAAGTGGTGTCGTTGACGATTCCACATGCCGTAAGTGGTTCAGAAAGTTTCGTAGCCTGGATCAGTTCTTTAGCCAGAAACCTCAGAAGTTCTATGAGCACGGGATTATGCAGCTACCGGAGAGACGGAGAAGGGTCATCGAACAGAACGCCACATACTATATTGATTAATTGTTAGTTCTAGCAAATAAAATTTTTCTTCAATTTTTGTCTAAAAAAAAGGGACCAAATTTTGCATCAACCTAATACATTGAAAAACATTTTAAGTTGTTTCGAGGACAAAAACAGTAGTTTTGCTCAAGGCAAAATACTAAGACCTGATGTTGGATTGTGGAATGAATGAAGCAGATATAGGAAGTTTGAACTATTGTTTATTGTGAATACTCAACACTTAATTTACATTTTGAACAAATAAAGTGCAATTTGTATTCTGTATATTCCAAAATGGCTACTTGTTCATACAAAGTTATCTACTTCAAAACTATATTTTTGTAAGCTCAAGAGATAGTTGAAGAGCTGTAAAGATCGTGAATATCCTTTCGAATGTAAAGCTTGCTACTTTGAATGTCTGCAATGGATTTATTTCATATGTTGAATAAATGTAAGACCAAGTAAACGTGACTTGACAAGTAGGCTTATATTTTACGCAGACAGCAAAGAACGAAACATTTTTTATATGGTTTGTGACATTTCCCGTAACTGAAGACAGATGTTTTGCATCACCTGTATAAAGTTTAACCCCCAAACGGGTTCACACGCATAATTCTAACTTGAAACCTGCAGTCTTGCATGCATGCCTTCTGATTTTGACCTTCAAAAATATAATATTTTCCATGGATTCTATACCAAGCAAAAGAGCAATATAATCTTTACAAATTATTATATTCCAAGGAAAGGAGCAGTTGAATCTTTCAATATGATTCTATTCTGAAAAGAACAATATAATTTTTCTAGAGGATTATATTCCAAGCAAAAAAGCAATACAATCTTTCTAGAGGATTATATTCCAAGGAAAAATGCAATAGAATCTTTCCAAAAATTCTATTGGAAAAAAGGAACAATTTAATTATTTCAAAGGATTATATTCCATGGAAAGAGGCAATTGAATATTTCCAAAAGATTATATTCCCTGCAAAGTAGCAATGGAATTTTAGGAATTGGAAGGATTCTGTTCTAAGGAAAGGACCAACAGAATCTTGGAAATGATTCTATTTCAAGGAAAGGAGCAATCGAATATTTCTAAAAGATTTTATTCCAAGAGGAGGAGTAATAGAATGCCTTCAAATGATTCTATTCCAAGAGAAGAGTAATTTCGCCTGTCGATTGCAATAGAATCTTCCCAAAAGATTTTATTCCAAGGAAAGAAGTAATAGAATCTCTAAATGATTGTATATTTTAAGGAAAGAAAAGTAATAGAATAGCTCCAAATTATTCTATTCCAAGAAAAGGAAATAGAATCTTTCCAAAGGATTCTATTCTAAGGAAAGGAACAATACAATCTTTTCAAAATGACTCAATTCCAAAGAAAGGAGCAATGTAATATTTCCAGAGGATTCTATTCCGAGCAAAAGAGCAATGAAATCTTTTCAAAGGATTTATTCTTATAAAATGTGCAATAGTCTTTCTAAAGATTGAAAAAAACCGTGGATTCTTTCAACAAATAACTATATATCTACGTATATCAACTAAGTAACTACATCTATTGACTGAAAAATCCATGGATTCTTTCAACCAATAGATGGAGTTATTTAGTCACTAAGCGACTCTCAGATGGTTAAGGAAAAAAAACAACTGTATATCTAATCTGAAGACTGGTTTACAACGAATTTATGAGAAATACATAAATGTCTTCAGTGTCCGTTGGAAGTTGAGACTAGAATGTTTACATCAAAAATGAGACGACTTAAGACATGTCCCAGGTTGACACAAGAGATTAGATATCCGTACACTCTTCATATCCTAGTCTTTGCTTCTCATTCCCTAAAGGAATCCTTGAGTAGTATATTTTTAGAAAGATTGCTTAAGAAAATATCGTCCCAGATACTTGGCACAACAGAAATTTCTATAAATATTTCGATACTACTCTGTTTCGTAAGATGGGTTGGTATGATGAGAATGATGCAACAAGAAAGAAAATACGGCAACTGTCTAAATCAGTGGTCGATATAAGATTGTTAGGGATCAATAGAAAAATATAAGACATCATTGTACGGGTAACATTCAATTCGGTTAACTTGGATTACCTCCATCCTGAATGAAGAGTGAATATAGAATTCCGTGGCGACTTAAGGCTGAAACTTACTCATTTTGAACCCAACATTGCTAATCTTGTCAAAAGTGACGAAGCACACCCTTCACATTGACAACGTTAGTAAATTATATACTAAGTTAATAAAAGTCTTATTTTCATACATACGGAAGATTGCATTATTGCTGTTTTGTTATCTAAATTAAGTTATATATTTTATACATTATTTATCCCTCCTATCAAATATGTAATGTTAAGGAGGACGTCAAAAACAAAAACGCATCCCTTTGACGTTAAGCCAATATAATAAACACTAAATATGAAATAAATAATCTAAAAACTCACATCAGCGTCTTTTTTGCTTGTCCTATTATAATTACATAATAGAAAAATAGAGGGGGTCAATAAAAAGTCAAGAAACTCTTGAAGGGGTCGACAGTCAAAGAAGTTTAGCGACATCTGGTTTAGAAGGATGTCAAACAAAAACGTATCCCTTTGACGTTAAGTCAATATATGAGTAATAATACACACTATATTATGAATACAATAAACACTATTTATAAAATAAACAATCTAAAAACTCACATCAGTGTGTTTTTTGCTTGTCGTATAATAATTATGTAATGGTAAAATATAGGGGTCGATAAAAAGTCAAGAAACTTTTGAAGGGGATCGACGGTCAAAGAAGTTTGGTGACCCCTGGTCTAGATCAATGGAGATATTTTTAATGTTGTAGGACCGCATCAATTCAGCTGTAATCAAATAAGGCCACATTCCAGAAACTTCAATTAGATATACATAAAATGTACATTGTAAAAATCTAACTACTATGTACTTAATTTTGAAAACCATTTGTTAATTTTAACCATTTAAGTTAACTAATCTTTTAATGACTTTGTTGTGATTGCTTTTTAATGGAAAGCATTTGAATATTCGGTTTCAGCATGGTGGTCCTACAGTTTCAGTTAATACACTTGATCGGTGCTCGTCATTTGGGACTGTTATCCTCCAAGTGGTTTCGACGAGATATCTCGTCCATCATGATCTGATCAGTTTTGGCAATGACGAGATATCTGGGCATCAAGATATTGCAGATATTTCGATGATGACGAGATCAAGATCTGGTTATTTTTCTATTGAAGAAATATTTATCTCTGTGATGGGTTCTTACAAGAATTAGTACTAGCTTCTAATGACAATATATTTCGTCCATCAAGATCTGCTAATGGTTTTACTAATTACGGGATACCTCTTCAATACAACCAGGAGGGTTAACACAACCAGAAAAAAATTACGTTTTCCAAACTCTACCATTGGTTCTTACAAGAATTAGCACTAGCTTCTAATGACGAGATATCTCGTCCATCAAGGGCCTGGTCAGTTTTGCTAATGACGAGATACTTCGTCAAGACAACCACCAGGAAGGTTAAGAGTGTCTCGATTTGAGTTAGGTAGGATAATGTAAATTCCCAGCAATAAGTGACTGAAAAGCAAGAAAGCATTTTTCGGGCATGTTATCCGAAGAATTGGATATTGCACTTCATATTCCATATTTAAGTTGGATCTTTCCTAGCATCAAACATTATCTTGTACATTTTATCTTCTGAGAGCTCAATTAATTCCATCTATAGTTCATTAGGTGCCTTGATGACGTCATTTAGAGAGGCTGAAATACGTATTTTAGTGTGATGTCATGATTCTTAAAGTCAGTGATGGTGTATTTTAATTAACGTCGCACAGGAGCATCAATCAGTACGTGTTATTGGCGAAGGCCCTTAAAGTCAGTGAATTTTTCATTGTATTCATTGTATTCAATTTATCGGGCTATAATAGCTGCGTATGATTCAAATGAATCCATATATTACATTTTATTATTTAGATTTACGTTTATTATAATCTAATAATATTAACAGATTTTTTAAGAGTTATTAACTAACACTGATGATTACTGAATAAACTTAACAGTTACTTTTAACTTTGAAATGGTCGATAGAGATTAATTTATACACGTAGTTATTTCTTTAATTATTAGTAATTTCACTCTTACTCTTAGCAAATGTTTAGTAAATTCTATTTTTTATATCTAATTTAATTATTTTGTAATAAGTTTGAGACTTTAAGTCTAACATCTGTCTATAACTGTTATTCTCGATAACAGTTACTAACTGTTAATTTGTAACGACACTGTTATTTTAAGTCTATCGGAGTAACAACCGATCTCTAACGCTGATAAGATGCCAATTTGGCAACATTTGGTGACTGCGCCGGAACCTAAGATTAAATCTTATTTTAAATGAGAGATGTTTTGAAAACATAATAGAGGCTTAAGAAAAGATTTCGTCGAAAAGTGTTTATAAGCAATTTTATGCTTGATGTCATTTGAGATCTTTATATTTTTCTTTACATAATACACATTAAAAAAAGGTTTTGTTATTCATTTAAGATATCGTAGCTTTATTTTTATGCCCTGTGGATAGTTTTAAGGATAAGTAAATATGTTATCTCGATGAAGCTTCTGAAAAATGCCGAGCTTTTCAATTTCTCAAGTTTTCTCTATTTTGCGATAAACATGTTACTCTGAATTTCTTTTAAGTATTTGAAACGTTTCTATGTCTTCTATCTTATTGTCTCTCCCATTACTTCCAGTATTCTTTTATACATTGGTTTTCTTTTCTTGTTTTGTTTGTTTGTTTCGAGCTATTTTGAAATGTTTGGCTAATTGAAACTCGATTGTTTGGATTAGCTAAACATTCTTATGCTGCACTTGAATTTTTAGGAAAAGTCTTTTCGTACTCTTGCATATTTGATGCTACTCTGTATTCAGAAAAGTATTTACAATTTTGACTCACTTTAATTCCGCCAATTCTTACTACTCTTTATAAAATATTTCTAATTTTAAATACGAGATATCAGAAAAAAGCCTTTCTTTTTGCTTACATTTTAAATACGGATGCTTTTCTTTATTCAAAGTTTGCAATTTTCCTTATAATTTTACATGTTTTACATATCTTCAATGACACTTCTAAACTACTATATAAAGGAATTAAATAAGTTATATGAAAATAGCAGTAATACACTGGTTTCGGTAAATTAAGGAAAAATTAGAATAGTCATGATAATTAAAAATATAATGGGTAGAATTTAATGAAATTTGGTGTAAACATTCATTAAATAAGTTATCGATTAGTCTAAAACTAGTAACATAATATTTATTATTTATCGTAAAATTCAATGATACAGGAACTTGTCTAAAAATAGGACACCTGGTAGGTAGGTATTTTAAATAACGACACTGGAGCAACAGAACGGGCTAATGGTGACGTTACAGGATCAATCCCTGAGGGAAAGATCGGAGGACAACACCACGTAAAAAAATACTTGAGTTGAAGCCTTAAGCAGCTTCAATATAGAGTGTGATCACTTCTAACAGGATCAACTGGAGAATCAACTGGATCTTCTGCAGGTTCAATAGGAACTTCTGCAGGATCAACAGGATCTTCTGTAGGATCAACAGGATCAACTGCAGAATCAAAAGGAACTTCTACAGTATCAGCAGGATCAACAGGAGTTTCTACTGCATCAACAGGATCTTCTACAGGATCAACAGGATCTTCTGCAGAATCAACAGGATCAACTGCAAAATCAAAAGGAACTTCTACAGGATCAGCAAATCAACAAGAGCTTCTGCAGGATCAACAGGAACTTCTGCAAGATCAACAGCTCAGCTCATTTCAATGGTGTCAATTAACTCAGTAGGCAATAATGACCAGTGTTTCTTCAAAGGAGTGGGAAGCCCCTCACGAGTTTGAGGGGTCGGATTGAGGCAGTAACGTGTTTCCCTAAAGCATCCGAGACGTGCTCAATCGAAGGCCTGAAGATTTAGTTGGCCATTCAATATACGCAATGGTCTCATCGTGAAGGTACTGTTCCACCATGCGAGCTCTATATGGGTGAGCATTATAATCATACAAGATAAAGGAATTACCTATTACTATAACTTTTTTTTTCTTAAGGAAAAAATATTGGGAATATTACCATTTCCACTATATTTTTGATGATTTAAACTTTAAGAAAGACTTAGAATAATGTTTGGCACTAATATTTGGTTAAAATAAATTGCGCAGTAGGTGAAAAAAACTACCTACAAAATACCTAACTGCACTGTACATCCAAGTAGATGACAAGAAAGCTCGTGAAAATAGATGTTAAGCAAGGACTTAATATTTCATTTTAATCCCCTCATATACATATAGAAGTCGCATTCCTGTAAAACGTACGTTCAATAAGTTGGGTACAAAACGTTACGTCAATTTTTGAAATCTATAAAATCTAAAGCAGAAAATGGCTTGCTTTATTTCTCTTTTCGTTAAGGAATATTACCGTTTCTTACTATTTTTGATGATTTCATCTTTTAAAAGGACGGTAGAAACCTGTTTTGCACGAATGCTTAGTTGAAATAAATTGCACAGCCAATGAAGAAATTACCTACGAAGTACCTAAATACACTTTATATCTAAGTAGATGGCAAGAAGGCTAGTGAAAACATGTTACTCAATTTAGCTAAAGTAATGACTTATTTTACTTTAATTCTAATCCCTTCATATATTAAGTATAACGTATAGAAGTCTCATTCCTGAAGAGAAAGTCCTTGCAAATAGCTGAGTAGATAACTAACAGGTGGCCTTATGAGGGGCGATAAGCTAAGAAATAAGGACAAACTATGTGTTTGGAATGTTTTTCTACTCATTATTTCTTGGCAAGAATGGTTCCACAACAAAAATGGTATCTTTTCCAATTAGGTAGTTATTTTCTAATGGCGATAATTAGTGTTCAGATTTTGATGACAAAAATTCATGGAAAATTCCCTAAGGACAGCGAAGTGTCTTAAAAATCATATGTTTTTCAAAGCAATTTGTAAAGAGTGGTTCATGAAATAGCAACAAAAAATAAAACATCTCTTATGCGACAAAGCACTTAACCCTACTAGTGGTTGTCTTGACGAGGTGTATCGTCATCAGCAAAACTAACCAGATCTTGATGGACGATATATATCGTCATTAGAAGAAAACTGGCCAGATCTTGATCTCGTCATCATAAAAAAATCGACAATTTCTTGATGACGAGATGTTGCGTGATTAGCAAAATTGGTCAGATTTTGATGGACGAGATATCTCGTCGAAACCACTTGGAGGGTTGACCTTCCTGGTAGTTGTATCAACGAGGTATCTCTATTCACAAAACTAATTAAATCTTGATTGACGAGATATCTCGTCAATAGAATAACTGGTATGAACGTGATCTCGTCATCATCAAAAAATGGCAATATATTTATCTTTCGAATTCAATTGGCATTCTTGATTACGAGATATCTCGTGATTAGCAAAATTGCTCAGATCTTTATGGACGAGATGTCTCGTTGGAACCACTTAAAGGGTTCAAATGCAATTAAACTTATTAGTTTCTCAGCCAAACTGAAAATCTTTATTTAATTAATGAAAATAGATCCTGTAAAAAACAAAATTTTTTAAGTGAACTTTACTAACGCGAAATACATTTGTTACCAGTTTTAGGCAATATAAAATTGCCACTCGATCTGTAGGTAGGCTAGTAGTTAATTAACGTCACATTTGAGGACATTTGAGGCCATGACAGATTTAACGTGCACCATCCCCCGTGTACACGACGGTCTTTGGCTGGACCGAGTTTCGAACTCGTAACCCTCCGGTTGGTATTCGTTTCTCTTCCAACTGGGCTACCACGGTCCCCGCCACTCGATTGGCTTGGACAATAAAAAAATAAGTTTTTAAAAAGATACGCGTTAGAAAACATTTTATTAACATTGCAAACATATATGGAGAGTGTAACGATGGCATCTGTTAAAATAAGCCTACAAACTGTACATATTAAGAAAGAAAAACAATCCAAAGCAATCCGTGGAATTTCAGAAAAAATGCAAGTTAAATGTGGCAACTATTTCGGAACAAAATTCAAGTGTTAAATGGGACAGCTATTCCAGAACAAAATTCAAGTACTAAATGTGACAACTATTTCAGAATAAAATTCAAGTGTTAAATGTGGCAACTATTCCAGAACAAAATTCAAGTATTAAATGTGACAACTATTGCGGAACAGAATTCAAGTGCTAAATGTGGCAACTATTTCAGAACAAAATTCAAGTGTTAAATGTGACAACTATTTTAGAACAAAATTCAAGTGCTAAATGTGGTAACTATTTCAGAACAAAATTCAAGTGTTAAATGTGACAACTATTGCGGAACAGAATTCAAGTGCTAAATGTGACAACTATTTCAGAACAAAATTCAAGTGCTAAATGTGGCAACTATTTCAGAGAAAAATTCAAGAGTTAAATGTGACAACTATTTCCGAACAAAATTCAAGTGATAAATATGGGAACTATGTATTTCAGAACAAAATTCAAGAGTTAAATGTGACAACTATTGCGGAACAGAATTCAAGTTCTAAATGTGACAACTATTTCCGAACAAAATTCAAGTGCTAAATATGGCAACTATGTATTTCAGAACAAAATTCAAGAGTTAAATGTGACAACTATTTCAGAACAAAATTCAAGTGCTAAATGTGGCAACTATTTCAGAACAGAATTCAAGAGTTAAATGTGACAACTATTTCAGAACAAAATTCAAGTGCTAAATGTGGCAACTATTTCAGAGCAGCAAAATTCAAGAGTTAAATGTGACAACTATTTCAGAACAGAATGTAGAGCATTTGCTTTTTAGTTGTCCTGTATTTAAAACTTCAAGAATGTGCCTGTAAAATGATTTGAGAAATTAGGTAAAACATGGCCAGTGAAACTCAATGTTTTTGTAAAATCTAATCTGCTTTTCTACTCATTTGTCAAGTTCATAAAATCTTGTAATTTTAGTTAAATTGTTTTCCACTGTTTCTTTGTTAAATCAACTTACTTCTGTAAGCCCCGTGTTGTACTTCTGTGGTGCACGGGGGAGTTTGCTTTTGTTCAATAAAAAAAATGTGGCAACTATTTCAGAACAAAATTCAGGAGTTAAATGTGACAATTATTTCGGAACAAAATTCAAATGCTAAATGTGACATGTATTTTAGGACAATGAAAATATTAGTTTAAACCCATCGAAGTATACTAAAAACGCATTTATATATGTGTTAATATCCATATAAACAAAATATTACAATGAATGATCAACCAATCTTACTTTTGACATGTGAATATAACCAACAAAATCACGTTGCATTGCTAGGTGGAAACAGTTTTCTCAATCCATTAATCTATTCGAAGAAAACTATTTTTAAATTAAATTTAGCATAAAATGAATAACATTCATTCCTCTGGAATAAATCCATCAAAGTTGGAATGAAAAGAAAAATCAATGTATCTATTGTCAGTGACTATTAGTAGAACGATTAACCGATGTTCAATGCAAGAGTACATCAATCAAGGAAGAAAAAGCATTGTTGAAGAACCAAAGCCGACTGCGAGATATCGACGAATATGTTGAATAATTTGTTAGAGTAATTTTTTCTCCAATATCAATGTAGATAATCATAGAGAGAGCTTGTAGGTTTTATTTTATTTCAGTAACCGGAAATGTTTTATTAACCCGTAAGTACAGAGTGGATTTATGTTACACGTTCACAAACTGAAGGTGACACCATTGATATATTTTCTATTTTGTCTTTTGTAAATCCCATTTGAAGTTTATATAAGAAACATGTGATATTCTAAAAATTGCTTAATTCCATAAATGTGCGAATACTAATATAAATTACATTGTATAATTTTAGATAATAATGTAAGTTATATTACATAAATGTAAATAACAATATAAATTATGTTCTAAAAATGTAGATAATTATAGAGGAGTTTGTAGGTTTGATTACATTTTAGTAACCCGATGTTTTATTAATCTGTAAGTACAGATGGTATTTATGTTACACGTTCACAGACTGGAGTCAAAACAACTCCGTCGATGTATTTCTGTTTTGCCTTTTGTAAGCCTCATTTGGAGTTCTTTAAGAAACTTATGCTATTGTAAAAATTGTTTTTTTAAATGTATAAATGCAGATAATATTACACACAAATTATATTCTGATGAACAATAAAAATTCCAAAGAAACATTTCCGAATGGATATATGATGGTTGCTTCGTCAACATCAAATACATTAAACCCCCAAAGTTGCCAAAAGGTGATGAACTCCATTTTAAATTATCCCCCGATTGGTTGGTTTTGGGGTTTTATGGCGCAAGGGCCATATTTGGTCATGCTGCGCCAGACACAAGACATACAATACCAAGTAATAGACATACACACAATGAAAGTTTTACTGACACAGAAGAGAGAAATACACCCAGGGAGGAATGTACCTGACAGGAATAGAACCTGCGCCGCCTACAACTCGAAGGTTGCTAGCGCAGTGGGCATACCCACTGAGCCACGACGCCCCCAACCCCGATATGTATCATACTGCAGCATTAGAACATCAGAATTAGAATCTCCGCCTAGTTTGTTCACTACGAATGTCCCTCTCGCTGTGTTGCTTCAGTGTAACGTTAATTAAAATACCTACCTACCGAATGTCCCTCTAATATCGATGTTTTGATATTCTAGAAATCAGGAAATAAAGAAATAGACAATAGAAAATGGTAGGTAGGTATTTTAATTAACGTCGCACTCAAGCAACACAACGGGATATTACAAAAGAAAATGGAAGAAAACTTTCCTGCCTGTGTATGTAAAGAAACTGTCCTAGATCAAAGATAAGTATTTTCAACAAACTACGATGTTTAGCTGAAATGCACATTATATCACCCTACACTCGATAAATTTCTTTTGGGATGAGGGGCAGCGGTAGCCCGGATGATAGAGTAGCGATTTTGCAACCTGAGGATTGAAACTCGATCCAATCACAGACCGTCGTGTACGTTGGGGCTGTTTAGTGTCTAAATTATCTAAATTTGTCGTGGGTGTCCTCATGGTGTGAAAATTTTGGAGAGTGGGGTGCCAGCTGAAGTGTTGACCTCGTCATCTGACCGTTGTTTAAAATTATGAGTTTTCCTCGGATCTTTCCTATCTCTTTGTTCCTAGACAGTCACCGATAGCCGGTTGTGATGCTTCAGTGTGACGTAATTTCAACCACCTACATTTTTGGGGATGAGTAAAACTTCGATTAACATTCATGGTGGTTGTTTCTAAGAGGTATCTCGTCTTCAGCAAAACTGACCAGATCTTGATTCATATATCTCGTCAAAACTACTTGGAAGGTTAAATAAAATCATAAATCTAATTGATTGTGAAAATGTCAAGATTTGTTTAAACCTTCTCTCTTTATGCTATAAAAAATCTTCCGAACTTCGGTATTGATGGTTAACTTTCCTGTTGGTTGTCTCTAAGAGATATCTCGTCAGTCGCAAAACTGACCAGATCTTGATGGGAGAGGTATTTCGACTTTAGAAAAACTGATAACATCTTGATCTGCTAATAATAAAAAATAACAATAACTCGATGAGATATCTCGTCATTAGCAAAATTGGTCAGATCTTGATGGACGAGATATCTCATCGAAGCCACTTTAAGGGTTAAATAAAGTCATTAATCTAATTGATTACGAAGATGTCAAGGTTTTATACCGTCTCCCTTTACAATGTGAAAATGTGGCAAACTTCTCCCATTGATGGTTAACATTCCTGCTGGTTTCCTCTTAGTATCGCGTCAATAGCAAAACTGACCAGATCTTGATGGACGAGATATCTCGACATTAGAAAAAACTGATCAGATATTGATAAGGTCATCATAAAGAATTGACAATATCTTGAAGAGATATCTCGTCATTAGCAAAATTGGTCAGACTTTGATGGACGAGATATCTCATCAAAACCACTTGGAGGATTAAATAAAGATTGGTTTGGTGGATTGGGTTTTATAGAACACGGGTCATATTTGGACATGTTGCGCCAAACATAAGACAGACTACATAAAGTAATTGACATGCACATACGAGGAAAGTTTTGCTAATAGAAGAAAAATACACCCAGGAAGGAATCAAACCACACAGGAATCCAACTAGCTTCGCCTACAACTCATAGGTTTAGCGCAGTAGTCATACCCGCGTAATCCTCCAGGTGGCCCTTCTATCGGTGAGGTATCTTGTCGTTAACAGAATTGACCAAATCTTGGTGAACAAGATATCTCGTCATCAGAAAAAACTGACCTGATCTTCATCTCGTCATCACACAAAAAATTCTATAATATCTTGAGATATCTCGCCAGCAGCAAAGTTGGTCTGATCTTGATGGACGAGATATCTCGTCGAAACCACTTGGAGGGTTAAGTAAAACCATCAATCTAATTGATTAAGAAGATGTCAAGGTTTTGTATACTGTCTCACTTTATGCTGTGAAAATCTGACAAACTTCCTCCATTGATGATTAACCTTCCTGGTCTCTAAGAGGCATCTCGCCATTAGCAAAATTGCCCAGATCTGAATGGACGATATATCTCGTTCTTTTAAAAATTACCTGATCTTGATTTCGTCATCATCAGCAATAACTTATCATGCGGAATTCAACCAGCATTTTTATGATGAGGTATCTCGTCATCACCAAAGTGGATCAGATCTTGATGGGCAAGATATCTCGTCCAAACCACTGGAGGGTTAACTGATTAATCTAATTGATCGAGAAGATGTCAGTTTAAATTTAGATACCGTCTCTCTTGATGCTGTGAAAATCTGGCAAACTTCCTCCATTGACGGCTTGCTCCACATGCAATAACACAACCCAATAAACGAGGCCAATAATTCCGAAACAAGCATTGAAGCTCGATTTATTTTATTACAATCTCATGTCAATGCTCCTGTTCTCTTACGCAGTTGGAGCCTGATAAGGGGTATAGTTAAAACTGCGGCGGAAAATCGCCCGGTAACATTGGTATCCTGATTAAATGCACCATTTCCTGAAAGCAGTTCCGAATACCAAGCCAAGTCGAAAACCCCAATCACGTCTACGTCCTGGATTTCGGTAGTTACAGCGTCGATCGATGGGTAACGAACGTTATAGATAAGGCAGAGTCCCTTATATTCCTACGGCGATTCCGCGATATGAATCAAATTTTGACGAACGCTTCCACGAGTGCTGACAAAAACGAATCGATGCGATGGCTTGGAGCAGGAGTCCAAAAATGCAGCTCGCAAATGATCAAAAAATTGTAGTGAGTTGCTAATATGGTGCCAGTGTGAGGTTTATTCGCAAACGGGATGTTGTGTACTGAATTATTCTTTATTGCATTCAAAGTGTTTTTGTTCGTTCTTTAAGAGAAAGAAACTTTTTCGGTACTGTGTTGTGGGTACGTTTAGTACTTAAGCTGATATTCAAACTTTCCCTTTTATTAATTTAATTCATTGTTGTGAATTGGAAATTTATTAAAAATTTGTTCACTAAATGTGTGTTAATTTGTAACTTTAACTATATTCATTTTCCCTTTTAATTCATTTAATCCATTGTTGTGAATTATGTAGTTATTTGAAACCTTTTACACTAAATTTGCATTTGTTTAGAACTTGAACTTATACATTTTCCCTTTTAATTCATTCATCATTTCCTATTTAATTCGTTTAATTCATTGTTGTAAATTATGAAGTTATATGAAATTTTTTTCACTCTATGTGTGTTAGTTTAGAACTTGGACTATATCATTTTCCCTTTTAACCAATTCCTCATTCCATATTTAATTCGTTTAATTCATTGTTGAGAACTATGAAAATCTATTTGAAATGTTTTCACTAAATTTGTGTTAGTTTGGAACTTTAACTACATTCATTTTTTCTTTTAATTAATTCATTAATTCCCTTTTAATTCATTTAATTTAATTCACTGTCCTGAATTATGAACAGTTATTTGAAATTTTCCTCTCTAAATTTGGTTTTGTTTAGTACCAGAATTGATACTCATTTCCCTTTCAATTCATTCATTTTCACCCCTTTTAATTCATTTGATTCATTGTTGTGAATTATGAAAAGCTATTTTGAATTTCGCGAACTTGATTCTTTTAATACTTGAACTGATATAATTTCCCCCTTTAAATTCAAAAATTGTTCTGCAGAAATACAAATAATAATTAAACATACCTTAACTAGAGGGTTTATGATTAGTAGTATTTTTAACATAATAATAAAGACCAGGGTATTTAGAAAAAGTAACTTGTTGGATAAAATATTCAAATTGAAAAATTCTAATTATTTATACATAGTTTATTACATGATCCTCTGAAAATAAGACAAGTTTCTTGTAATTTACGTCACGATTCTTGGATTATTCACAGTTACAAGATAAGTCTAACAAATATAGTTAATTATACTTAATTACAAACATGCAATTTTTGTTTTAGATTGGTGACAAAAAATTCCTTTTGTGATGCTCTTTGCTCTTTAAAATATACCCAATACTAATACGCGATTTATATTTAGACACTCATTAGTTTTAGAATATTTATATTTAAAAACAATTTATTTTTGTAAAATTATGCATAAAAATATTTTTCAGTCAAACGTACAATAATAAAAATAATTACTACCTAATATTTCATACATTTCTCCTTTATTTAGTTAACGACTTCGTTAAAAATAAAATACTACACGATAAAATTCTAAAGGTTTTCTTTTATATAAAAGATAATCAATGATTAAAATAGCTGGTTATAATATATTGCAAGTGAATGATAATTGAAACGTAATGAACTAATTACCTGCATATTTATATTTTGAAACAATTTTACTTTCGTAAAGGGCAAAAATTTTTCGTCAAATATGCAATGCTAGAAAATAAGCTCGACTAAATAAATGACTATAGCTCCCGATATTTCTCCATTTTTAAGCAAAGGGAATCGCGAAAAACAAAATAATACAACGACAAAAATTTAAAGGTATCTTTTTAAAAAGTTTATCAGAGATTAAAGGACTCTACAGTAATTAAAGATTTTTAGTGAACGACAAAGTTTAAATTAATCAGACAATTATATATTTTTAATTAAACTGCTTCCCGAAAAACAAAACAATACTCCATAAAAATTTAGTTATCTTTTCTTTAAAAGAAAGAGTATCAGCGATTAAAAGAACTCTAGTAATAAAATATTTTTATTGGATGACAAATTTAAATTTAATCAGAAATTTCTGTCTTTTTAGTAAACTGCTTCACGAAAAACCAAACAATAGGCGATAAGACTTTAAAGGTCTCTTTAAAAAAAGCGTATCAGCGATTAAAAGAACTCTAGGAATACAATATTTTTAGTGAACGACAAATTTAAACTAAATCAGTTATTTATACATTTATAAGTAAACCGCTTCGCGAAAAACAAAATAATACACGACAAAAATTTAAAGGTCTATTTTAAAGAAAGAGCATCAGCGATTAAAAGAACTTTTAAAATATGTTTTTTAGTGAACGACAAAATGTAAACTTAATCAGACATTTCTGCCTTCTTAAGTAACTTGCTTCACGGAAAACCAAACAATAGGAGATAAGACTTTAAAGGTCTCTTTCTTAAAAAAACGTATCAGCGATTAAAAGAACTCTTGGAATAAAATATTTCTTTGGGAATAACGAATTTAAACTTAAGCAACTTACATATTTATATTTGGAAATAGTTTTATTGTGATAAAGGGCCAATATGAAGGTTTTGGTTAAATATGCATTTTTTCCAAATAAGTCACCTATGCTCCAGACATTTTACCATTTTACGCAAACTACTCCAAACGAAATTCACTATAACTATCTTAAGGTTCTTAAAAGAAAAAGAGAATCAGCATTAAAAAGAATTCTAGCAATAAAATATTTCATTATGAACATCGAATTTAAGCTTATAAATTTATCTGCACATTTGGAAGTAGTTATATTGCAATAAAGGCTAAAAATGAAAGATTCGGTCAAATATGCATTAATACAAAATAAGAGTCACCTATGCTCCAGACATTTCACCAATTTTAAGTAAACTACTCCCAAAGTGGTACATTATAACCTCAAGGTTCTTAAAAGAAAGAGAGAATAAGCAATCAAAAGAACTAGAGCAAAAATATATTTCTTAGTGAATAACAAATTTAAACTTAATAAAATAATTAGATGCATACTTATATTTTGAAGTACTTTTATTATCATAAAAGACAAAAATATGGGCAAACACGAAGTTTCTGGTCAAATATGCAATAAAAAAAATAAGGGCCACCTATTGTTCCAGACACTTCTCCATTTTTAAGCAAACTTCTTAGAGAAAAAGTAATTATACATGATAAAAATAATAAAACTTAAATGTTTATTAATAAAAAGGTTAAATAAAATAAATTAAAGGTTTTCTTTTTCAAAAGCATATAGAATCTGATATTAAAAGAACTCTAGTAATACATTATTTCTTAGTGAATAACAATTTAAACTAATAAACTAATATCCTGAAAAATTATAGTTTGAAACAACTGTTCTGTTATAGAGGGAAAAAACAAGCAAAAATTTTTTTTTCAAATATTCATTAATCCAAAATAATCCAAATATGCATTAATTCAAAACCCTTATGGCTCCAGACACTTCTACATTGTAAGCGAACTTCTTAGCGTAAAGAAAATAATAATACACGAGAAAAATAATAAGAAATGAAATGTTTATTAATAAAAATATTAAATAATACAAATTACAGGTTTTCTTTTTTCGAAAAAGAAGAGATTAAAAGAAATAGTAAAATATATTTCTTAGAGAATAACGAATTTAAACTTAATAAAATAATTATATGCACATTTATACTTTGAAATAATTTTAGTCATAAAAGGCAAAACGTTTTTGGTCAAATATGCATTAATCCAAAATAAAAGCCAAATATGATCCAGACATTTCTCCATTTTTAAGTAAACTATTTCTCGAAGAACAAAATAATACACGATAAAAAATCTAAGGATCTTTTTTCCAAAAAAAAAAGGAATCTGAGATTAAAACAATGCTAGTAATAAAATATTTTTCACTGAATAACTAATGTAAACGTAGAAATGTTTTTTTCACGAAAACAAGCGTTTTCAATAAAAAATTTTTACATTATCTCAAGCACCTTTAATTGCATTCCTCCCATTTAAATCTATCCTTTACTTCTCTGCGTCTTAAGGATTCTTAACTATTTTTTAAAAAAATCCAAACCTCTTAATGTGTGCCGAAATATTATCTATTTCAATTATGCGATAAGATATTTGAAGACTAAAGGTAAACAGGAGACTCAAAAGTGATAAGGATCTCGGAGAAATCGATTCAGGTGAAAGCGATTTCTTGTATCCATTTGCTAATTAAGTGCGATTATCTCAATGATCTTTTCATCTCCGAGTGCGAATCCTTTTCAAGACTGAACAGATGAGAAACAACAGCTTTTTAAATTAGAGTGGATGTTTCATATATGAATCAAAAGAAAGAATGATCGAAATACTTGAGAATACACAAACATTTTAAGGAGGAAGATAACAGAATTCACGTGTTCCCGGTATTAATCTAATTGCTATCTTGTGTTGTTTTTGATATTGCATTCATATTTTTAAGGAGAGACTCTTATCTTAGAATCTTTATCGTTTATTTTTCTCAAATTTATTGAGAGTTGTGATTGTGGTAGAGGGGTCCATGTCTCTGTGAAAGTCAAAGGTTAATTTTCATTTATTTATCACAAATTATTTATTTATTTCATCTACACTGCTGGCCACCGTAAATGCAACACCCTGAAGGAAGCATGCAAATAATATGAAATTTACAACATGCATTAGCGGAGATGAGATATGCAAATGATTAGAATTTCAGCGCAGAAGCACATCACGCGCGCCTGTAGCGCCACATCAAAGCGCTATTTAAGGCTTGGAGATTTCGACGATTTCAAGTACGGCAATTGTGTTTTTCTTGTGGTTTTTTCAAAAAAACGATCAATTATGCCTCGTAGAAAACAGCGATCATCTTTTGATCAAGTATCCGAGTTCGACAGAGGAAGGATAGTGGCCTACCGAGATTGTGGATTATCTTTCAGGGAAATCGGTAGTCGTGTTGGACGAAACCAAACAACTGTAATGCGGATATGTGATCGTTGGATGCAGGAGGGTACGACGGACCGACGTGTTCGATCGCATCCACCTCAGTGCACCACTTCACGTGATGACAGGCATATTGTGCGTATGGCAGTGACGGATCGCTCAGCCACATCACGAACCATAGCACAGCACATTCAGTCTGTACCGCATCATCCAGTGTCTGCGCATACCATTCGACGCCGTTTACAGCAGAGTGGTCTGTCCGCAAGACGTCCATTGCTCCGCCTACCCTTGACGCAGAACCACAGACGTTTCCGCCGCCAATGGTGCGATGAAAGAAGGATGTGGACGGCAGAATGGAATGAAATTGTCTTTACTGACGAGTCACGCTTCTGTCTGCAACACCACGATGGTCGGATTCGAGTCTGGAGACACCGTGGAGAGAGGATGCTGAACAGCTGCGTTGTGCACCGCCACACTGGTCCTGCACCGGGTATTATGGTATGGGGCGGTATTGGATATCATTCTCGCACTCCTCTAGTACGCATTGCCGGTACTTTAAACAGCCAGCGCTACATCTCCGAGGTGTTGGAGCCAGTTGTCCTTCCTTACCTTCAGGGCTTGCCCACAGCCATATTTCAACAGGATAATGCGCGACCACACGTGGCACGCATTGTCCAAGGGTTCTTCGTCAATCGCCAGATTGAATTGCTTCCCTAGCCAGTTCGCTCTCCGGATCTTTCGCCGATAGAAAACATGTGGTCCATGGTTGCTCAACGATTGACCCAGAATACATCCCCAGCTACAACACCAGATCAACTTTGGCAACGTGTGGAAGCTGCTTGGTCTGCTGTACCCCAAGAACACATCCAAAGTCTCTTTGAATCAATGCCGAGGCGTGTGGCAGCGGTGATCTCCAACAATGGCGGCTACTCTGGCTACTGATTTTGGCAGGAACCACACTTCACAGAAGTCTATAAATTTAATCATTTGATACTTGGTCAACATGTTATCTACAAAATAAATTTTGTTGTGATATCTCTTGTCTTTCTTGGTGTTGCAATTTGGGTGGCCAGCAGTGTATTTATCACAAATTACGGTTCATGTGATCAATCGGTCTATATTAATAATAACCGGCTAATAATAATAGCCAAATAAAGAGGTTGCAGTGAATGATTTTATAAGAATTTATCACACGAACCGGTGATTATTAATAATTCGCAACTATGAACAAATGTAATAATTTTCAAGCGAATGTGCTCGCAGGAATCCTAATTCAGGTGATCAAGGATTTCAATATTGCAAATGTACATCGATTCTAACTCAAATCGCTGCAAATGTAAAAAGTCAGAAACCCTTCGTAATTCCAAACACCACAGAAGCTCTTCTGCAGAAATAAAAATAATTTGTTTTAACCATTTAATAAGACATGCGTATAAGAACTTGTTTATTTAATAAATAATGAATGTATCTTAAAAATAAAAGTAATAAATGTTATAAAATATATTTTTTTAAATTCCCCAGGATTCATTGCGTTGGTTTTGGGGGTTTTATGGCGTAAGGGCAATATTTGGCCATGCTACACAAGACACACAATATCAAGTAATGGACACACGCAATGAAAGTTAAAATAATGACGCAGAAGAGAGAAGTACACATAGGGAGGAATGCGCTAGAGAGGAATCAAATCTGCGCCGCCTACAACTCGAAGGTTGCTAGCGGAGTGAGCATATCCGCTGAGCCACGACGGTCCCAGGTTTCATTCGTAATTATTAATATTTACTAGTAAATGCGTTATTAATCACATTGACCAAAAGACGCGGTTATTATTAACACTAACTGGATTTATTACATATACACAATTCAAATTCTCAACAACATTAAAAAAATCTCAATAATTTGCAAAACAATAATAATGATCTAATAATGATGATAAAAAATGATCATTAGCTTTCTAAGTGATTTCGACGGGATATCTCGTCCATCAAGATCTGAGCAATTTTGCTAAGGGCGAGATATCTCGTCATAGAGAATACCGATTGAATTCCGAATGATGCTGTTGCTGTTTTTTATGATGACGAGATCTAGATTTTAAGTCAGTTTTTTCTAATGACGAGATATCTCGTCCATCAAGATCTGGTAAATTTTGCTAATGACATGGTACCTCGTTGAGAAAACCACCAGGAAGTTTAAAGTATCAATCCGATAACCTTTCATATTACCTATTATTTCCCTCAGGGGCGCATTCCCTTTAGGTGTGTACGGGCTTCATGGAGCCGAAGTATCCTAGTGATCTTTTCTTTCCCCATGGGGTTTACTGTCTTCAGTAAACACTGGGTCGCACAACCAGGTTTTCTAGTGATCTTTTTCTGCTTTTATCCCACTACTCTATTCTCCAATCACTTCTTTCTCCCTTTCACTACATTTTTACTTGATGTTGTCTGTCCTGTATTTGGAGCAACTTGCCCAAATATGCCCCTTGCGCCATAAAATCTAAAAAAGCAACCATTATCTATCATTAACCTTGCAGGTGGTTTCGGCGAGATATCTCGTCCATCAAGATCTGACCAATTTTGTTAATGAGATATCTAGTCATCAAGATATTGCTTATGGTGCTTATTCTTATGGTGACGAGATCAAGATCTGGTCAGTTTTCTTTAACTGATCTTGTCAGTTTTACTAATGACGTGGCACCTCTTCGAGACAACCACCAGGAGGGTTAACACTCTAAGGGTTTCACTCGCATAATTACATCTTGCAAGCAGTCTTCTCTGACCAGTTCTGACGTTTGCCGATTTTCTGATGATGACGTGACCAAGATCTGGTCAGTTTTTTCAAATGACGAGATATCCTTCCATCAAGATCTAGTCAATTTTGCTAATGACAAGATACCACGTCAAGACAACCACCCGGAGGGTTAATTGCACAGAAAAATGCCATGAATGGTAGATATGTATTGAAAGGAGTCAAGGGTAATTTGATAAGAAGTTTTTAGGAGAGTGGTACCCACAGATTTTGGTCTCTGGTATTAGGGCGCTGAGGTTTAGTTGATTTAGGCTGAGATGTCCCACTGATGATGCTAGGTGGGCTCGGGATGTACTGTTTTAACATTTTGGTGCATCGATGAGCTCGTGGATTACAGGTGCACTACCGGCGTTCACGAGATTTCTGCTCTAAATCTCTTGCAGGATCTATCTCCAAAAAAGCCCATCTTCATAATCAATTCTCTAACCAATGCCAGAAAGTCAATTGATCCATAGTCAATTATTTAAGTTGTTTGACTCCTCCCAATTTCTTATACTCGCAGTGACGTAAGTCCTTCTATTTTATATTGGTTCACGCTCCGTCTGTGATAATCCAGATTCCACACTGGATAATTTCTTCATCACTTCATGTACATTTTATATGTCAACTTTCACTCCTATCGAACAATGGATTCGGGATGTTTATTTGTTTTAGGCACGGAGTGTAATCGAAATTTGATTAAAAGCTGAATATAATTTTTTCTTTATTATGCTCAAGTAATTTGTAGATAAGTCTATAAATTGAAAAATATTATTTTGCGTTGTAATTAATGTTTCGTATTCAGATTTTTATTACTTCTAAATTATGCATGAAATGAACCCTTACATATCAATGTTAATTATCTTATCGGAGTTATTTTTACATCTTTTCATCAAGCTTTACAAGTTGATTATAGTTATTGCTGAATTTGACAAGACACAATTTCCTTTTGCTTCTTTATTACGATAGCTATTTGTTTATTTTGTGCGTATTAAATGAATATTTCCATTGCATTTATTTAGAGAAAAACAAATTTTCAATTTTCTTCCCTTCAATTATTCATTGAAGGATTTATAAATCTAAATACATTAATTTGGTATTAATTAATGTATTATATTCTTGAGCATTGCAGAGAAAGAACTAGATGTGGGAGTTGTTTTATTATTTACAAACAAAATCAGAAATTAAAAGGATCTAGTGCTTCAGTTTCTCGCAGAAAATTCCAAGAATGTACAGTGCCCTAAAAGTTCCCGTAATGACGATTCGTGAATTTATTATACAAAAACAACAAACTTTAAAACAATTATTTTTATGCTAATGGTGAAAAGCACTTTTAACATAACGTATGAAAAAAATTTGAACTCACATTTAAAATAAATGTTCAAGACGTCCGCCGCTTTCTTGGAGGCAAAGCTGAAGTCGTTTGCGCATATTTTTAAAAACGCGTTTCAAGATGCTGGGAGGGACTTCTTGTATCCCTTGAGTAATGGCAATTTTCAGATCATCTATTGTTTGGGGATTATCTTCATAAACTTTGTTCTTTAAATATCCCCACAGAAAAAAGTTAGGGATGCTCAGATTGTATCGCAGGTTGCACCATCTTGTTGGAACCAAGAATCTCGTTCATTCACTTCTAATAATTCAACAAATTGTTGGATAAATTCTCTGTATAGTGTCACCAACAGTTGACTCGAAAAACAGGCCCAACAATCCTTTTGCGTGATACGCACGCCAAACGCAAATTTTTTGAGAACGTAAAGG
Organism: Meta bourneti; assembly: GCA_933210815.1. Taxonomy (NCBI): domain Eukaryota; kingdom Metazoa; phylum Arthropoda; class Arachnida; order Araneae; family Tetragnathidae; genus Meta; species Meta bourneti. The sequence goes on from OW119933.1 coordinate 92,303,946, forward strand.
TTGTTTTTGCATTAATGAATGGGGATTTGTCGCCGCTCAAATGCGGGAGTTTTGCGCATTCACATAACCGCTTAAATGAAACCATGCCTCATCGGAGAAAAATGTTTTGTCCAAAATGTTGATGTTGCGAATAAATCTTCGGAACCATCGACAATAATAAAGCTGCTTCTCATTGTTCGGTGGCTTTAGCTCCTGTAACATTTTTACACGACAAGCACGAAAATGCAAAGCTCTTAAAGCCTTATGTGTCGATCCACGTGATGTGCCCATTTGTTGCGACAAACGCCTCACGGATTGATGAGGAGATTGCAATATCCTTCGTTGAGTTTCTTGCACAAAGTCTGGTGTAACGACTTTCGGTCTTCCACTCCTGTGTTTGTCTTCCACCGAACCTGTCTCATGAAATCGCCGAACGAGTTGATATAGCGTATCTTTACACGGTATTGCATCATCTGGATATTTATGCCGCCAAAATTCTTTACATCTTTCATATGACTTACATTGAAAATAAGTCTCAAGCAGCGCCAATCTCTGAATGCGTGATAAACTCATTTTGCAATGAACAAAATTACATGGAACTTTACTATCGCACAACTTGAGCGAGAAGAAAACCAAACGATAAAAATTAAAGAATCCATAAAATTATAAGCAGACGATAAAATTCAATAATAAAAAACAACACGGCAAATGATTTTTTAAAGTTGGAGTACGGGAACTTTTAGGACACTCTGTACTATTCCACGAATAATACAATAAATAATACCGAAAATGTAAGACAAAAATACCAAACCCAGAAAATTCTAAACGTTTGCAAATGCTGTCATTGAAGAGAGATAACCAAGACGCAAATGACGAATCCTATTCATCATTTTTTAAAGAATGAACACAGGAGTACTCTTTTTCTCATCGCGCAAACATAAAATGTACATCACACACATCAAGAATTACCTTTTCTCTCAAATGTTACTCAATTCATTTCTTTCCGACGAAGCGGTTAAATGATCTAGACGCAAAACATGCGGTTTCTCTTAATCATGATAAAATATCGCACTGAAAGGAGCCTTCTCGATATCCATAATGTTGATGGTGCAAGAAAACCGTTACAACACTAAGATTAATGGCTGCAGATAGAATAGTCTATCCATTATTTGGTTAATACATAAGTGACTGATCATAAAAGTACAAGCATAGAGGAAGTATGAGATAATCAGTTAGGCGGGGAAGAGTAATGAAGAAGAGGCCTGGAGAGATAATAAAAGCTGCGGCTCAACACACGTGTGCTCAAAAATAGTCCAATAAAAAATTTCTAATATCATATGAAAAATCAATTACTTAACTTTCGATTAAATAGGAAATCCTTGAGGGATTTTTGTCTATTTTTAAGATATCTGTAACTTTATTGCAATGTTTCCTTGCTTGTTTTATTTTAGCTTAGTTGGGAAGGTTAAGTTAAAAATAAATCTACAGGTATATTGATACTAGTTTATTTTATCCATGAACGGAAACAGATTACTTTGCTCCGTATTCTTTAGTTTACAAAATGAGCTTTCGAAGGTAAATAAACTGGAAGCCAAAATACGAAAACCTTCAAAACAACTAATATTAATATAATAACAACTTTTATAAATATTAAAGTCGTAGTAAAGATCGTCAATGGCCATTTAGGTGTAGAAAGACGTTACCACCATCAGGACAGAAGTAAGTCACCAAAACCCTACGAGTTTAAATATGTTGATCTGAAATAGCATTGCCACAATATCTGTAGCCTTAGTGCAGTGTTTCCATGGTTGTACTATTTCAGCTGAGTTGAGAAGGTTAAGTTAAAATAAATCTATATTGATGCCAGTTTATTTGATCCATGGACGGAATTCAGATTATTTTGCTCCGTATTTTTAGTTTACAAAAGGAGCTATCGAAAGTAAATTAACTGGAAAGCAAAACACGAAAAACTTCAAAACAACGATTAACCAATATTAAAGACGTAATAAGGATTGTAAAGGGCCATTTAGGTGTAAAGAGACGTCTACCACCATCAGCACAGAAGTCACAAAACCCCCCAAGAGTGTAAATATTTTCTTCTAGAATAGAATTGCCACAATATATGTAGCTTTATCGCATTTATTGCAATGTTTCAATGATTGTACTACTTCAGCTTAGTTGGGAAGGTTGAGTTAAAAAATAAATCTATATTGATGCCAGTTTATTTGATCCATGAACGGAATTCAGATTATTTTGCTCCGTATTCTTTAGTTTACAAAATGAGCTTTCGAAAGTAAATCAACGGGAAAGTAAGGTACGAGAAAATTCAAAACAACGACTAGTAAATATTATAGACGTAGTAAAGATCAGTGACGCACCCAGGGGGTTTAGGGTTAAACTACCCCAGGAGCCAAAAAAAGGTAATTTAGAGAAAAACTACTGTGGAAGTATAAACAAATAGCATGGGGTCAGTGTGCCGTCGTCCTTTTCCCTTGCTCTTGTGCAGTGATGTAGTCGACACCTGGAACACCCTTGGGGCCCCAGGAAACTTCGTTTTTGCTCATTGTCGATCTGGGCTGAGGAAGTATCAAGAAAATACTTAATGTCTGCCATATGTTTAGTTTTTCGGCGACTTTTGTGATGACCGTCTTTAACTTTCAGCGTCTGTACACCACCTGCACACAGCGATTGCTTTTGGGAACACATTTAGCCAAATATCGGGCAGAAGACATGGTTAACAATGGAAGTCATAACTTCACTAAATCTCACTGTGATAACTCCATCGTGTCTCAGGATAACTCCATAGAGTCTCAGAGTGACAACTACGAAAAATATGAAAGTTTGCAAATTTCTGCTGCAGGAGAGAAAAATCCTGTTTTTTTCCAACTCGACATTGACTCATTTATTGAATCCCAACATCAAGTACGTGAATCAAATCAACTTCTGTTTACATACGAGGCGATGAGCTCACAAGTAGCCTAACCCACAACATAGTAATTCAGAGATAATCGAGTTACATATCTAATCGATATACGAGTCTTTACAAAAAGTTCAATATCTTTTTGTACCTTCGCATATTGTTACATTGTGCTCAAATTTTCAATAATTATCTATAAATAAGCTATCATTACAAAATATTTCATGAGTTTTTGAAAAATACGATTAAAAGAAAAAAATGTGGGCTTAGCTATTTGAAAATTGAACGCTTTACTCGTTTTCTTGTAAACCGTTGTGGTTTAGGCCGAAGTTTCTTTCTCAAAAGTTTATCAAGCACTTGAAGACATTTGCCTTAAACTGCCTGTGTCTATTACTACACCGAGAGTCGTTGGCAGACAAACGAACAGAATAAATATTCATGCCGATAAGCCTGAAGACTATTATAGACGGTCAGTCTTTATCCCCTTTTTGGATTCATTCCTAGCTTACCTTAATGAAAAATTCTGCAAACAGAAAAATGTACTGCGACCATTTCAGTCATTGTATGCCCAAAGGGTAAAAAAGAACTAAAGGGAAACATAAGTGAATTAACTGATTTTTACAATCTTTCATCAAATATTTATGGTGAGTTCACTTTATGGTTTCAAACCTTGAAATCGTTAGATAAAGCACCAAAATGTGCAATTGAAGCTATTACTCTAGGCAACAAACATCTCTTACCGTTGTGTACGAATTATTGCACATTATGGTGACACTTCCGGATATGGATATATATATATATATATACGACTTGCACTCCCGAAAGGTCATTTTCGACTTTAAAATTGCTAAAAACTTATTTAAGGAATACAACTGGTGTGGAAAGACACAAAGGGCTTGCTTTGATGTACATTGTAACGTCTTGATTCACGGGTAGCTAGACTAGTTACCATTGAAAATATCCGATTCTGGACTAAATTGGTTTATTTTACAATTTGTACAAAAAGTCGGAAAATGAATGTAAAGTTCATTAATATTAGTTCCTTGGAAGGTCCAAAGTTCTATCGAGGCGCTTAGGGCTGCTGGCGAGCCTCACGATTTCGCTCGGGGAAGTCTAACGCACGGCTACGGGTGAGCCTATTCTCAACACAAAATTACTCGAGTGAGTACAGAGTTCCAAGGCAGGAAATCTCAGTCTTTCTGGACAGGATCACTACTAGGATGAACAGTTACACGGATCTCTAGGAGGGTTCTCCTTTACGGTTACGGTCGAGCCTTTCTCACTAAAATACTCCGGCGAGTATAGGATCCCAAGGTGGGATAAATGCACAACAGTGAAAGGATATTCACTTCAAGCTCCAACAACGGTCTCTGCTGACCGTCTCTCTCCAAGCTCTCCCTCTCTGATCCTCTGTGATCCTCTGTCTCCGTCTCTCCTCTCGTCCTCCTCTCGTGATCTCTCTCTCTTGATCTCTCTCTCTGATGATATCTCCAAAAACTCTATATGTTGGGTGCTTATCGACTCCTCCTTTCCGTTTCTGGTCCGCCTTTTAGTCGGTGCTGGATTGGGTGTTGAAGATTTCTCACGTTCTTGATTGGCTGTCTCACGTTGGTCTTTCCCCTCAACTTTTACGACAGACTTCGGCGGACTTGAAAGGGTCCATCAAACCCTGTCGGAAACTCATCATCATTTATATCAATCTTCTTGGTCTCGAAATGTCGAAGAGAGCGACAGAAAGGCGCCTGCCCTTTGTTTTGAAACCACAGCGATTTCCGACCCCTGCTAGCTGGCTGTCGTTAAGAAATCATTAAGATGTTTTCGGGTGGTCGTTATGGAGTGTGGGCTTTTCCTCTCGACACCTGAGTCAACAAGACTTTTCATTTTCCCACGCTGGCGTGGTGATCGTTTCTCTAGCCGCCGTTACAACATTCATCAAAATATTTCAGTACACGAAGAAGTTCTCGATGACCTGTCAATGAATCCAAGAATTGAACTTAGACTAAAATGATGGTCATTTTACTCATATGATTTATACTGTTTGTATATATATGTTTAGTGGTTGTATTTTTGACATTCCTATCCTCTTGCATGATTTACAAAATATTTATTCAGTGCAGTTGAAAGTTTATTGTTTCAGTTTAATATAGTTACGCATATTTCAGAAGAATAAAGTAAGTTTAAGCTTGAGCCACCTATGCACACGGTGGAATTAAAAAGTAGTAAATTTTATAAATTAATTAATGTTTGATTAATGAAACAATTAAATATTTAAACAAAAATGGCAATTAAAGTCTATAGGCATATCAATATAAAGTAAAAAATGCAGGGGACCAGTCGCCTACTGTTTGGTGACTTTGCATTTTCACCTTCACTTTCTTATTTTTTAAATATATATATCACAACCTCCCCAAAATGTGGTGATGTTGCTCATGATGAGTCAAAGACCCCAGATCCTTATCCTAAGTGCGCCACTGGTTAAGATCGTCAATAGTCTTTTATGTATTGAAAGATGTCTACCACCATCAGCACAGAAGTGAGTAACAAAAACCCACGAGTTTAAATATTGTTCTACAATAGGGGGGTATTGCCACATTATCCGTAGCTTTACTGTTGTGTTTCCAAGCTTGTACTATTTCAGCTTAGTTGGATGGTTAAGTTAAAAGTAAATCTATATTGATGCCAGTTTATGATTCATGGACGGAAAATAGATTATCGTTCTTCATTCTTTAATTTACAAAACTAGCTTTCGAAGTAAATCAACTGGTAAATAAAAAGTGAAAACCTTCAAAACAAAGACCAATAAAGATTAAAAACTTAGAAAAGATCGTCAAAGGCCGTTTCGGTAGAGGAAAATGTCTACCACCATCAGGACAGAAGTCACAAAAGAAAAACACGAGTTTATACTGTTATAGATTGGATTGGATGTTAGGGTTTTATGGCGCAAAGTCCAAAAGCGGACAAGCTGCGCCATATGCTGTTATAGAATAGTGTTGTCACAATAGCGGAAGCTTTATTGCAGTGTTTTCATGATTGCACTATTTCAGTTTAGTTGAGAAGGGTAAGTTAAAAAGAAATATAAATTATGCCAGTTTCTTCGATTCATGGACGGAAAACATGTTATTTCTCCGTATTCTTTAGTTTACAATATGAGCTTTCGAATGTAAATCAACTGGAAAGCAAAATACGAAAAAAATTCGAAACAGCGACTAGTAAATATTATAGACGTATTAAAGATCGTCATTGGCCTTTTATGTACAGAAAGACGTCTACCACCATCAGCATAGAAGTAAGTAAAAAAAACCCCACGAGTTTAAATATGTTGTTCTAGAATAGCATTGTCACAATATCTGTAGTTTTATTGATGTGTGTGTTTTTATGATTGTACTACTTTAGCTTAGTTGTAGGTTAAGTTAAAAATAAATCTATATTGATGCAAGTTTGATTCATGTAGGGAAAACAGATTATTGTTCCTTTTTCTTTAGTTTACAAAATTACCCTTCGAAAGTAAATCAACTGGTAAGTAAAAACTGAAAACCTACAAAACACTGATTAATAAAGATTAAAAACTTATAAAAGATCGTCAATGGCCGTTTCGGTAGAGGAAGACGTCTACCACCATCAGGACAGAAGTAAGTCACAAGAACTAAACCCGATTTTAAATATTGCTATTATTGACTAGTATTGCTACTATACTCACTTTTTTTAACTAAGCCTTTCCAGGCCTCGTGTAAAGGCAAAGAAGCATTAGCGCCATTCTCTAGTAAGTTTGACAACATAATAATATGTAATTTTTTTATGTTTAACTTAAGAATAGATCTCGGAGATTGGAAAAGTTTGCTTGTTTGAAATGCTAATAATAAGTACAGAATATTGAATATTTGATTTCAAACAAGCAAAAATGTTCCACTCATCAAGATTTATTCTCGAGTTCAACATTAGAGAAGACATCTATTTTACGTTGTGGAACATACTAAGGGATGATATTAGTATTTTCCCATAGAGCAAATATGAAAGTAGATTGAGCAATGGTAACCTTTTTATGTGTCCAGGATCATATGACCAAATTAGTTGCAATATCTAGAATACTGTAATCCACCTGGTGGAAACGAATATAAACCATCTGATTGATCCAAAAGACGGGAAAAGACGCCCATCCATTGATTCATCATCTGATGGGTCCACGCGACATAGAAATAGACTTTGGTGATTTCAACATTTTTATCACCACTATAGAAATGTACATTCACACATATACCCTGTCATAAGATGTTATATCGCCAAATGAGGAGATAAGATGACAAATCGGCCAACCAAGTAAATTTTTCTCAGAACATTCATATGACAACTAGTCGATACGTTGTCACACTTTCTGAAGCTCCTCTCAATAGCAATACTCAGTCTATTTATATTTCACGTCTATATATTTCTCCGCCTTTACCCACGGAAAGGCTTAGTTAAAAAGTGAGTTGTGTGACAACACTTTTCTAGAATAACATATTTAAAATCGGGTTTAATTCTTGTGATTTACTTTTGTCCTTATGATGGCGGATATCTTGTTCAATTAAATATCAATTGAAGCTACCTTCTAATACTTTAAATCTTTATTTCGTTGTTTTGAAGGTTTTTGTTTCTTTCTACCGATTTCATAAAGGTTTTCACCTGTTTATCTAAATCAAATGATTGCTTGATAGAACAGTATTCAAAATCAAGTCTAAACACTTTAAAATGTTAGAATAAAGATGAAAAAAGATGAGAAGCAGATTATTGCTATATTTTGTTTACAAAATTAGTTTTTGAAAGCAAATAAAATGATTGCTTGGTAAAACAGTATTCAAAATCAATAGTCTAAACATTTAAAAAAGTGCGAATAAAGATAAAAACAAGATGCAAAACAGATTATTGCCTCATTTTTTAGGTTGCAGATAACGTTCTATTCTACACAAGAAGCGTAGCCCGAATTATTTACTTAATAACATACTTGAAACCATCTTCGGAATTAATTTATAATTAGAATTCAAAAACTTTATCTGTGCTACAGCAAACTATATAATTCATTCCCATACCAGAAAGTTCAAATTAAAAATTAACAACACTTATCCGAGCAATATATTAAATTCGAAACCAATTTTCACCCTTCTGACACCCATTTATATTCTAAACAAAGGAGCCTAGGTTTAGCGTGTGGCTGAAGATAACGCTTTATTTGTATATATATATATATACCTGCATTTTTCATCACTTTAAATGAAAAGTCAATATATCCGCAGACCTCTTTTGCCAGTAAGCGAAGATCTGGTTTGTTTCATGATTCGTTATGCGCCGAAATCTTCTGAGAGGTAACGATAGTTGTGTTGAGTTTAAAACTTAAACAGAATGAAAAATTAGATCCCCTTTAGGCTAATAAAATATTCACTTTAAAGTATGAATTTTAAAATATATGATATAAATATCCTTTGAAGCTCATATCATCGGCACGTTTTGTTTCTGAGGGCAACAGATGAGATGATTTTGAGAAAGATATCTCCAACATGTTCTTTAAGCAATCTCAAATTTATGCGTATATAAATAAGAGATACATTTATCTATTAATCTTCATGCATATAATTTTTTGCTATTTATAAGCTCACATTTAGATTGTGAGCAGTAAATTGGGGTTGATTAATTATGATGTGAGTAAAGCAGAGATTGTTACGCCCAACATCGTTTATACGTACACGTAAATCATCTATTTATTTAACCTTCCTCTTGGTTTATCTTCGAGTCAAAAGCTGACATATATGGGCCAGGATGTAAAAACCTGTTCCAAACTACCACCAGTTCTGGGAAAGGCACAATTTGTTTTTCCTATGTGGATCTTCATTACCCTTTGGGGTAGTAGGGCAATTTTGTCCGAAGAAAATTGATCAAATCTTAAACGAGATGTCTCGTCGAAACCATTTGGAGTGTTAAATCTCCTGGTGTTGTCTCCCGAGGTATCTCGTCATTAGCAAAACTGACCAGATCTTGATGAACGAGATATCTTGTCATAGCAGACGAGATCTTGATCTTGTAATAAAAAAATTTGACAATATCTTATGACAAGATATCTGGTTTTTAGCAAAATTGATCAGATATTGATGGACGAGATATCTCGTAGAATCCACTTGAAGGGTTAAAAATATCATGGTTTATTTATGCGTATAAACCACTTGGGAGGTTAAAAAATGTTATGGTATATTTATGGGGCGTATAAATAAAGAAATATACTTGCCTTCTAATCTTCATGTGCATCGTTCTATGCTATGTGTAAGCTCACATTATCATTGTAATCAGAAAATTGGCGTTTATTATGTTAGCAACGTAGGGATTGTTACGTCCAACATCGTTTATACGTATACTTAAATCATCTATTTATTTAACCCTTCTGGTGGTTGTCTCGACGAGGTATCTCGTCATTAGCAAAATTGACCAAATCTTGATCTCATCCTCATAAAAAAATTGGCAATATCTTGAGGACAAGATATCTAGTCAAAAAATCAGGTCCTCATGGACAAGATATCGCGTCAAAACCCCTCGGAAAGTTAAGAAATGTTATGGTTTCATGATATCAGCTACTTGAGAAAGCTATTTTTCACTTGGGGGTGAGGCTAAACCTGCCGGTGCACAATGAAAACGTACTCCTAAGATAACGGATCGTAAGCGTAAGATTGACCAGTTATAGTGCATAGATTGATCTAATGCCCAGACACCAGGTTTACCCGCCCCGCAAACTAGATACCGCCCTCGGAACAAGTTTATCCAGCCAATAAGCCAGATACGGCCCTCCAGACGGTTAATCCAGCCCTCTGGCCAGACATGGCCCTATAAATATTTTTTAAGGCTGCAGATCAGATACGACCCTCCGCAGACCAGATAATTGCTTCTAAATATTTTATCTGGCCCACAGAACAGATATGACCATATGAAAAGCAGATTTATATCTTTATTCTTGTATTATATTTGTCAACACACATCCAAGACCACAGTAGTCTTCTTAGTGCAGCTCCTTCGGTCCGACTTGCTGAAGTAACTACTGATGTAGGGAAAGTCTCGACAAATTCGTACGAGAATCGTCATTCACGAGCTGTGAAACCAAAAAATAAGACATCACTCACCGACCGCTGGCTGGCAAGTTTTCCCACACGTGTTTATATGTGATCGGAGGTTGGTGCCCTTCAGGCCAACCTTACATGGACCCTAATCGTGTCTTAAGAGGGGGACGGATAGAGCCTTATCCTTATTTATTCGTCCTACCATTCATAGCATGGCTTAAGCTTGCAGGGTTTTGGGTGAAATTCCCACATAAGCATCTGTCTTATTTCAGTGACCCTCATAAATTTGAATTACGTGAACCTACAAGCCTTATCTGATGCCTGAATAATTCTCCGAACCTTTGGAGGTGGGCTAGGAGTTGTTTGCCATGCAAATTCACCTAACCGACTTATCATTCGGAGACGCTTCGTTTGATGCTTAATGCCACTATAGGTTGATCTAGACTACTGTTGCAAACCACATGAAACGTCTCTTCTCCAGATCAGTGTTGTTCAAATTTTTTGCTTTTTCTTAAAAAGTTTAAAAAAATCAAGAATTATTAACAAGTATTTTTACGTATCTCTTGGTATGACTTCAGGTTCCTCACGGGTACGGGTACGGGTACCACAGGTTATAAATAGAGCAACTTATAAAAAAATCCCTAAACGACGTTCCGAAATTGAGTTTGATGAAGTTATTTACTCAGCAACTCATTTACTCAGCAACTCATTTACTCAGCAACTCATTTACTCAGTCATCCAAATGGCTTATCATTCGGAGATACATCGGATGATACTTAATATCATTAGGTTGATCTAGACTATTGTAGCAAACCACATGAAACGTCTCTTCTCCAGATCAGTGTTGCACCTGTTATTGCTTTTGTTAAAAAGTTAAAAAATCAAGAACTATTAACAAGTGTTTTTGCGTATCTGTTGGAATGACTTCGGGTACATCACGGGTTCGGGTACCACAGGTTAAATATAGCAAATTACTTATAAATAAATCCCTAAACGAAATTGAGTGTGGTTATTTACTCAGTCAGTAACTCATTAGATCTTAATACCCATATACATGCGCTCAATTTGAATAAAGTCATGCGTTCAAAGCTAAATATTTATTGTACATGGGAAAACGTTGCTAAAGTGGGATTAATTTCATCTGTTAAGATAAAAAAAAAGAAAATAATAACACATAACCTCTGCAAATTGAAGTTCAATACCATATCTGAGAGCGCCGCTAAATCAGCACTTTTCGGAAGCGATTTAAGAATTTGTAGCCGGCTTGGAAGTCCGAAATGGCCATGGCAGTTTCGACTATGCACTTTTTAATTCCTAATTAAAGCTCTTTTGTTCTAAAAATTATTGTGAACCCTAATTATTGCAAATAATTTTTTTTCAGATATATGTAATGATAGTCAGTCTACTTGATTATGAAAGTCAGTTCATACCAACATAATTGTATGAACTTTACTTCCTTCTTCCTTACTTCTTTACTTTTCTGTGCTGTACTGGTGTATTCAATGTTTGGTCATTCTGTGTGAATTTATTTAAGACTTTAAATGTCCTTACATTTCTTAAAATATATCAATTGAAGATGTGGGCATCTTATTTATAAATATAATTCAATATTTATACAACTAGAATATTAAATTAAAAATTTAAATTCTAATTCTAAATTCCAATTCTAAATTCCAATTCTCAATTCTCAATTCTAAATATAAATTCTAATTTTAAAGCTAAATATCTAAATCTAAATATTAATCTAAATTTAAATATAAATTTAAATAATAAATTCTAAATCTAAATACTATTCTAAATTTTAATTCTAAATACTATTCTAAATTTTAATTCTAAATTTCTAATTATAAAGCTTAAGTTTCTAAATCTAAATACTATTCTATATTTTAATACTAAATTCCTAATTATAAAGCTAAATTTCTAAACCTAAATTCTAAATACTAATCTAAATACAAACCTAAATAAAAAGAATAAATACGAAACGTAAAATTACATTAAACAAACATTAAAAGCATTACAAAATTAAAATAATCCAGGTAAAACATTAAGAATAGAGCTCACGTTGAAATTTTTCCTTCCCACAAAGAAAATTCTTAAAAAGCCTAAATTTAGAACCAGTTTCTAAACATGTTTTCGAGTAGAACGAATGCTACCCGTCTTTCTATTTATTGTATCTATATACCCAGACATATTCCTCAAGCAAACATTTCAAACAAACCTTCGCTAGACACTTCTATGGGAGAAAACAAAATAAATCACTCGAAAATATCTCCATCTAAGGTTGCCCCCATTTCAAGGAAACCAAATGTGATCCTCAGAGGTATCAGTACATTTTCTACAGCAGAAAAATGCTTTTTTTGTTCAAAGCGTTTTTTGACAGATCCCCACATGTGTTATTGTTTTTATTTACGAGAAAAATAGCCGAAATATTCTAAGGCGTTTTGATACAGGGATGTAGATATAGAATATCTCAACCATGTCGCAATGAACTTGGAGTTTTTCATGATTAAAATGCCATGGTTTGTAAGAAAGGAGCCCGGAAAAATTGTAAGGATGTATGATGCAGGATGTATATCTGTGCTTTGTTAGAAAAGGGCCGATGTTCACGTGTTGCAAGTGTTAGGTAACAGCTGATCTAATATTTTTTAATTAAATTTTTTTTCAAACTTGGTGGATTGTCTTCGAGTCGAAAGCTGCCAGTTTCCAGTTTCTGGTGCAGAAACCTGTAAGCAACTCACCCCTCAAATGGCTTCAAGTTATAAAACACCCTCAAATTATATAAATTATTACATTAAATCACACCCACCCCCAACCCATTAATATGTAACTCAAATAATACATACATACATACATACATACATACATACGTACATACATACATACGTACGTACGTACGTACGTACATACGTACATACATACGTACATACATACATACATACATACGTACGTACGTACGTACATACGTACATACATACGTACATACATACATACATACATACGTACGTACGTACATACATACATACATACATACATACATACATACATACATACATACATACGTACATACGTACGTACGTACGTACGTACGTACATACATACATACATACATACATTTAATGAAAACTAACGCAAATATTAAGGTACTTCATACAATTCAAAGCCAATGTGACGTCAAGATTGCAAAAAATTAAAAAATTGCGTTAAACTGAGTTATTTATTGGAGCCAAACCAAGAGCTCGAATATTGTGCTTTTTGTATCTACATTACTTATAAAACCTTCAATTAGAGGAGTAGAGAATAGAGAGCTTCTCGTGAAAGCATCGGAAGGCCACTTGGTCCTAAATTAGGCCCCGTTCACATGAGGCGTTTTCCAACGAGCGTTTTACGTCAAAACAAAGCGCGGGTAACCAAAGTACATAGAGTTCTACTGGAGTGTTCACATGCAGAAATCGCGAGAATCCATGCGGTAGATAGCTTCGGCGCTTCAACAATCTTCGGTCGTTCTAGCGATTAGAAGGCGTTTGGAGAATCATAGGTTTCTACTGCACCGTTCACATGACATGCGTTTTAACGCGCGTTGGGGCTTTTTTATTCCTCTTAGTCCAAGTTTCTATCTTCGCGATCGTTAAAGAGAGAGTGAAAATTTCAACGGATTTGAAATCTGCGGATCCACTAGATCCATACCTAAAAAGTGATTTTCTTTAAATAAATAATTTTCAACTGTAACTAATATTTTCGCGATACGGATTTGACGAATATATTCATTACGAACACAAAAGGGAGTATTCATCTCGTTTTTATAGAAAAGATACAACTTGATTGGAGTATTTTGTCTTAATCCACTGCTTTATATTTATGGCCATTAAAAATAGGATGAGAAAATTTAATCGTATTCGATTTATTGAAGAAATTTACCCTGCTTTCACACAAAACTTGTAAAAATGTGATAGTTTATAACTAAAGAGGATATGGGTAACTTTATTTCTGAGAATAACGTATACCGACAACTGTCCATTTTAGATTTCATGTGCGACAAACGTCTTTGAAATAAAGCTAAAATTAAATATTCAATTTAAAAGCTAAACTTTAGTTATTTTTTTATCGGGTGAAATGCGTAAGATAAGTTTCAATTTTCATTCATTTTTCACATCCTCGTGTTACATTGAACTCGATATCACTTGAAAATGAACTTCTGATTTACTGAACTTAATTTACTGTAAGCTTATTTTTCATAGAATTTATATTTTAATCTTGCGGTTAGTGGTTATTACTACTTAAATCGAAATTTTTATATTATATATACGCGTAGACGCAAATTCTATTAGCAATCTCCTGATTTTCGATATGTACTGTTTTTTGGGTTTCCTTTGATATTTTTTAGTTTTAACAAGATTTTCTCGTTTGATCGTGGGTTTAATCAAATTTTAGTTGAAATACTTCCCAGTCGTTATTCCATTTGTGCTACAAAACCTCTGAAAGAGGGTAGGTTGGAGGGTTAATCGGAACTCAGGGAAAATTGTGTTTAAAAATTAAAAACTAATTATTGTTATGTGTTATTTGTGCTGATACATTAAAATGTTTAGAGATAGGATTTAAAAAATATAGATATTTATTTGAAGGAAAATTAAATAAAAGAATTAGCTATAGATCGTAGGAAACACGATAAAACATGCAAAAATAACAAAAAAAAATGATTATCACCAGTGCCGGATTTTGTTTGCGTGTCATCTTTTGATAGTACTTCGTAGACAATGCCATATAAATAGACATTTCGTTTCCTTTCCTGGTTCTAGAAATGTAGATTTTTGTGGCATATATTTTTATTTTACACTGTCAATTTTAAAATTTTAAGGAAATTGGTCATTTTCCAGTTAGTTTCGTTTTAATCAAAGTTTTACAGATTTGGTATTTGGTATTTTCAATTAACGTCACACTGGAGCAACACAACGGGCTATAAAGTTTTACAGAAATATTCCGATTTTTCATACGCAGTTTCGCTTTTACGATAAAACACATTACAAAAGACTTATCTGCTAGCTTCTAGAACACAAAAAATCCGTGATCACCGCTATTTTCAACCTATTACTGCCAAAAAATCCGTTAATTTTGGTAGGTACGTAAGTATTTTAATTAACGTCACACTGGAGCGACACAATGGGCTATTGGTGACGATCCGGGATCAATCCCAAATGGAAAGATCGAGGACAACACCACGTAATTATGTTATTGTTATTGTTATTTCAATTAACGTCACACTGGAGCAACACAACGGGCTATTGGTGACGGTCCGGGATCAATCCCAAAGGGAAAGATCCGAGGACAACACCACGTAATTTTGAACCACGGTCAGATGACGAGGCAACACCTGAGCTGGCACCCCACTCTCCAAACTTCCACACCACGCCAACGTGAGGACATTTGAGGCCACGACAGATTTAACGTGCACCAGCCCCCCTTGTACACGACGGTGTTTGGCTGGATTCGAACTCGCAACCCTTCGGTTGCTAGTCCGTTACTCTTCCAACCGGGCCACCGCGGCCCCACGTAATTATGAACAACCGTCAGGTGACGATGTACACCTCAGCTGGCACCCCACTCTCCAAACCACGCCAACGTGAGAACATTTGAGGCCACGACGGCACAAACCCCCTTTGTACACGATGGTCTTTGGCTGGATTCGAACTGGCAACCCTCCGGTTGCTAATCCGTTACTCTTCCAGCTGGGCTACCGCGGCCCGATAGTTATTGGATCTTTTCCTTTCGGATTGATCCCGGACCGTCAACAATAGCCCGTTGTGTTGCTCCAGTGTGACGTTAATTAAAATACCTATCTACTTACCTTCGAAATTAAACAGTGTTTCTCGATCTTTCCCTTTGAGAATTGATCCCGGACTGTTGTTACAAATAGCCCTTGTTTTGTACAGGTTCGACTTTAATGTGCTACCTACCAAATAAAGTAGGGGTTTCGTGGAACCCCAGTTGGAGGGGGTATTTCAATTAACGTCACACTGGAGCAACACAACGGGCTATTGGTGACGGTCAGGGATCAATCCCAAAGGGAAAGATCCGAGGACAGCACCACGTAATTTTGAACCACGGTCAGATGACGGAACCCCAGTTGGAAGACTAGCGAATTAGCAACCGTAGGCTTTCGCTTCGAAATTAGGATCCAATGAAATACCGCCATGTACATGGGAGCTGGTTGCACGTTAAATCTGACCATGGGTCTTACACAAAAATCAGGGCCGCGGTGGCCCGGTTGGAAGAGTAACGGACTTGCAACCGAAAGGTTGCGAGTTCGAATCCAGCCAAACACCGTCGTGTACAAAGGGGGCTGGTGCACGTTAAATCTGTCGTGGCCTCAAATGTCCTCACGTTGGCGTGGTGTGGAAGTTTGGAGAGTGGGGTGCCAGCTCAGGTGTTGCCTCGTCATCTGACCGTGGTTCAAAATTACGTGGTGTTGTCCTCGGATCTTTCCCTTTGGGAGTGATCCCGGACCGTCACCAATAGCCCATTGTGTTGCTCCAGTGTGACGTTAATTGAAATTCCCCCCTTCCCTTACACAAAAATCGTAGTGGCCTGAAATGACCCAATGTTGGAATGGTGAGGAAGTTCGGAGAGTAAGGTGGTACACAGGTGTTTAGCTCATCATCTGACCGTGGTCGAAAATTACGAGGTATACTCGGATCTTTCCCATCGGGATTAATCCCGGACCGTTGTGAATAGCTCGTCGTGTTCTCACAAAGCAAAGTTAAGGGGACACGGTACCCTTAAAATGACCAAAATATCGAAAAAAATTTTATTGCTTTATTTTAACTATACAACTCTTCTGAATAAGTATGCAAAATTTCATAGCTCTAGAAACATTATTTTAGGAGTTATCTAAGTTTTTTTCTCTTGGATGTTATATACCGAAACCAAAAATTAAAATTTTAAATGGCTTTTTCTCAGCTTTCTGTTTTTGATGACTATGAAGTACTCAAATTGCTAAGGCTTTTTTAAAATTTAATTTAGAGGTTTGAAACTTTTTGTAGTTGTTCACAATAGTGTATTTGACAATTCTGTGCATGCGATAAGAATTTGGATTAAAAGTTTTTTTTCAAAAAATTGCCAAACTAAAATATTCACGTTTTTTACAGTTTTTCACAGTATTTTTTAGAAAAAAAATTCTAGAGAAATAAATAATCAGAATACATGCAAACCCATGCACAGAATTGTGTAAAATACTGCAATGAATAGAAAAGTGTAACAAAAATTTTAAAAAGATGATATTTAAAAAGTAGTAGGGATTTTAAAATGTTGATTTTTTTCAAAAAAATTAAATTTCTGAATTATTGCTTTATTAAAATTAAATTTTTTTGCCTGAAATATTCATTTTATGTGCATTTCAATATAATATACTAAAAAATTTTCCTACACATATGAAAACAAAAAAAATTGTTCAAAGGGTACCGTGTCCCCTTAATTCAATTCTCCCCCGAAGCAAAAGTTGTTGGAAAGCTGCAAAAATGGCTTCTATTTCGCCGTGAAAGACAGCCTTAAAAAGCAGACAGGAAGATAAAACTTAAAAAGTTCTCATCAAGTACCACCACCAGCTTCCTGTGTTTCGTCTGGCCGTCGTGGTTCAGTGGGTGCCACTGCGCTAGCAACCTTCGAGTTTTATTCGGAGCAGGTTCGATTCCTGTCAGGTGCATTCCTCCCTGGATGTATTTCTCTCCTTTCCAGGAAAGCTTTCACTGTGTGTGTGTCAATTACTTGATATTGTATTATGTCTGGCGCAGCATGGTCAAATATGGCCCTTCGCCATAAAACCCCAAAACCAACCAACCTGAGTTTAAACCAACTTGGTACGTAGGTATAAACGTGTAAACAGTTGCTGTTAGGCTAGGTAGGAAGGTAGATAATTTACGTCACACTGGAGCAGTCCAACGGGCTATTGACGACGGTCCGGGATAAACCCCAAAAGAAAAATCCGAGGACAACACCACGGAATTTGAATCACGGTCAGATGACGAGGTAACATCTGAGCTGGTACCCCACTCTCCAAACTTCCACACCGCAACAATTTGGTAACAAAACAGTATAACTTAAAAAAAGTAAACTGAATGAAATGAAGTCTCCATGAAATGAAAAAAGTGTAATAAATTCCTCAGGGAAACTAAAAAAGGTTTCCTCTTAGACTTTCCCCAAGAAGTGAACGACGATTACTAAACTCTTAAACTACTAAATATTTATCCGAACAAAACCTTGATTTTCAATCCCCGTAGTTATGAAATGCAACTTTAATTTTCTGAATAATCAATTTTATAATTCATCGATCCAAGTACACGAACAATATTTATATTTGTTATCCAGAATATTGTGATTTTTTAACTTCATGTGCATTGAAGTGAAGAAGCTACTTGAAGTTCACATATAAAAGTGACAATTGAAGTCAATGTTTCAAATTGACTTCAGCTGTCAAAGCGGTAGCTGTGAATGAGTGCAAACTGATCTTAGTGATTTGTATCGCATAATTTTAAAGTGATCGTAATATAATATGCCGAGGTGTTTTCTACCGAGAAGGAGAATACGAACACAACCGTATACATTGCCAACGTGGGACGATCCGTCAACAACCTCAGAAGGTTATAAGAATCCACCTCAGACTGAAGAGAGTAAAACAGCAGCGGAAGATCTACTTGGCAATGGAGCACTATCCAAAGAGTTCGACCCAAAGAAAGATTCCGACCCCACTGAAGTTCTTTGTAACGAACAAGGTTCTGCAGCTGGTCCAAGTCCAGTACTGAGATCCTCGGACGATGGATGGCCTGTAAGTCTCAAAAGGACATCACTCGAAACGAGGGTAAACGAGTTAAGCTCTTCAGAAAATTTACAACCTGCCGATCCATTGGTTTGGAATTTGTCAGACAGCGATCAACACGGCAATGTAATAGATCTTGAAGATGGTACCAAATCATCAGAATTTACACCGATCGCTGGAAAATCGGTGGCAGATACGAACTCTTCGAATTCCGATAGTTCCAATGATGATTCGGGGGAACAGAAGCAACAATCGAGGCAATACATGTACAATTTGTGCGGAAAATCGTTTCGATTTAAAGGTAATTTAGAGGAATACCAGAGAAGACACACCGCGGAAAAGTCCTTTCCATGTTCCTTTTGTGAAAAATATTTTTCTCATAAAAAGGATTTAAAGGCCCACGGACGGATTCACACTAAAAAGAGGCCTTATGTGTGTGACGATTGTGGCAAAACCTTTACAAATTCATCACATTTAAAACGCCACGAACGGATTCACACTGGAGAGAAGCCCTATGTGTGTGACGTTTGTAGCAAAACTTTTACAGATTCATCATATTTAAAAAGCCACGAACGGATTCACACTGGAGAGAAGCCCTACGAGTGTGTCGATTGTGGCAAAACTTTTAATCGAACATCGAGCTTAAAACGCCACGAACGGATTCACACTGGAGAGAAGCCCTACGTGTGTGACGTTTGTAGCAAAACTTTTAATCAAACATCGATCTTAAAAAGACATACGGATTCACACTGGAGAAAATCCATACGAGTGAATTTTGCAGACTTTTCAAACTTCAAATTTAGTTCGACATTTACTGATCCACAATAGCAGACAACCTAAATGAGATTCGCAAGGAAGTGTTTCCCCCAAATGGTACCTCTTGCACCGTCGCGCAGTGTGTATTCACGGAGATTATCAAATTTTGCAAAGGACAATTATAAATTTACGTGTTTTAGAATTGACTAAAGACCAGAAAAAGTAAGACTGCTCTTCAAATCTTATTTAATTCAATTTTAAACATTTTTAAACAATTAGTGTATGGTGTCACATGAGTATTGAATAAAATAGTCAAATTTGTCGGCTTTATGAAACTTTAGATCATAATTAGATTGTAAAAAAGATATCATGTAAATGATTAATGTTGAACTGTTTTATACGTTTCGATATTTTATATGTATATATACATGATTGATTTAAAAATAAAATTTTAGCACGTTTTTGATAATTGTATTGTGTAAATAAGGTATAGGTAAAAAACAGAATAGTTTAGAAATGTAATTTGATTTCTTTAAGTTAAAAAGTATCAGATTACTGCGTATTTCTAAACATATTTTTCTTCTAAAAATTTATCTAATACATTTAAAAGTAAATTTTTGCACATATACTTTCGGTTGCATGAACAAAGATTTAATATTTAATGTTATGTTGGTACTTAAATTTATGCCTAAAACTTATACATTTTTGTTGTACCTTTTTATAGATACTTAATTTGAAATTCGTCTGCTTATTGTATTATGTTGCTCTGGGACTTAAAGCGTTGTCTTTTTATGTTAGGAATGTGATGAAAAATCAAATGTTACATATCGTTACCACCACGCTAAAAGCGAGTATGTGCAAAATTGACGTAAAACGCTTTCAAAGTTTGGATGCTTCGGAAAAATCAAGTTACGACTCAAATGTTGTTTCCTCATGAAAATAGGCATTTCCACTAAGAATCAAGATGATTCGTGGCTTTGTCATAGTATAAAAACATGAAATGATGACAAAAATGTAGATACGTGCCTGTACCTTATTATTCTAGAACAACATATTTAAACTCGTGGGTTTTTTTTACTTACTTCTGTGCTGATGGTAGACGTCTTTCTGTACTTAAAAGGCCAATGACGATCTTTAATACGTCTATAATATTTACTAGTCGCTGTTTTGAATTTTTTCGTATTTTGCTTTCCAGTTGATTTACATTCGAAAGCTTATATTGTAAACTAAAGAATACGGAGAAATAACCTGTTTTCCGTCCATGAATCGAATTAAACTGGCATAATTTATATTTCTTTTTAACTTACCCTTCTCAACTAAACTGAAATAGTACAATCATGGAAACACTGCAATAAAGCTTCCGCTATTGTGACAACACTATTCCATAACAGCATATGGCGCAGCTTGTCCGCTTTTGGACTTTGTACCTTAGAACACTTTAGGAGCTTGCATACAGAATATATAGCACTCTACTTTAGCAAAAGGGATAAAAGCGACATAATTAACAATTAAAATGCTTATTTACAAATATAGGAATATTTACCGATTAAACATCGTTACAATTCAACTTTATCGGGTATTCGTTAGGCATGGCCGTACGCCATCTTCTCGTGTCATCGTTCTGCAACTGTCTCGAGTCTGGGAAAATCGTCAGTCACCAGGCTGTCTAGACTTCGCAGCGCTTCATTTCTATATTACACAGGGAGCGGCAGGTGAAATGCTGATCTTTAAAACATAGCCTACATATATGTATATACAGGGTGAGTCTAGATTGTTTTTATAAAATAAGAGGGGTGATAGTACCCATCCAGACGAGCAATAATTACCATGGAACATAGGGTCGCATTCCACTCTGAGAGGCAGAAAAGAGTAAAATTAGAATTTCAACATGATCTTATAACAGTGTTGGGAAAGCGAATGAACGATACCAAAAGTTGCACAATCTGATTTATTGATCAGAGAAAAACTCACAGCAAGTGCTCAAAGTGGCGGCCACGTGTGTCGTTGCACAGTTCACACCGGCGAAGGAATGACTGGCGCACCCTCTCGAAGATTCCTGGTGTTAATTTTGTCTGTGGCAACACCGATTCTCGCTACTAGATCTTCAGCCGGGTCCACAGGGCTCTGGTACACTAAAGATTTCATGTGCCCCAGAAGAAAAAGTCCAGTGGGTTGAGGTCCGGTGAGCGAGGAGCCCAAGCCACAGGTCCGCCACGTCCGATCCACCGACCAGGCCATCTTGCTTAGGAGATATGCTACGTAGGCAGGTGCAAAACGACGTCAGAGGCGATGACTTGTTCATGCTCGACGCGTTTCGACTTTACTCTTTTCTGCCTCTCAGAGAGGAATGCGACCCTGTTCCATGGTAATTATTGCTCGTTTGGATGGGTACTATCACCCCTCTTATTTTGTAAAAATAATACAGACTCACCCTGTATATGTATATATATATGTATATATATATATATATACGTATATAATCTCTTTTTGAAAGTAAAATTGGTTATTTTATGAGAATTTCCTCGGATCATTCGTTTCGCAGTAGCCCGGTTCGAAGAGGAATGGACTAGCAAACGGAAGGTTGCGAGTTCTAATCCAAAGACCGCGTAAAAAGGGGGCTGGTGCATGTCAAATCTGTCGTGGCATCAAATGTCCTCATCCTGGCGTGAAGTTAGCGTAGGTAGTTCATTGACGTCATAGAGGGGCAACACAACAGGCTATTGGCGACGGTCCGGGATCAATCCCGAACGGAAAGATCCAAGGACAGCACCACGTAATTTTGAACCATGGTCAGGTGATGAATCCACACCTGAGATGGCAACCCCTCTCCAAACTTCCACACCAAGTCAACGTTAGGATATTTGAGACCACGAGAGATCTAACGTGCACCATCCCCCTCTGTACTTGGCACTCTGGATGCATTCGAAACCGCAGCCCTCTGGTTGCTAATCCATTACTCTTCAAACCTGTATAACAGATCTGTCGTTTCGGGTTTGATCCCGGTCTGTTGTCAATAGAACTTTGTGTCGCTCCAGTGCTACTTTAATTAAAAATCTACCTACCTCGACCGGAATACCGCGGCCCTGTCAGATGACAATGTTGGCGTGGACATTTGGAAATTGGGGTATCAGTTCAGGTTTTGACCTCGTCATCTGACCATGGTTTAAAATTACGCGGTGTTGTTTTGGATCTATCAATTCGGGATTGATCCCTGACAGTCGCTAATAGCCTCTTCTATTTCCCCAGTGCGAAGTTAAATAACTATCTACCTACCTACCTCAGTATTCTATCTATGGAATTTCAAGTTGTATTGAGACCCCTATACACGCTCAGGAATTATTGAACACGAGTCATTGTCTTGTGTTTGCGCAGCTTGGCCAAATATGGCCCGCAAGTTTGGCGTGGTGTGGAAGTTTTGAGAGTGGGTTGCCAGCTCAGGTGTTGCCTCGTCATCTGACCGTGGTTCAAAATTACGTGTTGTTCTCGATCTTTCCATTTGGGATTGATCCCGGACCATCACCACTAACCCGTTGTGACGCTCCAGTGTGACGTTAGTTAAAATACCTACCTATCCAATTATTCAATGTTAAAATTACGCACCCCCCCAAATGTATATCCCCCTTTTTTCATTTCTATAATAGTCGCTTACCGTTACAACGAAGAATGTTGCATCTTTTCGAACATACAAAGCAAATTCCACATTGCAGAAACAAGACTTAAATTTCTAGTGTCCCTATCAGTCTCAGGCCCTGTATTTAGATAATGGGGGCTCCTTTTCTTGGGCGGCCCTGGGCATTCAATCTGTAAATTCATTGATTTTATCCTTGTTTCTTGCTCAGTTCATTACCCTGTGTCCTTTAAAAAAGTAATTTGTGTAGGGATCAGGCATTTCCGGATTCTTATAAATTGGAAACGATCTAAAATAGAAAGAATTCCATGAACTCCGAGACAAGCTTTTGGCCATCTGAGAAGTTACCATGTCGTAAACAGCTTAGCGTGCAACCTATTTCAGTAACCTTTCAGAAGCTCCCATGAGCCATGAAAGTCTGAATCCAACATCTGTACAAAGTTCTCAGAAATGTGTCTGAAAAAATTCCTGAAGCAAAAAAACCCCAATAGAATGCAGGTGGCAAATACATGCCACTTGATCCTTTGCAAGACAACCGGAGGTAAGAAGCCTGCAATTCTCCAGTTTTCAAACCTCCTTTAAATGACTTTATTAACAATTATTTTGTGATCACATATATGGAAGGGCCTCCCTTATTAATATTAGCCGGTAATTAATATAAACGGATTGTTCACTTGAACCGTAACCGTAGCTCTGCCTTGGAAGAGTTTGACTCACACAGCTCCTCTGACTGTTCACACTACCTAAACAATCTTAAATATATCACACAAGTTATAATTTACAAGCTCTGTAGCAGCCAGGATGGCCGAGTGGTTATGGCATCGGACTCCAAGCGCTTGTGGAGAGCTTCATCCTTCGATAGCTGGCTGGGTGTTAGAATATGGAAAAAAACAGAACTAAAAAAGACAAAAAATACGTAACAACTGTCTGACCTTATAGCAATGGACGGTTCAATGACCGAGACTTCTCGGCAACCTTGGACTGCAAAAATGCAGCAATTTGTTCATGATCCTACTGTTCTTGTGGGTTCATTTAACCGGAGATATGTACACATATTCTATTTCCACATACAGCTAATCAGAACGATTAAGCTCTCCCAAGCGTGTGCTATCTGATTCACTGTCAGTGATCGTGGGTTCGAATCCCACTCCTGGTGTTACGTTAAAATTGGTGTAGTTGTGTTACAATTTTGAAACTTGTTTTGACTTAAGGCTACTCTGATAAAAAGGAATTAGTTTTGTGCAGTCAATAAAAAGATTTTTTTTCAGTGAAACGGCCATTGTGTGATTTATAACAAATATTCGAAAGTGGAATTATTAATAATACCTAGCTAATTCTACTTCCATTTTGGAGCTGAATAGGACATTGTTGATAAAAAAATCGGAGCCTTTCAGCCAGATTTTGCGTGAATACATCTCGTAAGAGCATATTATTTATATGCGTGTAGTGAATAAAAGACAAATTTAGTAGTGAATTCTATATTTATCGAAAGCTGATGAGTTGCTTTTTAGAATAGTCAACGTTCAATGTATTAATGCTCGACTTATTTGATGGTTTTCGCCCCATCCCGCTTATCACGGCTAGCGAACTCAAAATCACTAACAATTCTATTCCCTAAGCTATCAAATGACACTAGGTTGGTTTGCGTTTATTATACAAAAATGTTTAGACCCAACTCGATGCTCATTTTTTCCGTACTGGTAACCTTAGTACTGGTCTGATTTTAAAAAGGTATTCCCGTCAAAAGTAAACAAAATAATAATAATAATTTGCCAGTTATTCGTGGTGTTCTGACAGAAACTTCTTCGTAGCTATTGACTCGCAGCAATAGGAAGCAGCAATGTGTTTCACCGCAATTCAGCGGCAATCTCCCTATTACCTACATGGGGCCGTTCTCCAGGCTACTTTCTGGTGTTACTTTAACTTCCGTTTCCAATTCCAACTGGTCTATAGGATTGATTTCTTCCGAGTGTCATGGTCATCTGGTTCACTTTTATGGTGGAAACTAATCCCACTCCTGGACTCACCTTTTGTATGATCACATCCAATTCAGTTTTAATTCCGAAACTACACTATTTGACCATGGGTATTTAGCTTAGAGTTTTTCACGAAATTATTTGTCCTGTTAAAATTTATGAATGGGAGCTTGGTTTCTCAAAGTACGAGCATTGGCTCTTTTCAAAGACAGCCGAAATAACCTTTTGCACCTCTAGGCAGTGGTATAAGTGCGGATAAGGCTACAGGAGGTGAAGGGGCGTTAAAGTATATGAATAAAAATGAGAGCTTGGTGCCCACAGCATGCGCAGGGACACCATGAAAGACTTAAATGAAAGATTTTGAATGAATTAAGACTTTGAATGAAAGATGGCAGGACTTAATTTTTCTACCTGTAGGCAGTGGCATTCGTAAGGCTATATGGACTGAAGGGGCATTAGGACACACTGCATTGACCATAATCAGAGGACACCTGGAATAGAAACCAAACAGCACTTATTTTGGAATCGGACTATAAATTTAAACTTTGAATTTCAGAGTCCATATCTACATCGTTAACTATCACATAATTAAAACCTCAATGATTAGAATTTAGGCAATAAGGAAAATAGCTAGTGGTGGTTTGGCCCTAGAAACGAGCTCGGCCTCCGAAGTCTATATCTTCAAAAAAGAACTTGAGCAACTTACCCAAGTACAATCTAAATATAGCATTGTTAAGCCTACTGTAACGTCTTGATTCACGGGTAGCTAGACTAGTTACCATTGAAAATATCCGATTCTGGACTAAATTGGTTTATTTTACAATTTGTACAAAAATCGGAAAATGAATGTAAAGTTCATTAATATTAGTTCCTTGGAAGGTCCAAAGTTCTATCGAGGCGCTTAGGGCTGCTGGCGAGCCTCACAATTTCGCTCGGGGAAGTCTAACGCACGGCTACGGGTGAGCCTATTCTCAACACAAAATTATTCGAGTGAGTACAGAGTTCCAAGGCAGGAAATCTCAGTCTTTCTGGACAGGATCACTACTAGGATGAACAGTTACACGGATCTCTAGGAGGGTTATCCTTTACGGCTACGGTCGAGCCTTTCTCACTAAAATACTCCGGCGAGTATCGGATCCCAAGGTGGGATAAATGCACAACAGTGAACGGATATTCACCAAGCTCCAAAAACGGTCTCTGTTGACCGCTTCTCTCCAAGCTCTCTGATCCTCTGTGATCCTCTGTCTCCGTCTCTCCTCTCGTCTTTCCTCTCGTGATCTCTCTCTGATGATATCTCCAAAAACTCTATATGTTGGGTGCTTATCGACTCCTCCTTTCCGTTTCTGGTCCGCCTTTTAGTCGGTGCTGGATTGGGTGTTGAAGATTTCTCACGTTCTTGATTGGCTGTCTCACGTTGGTCTTTCCCCTCAACTTTTACGACAGACTTCGGCGGACTTGAAAGGGTCCATCAAACCCTGTCGGAAACTCATCATCATTTATATCAATCTTCTTGGTCTCGAAATGTCGAAGAGAGCGACAGAAAGGCGCCTGCCCTTTGTTTTGAAACCACAGCGATTTCCGACCCCTGCTGGCTGGCTGTCGTTAAGAAATCATTAAGATGTTTTCGGGTGGTCGTTATGGAGTGTGGGCTTTTCCTCTCGACACCTGAGTCAACAAGACTTTTCATTTTCCCACGTTGTCGTGGTGATCGTTTCCCTAGCTGCCGTTACACTACGAAGTACGAAGAGAAATCCTAAAATCATAATATTAAACGTAGACATCGAATACACCAAGGAAGAACTTCTGGAGGCACTTTGACTAAAAAACGACTATTGCTCTGACGTCACTGATGACTTTATAAAAGGTAGAAGGTGGAACCACTGAATTTTGATATCACCCCCTCTAATACTTTCAACAATATAATGAACAATATAATTTGGCTCCAAGAGACTCAGAGTGAACGAATTTATTAGTGTTCGACAATGCTCCGGAGGTGGCAATTTTGTCCCACCTAAACTCATTGTGGAGATAGGTCATGTTGCCTCAAGTGTGGTGGCGATTACGATGTGAAGGGGTGCGAGGATCCTCCGGGATGTATCAATTATAAACTCAGCAACACGAAATTTAAAACTAGATGCGATACGGGCCATGACTATCGAGACAAAATATGTAAAAACTATAAAAGGCAACTCGGCATCGTGATAGCTAATATAAACAACACCGAATCATGACTGGTAACCGCAGGGGACTACAAATTAACCCAAATCATTGTAAAGCAGCTCATGGGCAAGCCATGGTCACTGCAATAGAAAATAAATATTTCTTATTAATACAAGATCCTTATATTATTGACAATAATCCCACTCCATTCCCACAGGGATCTACCCAATTTATTTAATCTAAAAAATAAAAGCTTAATCTAAAAAGCTAAATTGCATCATCCATAACCAAGGTCTCTATTGCTCCGTGCGGTATGTTTCAAACTATACTGTTTTTGTGGAGACGACTGCCTCTGCTGGACCTCTTATTATCGGGAGCATTTATTTTCCACCCCATGATGATTTTGATCAACTTCGAGAGGAACTTATGACTCTTGAATTCAGCTCCAATAATTTTTTCATCATGGGGATTTGAATGCCCGATACTAATATTGGGGTTATGAATATGAGGACCGGAAGGGCAGGAGTCTCCTCAACTTCTGTACCAATAACGGGCTAAGCATTGCCAACATACCTTGGGTGTTTACCATTATTTGTTTCAAACTCGGGTATAGGATGGCCTGATCTAACCTTAATTTCCAATGGACTAACATTTTGTAAACGCATGGTACGTTTTAGACAGACTCATGCAGTGACTATCGGTATGTGTCCAATTCATTAAACCTCAATTCTACCATAATAGATGGGTACGTCCTCTAGGAATCTCGTCACCCGTGATGAGAAAACTGACCAGGTCTTGATGTACGAGACCATTATTTCACCATTAGAAGAAAACTGACCAAATCTTGATGGACGAGGTATCTCGTCAATAAAAATTGACCAGATCTTGATGGACAAGATATCTCGTAACTAACGAATTAGAAAAAAATTATCCACATCTTGATGGAGGAGATACCTCGTTAATAGAGAAAAACTGACGAGATCTTGATGGACGAGATATCTCGTCATTAGAAGAAAACTGATCGGATACTGATGTCTTCATAAAAAAATCGGCAATTTTTGAATGACAAGATATCTCGTCCTTATCAAAACTGACCAGATTTTGGATGACATATCTCGTCGAAACACATGGAGGGTTGTTAAAATGTACAAAAATACTTTCCAATGTTTTGTTTCTTTCAATACTCTACCATGTAATTTTCAGATATGATTATCATCTTGAAGTGATTGGGGATACATAACTCAAAATCAGGGAATTTGGACTTAAGTCATCTTTTTCTACCAAAATACAGATGCAGTAAAATACATAGTACAATCCTTTCAAAATGATTTTGAAATTTTTTAGAATTCCTGATTTCGTTTGATTCTACAGTCCATATATTTGTTCATGAGAGCTAAATAGACTAAGAACCACGGCTTAAAGATGGTTTCCTAAACATTACGGGGGCCGCGGTGACCCGGTTGGAAGAGTAACGGATTAGCAACCGGAGGGTTGCGAGTTTGAATCCAACCAAAGACCGTCGTGTACAAAGGGGGCTAGTGTACATTCTATCGGCCGTGTCCTGAAATGCCCTCATGTTGGCGTGATGGGGAAGTTTGGAGACTGAGGTGCCATCTCAAGTGTTGTCTCGTCATCTGACAGTGGTTCAAAATTAAGTAGTGTTTGTCTTTCCCCTTGGGATTGATCCCGGACAGTCAGCAATAGTCCGTTGTGCTGCCCCAGTGTGACGTTAATTAGAATACCTACCTAAACATTACAAACATCCACGACATAACTGGGAATCAAACCTACAGCCTGTTGAAGAACAAGAGCACACTAACCAGGCAGCTACCAAGCCGGTGTATTCTAGTACTAAAATTCGGTAGTTTACAAAAAGAGTCCAGAAAGCTGAAAATTTTCAAGGCTGTTTTGGTAAAGGCAGATCGTTGAATTAAAGTCATACCGGAGCAACACAACGGGCTATTACCGACGGTCCGGGATCAATCGCGAATTGAAAGATCCGAGGACAACACCTCGTAATTTTGAACCACGGTCAGATCGCGAAGTCAAAATCTGAGCTGGCATCCCGCTTTCCAAACTTCCACACCACGACAACGTGACGACAGTTTAGGTAAAGTCTGTAGCATGTTGGTAGTAGGTAGTTGAATTTACGTCACACGGGAGCAACACACAACGGGTTATTGATGACGGTCCTGGATCAGTTCCGAAGCGAAGGATCAGAGAACAACGCTACTCGGAGGGTTAAAAGGCATTCATGCAAAAGTCAGAATGTCAGAAACCCTTTGTTTAGCAATTTTTTGTGAATTACCATTGAATCTATCTTCCTGAGTAACAGAAAAATGAAACTCCGTGAAAATGTTTGTAAATATCGAAATCGAATTCGAGGACAACACATCGTAACTTTGATCCACGGTCAAATGATGATGTCAACATCTGAGCTGGCAGCACACTCAGCTTTAACTTCCACACCACGCCAACGTGAGGACATCTGAGGCCACGATAGACTTAACATGGATCGCCCCCCCAAGTACACGACGGTTGGATAGAAGTTTTGAACTCTCGACTCTCAAATTGCTAATCCTTTACTCTATGAACTGGGCTGCCTCGGAACCGATGTAGTTTCTGAAAATTTCAAAATAAACTTGACTTGTATTATTCTGAAGATTATCTTTTCACCAAACCAACAGAAGATAAAGAAAATTTCACTACGGCCAATACGTAAGTGTGTCAGGATATTCTCAGTCAAAACGGACGATGCTCAATAAAGTTTAATTTGACACTGAGGCAACAACCATCTTGTACCAAGTTGGGTATATAAGTTTAGCGTGTTTTATATTGGGTTTATACCTTTAACCTCCCTGGTGGTTGACTCGAAGAGGTAACTAATAATTGCTCCTTTCCTTAAAATAGAATCATATGGAAATATTCTATTGTTACTTTCTTTGGGATAGACTGTTTTGTAACGATACTATTCAAAATTGATTAGAATTCATAAAGGAAATATTGTATCACCTTTCTAATTTCATCCTTGCAATTCAATTGTTTTCATTTATCACAAGTGAAATAACCTTTTCGTAATACCTTATGCACATTATGTCTAATGAATTAACACGGAATTTTTGAGTAGAACTTTTTCTTTTAAATTTCATCCATGCCTTTCATCCTTACATTCATTTAAGAATCATAAGTGAAATAGCATTTCGAAATATCTTAATGCGTTCACATCAAAATTGAGTTTCACTTTTCTTCCTGATTTGATCCTTGCAGTTCAATTACATTCAAGAATCATAAGTGAAATAACGTTTCGTAATATCTTAATGCATTCACACCAAAATTGAGTTTCCCTTTTCTTTCTGGTTTTATCCGTGCAGTTCAATTATATTCATTTAACAATCATAAGTGAAATAACATTTCGTAATATTTTAATGCATTCATACCAAAATTGAGTTTCACTTTTCTGTCTGATTTGATCCGCGCAATTCAATTATATTCAATTAACAATCTTAATCTAAATTTATTTTCGTATTATCTTAATGCAATGTATAATGCATGAATACCAATTTTGAGCTCCCTTTCTAATCCGTCCGTGGAGTTCAATTACGTTCTATTAATAGTCATCAGCGAAGTAACCTTTTCGAATACCATAATGCACAACACGACAAATGCATTAAAAGCGAAATTTGAAGTTTTTCTTTCAAATTCATCCTCGCAGTCCAAGTACGCTCTTTTATTGGAAAAAGTGAGTTACCAGTTTAAAGTTATCGACGATTCAAATTAATTTATTCCAGTTGGAATGGAGGAAAATATTTTTAGTCTTTGTCCACCCAACACACACAGGAGGAAAATAAAAGTGAATTAACATCGGAAAGAAAAACAGTTTAATTCATCTCACTTAGCGCAACGTGCTTTTGTACTTTTTCACCTAAATAAATGTTTTTACTTAACGAAATGAGAAACCTGAGTGGAACACGTTTTACAAAATCGATAAAAACAACGAAAGTAAATCTTCCAGTACAACTGCAAGTGTTCTGGAATTCCAGAACTTTTATTTCTCCCCGAAAGAAAAAAGCACCAAAAATGAGGATTTTCATTTTCGTTTTTAATTACTTGACATTTTTGCGTAAAAAATTGAATTCCAAGAAGGACATTTCTCCGCTAAGAGGCCCTCGCATTCAACGTTGCCGTTCGATGGATCGGAAAATCTTTTCAAAATAAATTGATTCTTTTGTTTAAAAAGTTAAGTTGAGGGGAAAATTAAGAGAGATGGAAAAATTGCGGATAATCTAATTGCTGAATTGGAAATAATAATGTAATTTTTTGTGGAATTGCATTCGGTTGATTTCCGAGCTAGATAATTTTATTCGCTTGTTTTTTCAGGCTCTTAAATCGTTTCTGTTATCGAAGGATGCGTAATCAGCTTCGCATTTGGGAAATATAATCAATGGCCTTATTATCATTAGTCGCAATTTTTCTCCAGTTTCTCGTTTGGATTCTGATAACGTTTCGCTTAATATTCAGTCAATGAAACAAATGATTTAACTTTCTTCGTTTTCGGTTACAGCTTACGCATACTTTCTGCTTATTTGCTATTTGAGAAATAGCTGTTGTGGTCATTGAGATAAGGATTAATCAGACAGTCAATAAAGTACCGTACTCGTAAGATAAATCAGTTGTAGCGGATAGATTGATCTCAAGCCCGGAGACCATCTGACTTATACTTCCTGCTTATGGACTATTTGAGAAATAGCTGTTGTGGTCATTGAGATAAGGATTAATCAGACAGTTAATAAAGTACCGTACTCGTAAGATAAATCAGTTGTAGCGGATAGATTGATCTCAAGCCCGGAGACCATCTGACTTATACTTCCTGCTTATTGACTATTTGAGAAATAGCTGTTGTAGTCGTTGAGATAACCATTAATCAGACAGTCAATAAAGTACCGTACTCGTAAGATAAATCGGTTGTAGCGGATAGCTTGATCTCAAGCCTTGAGACCAGACACGGCCATAGAAATGCTTTTATCAATCTCGCAGACTAGATATGTCCCTCCAAATATTTTTATCAGGCTCGCAGTAGAGATATGAACCTCTGAGAAGTTTTCCAAACCCGCCAGCCAGATATGGTGGTACAAATATTTTTATTAGACCCGCAGTACAGATATGGCCATCTGAGAAGTTTTCCCGCCTCGCTGGCTAGATATGGTCCTTTAAATATTTTTATTACTTAAGCAGAACAGATATGGTCGAACGAGAAGTTTTCCCGGCAAACAATTTTTCAACAAAACATCTTTACTTTTAAAGAATATTTTGGGTTTATTTTGAAACTTTACTTAAAACGCACCTTTACTCCAAATTTCAAGTGTTTATGTTCAAAGGTTGAAAAGATGCGCGCACAATGTCAAAAAAATCATTTGAGAAAACTGCAAAGTTGAAATTACTAACCTTTGAAAGATTCGATTAGTAATTTCCTTAGAAAAAACCCTTTGGAATTATTCTATGGTTTCTTTCCTTGGAAATAGAATACCAAGAATAATCTTTGGAAGAGAATCATTTAGACAGATTCTGTTGGTCACTTCCTTAGAATAGAATCCTTTGAAAATATTTTATTGATTCTTTCCTTAGATTAGAATCCTATAGTAAAATTACGTTGGCTATTTCCTTGCAATAGAATCCTTTGAAAAGATTTTATTTCTCCTTTCACAGAATATAATCCTTTGGAATGATTCTGTTGGTACACATTCCTTAGAAAAAACTCATTTGGATAGATTCTATTGGTAAAGAAGCTCAAAACTGTATTAAAAATCTTAAAACCGGGTAAAAGTTTTGATTATCCCATCGATTCCAAAAATATATCGATTACAGACGAAATTATGCAAATTTTCGATGAGACTTTCTTTATAATCGGATTCCTCCGTGGGTGTACTTCTTTCTTCTGTCTGTAAAACATTCCTTGTGTGTGTAGGTTCATCACTCGATATTGTCTGTCTCGTGTCTGGCGCAACATGGCCAAATATTGTCCATGAAACCCAACAAAACTAACCTTACAATCGGAAGATTTCAGACTTTAAAAATTGAAAAATTGATTTTTTGAAGTTTTATTTTACTATGCACCACATAAATAACCTACGTCAATTTCTGCAGTCTCCTGAAATTCCAAAAGGGGAAAAGTATTTTCTACGACAGGGGTAAGAATGGGGTTTTAGGAAAATTTATCAAAAAATGTATTCTCTTTAAGGCACCAGAATATGCAAAAAGTGTCCCCAAATGAACGAAAACCTGAAAACTTTAACGTTTGTTTAAAACTCACTCGAAAATTGCACAAAAATACCCTAATAAAGGCAATAAAATCATCTTAGTTTTTTTATGAAACATATTTTTATTCACTCGAATAACGTTTTATTTTTCCCAAAGGAAAATTATGTAAGAAAACAATCCTAATTATTATTACTACACAAATTATAAAAGTTTAAAGCATTTTTCTACTGATGCAAGTTTTTATTTAGTCATCCATATATATAGGTTGGATGTTTTATACACTTTCACAAACAATAAAGCAGCTTTTATACTACAACTGAGAAAGAAAATATTTCAAATTATACATAAGAATAAAAATATTACGTAAATGCTTCCAGGGCATATAAGTTTATCTTGTGTTGATGTATAGAAAAATACATTATTATGAGATAGGTTAACGAGATAGTTTTTCATTTTTCAAATGATGGTGTCAAGTAATTAATGTTCATAGTGTGTATTATACATATTTTGAACAGTTTTATTGTATTTGCTACAACTAGAACAATAATTACGTATCTAAGACCGGAATATTTTCCAGTTAATTTTGTTTAGCTATGTTTTCACAACTGGAATATTTTAATAGGAATGTTGTTTTAAAACTACTATTATTAATCTAACTTTTTTGTTACATAATAATAATTAGGAAATGGTGTTTAATAATATTTATAAGTTACTTTATATGCTGTACTCACTATTAATTGCTGTGAAAAAAATCACTTACCAGAAATGACTATTAAACGTCTTAAAGTTTGGCTTTTTGTAAATTTAAATTAAATATAGTGAATTGTGTATTGACACATACATTATTTTGAATACCTCTTTGAATACCTTGTAATTGTTACCTCTTGTTGAAATAATAATATATTTACTTAAGATCTGGTGTCCCTGTTAAACCTTATTGACTTATTAAGTTTTTCAGCATATAATTTTAATTAAATGAATTTTACAGAAATTTCGCTTAAAATTCCTTAGAATAGAATCCTTTGGAAAGATTATATTGGTTATTTACTTAGAATATAAATCCTATGAACAGATGTAATTGGTACTTTCCTTAGAACAGGATCCTTTACAGGAATTACGTTCCGTATAGAGATACTATTGGTCCTCTCCTTAGAATAGAATACTTCCTCCTTAGAAAATAATTGTAGAGGTCAAAAAAGTCAGAACTGGTTAGAATTCAGACAGGAAAGACTGCAGGTTGCAAAGTGGAATTATGGGGGTGAAACCTTATAATTCTTTCGAAGAGGTGTCTCGTAATTAGCAAATCTGACCAGATCCTTTTGAATGAGATATCGCGTCAGTAGAAGAAAACTGATAAGATCTTGTTCTCGTCACCATAAAAAATTTGCAATATATTGATGACGAGATATCTTGTAGTTAGCAAAACTGATCAGATCTTGATGGCCGAAACATCACGTCATTAGAAGAAAAATTACCAGATTTTGATCTCGTCATCATCATGAAATAGGCAATATATTGATGACGAGATATCTAGTAATTAGCAAAACTGGTCAAATCTTAATAGACGAGATCATTAGAAAAAACTGACTAGATTTTGATCTAGCCATCATCATAAAATCGGCAATATCTTTATGACGATTAAGCACTCCTTGATAAAACTGACCAGATCTCTATGAACGAGATATCTCGTCATTAGAAAAGAAACTGACCAGATTCTGTTCTCGTCACCATAAAAAATTGACAATATCTTGATGACGAGATAGCTTGTAATTAGCAAAACTGGACAAATCTTAATGAACGAGATACACGTTACATTAGAAGAAATCTAAACAGGTTTAGATCTCGTCATCATCATAGAAACGGCAATTCTTTTATGGCTAGAAACCTGTTCATTGGAAAAACTGACCAAATATTGATGGACGAAATATCTCGTCGAAACCACTTTGAGGGTTGAATTGCTTTCTGAGAAACTCTTTTCTATTTACTCAAAAAAGTTGCAGTCTTACTCAAAAAAGATGCAACATCATCTTAGCCACAGTTTTTTTTATTCCGTATTTTAATGTGACTGGGCATTTTGTAGAATTTTGCACTCAATTCATTTCTTATCCTCTGACTGCCAATACGGTCTTAAAAATATTCCCCTAAAAACTTAAGATCTATAAAATTCTAATTTCGATAAACTACTTTCTTGAGTAGAAAAACTGATTTTTCACGCCTTCCAAGACGGAAAATATTCCCTTTTTACATATTTCGGAAAAATAGTTTTGAATGCCGGGAACAGAAAAAACAATGCAATGCAAGAAAAATTTCCCGAACTATTCGAAAGACCCGTGTGTGTTATATGCGAGGTTGTCAAAATTGCTTACAATTCTCAAAACCTTTTATTTATTTATTTTTTTTTGCTTCCCCGTAGCATTAAAGGTGATGAATAATTTATGGACTCGAATCAACAGAAAATTTTTGTCGCAATATTTTCGGGGAATAAACGTCACAATTTATTTCTACCTCCCGTGACTATTCTACTGAGTAGTCTCCAAAGGGGTTATTAATAGTTTAGAATAAGAAAATTAGTTTTGCGCGTTCCTGATTTAAAAATACTTAGAAAATATTTCCATTGAAAGGAAACGGGATAAAGATTAATAATTGAAAAACACATTTTCAGACTTTTAACCCTCGGATCGCTGGAACAATCGCTAATAGTGTAATATTGATTTTACTTCACTTATGAACCAAATTAACCTTATCTTTCTACTGAATCTGTGCATCCTTTCAACTTCTAGAAAGATTGTATTGGTCCTTTCTTTTTGAAATATAATTCTTTGGAACGATCCTATTGTCCCATTCCGTAGAATATAATCCTTCGGAGATTCTGTTGGTCCTTTAATTGGAATAGAATGCTTTGGAACGATTTTATTGCATCATTCTGTAGAATAGAATTCTTTGGAACTATCCTATCCTTCCACATCATCATTCGAAAATATTCTATTGGTTCTTTAATTAGAATAAAATACTTTAGAAAGATTTTACCGTCTCTTTACTTGGAATAGAATGATTTGAGCGATTTAATTGGCCCGTCTCGTAGAAAATAATCATCTGGAAAGGTTTTATATTGCTCGTTTCCTAAGAATATAATCCCTTACAAAGATTATATTGCTCCTTTTCTTGGAATGAAATTCTTTGGAACAATTCTATTGTTCCATTCTGTAGAATATAATCCTTCGGAAAGATTATATTGGTCCTTTAATTAGAATATAATATTTTGGAACAATTTATTGCATCATTCTGTAGAATATAATTCTTTGGAACTATCCTATTCTTATATTCCATGGAAAACAATACTTCGACAGATTCTACTTTTTTAAAATTAGAATAGAATACTTTGGAAAAAATTTATTGTCTCTTGGAATAGAATAATCGGGAGAGATTTAATAGGACCATTATGTAGAAAATAAACATTTGGAAAGATTTTATTGCTCGCTTTCTAAAAATGGAATCCCTTGCAAAGATTATATTGCTCCTTTCCTTGGAATAGAACTTTTTGGATCTTTTCTACTGTTCTATTTAGTAGAATATAGTCATTCGGAAAGATTATATTGGTCCTTTAATTGGAATAGGATACTTTGGAACGATTTTATTGTTCCTTTTCTTAGAATAAGAGCGGCTGAGGTGGCCCGGTTGGAAGACTAACGGATTAGCAACCGGATTATTGCGAGTTCGAAACCAACCACATACCGTCGTGTACAAAGGGGGCTGGTGTACGTTAAATACGTCGTGGCCTCAAATGTCCTCACGTTGGCGTGGCGTGGAGAGTGGGAGGCCAGCTCAGGTGTTGCCTCGTCATCTGACCATGGTTCAGAATTACGTGGTGGTGTTCTCGGATCTTTCCTTTGGGATTGATCCCGGACCGTCACCAATAGCCCGTTGTGTTGCTCCAGTGTGACGTTAATTAAAATACCTACCCTTCTTAGAATAGGATCGGGGCCGCGGTGGCCCGGTTGGAAGAGTAACGAACTAGCAACCGAAGGGTTGCGAGTTCGAATCCAGCCAAACACCGTCGTGTACAAAGGGGGCTGGTGCACGTTAAATCTGTCGTGGCCTCAAATGTCCTCACGTTGGCGTGGTGTGGAAGTTTGGAGAGTGGGGTGCCAGCTCAGGTGTTGCCTCGTCATCTAACCGTGGTTCAAAATTACGTGGTGTTGTCCTCGGATCTTTCCCTTTGGGATTGATCCCGGACCGTCACCAATAGCCCATTGTGTTGCTCCAGTGTGACGTTAATTGAAATACTCCTACTCCTTAGAATAGGATCCCTTGGAAAAATTATATTATATATTTTAACCTTCTGAGAGTCACGACATTTCTAAGTATTCCTCTTACCTACAATACACTTAAGTAAATAAGTACATCTATTGTCGCTGAAGAAATCCATTCCAAATGTATTCTCCCAACTTTTGGGAAAATTCTCTTGATCGTTTTATTAGAATAGACTCCTGTCGAAAAATTCTATTTATCATTTCCATAGAATCGAATACTTTGGAAAGATTCTAATAGTCATTTACTTAGAGTACAATTCTTTGGAAAGATTCTTTCGGACCTCTTTCAGTACCAAGTCAATTGTAAAAATTCTATCGATCCTTTCTTAAAATATAATCCTTTCGGATGGGTTGGGTCAGTTAATTAACGTTGCACTGGAGCAACACAACGGACTATTGCCGACGGTCTGGGATCAATACCTAAGGGAAAGATCGAGGACAACACCACGTAATTTTGAACCGCTGTCAGATGATGAGGCAACACCTGAGCTGGCACTCCACTCTCCAAACTTACACACCATGCCAACTTGGACTGAGAAGAGAAATAGACCCATGAAAGAATCGAACCCGCACCACTTACAACTCAAAAGAATCGGTAGGTAGAGTTAATTAACGTCGCACTGGAGCAACACAGCCATAAAAGAATCGGTAGGTAGAGTTAATTAACGTTGCACTGGAGCAATGCAGCCAAAGAAGAATCGGCGGTAGAGTTAATTAGCGTTGCACTGCAGCAGCACACACATAAAAGAATCAGTAGGTAGAGTTACCGTTGCACTGGAGCAACTCAGCCCTAAAAGAATCGGTAGGTAGAGTTAACTAATGTTGCACTGGAGCAACACAGCCATAAAAGAATCGGAGAAAATAATGGACAATTTAATTTATCCTATTTGTTCTCAATTTTAGGAAGTGAAATATTGTATGTTTTCCGCGTACCTCTTCAAACCGTGTCATGGTACCCTGGGGTTCCGCGGACAACATTTTGAGAATCACTGTTAAGCTATTGAATTTGAAAAAAAGCTTTTTTTCGTATTTGCTACTTACTGTTGCATTGGACAGCATTCTTCCCGTGGCAAATCGTCGAATTTGTAGTTGGCTCAGCAGTTCGGAAATCCGGAAGCTTCGAATATGCACACTTTTTCCAAATATTTATCATCAAATATCGAATAAGATTTTCGTCTGCTTTAGTATATCGATTTTATAAGAGGCATTTCCCGTCAAACTAAGAGTAGGTGGGCGGTAGTATTTCTGTGGCGATACAGTTTCCTGTACGTATTCAGGGCAGCGGTAGTCTGGTGCGAAGAGTAACGGGTTAGGAACCGGAGGGTTGCGAGTTCGAATCCAACTGAAGACCACCGTGTACGAAGGGGGCTGGTGAACGTTAAATCTGTGGCGGCCTAAAATATCCTTACGTTAGCGTGGTGTGGATGTGTAGAGAGTGGGTTGCAAGCTCAGGTGTGACCTCGTCATTTGACCGTAGTTCAAAATTACGTGGTGTCCTCGGATATTTTTCTTCGGGTTTGATCCCGGACCGTCGCTAATAGCCCTTAGTGTTACTCCTGTGCGACGTTAATTAAAAATACAGACCTTCATACTCACCAATTTCTTCGGAACTTCATCGGATCCATCGTTTTTGAGTCTAAATAACGACAAAATCACCTATTAACAATGTTGTAGTTGGATCAGTAGGTATTTTAATTAACGTCGCACTGGAGCAACACAACGGGATATTGGCGATGGCCCGGGTAGGTATTTTAATTAACGTCGCACTGAAGCAACACAACGGACTATGGGCGACGGTTCGGAATGAACCCCTGGAGGGAGGGACCGAGGACAATACCACGTCAATTTGAACCACGGTCAGATGACGAGGTCACACCTGAGCTGGCACCCAGCTCTCCAAAGTTCCACACCACGCCAACGTGAGGACACTGGAGATCACGACAGATTTGACGTGCACCAGCTCTCTTCGTACACAACGGACTTCGGTTGGATTCGAACTAGCAACCCCCGGTTGCTTATCTCTTCCAACCGGGCCGCCACATCCCCTTTGTAGTTGGAATAATTGCTAACGATGCAAAAACTAGGAAGTAAACAAGCGGTTGAGACACCTATTTCTGCCTTTTAAGGATGCTAATATATTCAGACTCAAATGAAAGAATAAAAACCCTTTTAAATAAATAGTTATAAATATGCTTGGTTTGCTATTCCATGGTCTTTTTTCGCTCAACGAAAGCTATTTTGACAGGGAAATCTCGGTGTCCAAAAGACACCAAAGGATGTTATATAGATTTATCTGTAGAATTTTTATAAATTGAACTGTACGAAAATGATTTCTATTGCGGACTTATCAAGCAAAATGAATAAGTCACAAGAAATTGTCAAAATCTGACAAAAAATGCGAGACAAAGCGACAAATGCGTTCCAGGAATTCTAGTGTTAAAAGGCGTTTTGCGCTTAGCCCGCGATAAACGTATTAAATGCCCTAATAAAGGAATTTATCCCTCCAAGTGGTTTCGACGATATATCTCGTCCATCAAGATCTGACCAATTTGCTACTGAGATAGCACGTCATCAAGATATTGCCGATTTTTTTATTATAGTTAGGTCATGATGTGGTAATGACCAGATATCTAGTCCATCAAAACCTGGTTAGTATTGACCTTGTATTATGCTAATTATATTGTAGTGTATATGCTATTATGTTGTATTATGCTAATTATATTAGCTTAATCTTTTATGAAACCCATTTCTATTAAATCGTACAATGTTTCAGTCTTGTCGAAAAAGATGCAAAATCGATCTTTAAAATTCAAGTAATGACTATTACTACACCCTTGTTGTGCTATCATACTAGTATTGTTTAATGTTTTAGGAAGTTGAAGTTGGACTAACGTCACACACACTGGAGCAACACGAATGGCTATTGGCGATGGTCCGGGATCATCCAATCACGAAAGGAAAGGCCCGAGGCAACACCTCGTAATATTGACTCACGGTCAGATGAAGAGGTCAACACTTGAGCTGTGACCTCCACTCTCCAAACTTCCACACCATGCCAACTTGAAGACACTTCAGGCCACGATAAGTAATTTTGAATCACAGTCTGATGACGAGGTCAACACCTGAGCTGACACCTCACATATTTTAGATTTCAATAGCTATTTACTAAAATATTCTAAGCAACTAAGTATAGAAGGCCTGAAACGGCTGAATGAAATATAAGCAGAATATAATACTCCTCTGACACTACAGGTTATTTATTACGAAGAAAGTTTTCTACTTCAGGGAATAATTTAGAGTAATTTATTATACCCAGAGAAAAAATACTTCACACCTCCGCATTCTCACCTACTTTGATTCTTTTGAATTTGAAGATTTATTTTCCCAACTTCAATGGCTAGATGCACCTGAATCTCAAAAACCAAGAATGTTTCCACACCTATGATACTTTCAGTGGTTTGATCCCTAAGTAATTGCCACTTGTCAAATAAATTTCCTACTGGGAAAAAGCAGGAGGATTTCGCATGTTAAACCTTCGGTGGGGTGATCTTTCTTTGGAGTGTTGACCCGTTGCTATGCACTGTATTTTTTTGACTAATCCTCCTGTAAGTACTCTCTTTTTTTGAAGTGTTGACGTTAGGTACTAGCGGTCTTGTTTTCAAAGTGTTAATAATTATAAGTCATTGTAATTGAGACATTCATTCCTAAAGACTAGAAGTAACGATCTCTATATAAAGGTGTAATCATGTATTGCAGTGTTTGTCTAATAACTCCTGTTTATAGGCTGGCATATACAGGGCGTACTCATGGGTTCAAACTACTGCTTTCTGGATAAGAGCAGAATATGTAATTGAGACATTTATTCTCATACCCTGGAAGGAATCTCTAGATAGAGGTTCAACCATATAGTATATGAAAGTTTAACCATATATTGTGGAGGGATTACATATACAGCATCGGGGGTACTGATGATTCAAAACCTCTGCTGTCAGCAAATTCTAGATCAGTGCAGAATATGTAATTGAGACATTCATTCTGATTCCTTGGAAGGAACGATCTCTAGAAGGTGACTCAACCATAGATGATGTACGTGCCATACCATACATCCATACATTGTAGAGGGATTACAGATACAGCACGGGGGAGCAGTGATGGGTTAAAACCATTGCTGTCAGTGAGTTCTGGATCGTGCAGAATATGTAATCGAGAAATTCATTCCCATTCTCTGGAAAGAACGATCTTTAGATAGAGGTTCAACCATATATTGCAGCGGTTGTCTAGCAATTCCTACCTAAATGCTGGCATACCGTGCGTACTGATGGATTACCACTGAAGTCAGCCCGTTTCAACATCATTTGTAACATCAAGATGGATGTTCCAAAGATTAACCATATATTCAACAGGAATTGCAGATACAGCTGCGCGCACTGATGGCTTCAAACCACTGCAGTCAACATGTACTGAATAAATGCAAAATAGGTAGATGAGACATTAACTGCCATACCCTGGAAGTAACCATCTCTAAATAGCTCAACCATAATAAATTCAAATGATTGTCTAGCAATTCCGGCTTAAACGCTGACATACAGCACTTACTGATAGGTCAAAACCACTCCTGTC
Source organism: Meta bourneti (assembly GCA_933210815.1). Classification (NCBI taxonomy): domain Eukaryota; kingdom Metazoa; phylum Arthropoda; class Arachnida; order Araneae; family Tetragnathidae; genus Meta; species Meta bourneti. The sequence goes on from OW119933.1 coordinate 92,346,420, forward strand.
AGCGAGTTCTGGATCAGTGCAAAATATGTAATTGAGACATTTATTCCATTCCCATACCCTGGAAGTAACGATCTCTTGATGCAGTTTCAACCATATATGAAAGTTTAACCATATATATTAGGTGTACCGGAAAGTTCTGTCCGTTCCGGTTACAAGTTTCAACAAATATGCGCATATTCATTTGACGCATATTTGACTCTCTCTTTTTATCACTGAATTTATAAATACTAATCTAGCAAATGAACTAAAACGAAGAGGATTTATGTTAGTATTAAGTGAGACGCGATCGTGTACCCATGGCTACTGATAAAGTTCATTTACGCCACTGTATTTTGTACGAATTCCAACAAGGAAGAAATGCTACAGAAGCGTGTAGAAATTTATTGAAAGTGTTTGGTGAAGGTACAGTTTCTGATAGAACATGCAGAAGATGGTTCAAAAAATTTCAAATAGGTGATTTCGACCTTTCTGACAAGCCACGCTCTGGGCGACCATCTTTGATCGACGACGATACTGTCAAGATCATGTTAGAGCAAAATCCTTTTTTGACAACATCAGAGATTGCGGAAAAGCTTGATTCAGCTCAACAAACCATATGCGGAAACTAGGATTGGTGTGGAAATATTCGAGATGGGTGCCACATGAGTTAAGAGGAGAATTTGAATGATCGAGTCATCATTTGCACATCTCTGCTTGCACGGAACAAAATCGAACCCTTATTGGACCGGATGATAACTGGGATGAAAAGTGGATTACCTATGAAAACATCGTAAGGAAAAGGGCATATTGTGAATCCGGAAAACCTGCCCCCTCCACCTCTAAACCGAAGTTGAGCCTGAGTAAGAGAATGTTGTGTATATGGTGGGACATTCGAGGACCAATACATTTTGAGCTGTTGAAACCGAACGAAAAGCTAAATTCGGAGAGGTATTGTCAGCAATTGGATAATTTAAAAACAGCACTCCAAGAAAAGAGGCCGGCGATGTTCAATAGGAAGGACATCATACTGCTTCATGATAATGCCAGGCAACATATTGCTTTGGGGACTCGTCAGAAACTCACAGAGCTAGGCTGGGAAATTCTGTCGCATCCACCATACTCCCCGAACCTAGCACCCTCCGATTATCACTTGTTTCTGTCCTTACAAAATTTTTTGCAGTGCAAAAAATTCAAAAACTAAGAAGATATCAGACAAGCACTGGTTCAATTTTTCGCCTCTAAGGATAAGGCATTTTTTAAAAATGGGATATACAAATTGCCATCATGCTGGCAAGAAGTCATAAATAATGATGGAAATTATATTATTCAATAAAGTTTATTCAAGGTATGAAAAATTTATTATTTTGTTTTATTCTAAAAACGGACAGAACCTTCCGGTAGACCTAATATTTGCAGATGGCAGAAACAGCACATACTGATGGGTCAAACCATAGACGTAAAATATAAGTAGACTGAGTATTGCTATTGAGAGGAGCTTGAAAAAGTGAGACCAACGTGTCGACTAGTAGTCACGTGACTGCGGTGAAAAATTGACTTGGTTGGTTGATTTGGCATCTTATCGCCTCTTTTGGCGATATAAAATCTTCTGACAGGGTAGATGTGTAAATGCTCATTTCTAGAGTGGCGACAAAGACAGTGAATTCGACAAATGTCGCGTTAACCAATCAGATGAATGAATGGATGGGTGTTTTCTCCCTTTCCTTGAACCAATAAGATGATGAATGCTCGTTTACACACGCAGATGAAAGTAGTCTAAAGGTCACGCTAATGCTAGTTTTGGTTACATGATCCTGGGCACATTAAAAGGCATTGCTCACTCTACTTTTATATTTCGTCTCTGGTCACAACCACTGCTGTCACCGAGTTCTGGATCAGAGCAGAATATGTAATTGTGTCATTCACTCCCCCGCCCTGAAAATAACGATCTTTTAAACAAATATCTCAACCCGCGTGAAACACAAGTTATCGTAAAAGACCGAGCAATAACCACACTCCTTGCTGCACAAAGAATCCCAAATCGATTAAATCCCATGCCAAGAATTTAATCGATTCATAAAAGGTATCCGTGTGGGCGACGAAAGAGGCTTTTACTTCAAAAACCTGAAATGGGAACAGTAACGTCTAGTTTAATTCTTGGCGTTAGATCGCTCTAAAGCTCTATTTTGGGCTATCGTCATTGTTGCTGGCTTGGTCAATAGCAATGACTGCGGTATATAAAAGCCCTGGTGCTGGTGGATTTTGCTTTCAGGTGGCCTCCAGAGGGAAGTGAAAGCACTCGAGAGAATCCGATGAAAAAAGGACATTCTAAGAAAAATATTTACGAACATTTTTTCCCGGGAGTTTCGTCTTTTCTGTTACTTGAGGAAATGGAGAGTCAACGGTCATTCTGGTAAGATGTGTGAAACGAAGGGTGTCTACCTCGCTTGTGCTTGAATGTCTTTTGATGGAGTTGTCAGTTCTTTTATTAGATGTTAAAAGTTTATGTTTGGTTTTATATTTATCAATTCTGCTCTCGGCACTTTGTGGTTGTTACTTTCTATTGTAAAAGTTGCAGCTTCAATTTTTAACGCTTTGTAAAGCGAGTTTGATTGAGCAAATTTGTAGGTAGAAGCATTTATGAATTCAATCATTTCTAGTCTTAAATACATCCACAGCTAAGTGCACGTTAAATCTGTCGTAGCCTCAAATGTCCTCACGTTGGCGTCGTGTGGGAGTTTGGAGAGTGGAGTGGCAGCTAAAGTGTGACCTTGTCTTCTGACCGTGGTTCAAAATTACGTGGTGTTGTCCTCGGATCTTTCTCTTCGACTTTCGCCTAAGTAATTGGTAATTAATTAACGTCGCAATAGAGCAACACAACGGGCTATTGACGATGGTCCGGGATCAATCCCGAATGGACAGATCCGAGTCATACGTGAAATATAGACTGAGCATTGCTATTAAGAGGAGTTTCAAAAAGTGTGAGCAACATGTCGACTAGTAGTCACGTGACTGCTCTGTGAAAAATTAACTTGGTTGGTCTATTTGGTATCTTATCACCTCTTTTGGCGATATGACATCTTAGGAAAGGACAGGTGTGTGAATCTGCATTCCTATAGAGTGGCAAAAAAGTGATGAAATCCCAGTCTACTATCAGATAACCAATCAATGGACGAATCAGATGATGAATCAATGGTTGGGCGTCTTCTCCCGTACCGTGAATCAATCAGATGATGAAAATTAGGATCCACCCGGCCGCCGAAAGCAGTTTAAGGGTCACGTTGCTACTAGTTTTGATCACATGATCCTGGGCGCATAAAACGGTTACCCATTTCTCACTCAACTTTTATATTTCCATATATGATCCGAGTACAACTCGTAATTTTGAATCCATCAGATGACGTGGTCAACATCCGAAAACAACATGTAAGTAGGTAGGTATCAATGTCGCACTGGAGCAACACAACACGCTATTGGCGAATGTCCGGGATCAATCCCGAAGGGAAAGATCCGAGAATAATACCTCGTATTTTTTAACCACGGTGCCAACACCCGAAAAGTATAGGTGAGTTGGTAGTTAAAATAACCTCGCATTTGAGCAATACAACGGGCTATTAGCGACGGTCTGGTATCAATACAGAAAGGAAAGAAACGAGACAAAATCTCGTAATTTTGAATCATGGGAGGATGACGAGGTCAACACTAGAGTTGGAAACCCACTCACCAAAACTGCACACAGCACCAACGGACGTTTGATTCTACGAACCATTTAACGTGCACCAGCCTCGACGTAGACGACGGTCTTTGGTTGGATCGAGTTTCGAACTCACAACCATCCGGTTGTCAGTTCGCTACTCTGCCTATAGCCAGTTGTGTTGTTCCAGTACAACGTTAATTAACTATCTACCTACCGCTAATTCATGAACCGGGTTACCGTTACCCCCGAAACGTATAGGAAGCGAATTATTTCTTTCATTGTCTCTTGTACTTTAATATCTTTTGAATCTGTGTTATTAATTTTATTGCTCGTTAAAAGATTGTTTGATGATTTTATTGATCTATTATGCTCTCTTCTCTTTGTGTAACAGCTAAATTTGTGCTGCAATTCTATTTGTAAAACGTCATCTGACCGTGGTTCAAAATTACGTGTTGTTGTCGCATCTTTCCCTTCCGGTTTGATACCGGACCGTCACCAATAGCCCGTTATATTGGTGCAGTGTTAATTAAATAGCTACCTACCTACCTTAAATCCATCCCAGTAAAAGCATATTTGAGTCTGTAGCGTTAAACTTTGACAAGGAATCCGATTTCGATATTTACAAACATTTTCACGGAGTTTCATTTTTCTGTTACTCAGGAAGATAGATTCAATGGTAATTCACAAAAAATTGCTGAACAAAAGATTTCTGACATTCTGACTTTTGCATGAATACCTTTTAACCCTCCGAGTGGCGTTGTTCTCTGATCCTTCGCTTCGGGATTGATCCCGGACCGTCGCCAATAGCCCGCTGTGTTGCTCGAGCGCGACGTTAATTAACTACCTACCTACACTACTCAAATATCTCCCTACGCTCATAGGGTTAACGCAAGCTAACCTTCCAGATATAGATCACAAAATTATATGCTTTTTTATTCCTGAAAATTCTTATTATTTCCGGAAACGGAAAAACGTAACGCCTTTAGAAAATCTATGAATACAATTTTCCAGCTTATAAATTCAGAAACTATTGGAAAGTATGGAAATAGTAATGAAATACGGATTTAAACTATTTCTCCACAAATCCTTTGTAATCCAGCTTTGGTTTAAAACTAACTAAAACCAGCACACTGAAACTGGAACAACAAAGTTGAATAAATAACTGACATTTTCGGAAATAACTGTTAGAAACTGGGTTAGTTTTGGGAGGATAAGAAGATTTATTCTTGGATAGTTTCCAATCTACACAAAGCGAATCTACTCTTTTTACTCTTGTGGAAATACACTTTATTACACTGTAACTCAAAATATTTGTAGTTTTATATAGTGCTTTATATCACTATTCATTGCGTTATTTTTATTTTTTAAACTAACCCAGATCGAAACACCCACCAGGATACGTTTAACCCTCCAAGTGGTTTCGACGAGATACCTAGTCCATCAACACCTGACCAATTTTTCTACTGACGAGATACCTGGTCCATCAACATCTGACCAATTTTACTACTGACGACGTATCTCGTCTATCAAGATTTGACCAAGTTTGCTAATGATGTTGTATCTCGTCATTAATATATTGCCGATTTCTTGATGATGACGAGATCAAGATCCGGTCAGTTTTTCTAGAGACGAGATATCTCGTCCGTCAAGATATCTGGTCAGTTTTGCTAATGAGATACCTCGCAGAGACAACCACCAGTAGGGTTAATGTGCAAAGTTATACAGGGTGTTTGAAAATATCTTGCCAAATTCTAAAGTGTGGTAGAGGAGCCCAAAATAAACATTTTTTGGCACAGAATGTGTGTCCGGAAATGCCGTGTTTAGGTGGTAGAGGGCGCTACTTAGGTCAGTCGTAAACATCGTTTCTGTGGCGTGAGGCGTCATTCCCCGCTCAGAGTTTCTATGGTAAACTCCGAATTCGTGTAACGATGCACTTCATTGAAAAACCTAGCGAAAGGATTTCTAAAGGAGGTAAAATTAGTTAGTCCTGCAGGGAAAATTACATATTGAGAGGTGGAATATGCGAGTGAACCCTTCAGAGGTTTAAAGGATTGATAGTCTGTTCAAAGAATTCTATTCTAAGGAAAGGACTAATTGTATTTTCCAAATAATTCTATTCTAAGGAAAGGACGAAATGCATTTTCCAAATAATTCCTTTCTGAGTAAAGGAAGGATTCTTTTGACCAATATGTGTGTGGTTATTTTGTCATTAAGTGAATTAAGTAAAAACAATAAATACTACACTTCACGAAAATCTCGCGATGTTCTAGAGGATTAAACTGACACAATGTCTCACAACCCTAAGTATGTATGTATACTGGTGTTGGTAAGGTTATCCAATATGGAATGCACACTGGAAACACGTTCTTCCTCAAAAACACTAGCACCATTTACACTAATGAAGTCTCTCGTACCAAGAACTCGATTCTGCACACTGGAAGCCTTTCTTCCTCAGAAACTCTTGCGCCATCTATACTAATAAAGCCTCTCTCTCTCTCATACCAAGAACTCGACTCAACACACTGGAAGCACGTTCTTCCTCAAAACCTTAGCGCCATCTACATTTAGCCATTTACATTAATGAAGTATTATACCAAGAACTCGATTCTTCGCACTGGAAGCACGTTCTTCCTCAGAAACTCTAGCACCATCTACATTTAGCCATCTGCACTAAGCCTCTCATACCAATAACTCAACTCCACTCACAGGAAGCACGTTCCTCCTCAGAAACTCTAGCGCCATCTACATTTAGTCATCTACACTAATAAAGCCTTTCATACCAAAAACTCGACTCAACACAAGTACTGCTTATTCGTAACGAAATCAAGAAATACTTTAAACGCACCCCTTTTCAACCCTTAAAATTTAATTAACATCACGTTTCCTTTAACGATGTATACAAACGAGATACAGAGAGTACTTCTTCACGGATGACGAATAATGGAGATTATTGAGGCTGTCTGAAATGAATTTCATCTTCATAAAGAATTAAACATATACGTGATCAAATTAAATCTTTTCAATTCCTTATAAGCGCATAGATACAACCCATTCAAATGACACAGCAAGCAAATTATCAAAGCGTTGAATTCAAATTATTTGAAGTCCTGAATCCGAAGCGGTGTTGTATCGTTGTGAAGTGTGATATTCATATCCTTTGAAGTTTAGTTTTGATTAAGAGTTCTGCGTAGTTACTGTTAGTATACAAAATTGGCACAATCACTTGTGGGTTATGAATTATCTTCTCAAACATAGTAGTTTTGATTTATTTATCCCGGTAGGAAGTTTAAAAATGTTTCAATCATTTTAAGAGCTAAACAATCTTACTGTACTCGGTATGAGTTTAGAGTTGTTTAATTAACGCTGTGAATGGGACGACGGATTAGTTTCGCGTGTTCTATCAATTAGTTTTATACTGAGTTCTGAAATATCAAAGTAATTTACGTTTCATAAATATATCTGTGCATGAACTATAATTAATCACTACTGTTGGGGCTCACACACGCAAAAAAAGAACTTTAGTGGAATATAACTATGTTTATTTACATTGATTCGTATTTGTACTCATTAAGTTCACAAAGATCTGTACCGTCCTCAGTACATAAAAAGCTGTACTATTTCAAGTATATGAAGAATGGTTTCTGGAATGGAAGGTATGTAGGTATTTCAATTAACGTCACACTGGAGCAACACAATGAGCTACTGGCGACGGTCCGGGATCAAACCTGAAGCGAAAGACCGAGGACAACACCACGTTATTTTGAACGACGGTCCTATGACGAGGTAGCACCCCACTCAACAAACTTAGTTTCTGGAACGGAAAGCTGGCGATATCGAATTAGTGCGTCGAGAGATCAGGTACAAACTGAGGAGGAACCGTTCTTGGCGCTCGCCAAGTGCATGAAAAGTTACGCCAATTGAGGAGTAGCGCCAACAACTGTCACGGAGATCCGACGGCGCGAACTAATACAATTAACTTGCAATATAGTAGAAAAACAGTTGGACACACTATGACACAACTGTTTACGAAGCTGGCGATATCAAATTATTGCGTCGAGAGATCAGGTACAAACTGAGAAGGCAACGTTATTGGCGCTCGCCAAGTGCATGAAAGTTACGCCAATTGACAAGTAGCGCCAACAACTGTCACGGAGATCCGACGGCGCGAACTAATACAATTAACTTGCAATATAGTTAAAAACAGTTGAGTCACACTATGAACACCAGTTTATATCCAGAATAACCGCGAACAGCAGGTGACGGCGTGTTAGTGAATCAATGCGATTCTGAAAGGTTGGCAAGGGTATCTGATAATGAATAGAAAATATTTCCCAAACCATAAAGCTACCGCCACAATCTTGTCTTCTTCCAACAATGTGTGAATTGGCGTGGTGTGGAAGTTTGGAGAATGGGGTGCCAGCTCAGGTGTGACCTCAACATCTGACCGTGGTTAAAAGTGACGGGGTGTCGCGCGCGTCCTCGGATCTTTCTCTTTGGGATTGATCCTGGACATCCGCCAATTGTTTGGTTGTTTACCTAACCTAATTACCTACCTATCTAACTTAATCAACAATGGTTGAAGAGTGTTTGGGAAGTTTCTCGCCTGACGCATCAACGTCCGTCCAACGTTAAAAGCCTTGAATGAGTTATACATACTTTAATACCACGAAATATTCGTAAAAAAATCACAGAACGAAAATTCGCCGCAACTTAAGCAGTTGATTCACCCCGACAGAGATTTTAGATTACTACATTTTCTGTTATTGGTATTCAGATTAAAACTTCCACATTTTATATTATTTCTTTAGCGGTTGAGATCACTACATTTTCTATTATTCCTATAGAAGTTAAGATTACCACAATTTTTACTATTGCTATTGCAATTTAAATTATTACGTTTTCTTTATTATTATTACTATTGAGATTAGAATTACTACATTTTCTATTACTGCTATTAGATAAATGAAACTGAATATATGTCCACGAAATTGTCAAATCCATTACTTTAAAACCAAGCCAGCATTTTACGCTGTTACTATAAATACCTATGTAATTAAAAGCCTTGAAGGAGCCGCGTACTTTAATATCACGACATATTCGTAAAAAATACGAAACGAAAGTCTGCCGACAACTTAAGCAGTTTATTCACCACACAAAAAAGATTGCTACATTCCCTAAGCTCCCATTTCCAGTAATCCCTTTTTACGCTGCTCCGTAATCCACACACCCCACACGAGGTATCGGAAGATAATACCGTATACTTTCCATTACTTTTAAAGTCCTCTTTATTCCTAGTCCTCCATTCGTACACATATTAAGACACGGGGAAGGCCTCACAAAAAAGACGGACTTAAAATTTTGATGCTGAGCACTCCGCGAGCTTACCCGGAAAAAAACGGAAAAATCTCTGCCCCAAAGTCCCGGAGGAACATTAAAAACATTACCGCGAAAAAGTTGTAAGATGAATCCATAAAGAACGATTGGAGTAAGATCTTTTGTACTCGCGGACTTCAAAGGATCCCAGTTCATTAAAGAATCTTCTTCATAAAGATAAAAGGTCGTAGATAAAGCAGGACCACATCGTTATTGAAAGAGGATTCGATCGCTCAAAACTGGCCGTCGTACATTTCACTTTAGCGGGGAAAGTTTTCTAATCCACTTTTCCCCAATTTTCATACCATTGGCGCAAGAGTTTTCTTCTTCTCTGGGGCCCTTTAATCTATTACTATATGCCTTTAATGTTGTCCATGTGGGAGACGAGGTAAAAAAGTAATTTTCTTCCCTCACTATCTCCTTATAAATGTTTTCCAGAGCGGACAGGTCGCAGTAAATCTTGGCCCCTTCGATGTTTCACCACATTTCATTTCATTTACTTTTCGATGCAATCACCATACATATCTGGTCCTTGGCGTTCATAACGTAGTTGTAAATCAAATGACCTTGCCCATAAAAGCTTTATCTTGAAGAGGAAGGTTTTAGGATCTTATCTTACGTAGTCTATAAATTGCTGGATGAACTGGGAACGGTATTTAGGAATACTCTGTTGTTGCCAAATACAGGGAATTAAGGAAGTTATTTCAAAGTTTAGGTCATTAGGTTCATTCAATTCGGTATTTTCTAAAAGATTATTGCTTGGGAAATTACACTTACAATTTTAGGGAGTATGTATACACTAGAAATAAAAAAAATCGAAAAGAATATCAATAATATTTTTATAAATTCAAATATTTTCCAATTTCTTAGCTTTCAAACGATACCAAGATCTTGTAAATATTCGAAAAAGTTTTCTAGTTATAACGGTTTACGTTCTGTACTGTCACCATGTACAAACATGTTTCCAAAACTTTAAACTCAATTTTTGGAGAACTGCGTTTTTGCAATAGGAAGCTTTGTTCAAACAGTGATAACTCAACAATGAATTGATCTATTATATTTATTTTTGTGTCCATTATAATCTATATAATAGAGTAAATGTTTTGACCCTCAAAATTATTAAGAAATGAATTTTTAGTTGATTTTTTAAATGTTGAAATTCTTGAAGAATCTTGATTTTTTAGACTTCCTTAGAGAAAAAAAATGTCAATAAAACTTATTCCCTCTAGCAACTTGATGGAGGATGAAAACATGAAGAATAATTTTAGGAATAATTTCCAACAGGAATTGTCTTTCTGAACAAATTAGAATTTGCGATATCATTGTTCAAAAACATGCTAATTTAACTAATTATATCTACACTAGATAATTAAAGATTAGATTAATCTGAATTTTTCACACTGATATGAGTTTGAGCACAAACCAATGACCTATTGTAAAAAAATTGGATTTTAAGGTCAAAATTAAAAAATCTTCTAGTGTATACGTACACCTAAATGTGGTACATGTAGGAGACGAGATAAAAAAATAATTTCTTCTTCCTTACCTCTTTATAAATATTTTCCAGAGCGGACAGGTTGCAGTAAATCTTGGCCCTGTTCGATGTTTCACCACATTTCATTTACTTTTCGATGCAATCACCATACATATCTGGTCCTTGGCGTTCATAACTCAGATGTGATAGTTGTAAATCAAATGTCCTTGCCCATAAAAAAGCTTTATCTTGCAAAGGTCTTTAGGATCTTATATTATCTTGCGTATTCTCTAAATTATTGGATGAATCATAACTACGAACGGTATTTAGGAATAGCCTGTTGCCAAATGCAGGGAATTCGGAAGATATTTCGCAGTTTCTGTCATTAGAATTCGGTACTTTCTTAAAAGGCCATTGATTTGGAAATTATACTTGTAATTTTAATGTAGTACATATGGTAGACGTGGTAAAAAAATAATTTTCACTTTTCTATCTACTTATAAATGTTTGCTTATGAGGACAAGATGCAGTAAATCTTGGCCATATTCGATGTTTCTCCCCATTTCAATTAGTTTCCAATGCATTCGCCGTATGGAGGTGTTCACAACATTGTTGTGATAGTTGTAAATCAAATGACCTTGCCCATAAAAGAGCTTTATTTGCAAAGAAAGGTTTTATGATCGTATCTTACGTAGTATAAGAATTGGTGGATGGATCATAACTGGTAAGGAAGATAAGGAATAGCTTTTTACTGCCAAATACAGGGTATTCTGCATATTTTTCAGAATTTTTTATTTTCTAAGAGATAATCGATTAAGTAAATAGACCTTTTCAGTGTATTTAAAAATGACTATTTACCTGTGGTTTATTAAAGGGTCAAGTGTTCCAGGTTCACCCAAAGTATACCTGATTTTGCAAAAATCAATGCTAAAGTCAGCTTGATCTACACCGGCTTCAGTAAATTAAGAGACAAATGGAAAAATTGGTATAACTCCTAGAACTATTTGAATGAAATGTGGGGAAAATATTTCGTATCCTGAATTCAGCTTGATCTACACTGGCTTCAGTAAATTAGGAAACAAATGGAAAATTAGTATAACTCTAGAACTGTTTGAATAAAATGTGGGGAAAATATCCTATGCTGAATTCAGATTGATCTACACTGGCTTCAGTAAATTAAGAAACAAATGGAAAATAGGTATAACTCTAGAACTGTTTAAATGAAATATGGGGAAAATCTTTCCTATACTGAATTCAGCTTGATCTTTAATGGTTTCAGTAAATTAAGAAGCAAATGGAAAAATTGGTATAACTCTAAAACTATTTGAATGAAATATGGGAAAAATCTTTAATATCCTGAATTCAGCTTGATCTACACTGGTTTTAGTAAATTAAGAAACAAATGGAAAATAGGTATAACTCTAGAACTGTTTAAATGAAATATGGGGAAAATCTTTCCTATACTGAATTCAGCTTGATCTACACAGGCTTCAGTAAATTAAGAAACAAATGGAAATTTGGTATAACTCTAGAACTATTTGAATGAAATGCGGGGGAAATCTTTCCTATCATTTCCTTATGCTATAGAAAACAAAAAGAATACATTAGATAAGTCACAAAAATTTGTCCGAGACGTAGAAAGAACATGTAATAAATACACAAAAAATATTTTACAATTAAAAATCGGGTTGACTGTCGGAAAACGACCGTAAGATTTTATTTGAATATAGCGCATAGTATTTATTTGGATGTAGTAAATGAAACACACTGCGATCCAAAGTATCACAACCAACACTATATTCAATGTCGCTTCAAATGCCTTAAATCGACACATCTTGACGATGGCTTTCATTTGAGACCGACTTCGACGTCGTAACGCTTTGCAGCCTCGAGATATACTTATTTGAAGTTTGCGTGGCTCAGCGGAAGGTCCCCAAAAAGCAAGACCTCCCCTCTCTTCCCTATCGCAGCGTGAATTCAAAGTCACTCACAAGTTATTGTTCTCTCAGATATCGAATGATCCTAGGTTGGTTTAGTTCGCGTTGATAAGTTAATCTTACCCATCATGCATATATGCCCATCACATCTCATTCTCTGTATTTTCGTACATTGAACAATATCGGGCACGCGCATGCAACCTGCAGTCTACTCTGCATGATTTTTAACCCATCATGGGCATATTCCCATCACATCTCATTCTCTGCATTTTCATATATTTACCAATAGCAGTCTCTTTGTATAGGTGGTGTTTCTCGAAATTACAAACCTCTAAAGCATTATCTCAGCACAATACAAAAGTTATTTCAAGACAACACGCTCTAAACAACCCAGATGGAAAGGCCACTCACGCGAGATCCTACGTGATTACTCGAGACCGAGATTGAATTCCTGAGCAACCAACAATTATCAAAGCTACAAGCCACCTTGGCATCTGTCTCGTCACGTGATTTTCACAAAAAGGTCACCTATTATGAAAGAAAATCAATATCCTCGTCAGAAGTGTTTTTCTACCTCTGCCGCTGCTTTATAAGAGGTAAAGAAAGAGAAATAATAATCCCAAAGAAACTCAACTTCCTTCGAAGGAAATCCATAAGAAAGTATCTTAACTTATTTCAAGACTGCTCGCTCTAAACAATCCCGATGGTAAGGATGCACTCAAGCGATATACCACGCGATTACTCGAGACTCGAGATTGAATTCCTGAAAAACCATCTATTACCAAAGCTACAGCAACCTTGACATCTGTCTCGTCATGGTTTTTTGAAAAAAGTCACCTATTTTGAAAGAAAATCAGTATCCCGTCAGAGTTTTTCACAGCATTATAATAATTAAAAAAAGAGAAGTAATAAGATCTTAGAAACTCAACTTCCTACTAGGAAACCCACAAGTTATTTCTAGACTCAGCCTTAAGTTATTTCTAGACTCAGCACCCTCTAAACAACCCAGATGGTAAGGACACACTCAAGCTATATCCTACGTGATTACTCGATATCCTAGATTGAATTCCTGAGCAACCAACAATTACGAAAGCTACAAGCCACCTTGCCATCTGTCTCGTCACTAGATTTTCAAGTCACCTATTTGAAATTAAATCAATATCCCCTCTCAGAAGTTTTTTGCACGGCATTATAACAGGTAAAGAAAGAGAAATAATAATCCCAAAGAAACTCAACTTCCTACTAGGAAATCCAGAAGTAGGTACCTTAAATTATTTTAAGACTCAGCACCCTCTAAACAACCCAAATGGTAAGGACACACTCTCGTGATATCCCACGTAATTACTCGAGACCCGAGATTGAATTCCTGGGCAACCATCTATTACCAAAGTTGTAAGCCACCTTGACATCTGTCTCGTCACGGTTTTCGAAAAACGTCACCTATTTTGAAAGAAAATCAATATCCCGTCAGAGTTTCTTTGCATAACTTTATAATAATTAAAAAAGAGAAGTAATAAGCCCAAAGAAAACTTCTTATGAATAAAATCCATAAGGAGGTATCTTAATTTATTTCAAGACTCAGCTCGCTCTAAACAATCCAGATGGTAAGGACACTCACGCGATATCCTACGTGATTACTTGAGACCCGAGATTGAATTCCTGAGCAACCATCAATTACTAAAGCTACAAGCCACCTTGGCATCTATCTCTCGTCACGGGATTTTCAAAAAAGTCACCTATTTTGAAAGAAAATCGATATCCCCGTCAGAGTTTTTTTGCACCGCATTATAACAGGTAAAGGAAGAGAAATAATAAGCCCAAAGAAACCCAACTTCCTACCAAGGAAATCCATAAGGAGGTATCTTAAGAATTTGTGGGAGTTTTTTAGTTCATTATAAGCTAATTAGACCTTTCCACGAAACGCGAGATTGCTTCAGAGCTAGGCAAAAAGCTGGATGTACAGGGGAAAAGTCAGAAAGAATAAATTGACTTCATTACCAAAAAAATCTCGGCTTTTGTGCTGGTTTCTCTGTCCTAAATGGCAAATATATATGAGCAGTTCTGTGCGGTATCGCCAAAGAAAATGCATTTGTTAAAAGAAAGGAGTGTGGAATCATTATCGAAACTATTAGCACCCTTTTTTTTCTCATTATCCATATTTGGAAAAATTTCAAGAAACTTTGTTTCTTTGGGAGAAGTTATACATGTGTAGTGTATTTTTTATGCTTCAGTGAAAGATGTGGGTGTTTTTGTCTGGTGTTAAGAAGTCATGTTTGTTTTAATGCTATGTTATTTGGTAGGTTTTGTTTGTCGCTTTACTGCCATTTCTTGTTTGAGGATTAATTTAAGATTTTTGTTTAACTGAAAAATGTGTCGTATGCGCAGTTATTCCATGAAGTTCGGCTCTAAGTTTCCTTTCAAATAAATACCGTCGAAATTCCGTAAAACTTGATACATTTCATTTTAAACTTCGGAGTGTCTGTAGATTTCTGAATGGTGTAGTGTTCCCTTTACCCCACAACACACATAATAATTAAATAACCACATCTTTCTATAGAATCTTATGGCTAAGGATTCTGTTGGTCCTTTTTGTTTGGCCTCTTTCTTTTTAACGATTCTATTGGTTGTTTCTTTGAAATAGAATGATTTGGAACGCGATTTTATTGGTCCTTTCATTGAATATAATATTTTGGAGCGATTCTATTCTGTAGAATAGAATCCTATGTATCCATTCTGTAGAATAGAATTCTGTGTATTTTATTCCATACAATTAATATGTATCCATTCTACGATTCTATACATAGGATTCTATTCTATAGAATTCCTATGTATTCATTCTGCAGAATAGAATCCTATGTATTTTATTCTATAGAATTCCAATGTATCCATTCTGTACAATAGAATACTATGTATCCATTCTGTAGAATAGAATCCTATGTATCCATTCTGTAGAATAGAATTCTGTGTATTTTATTCCATACAATTAATATATATCCATTCTGCGATTCTATACATAGGATTCTATTCTGTAGAATTCCTATGTATCCATTCTAGGATTCTATACATATGATTCTATATATTCTATAGAATTCCTATGTATTCATTCTGTAGAATAGAATCCTATGTATTTTATTCTATAGAATTTCTATGTGTTTTATTCTATAGAATTCCTATGTATTTTATTTTATATAATTCCTATGTATCCATTCTGTAGAATAGAATCCAATGAAAAAATTCTATCAGTCATTTGAATAGAATAGAAATAATTTGAAAAATTCTAATGGTAATTTTTCCGTAGAGCAGAATCATCTGAAAATATTTAATTAGTCAAGCTCAAAACTGGTTCGACATCATACAGGGGTAGACTGCAGGTTACAAAGTGGAATTATGAGAGTGAACATCTTAGAGAGTTCTGCGTATTAGCCTTAGAACGTATTTGCAACTCTTTCATCTTAGAGGGTTTAAGGGAAATGAGTTGCAAATACGTAAGAAAGAGCACACAGTTCTTAACTGCAAGAATTTTTCCTTTTTGTAGTAGTTTGCTTTTACACTAAAAAGCTATCTAACACACACACACACACACGCACACGCACACGCACACGCACACGCACACGCACACGCGCACGCGCACGCGCGCACACACACACACACACACACACACACACACACACACACACACACACACACACACACACACACACACACACACACACACACACACACATATATATATACACAGATTACCAGAGGAATTGCGAACCGCAGCAGTGACCGAGTGGTGAGATCCCTCGTTTGGTTCGTCACTCTACGGTCATTTCCCGCTACTTATGAGGACTAAACATTTTGTAATTTGTTTTTCTAACTGAAACTATGCCCAATACATGTGTCTCAAGCGGTTGTAAAACGAACTTTGGATCTAACTCTGTTCCACACAAATATTCAGAGAGAATAACCTCCGATATTTCGTTGAACTGGATACATCGCGTTTTAAGGTACTGTCGGGGAAAAAACGAAACACACCTCTTCATTCGAGCAATTTTAACACTAGAGAAAATTCAAAGATGGCGTTCGACAGGAACTAACGTCTTCCATAAATTCAAAAGCTTAAAATTTGAATAAGGGACCGTCTTCATATTAAATTGAGCACCAACATCATAATTTCCTAACGAAACCCTCTATTTTTAACACACAATTTCAAATCTATATCAAAATTTACCTTCAGATACCAAATTCTATGTCATTAGATCTTACCGTTTCGAAGTTATGAGTTAAGAAAGATTGGAGCTCCTAATGTTAAATCAGTTTCTCGGACTTTTATGGATATCTTCCTAATTAATATTTCTATAGCTCTGGTATATTGTATCATGTTACTGTTAAGCAACCCAAACAAAATCCACATATTTTATTTAAAAAATACTTTTTAGTATGCAATAATTACTAAATTAATGTTTGAAAGAATTATGAATTGGAACCTTACTGTATTTTGATATGAATCGATTCAGAAGGACTTCTAATATGACCATGCAAAATTTCAGCTCATTCCAATCGTTACTTTTTTGAGTTACATTAAATTTTCCTTATTTTGGCGATTTTAGGGGGCAACCAAAAGTTTATAAAACGTCTGACAAACCTGAGGAATGTTTAAATTCTTGAAAATGGTTGCAAGTTTCATTTATGTAATCTAAAATACATTGCTTTTTACCAGTTATGTGTTGTATAGATGAACTCTACTTAATCAATGATAAATTGAATGGCTCCCTCTATTCACTTTTTGGATTATCTTAATATCAGTTCGCTTGTATTAAATAAAGGCGTTTTGGTTACATACATGGAGATGAACGCTAATTAAAACATTAATATTTATTAAGAACACTAAAGACGATACAAAATTACACAGAACCTTGATCAACACTTTCTCCGTTTTGAATTGTTCTCAATTCCAAAATCCTTATTTTATCACATTTTAATCATGATTAGGATTCACAATATTATCGTTTGAGATCGTATAATAAATATAATAATTCTCGGATCGTTTGCACTTGCATACTAAATATAATAACATAATTCTCGAATCGTTTACTTTTTGCATAATGATAATAATGCTCGGATCGTTTACACGCTCTGACAAATATGCTTGAAATAGTGTTTAAATTTGAAATTCGGGTAGCTATAACTACAGTTAATCTCGATCTACGAATAGCGAATTTCAATTTGGAGATGATCCCTGAAATTAACAGCAACTTTAACATTGAATATCTCAGCATATAAAGATAGTAAAGTCATATTTACACTAATTTAACGATGCGGAATCTGATTGAGGCATCAAAACAGGGTGTTTCCATTGAAAATTTTGTTGTTTGTGCAAAATGTGATATAAAGATGTTCCCTTATGATTTTTTTGTATTTTGAATTTGCAGAGGACGTTATTTCCTATTGAATCATATCTTTTAATTTGCCTTACTATGAATAGTTCTCGAAATAAAGAGGGTGTTTCGTTTTTTTCCGCGATTGTACATCATTTGAAAATAATCAAGAGAAAGGAATACAGTTCTTAACTGGAATTATTTTCCTTTTCCTGGTAGTTTGTTTATGTTTACTCTGGTAAACTATCTCATAAATATATATTATATACAGGGTGACCAGTAAAGTTACGAACAACAGCAGTGACCGAGTGCTTGATCGCTCGTTTGGTTTGTTTCTGTACTGCCATTCCATGTGCTAGATACTAATCATTTTTTGAGTTTATTTACCTGAAACTGTGCAAAATACATTAGAGCCAAATTGTGGCAAATTTCAAAACATTATGGTTTTCCATAAAAAATCATAAATATAATATAAGAATGTATAGAAATAGTAAAACGTGCATTGAAGTAAACGGAAAATTAACAGATTTCTTTTTAGTGGAAAGTGGAGTTCGACAGAGTTGTGTCATGTCAGGTCTTCTTTTTATTATAATTATAGACTGGATCATGATAACAACTTTTAGAAATCAAAGAACAGGAATAAGACGGAATTTTACATCTGTTTTGGAGGATCTTGATTTTGCAGACGATATTGTCATGTCGTCCAAGTTAAGAGCTTTACAAACTAAAAGTGATGTCTTTTCAGAAAATGCTGAACTAGTGGGACTAAAAATCAATCGGAAGAAAACAAAAGTCCTCAGAATTAACGAAAAATCTAGCACTCCCATCAAAGGTGCAAAATATCTCAATA
Source organism: Meta bourneti (assembly GCA_933210815.1). Taxonomy (NCBI): domain Eukaryota; kingdom Metazoa; phylum Arthropoda; class Arachnida; order Araneae; family Tetragnathidae; genus Meta; species Meta bourneti. The sequence goes on from OW119933.1 coordinate 92,365,090, forward strand.
GAAGATATAAGCACCTTTTTATATCTGAGAGCAACAATAAACAAAAATGGCGGTACTGATAAGATATTGATCTTAGAATTTCAAAAGCTCGCAACTGTTTTAAGAATCTTAATAAATTGTGGAGAGCAACTAATATACATGTAAAAACCAAATTAAATCTGTACAAATCACTAGAACTTTCAGTTCTCCTATACGGTTCTGAAACTTGGAAAATTACCAAAACACAGTTCAATAAACTAAATGTTTTTCAAAATAAATGTCTAAGAATTATTTTAAAGAGTTTTTAGCCATACTATATTTCAAATGAAGAATTATTAAATAAAGCACAATTTAATGAAATAGGAAATTAAATTAAATTTAGACGTTGGAAGTTTAGAGGACACATTTTAAGAATGAACAGGGACATTATTCCTAATATAGCATTGACCCCTGATGGAAAGAGAAAGCGGGGATGTCCCCGTTTGACCTGGCGCCGTATGATGGAACAAGAGAGAAGTAGGACTGTATGGGCGAGCTGGTATGAAGCTAGACTTGCTGCATCGGACAGGAAACTTTGGCGATCTAGATTGAAGGCCTTATGTACCATTAGGCACTAATGAATCTATGATGATGATGATGATGATGCAAAATACATGGGTCTCAAGCTGTTGTTCCAAGAAGTTTGGCTCTAACTATTCCACATAGTAAATAAGTATAAAATTTCAGAGTGAATTAACTCTAAAATTTCGTGAAACCGAGTGACATTTTGAGGTATACTGGATTGATGCAAGAGTTCATCCCTTTCTTTTCACAAAAATTGAAGAAAAATTTTATTTACTTTTAAAAATTACATTTAATCAATATAGTATGTGTCGTTCTGTTCGAAGACCTTTCTCCATCTCTCCGGTAACTGCATGATCCCGAGAACATCGAAGTTCTGCGGTTTCTGGCTCTAGAACTGATCCAGAAACTATCTGAATCACTTACGGCACGTGGAATCGTCAACGGCACCTTCACCATACATAACACATATCCTTATCGGTAGTGCATTCGGGCATGCAGTTTTGGGAGATATTACAGGGATAGGATTTTACTGACCTAAAGTTGCTCAAAATAACCCTTTAACCCTCTAAGTGGTTATCTCGACGAGGTGTCTGGGCATTAGCAAAATTGACCAGATCTTGATGAACGAGATGTCTCGTCCTTAGAAAAAAACTGATTAGATCTTGATTTCATTATCATAAAAAATTAGCAATATCCTGATGCTGAGATATCTCGTCATTAGCCTTATTAATCGAATTTTTATTGACGAGATATTTTGTCAGAACCACTTGGAGGTTTACCCTTTGAAGGTTTGTTTCACAAGCATATATTCGTTCTGCCACCAATAGTGTTTTGTGCGTGCCTTTTAGCCAGTTTTAACCCTCTTGACCAATTAAATCTTTACTAGGATTTATTGAAATAATAGATGTGGTTATTTAGTCATTATATGAATTAAGGAGGAAAATCTAATCTGGTGCCACTCAGAGGGCACCAGATTTGATTTTCAAAATGTATATATGTTTATGTAAAATAAAAATGTATATATGTTTATAGAAAATATACCGAATCTGAGTACTCATATATCAAATGGTACAGGTTTCTTACCATTGATTTCTTTACACCATTTGAAGTTCTTTCACAATAAACTTTACCCTTAACCTTCCGTCTGGCGCAATATGTTGACCGCTGAGTTCGGGCGCAATGTGCTTGAGATGGGCACATATTCAAAAAACAAAAAAAACACCTAATTAAGTTCATTTATACAACTGCCAAGTGATGAACATCATTATATTAGGGATGTCAAAAGAAGAAAAATGCAAAAGTTTCTGCAAAAAAAACATGTATTTGACGTAAAACTAGTCGAACAAATTTTAATGAAATTTATGACCTACTATCAAATACCGTAAATGCAGTAAAGTTAGAAAATCGTAAAGTAAAAAAAGTAAATTTAGAAAATCGTGAAGTAAAAAAGTACTGTTAGAAAATAGTTAAAAACGTTCATAATATTAATATCTATTCAGTCATCTTCGGAGAGGGGTCTGTACCTTCTCTAGTGAAATAAAGTAAAAAATGTGACAAGTTGGGCGAATGAGATTCTCTGAACAAAACTTGAACAACTTCCCGTAGTGAAGGTAAAGGATAAACTAAGTGGGAAGGTTGCATAGAGCAAGTAAAAAGAGGCAGCTACTGGGAGTGCCAGGTGTCAACGCCTTCTAGCGGCGGGGCAAGGTGAAAAAATGGCTGCGCTGTGCCTGTCAGATCAAATGCACCCGACGGAAGGTTAATTCACGAGATTCCACTTTATTGCTTTTAGACTCCTTTCACAACATTTTTTCAAACTGAGTTACGAGATTACGACCAACTCATAATAAATTCTCAAAATAAATAGACCACAATACACTTAATGGTTAAATCACGATATCTATTGGTTGGCAGAATCCATGGATTCTATCTACCGTTAGACAGATTAGTCCTTCCCTTGGAATAGGATCCTTTGCAACGATTCTGTTGAACCTATCCTTGGAATATAATTCTATAGCTGTCTCCTTGGAATAGAACCCTCAGGACACGTATTTTATTACGGTCGGGGATCAATCCCAAAGGGATCGATCCCATGAAAACACCATTTAATTTCGTACCACGGTTACCACGTAGTTTCGTACCACGGGCCCGTCCTCAGGGGCATACCTTAGGCTTGTATTGGCATCACAACCCCGAGGTACTCGTATGATCGGACCTCTCTTCTGTTCTACCCTCCGTCTACCCTTCTGCTTTTTTCTTTTATTTTCGTCAATCATTGTTGTCTTTTGCTTGGCGCAGCCTGACTAAATTTGGGGCCACGGTGGCCCGGTTGGAAGAGTAACGGATTAGCAATCGAAAGGTTGGGATTTCGAATCCAACTAAACACCGTCGTGTACAAAAGGGGATGGTGCACGTTAAATCCGCCGTGGCCTAAAATATCCTCGTTGGCGTGGCGTGGAAGTTTGGAGAGAGGGGTGCCAGCTCATTTTTGATCTCGTCATCTGACCATGGTTCAAAATTGCGTGGTGTTATCCTCGGATCTTTGCCTTTGGGATGGATCCCGGACCATCACCAATAACGCTCCAGTGTAACGTTAATTAAAATATCTACCTACCTCATCAGTTAGAAGCTTGTAATATTTGTCGAAACTCGACTAACCAGAGCTAACCACTCTGATAACAGGCCACGATGTTTGGAAGTAAAATGTTTCAAAACCGCTTATTTAATCTTTTAAAGGGTTCACACGCACAAAGTCAATCTGGAACCTGTAGTCCTTTCATGCATTACCTTTCTTGCATTCTTATCCGACCATGCTCCATAAAACCCTAACATCCAATACGATCCTTGCATTCTTACCAGTTTTGATCCCCTTAGCCAATAAAATCTTTTAAATTCTTTAAACCAATAGAATAGGTTATTTAGTAATTATGTGTATGTTGTGGGCAAGAAGCAACACTAATCACTCAGAAATCTCGTGACGCTCAGCAGGTGGTTTCGACGAGATATCTCGTCTAACATGATCCATCCAACTTCGCTAATAACGAGATATATCGTCATCAAGATATTGCCGATTTTTTTATAATAATGAGATCAAGATTTGGTCAGTTTTCTTCTAATGCCGAGAGCCTAGATCTTGATGGACGAGATATCTCGTCCATCAAGGACCTAGTCAGTTTTGCTAATGACGAGAGACTTCGTCGAGACAACCACCAGGAGGATTAAGGATATTTCTTGGATGAAAACTCGACAAATCTAAGTAGACTCTTATATCAATTACATTTTTTGTACACTACTTGAAGTTCTTTCTCAATAACGGTCAGGCAAAGAGAGCCTTAATGTTTTCTTTATGCACTTAAGACGCACCTCGTTTTTTACGCCCTCTTCAGAACATTTCTTCAAACTGAGTTACGAGATAACGACAAACTCATAACGATTTGCTGAAAGCTCCCCTTTTTTCTCTTCAGTTTGAGTCTTTTGTTATATTTGTCGTACCTCGTTAAGGGATGGCGCTTGAAAGCTTTTTTCCCACTCTCCACGCTGCTCTTTTAATTGCACGACAAAGATGAAGCTCATCTTCCCAAAAGTAGAATTAATATTTATCGAGTCAGTTTCATTACGAACAGTTACCATATGTGTCTCATCACCCGATTTACTCATTATCTATGCAAATGAGATTTCTTTTAATTTTTTCTCCCTCCTGCTTTTGAAAGATTTATTCAGGTTACTTAACTCCCAAAGACTTATAGCCCGAGTTTGTTTTTTCCCTCTGGTAGAGTGCAGCGCTGAAAAAGCTTCAGTCTTGGTGATGCGGACCAAACTGGGGTAAGTGGCGCCACTTACCACCGTTTCCTCTGACCTTGGCAACGCGTCGCTGTTGCTCGGAGGAGATAACAAATCCCTTATCTTCAAAAGATTCGCAAGTGATTTTTAAGATTCATTCTTGATCCCTTCGCTCGTAGAAGAAAAACTTGAAAATCAGTGCTTAAAGTGAAAATACTTTCGTGGAAGTGAAAGAGAATCTAGTGAATCTTTCTGCTGTTATTTTAATCCTTAATATCGGCTATGAATTTTGTATGATGCTCGAACGTGATTAATTTACGATCCACACTGTTCCGGGAAAATTTTCGATGTGATTTTTAAGAATTTTTCTTCAAAGCCCTGAGACTGGGTGGGTTATTATTAGTTTAAGAAGATATTGACAGACAAAGGAGATGGTTGTCTACATTTTACTTAGGATCCGGGACTTGTTGGCGTTTCTGAAATTTGACAAGCGGTTTGATTAAAACTGCGAAGTGGCAAATTGTTTTTTGCTATATGTAAATATTTTTTTCTTTCTGGAAGTCTTTCATGCAACACATCAGAGACAATACTGAAATGAGCTACATTGAAATGTACTATGTATTTTTGAACTGGAGGATAAATTACTAGTTTAAGGGAACTTGACAACAAAATGGACGGCGATATATGCTTTACTTGTTGGCGTTTCTGAAGTTTGACAAAGAATTTCATTAAAGCTGCGAAGTGGCAAATTGTTTTTGTTATATATAAATATTTGTTTGGAGTCTTTCATGGAACAAATCAGACGCAATATTGAAATTAGCTACACTAAAATTCGCTATATATTTGTGAACTGGAGGGTATAAATTACACTGTTCAACAAGAAAATTGTAAATTGAGCAAAAGTAGCCAATTCGTATGGATTTGATGCTGCTAAGAACGATAATGACAGATAAAATTGATAATTAGCTCCAGTTTTTATTTTGCAAGTGTCGATTGTGGAAAATTGTAATGCAGTAAATGTAACGGAAAGGAAAATCCACTCACACCAGTAATAGCTAAGAGAAGAAAGGTATTATATAGAAGAGGTGACAGGTGTTGTTTGTTTCGCTGTTATAAGTGAATATTTCGACTTTATTTACATTTTCATTGTGTGTTATTGTTTGTTTATAGCTTGGTGATCTCATTTTCGTGTTTTAGAATGCCTCGCGTTTGTGTGAACTGTCCTGATAACTTTTGCTATGTGTGTCTTATCCTTTCTAGTCAGAAACAAGCGATCACGCCACTGATTGAAACGGCATATCACCGTTATTTTGGTTGTCGAATCGACCAAGATAAATCATAGGCCGTATATTGTTTGCAACACTTGTGCCAGCAACTTGCGAAATAGGATTAATGGTAAAGGTCGTTCAATGCCCTTTGCAGTGCCCATGATTTGGAGAGAATCCACAAATCATTCAGCAGACTGCTATTTCTGTATGATACCACCAATTTGGCAAGGAATAGCTAAAAAGAGGAATATAACTTATCCGAACATCCCCTCAGCCATTCGACCTGTTTAACATGAAGAGAGTCTACCTATTCCGGAAGCACCAAAAGAGTATCAATTGGGCCTTGATGATGGAATAAGTGATGCCGGCGATTGTCCTTCAAATGATCCTGATTTTTCCTGTGAAAGTGATGACAACCCTCACAAAATCACTCAAAATGAGATGAGTGACTTGATAAGAGATTTAGACCTTCCTAAAAGCAAAGCTGAACTGTTAGCATCAAGATTACAACAGTGGAAGTTGCCTGAACATTCAATTAGTGTCTCAGTCTATCGGACTAGAGAAAACTTCACACCTTTTTCTCGCTTCAAGATACACTTGTTGCATGCACGAACATAAATGGTCTGATGGAGGCTATCTCCTTTAATCACGATCCTGATGAGTGGAGCTTTTCACAGATTCTTCGAAGAAGAATTTGAAAGCTGTTATCCTCCACAAGAGCAACAAAATTCATTCCATCTCCATTGGGTATGCTGCTCGCATGAAAGAATCCTGATAGCATGAAGGTTTTACTTAATACTATATATTACAGAAACTTGGAAAATTTGTGGTGATCTCAAAGTTATTGCTCTTCTATTGGGATTGCAGTTGGGATACACCAAGTATTATTGCTTCATTTGTGAATGGGACAGTAGGGCTGGTGAGCTTCATTACATTAAAAAGATTGGTCTGCAAGAGAAACACTTCAATCTGGTACAAAAAATGTACAAAATGAATCGTTGGTTGATTCTAAGAAGATTTTACTCCCTCCGCTACACATCAAACTAGGATTAGAGAAAAACTTTGTAAAGAGCATGCAACAAGAAAGTGAAGGTTTCAAGTATTTGACATCAAAATTTTCTCAATTAAGTCATGCAAAGTTGAAAGAGGGTATCTTTGTTGGCCCACAGATTAGGAAGCTTTTCAAGGACAATCAGTACCATGAAGTTCTTCAGGCTGACGAGAAGGCAGCGTGGAATAGTTTTAAGAATGTTTGTTCAGGATTTTTGGAAAACAAGCGGCGTCCAATTACAAAAAGCTGGTGGATGAGATGCTCATGTGCTACCACAAGATTGGGGTTCACATGTCTCTGAAGATTCACTTTCTCCATGCCCACCTCGAATTCTTCCCAGGGACTGTGGAGCCGTCAGTGATGAACACGGTGAGAGTTTCCATCAGGACATTACTGCCATTGAGAAAACGAATGAAGGGAAATAGAACCCGGCAATGTTAGAAGACTACTGCTGGACAATCAAGAGAGACGCTCCAGAGATACAATACAAACGGCAGGCCAAGACAAAACGCCCAACTTGAAATCACAATAAATGTAGTTATTTAGTTATTTATTATGTACTTTGGCTTATATAATAATAGTTTGTCATAAAAATTTCCAATAAATGTATGGAAGGTTTTGCAAATTTTACCTTACAACCATGAATTGTGTATTTCATTAATTTCATTGTCCCACATCTCCGATTTTAAATACTAGAGCTAATGATTTAGCGCTGTTCCCTTATGGTCATAGAAATGTAAATAACCTCATTTGAATGCATTTATAGACTTCATGAAAATTTGTTGAACAGTGTTATTAGCTTTAGGAGTTTTGACAACAAAATGGATAGCGATATGTTTTACATAGGATCCGGGACTTGCTGGCGTTTTTGAAATTGGACAGTTTTATTGAAGCTGCGAAGTGGTAAATTGATTTTTGTTATATATAAATGTTTTTGGGAGTCTTTCATGTAACAAATCAAAGACAATGATGTAATTAGCTACTCTAAAATGTGCTAAATATTTGAGATCACTTTAGGTAAATAAATTAGTTTTAGGAACTTTGACAGCAAAATGGATAACGATATATCTTTTAGTTAGGATTCGGGACTTGGCGTTTCTGAAATTTGACAAATAATTTTACTGAAGCAGCGAAGTAGCAAATTGTTTATGTTATATATTGTATATGTAAATATTTTTTGGAAGTCCTTCATGTAACATATCAGAGACAACACTGAAATTAGGTATCCTAAAATGTGCTATATATTTGTGAACTAGAGATAAGTTATACGTTTTGGGAACATTGTCAGAAAAATGGATAACGATATATGCTTTATTTAGGATCCGGAACTTGTTGGCATTTCTAAAATTTGGCAAATAGTTTGATTAAAACTGCGAAGTGTGAAATAATTTTTTTGGTTTTCGTTAAGTAAAAATATTTTTTGCTGGAAATCTTTATGTTACATTAGAGACAAAGCTAAAATTAGCTACATTAAAATGCCCTAAATATTTAAGAAATGGAGGATAAATTATTAGTTTTAGGTTGTAGTTAATTAATTAACGTTGCACTGGAGCAACACAACTGGCTATTGGCGACGGTCCGGGATCAATCCCGAAGGGAAAGGTTCTGGTTTTCTGGTTTTAGTGTAATCACTAAAACCAGAAAAAAAACAGAAAATTAAAAAATATATATTTTTTTAACAATATGTTTCATTGATGCAGTAAATATTCTGATACGATGACAACAATTTCTTCCCCGAAGTTCCAAAATAATACAATTATTCCAATATTCTGGTTTTAGAGCAAACATGTACCTATAACAAGTATGTGTACCAATTTTTAAACCATTTACTCAAATAGTACTTTAGATATCGTGCGCGCAATCTGAGAATTTTGTAAAAAAACTAAAGCTGAGAAAAACAGCCTTAAAGATAGAATTTCGGTGACAGCTGTTTTTCACATACAAAAATGTTATACATTATCTGAGAATATCAAATAACCATTCAATAACTAAAATATATGATTATTTATAGTATTTAATCAAATTTATTGCTTTTAATTAAGATAGCAAAATGAATCAAATCAGATTTCAAGACCTCAAGAGACAAGAGAAATATACTTCTTGATTGTGGAGGTACTAAAGATCATCATATTCACTTTTAAGCTTATTATTGAATGCATTCCATAGTTGAAGCTTAAATAATAATTTGTAGATTAATATAAATATAAAATAATTTTTTATTGTTTAATGCCCCTATGTACTTATTGTTGACCAATGCCATCAAAAGTCTCCAGCTGCATATGTGCATCCTTCCTCTTCACGTTTTCTTCGTGGGCTTTTAATTCTCGTCTTCTCAATTTTCTTGCTTCAAAAGTGGATGACAATGCCTTTCTTTCTGCATCACGCAATCTGCGGCTGTTTGTAGCTAATGCAGCTTTTTGAGCATTCACTCCAGGTACAAGATCAAGAACAGCCATGATATTCAATCGCCCTTGGTGACCCTCGTTGAAAGCAACAACAGCTTCATTTACAGCTATCTCCACTACAACCCTTCCAGCATTGCAGTTTTTGGACAATACTGGCAGATCAATGAATTCAAACTTTCATTGGCAATTTGCGTTTTTACTCCAAGACACTTTCTCAGCAGTTTCGGATTCGATAAGTCCTTAAAAATGGGCTTCAGGCTTCTAATATTGGACGAGGAAGGAAATTCTTATGCTTGGGAGTTTCTACGCCTGATGCAATGCTTTTATTGAATCTACACCATGAACTGTCTCCCTTTGGACAAAAGTCATGTGTGGGATCATCATCCGCTGAATGCTTATGATACCATATTGTCTTTTGCATACCTCGGACAGATTGACCTCGGATAGCATTGCCATAATAAGACGTGATTTGATCAGAGGCAGTGAGAGACCTTTCCCACTCAAAGTTTTCTTGTCTGACAGTTTTTGTCCCTTCATTTCTCTTTTTAACTGTCGTAAACGACTACCCATTCGTTTTTGAATATGTCCTACACATTCAATTTTAGTGATTTCTGTATCACCATATGGCTTACTTTTCTGTATGGTAAGAAAAGTTTTCGAATCTCCATCACCGATATAGTTGGTGTAACGCACATTATATTTAGGAAGAGATTCACGAAACAAATCCACCATACCAGACACTTCCATCTTTCCAGCTGAACCGTCATGATTTTTAACGCACTGTGTAGCATGGTGGTCTGACCATGCTTTGTGAGCAGGTCCAGCACGAGCATCAGTCCAAATAGTGCAGCCTTTGCAGAAGGATGATAGGACTTTAGTGTCCGTCACTTTCCCACTCTTTCCACCAATCAAAGTACAAACACCTATGAGAGAAGAATGGCCTTTCGTCTTCCACGTCCCGTCTCCACTCACCGTTATGTCAGATGATTCTCTAAGGTCTCGTTCTTCTTCCACTGCCTTCTTCATGCTTCATGTAGAAACTAGAGATGTTGCATTTTTAATATGTTCTACTATAGCTTTGTAGGCATTCTGGGTCACAGGTGGAGGCAAGTCCATGGCAGCACAAAATGTCTTGATGGATTGAAGACCTTTACCAATAATTCGCATGGCATAAATAAGTCGTCGTTTTACTTCAGGCACATTCTTTTTTTTTGCCAACCAGGGAGCAATTCCCAAATGCAGATACTTCACCACTTCATTGCAATCTTCATTCCTAACCTATAGGTCTGGGAATAGCTTATTTCCAGCTTTTCATGGCAAATTACACACACCACACATCGTTGTATGTGATTGAAAATATGTTCCAGATCCACAATAGAATAACCCTTGAAATTTGAATCCGGAATTGCAGCATTAATTTTCAATTTTTGGGAAGATGCAGTTTCAGAACCGCTCTGCGTCTGGGACGGCGTGTGCTGGTTTCCATGAAAACAATTGCGTTTCCATTTCTTCGGTTTCTGACCAGACGCACGCTTCCTTTCAGCATTCATGATGCAAAACCAATAATATTTAGTCTAAATTATAATAAATATATAAAAATTATACTAGCATATAAACAGCAAACAAAATATTAAAAATGAGGAGGAAATATAATTAAAAGCAGCACTTTCACCAAAGAAAAGATCGCAAAGATTTCAGTCACATTTCAGTTTTTTGCATGAGCAAAGAATGATTTTGTTTTGAATAACACGAGCTACTGAAAGAGTTGAGTAGTAAGTCTACTGCTGAATTGCACAGCAGAATTAATAAATAACAAGTGGCTGAATCAGAAAATAAAATTTGGAAGACTAAACATCTGTCACTTACTCAGGATGAGACGTCTGTGGCCAACAGTCCATTGAAGCCCTTGTTTTGCTCAGTGTACCTTTCGATTTTCTTTCATATCTCTGGTATTGGAATTTCTTCATACAATTGGTGTTAAAATGATCAGAAATGTCTGTACTTTAACATAAATTTTTCGAAAAATCGAATTTTTGAAAGGTTTAAAGGTCGGAAGCCCCCTTAACGTTGCAATGGGCAACACAACGAGTTATTGTAGACGGTACGGTACCAAAGGGAAAGATCGAGAACAGCACCACGTAATTTTAAACCACGCTCAGGTAAAGTGTTAGCACTAGAAAGAGACGGACGTGGCCTGTGCGGCCCTCGCGTTGCCAGCCTGTAACTCCCTTACAGAAAAAAACTGACCAGAGATTGATTGACGAGATATATCGTCACCAGAAGAAAACTGACTAGATCTTGATGGACAATGTATCTCGTCATCAGAAGAAAACTAACCAGATCTTGATGGACAATGTATCGCGTCATCTGAAGAAAACTTCAAGGGCAATATCTTGATGGACGAGATATCGCGTCATTATCAAAATTGGTCAGACGTTCATGGACGAGATATCTCATCGAAACCACTCGGATACAATTTGGATTTTCGTACATACGATTTAGTATTTTCAACGAAACAACTAGATGATTCACTGTCTTACGCATTTATCTATATTCCTCCCAAACAAAAAAGCTGAAAAAGATCCCAGCCCGATCAGGCGATACCGATTGAATTGCCTCCTAAGAAGATACAATTTACACGAGTGTTACGACCGTAAATATTAGATTTCTTAAAAGAAACGTTTCCCAAATAGGGATAACACGGGATACAAAGAAGGAAGACTGCCAAGAAGAAAGCTAAAGGGTCGGAGAATCCAATTGAGGATGAAAAGGAGAATCAACCGACTCCGCAGCAATCCCTTGTTTTTCATTGTCTCGAGAAAGAAATCCCTAACAGTCCTGGTAAGTAGCCGGAGTTACAAAAATAGAAAACTCTAAAGTCTAGCCATTTTGCTAGCGGGAAAGAAGTATTTTCAATATTAAAAACGGTTTACGGAGTACAAGAAACACCGGATAAGAACAAAAAACGTCTTAAGAGGATGATCGGATTTATCTCATTATCGTTAAATTATTTTTTAGGTGCCTTATCGCGTCTTTTTTCTTGTCTTCCCCACTTTGTCGTGAAGTCGAAAAATGAATCCTTTCGAGTCAATGAGGACGGAGTTTGTTTTTTACAGTTTTCGTGTACTTTTAAATGAGTTTCGAAGATATCAGTCCACCGACCGGCGTTTCAAAGAACTTCGGAAAGGAAGATTAAAAACGCGTTGTATGTATGCGCCGAACAATGTGAAATTAAATTAGGATGTGTTTCAAGAGCTTTGCCTGATCAATGCGACATCCAGATTTCTATCTCCATTTTTTGGAAACAATTAATTAGGAATTTTGAGATGCTAGTCAGAAGTAACGATATTATTCTTTCGCTTTGAGTGAATTTTTAAATGAGTTCGGAGAAAACTTTTTCGCATGGCAACACAAAATAAAAATGGGGGTCGTTAGTATCGCATGGATTTCCGTCATCACAATCTAGTTTCGCAGAATTTGTGAAAAAAGCCGTTTTCGCACGTCTTCCGGTAAGTTGTTTTTATGAATCTCCTTTCCGAATTAAAAGGCTCGCGTAGATAATTAAAAGTTGCAACTAGTTGATAAATATTTATTGGAGCTTATTTTATTTTACTGTTTTATAAATTAGTGTAATTTTAGTATCTCTCTTAAACTAGCTTAAGTAACTTAGAAATTTTAAAACAAATATACTGAAAACTATTTAATTGAGATGCAAGTATCGGTTTAAATTAACGTTTTTGTGCGCAAAAGTTATTTGAATAACTTCCTCCAATTTATATTGATTATAGCTTACTCATTTAACCCTTGGGGCTCTTGTGGCTCAGTGGGTATGTCCACTGTGCTAGCAACCTTCGAGTTGCAGGCGGCGCAGGTACGATTCCTGTCAGGTGCATTCCTCCCTGGGTGTATTTCTTTCTTCTGTGCCAGTAAAACTTTCATTGTGAGTGTATGCCTATTACTTGATATCATGTGTTGTGTCTGGCGCAGCATGATCAAATATGGCCCTTGCGCCATGAAGCCTCAAAGCCAACCAACCAATCATTTAACCCTTCAAGAGATATCGAAGTGTTATCTCTTCCGTCAAGACCTGACCAATTTTGCTACAAACGAGATATCTCGTAATCAAGATATTGCCGATTTTTTTATGATGATGAGTTCAAGATCTGGCTCTTTTTCTTCAATGACGAGATATCTCGTCATAATTGTCTTCATAATTTCATCATTATCGTCTTCATAATTTCATCATTATTGTCTTCATAATTTCACCATTATTGTCTTCATAATTTCATCATTATTGTCTTCAAATTATTCTAATCATAATTTGGCATCTTATTGCCTCGTTTGACGATATATCTTATGACAGGATGTGCGCGAATGCACGTTTCTATAGAGCGGTGACAAAATGGTGAAATCACAAAAGTCTACTATATCGCATGGACAAACCAGATGATGAATCAAAGGATGGGCGTTTTCTACCATCAGGTGGACCAATTAGATGATGAATGTTCGTTTCCGCCTGCAAACGAAAATAGTCTAAAGGCCACGCTACTACTTGTTTTGGTAATATGATCCTAGCCACATAAAAAGGCACCATTGATTACTCTACTTTCGTATTTCCTCTATGGCTTGGATAGCTGCAATGTCTTATTGATGCCGTCCTCTTAGCGCTCGTTTTATCCTGGGGAACACAGAAGTAATAAATTTTCTCTGACTTTAACACTATCTTTTCTAACTCTCTTTTCTGTGTCAGTAAAATTTTCTAAAGAATATATGTTCAATACTTGGCATTGTCTGTCCTGTATTTGGCACAGCATACCCAAATGTGACCCTTGTACCATTAAATTCAATCAACCAACTTAACAGAGTAGATAGGCAGTTGAATTAAAGTCACACTGGAGCAACACAACGGACCAAACCTAACAGGGACAATCACTAACATCCATCGACATGTTGGTCACACCTTCTGAAGCACACTCAATAGCTTAAAGTTGTCTGTCTTATGTCTGGCGCAGCATGGCCAAATATGACCTTTGAGCCATAACCCCCCCCCCAAACCAACCAATATCTCAATAACAATGCTCAGTCTACTCATATTCACGTATATGGTCATACCAATTAATTGACTTTGCCCCTTACTTATCTTTTATTATTTATGAAAGGTATTCTTTCAGGCTCTTAACTGAATGCAAACAGCTTAGACCTTTGGGAAAAGGTATACCGTAAAAAGTAAAGCAAGTTTACCTTTCGACATACACAAAGTCCGCTGGCAGTCATTTCGCCATGCTCGCCGCAGAGCTTCGATTTCGGATGGAAGGCAATGTAATTTGTACTCTTTGTATTAATGGGCAGCAGTCCGTCTGAGTTGTTAGGATAACTTCATTTGGAATCGACTCAGTAGTATTTGTCCAAGTGGCATTCTTATCTAGAAAAATTCCGATGTTGAACCAGTCCTCCTTCGCAGATGCCTCCGAAAAATATTTATCCGATTAACGGAAGTGCAGGAAAAAGTAATAGGCGCAGAACAAAGAGTTTATATAGGAGGTAACTGGAGCTCATTTCCTCGGTTCTTGGGTTGGAAAAGATTTTTTATTTTTATTTCTTTTCGTTAGAACGGAAGAAAGAAAATAAAACTTCTGCATTGCTAAGCCTGGGTTACTTAGTGTTCCTCGTAAGACCGTTCGATTCCGTTTGAAGTGTTCCGTTCGTTTTTCTGAACTCGACTTGGAAGTAAGGCAATTTGGTGGAATATTTAGGCCTGGGCTTCATTTGTCGCTTGAACTGTGCACAGTAGAAACTGGGAATACAGTAAAACCTCGATTATAAAACCCTCTTTAACCGATGAATTTTATCTTGGCAATTATTTATTTCGTTATTATTATTTATTCGATTATTGTAAAGCAAGGTTCCATTCGTTTTATTGAGATCGACTTGGAAAATAGGGCAATTCAGTGAAATATTTAGATCGGGGTTTCATTCGTTGCATTTTGTGCCTGAACTGTACATAATAGAAACGGAAGAAACTATTACTCACCAATATCCAAAACCGGTATATATGTCTAGGTAACGGTATTACTCACCAAGTTTCAATACCGGTATTTATATTTAGATCACAATATTACTCACCAAATTTCCAATCAGGTAATTATGTTTCTGTAGCAATTTCCAAAACCAGTATTTATGTTTCGGTGACGGTATTGCTCACCAATTTTGAAAGACGAACCGGTATTTATGATTTCGTAATGGTATTACTCACGAATTTCAAAACCAGTATTTATGTTTCGGTAACGGCATTACTCACCAATTAACAAAACCGGTATTTATGTTTTGGTAACGGTATTACTCACCAAATTTCGTAACCGGAATTAACAGGTATTAACCCTACAAGTGGTTTCGACGGTATCTCGTTCGTCAAGATCCGGTCAATTTTGTTAATGACTACATATCTCATCCACATCACGATCTGATTAATTTTGCTAATGACAACATATCTCACCCATCAAGATCTGGTCAATTTTGCTAATGACGATATATCTCATCCATCAAGATCTGGTCAATTTTTCTAATGACACGGTACGCCATTGAGATAAAATTCAAAGATGAATGAAGATCCAAGTGGGAAAAACAAATTATCCCTTGCCCAAAACTGGTGTCAATTTGTACAAGTTTTTGTTTAAGCTGACCATTACAGAGAAGTTTTTAATCTGAAAATAAACCTCCAGGAGGGTTAAAAGACCGATTTTAACCCCCAATACTAGACTACCTATAAAAATTATTTATCCAAAGAATATTCAGCTATTCGTTGTCTCCATTCGTATCTATTATCGAATTAGACACACCAACCGAATAATTCAGTGAAAAATAAGCATCTTCACAAGAAAAAAAGACTAATAAATTTTCTCATTACTTTCTGTTTACGCAAATTAAGACAAAACGCAACTTTCCAGAGTACTGAAGATAACGTTAAGAAAATTACATCATCTTACTTACTCATTATGATGTTATGATTAATTCGCTTCAGTTGAATTTTTGAGAATAATGACATCATAACATACGCGAAATTTTTTTCACCAGCGAACAAACATAATTTATGATATTTAATTGTTTAGTTTTCTTCGGTTGAATACATAAAGCTTGTAATACAAATGATGTTCTACAATAGGCTAAAAGTCAACTAGAAAAAATTCGAGTTAATCTCTTAAAATAGATATTTTATTCCTACAGAGAATTTCGATTTTTTGTTTTAGACCTTCATTTTATAAAACGTTCTGCAAGAAATATATGAATACTAGCTCACGCTTGTTTCAGTTTTCAGGGTTGTTTGTGGTTTGGGGAACCTTTAACCATCCAAGTGCTTTAGACGATATCTATCATGCATCAAGATATAAACAATTTTACGAATGACGAGATATCTTGCCATCAAGGTATTGCCGAATTTTTGATGATGAAGAAATCAAGATATGGTCAGTTTTCTTCTAATGATGGGGATATCTCATCAAGACAACCACCAGGAGGGTTAAAAAGAAACATATCTGGTCTCTCACTCTTTGCGTTGCTAGGAGCTTTATAATTTAAAAATTTAAATAGATTGATCTATATTTCAAGAGCCGTGCTAGCCCAGAGGAACAGTAACAGATTAGCAAACGGAGGGTTGCGAGTTCGAATCCAACCGACCATCGTGTACATGGGGGCTGGTGCACGCTAAATCTGTGGTGGCTTCAAATGTCCTCACGTGTGCGTGGTGTGGGTGTAGGTATTTTAATTAACGTCGCACTGGAGCAACACAACGGGCTATTGGCGACGGTCCATGCATGATGTGGAAGTTTGGAGAGTGGGATGTAGATCAGGTGTGACCTCGTCATCTGACCGTAGTTCAAAATTACGTGGTATTGTCCTCAGATCTTTGCCTCCGGATTTGATCCTGGACCGTCGTCAATAGCCCGTTTGTTTCTCCAGTGCGACGTTAATTAAATACCTATCTACATTTCAAATTCATATTTCCAAAGATCTGTCTCTTGGCAACATCTTGTGCTTTAAGAGTAATTTAATCGCTAAGAAGAATTTAAGAACTTAAATAATTTTCTTTGTACATTTTCAATAAAAAAAAATTAAGATATATATAAACATTTTTACTTGAAATTATTATGTGATGCATTTTTATTGTTAAGATTATTGTTAATAAACAAAACACAAAGCAATCTCTTTAAAACTGCAAAGTTAAGTTTAAACAGCCCACAAGCCTAATGTGCTGATAAACTCGGTGAAAGTTATATATTCCTTGTTAAAATTAGTTAAGTAAAGTTGTATTAAGTAAATTATCTATGCTTATTGAAGTTATTTGAGATTTAAGCATGAAAAAAATTTATTTTTCAATTCTATAACTCAACTAAACAAAAAACACTTTTCTCGAAAAAAATTATTCCAGTTTATTAATCCTGTAGAAAGTAATTTTTTTAAAGGTTAACAGTCTTGTAATTTGTTGAAACTCTGATGATGCTTTTTCATTGTTTATATCATTGAATTTTTATACCGAATCTGATGCTGTTAAAATCGTGCACTTTTAAATAAAATGATGTTAAATTTTTCTTACTAAGTTTACTATAAAAAAGCCATTATTCAATTTAATTTTTTATAACTTGTTATAATGCACCCGAATATGTAAGTTTTTAACTAAAATACTTTTAACTTTTATCTAAAGATATCAGTTTAAATTTTATTATTGTGCTTCGGGTGTATGTATATTGTAAAAAATTAATTCCACCAAAAAAATATTTTTAAATGTATTTTAACTAACACACATAAAAAATTTATGAATTCTTCTTGAAAGAGTATGATTATTTATCCCTTAGAGCATCATTTGGTTTCTAAGTAGTATAATATTGATTTTTCCCCAAAACACATAATAACTAAATTACCACATCTATTGGTTGAAAGAATCCTAGCAGAGATTATAGTTTTCAAAACTGGTAAGAAGTCATGCAAGGAAGACAATATGTTGCAGAACGAATATATCCGTGTGAAATCTTCAGTGGTTAATAATACACACGACAATTTAAGGGAAGTTTAGTCAGTGAACATAACGCAATTGTCAAATTAGCATATTTAAATGCACATCTGCGAAAAAATCGTACAATCACTCTTTATTCGCATGTAGTTCATAGTAAAGTCTAGTTATCGGATTGCGCATAAAATTTATAAATTCCAAAGACCCAAATTTTGGATTTTTTCAAAAGATTTAATCCTCTGATCGTTCCTAGTCGTCATATGTCCATGGCTCAAAATTACGTGGTGTTGTCCTCGGATCTTTGCTTTCGGGTATGATCCCGGACCGTCGCCAATAGCCCATTGTGTTGCTTTAGTGCGACGTTAATTAAAATACCTACCTGAGCGTCACTCGATTTTCGAATAGTGTAGTATTGCTTTTACCCCACAATATACAATTGATTTACTAACCACATCTATCGATTCTTTCAATCTTTCGAAAGATTCTATTGGTATTTTTCTTAAGAGTCTTTTGGAAAGATTCCATGGTAATTCTGTTATAACAGAATCGTTTTAGAAAGATTATATATTGATCATTTCATTTAATTACCATTTATTTAATTTCTTAGGTTTAAAAAAACCCTGCCTATTGGTCGAAATAATCCACGAATTCCTTCAATCTTTGTAAATATTCTATCGATCATTTGCTTAAGATAGAATTCTTTGGACATATTCAAATGATCCTTTCCTTAAGACAGAATTCTTTGGACAGATTCAAATCGTCCTTTCATTAGAAAATTATGCATTGGAAAGTAAGTATTAGTCATTTCCTAAGAATAAAATTATCTGGGAAGATTCCATTGTTTCTTTCGTTATAACACAAAAAATTTCCTTATAACAAAAGATTCTATTGACCATTTTCTTTAATATTTGCTTAATTTGAGTAATTTAAATCACCACACCTAGTGTTAGTAGTTGGAAAGTATCCATGGATTCTTTCAACCTTTAGAACTATTATATTGGTACTTTCCTTAAAATAAAAATCTTTGGACTGATTCTAGTGGTCCTTTAATAAGAAAATAATACCTTTGAAAGATATTGATCATTTCCATAGAATAAAATCCTTTGGAAAGATACTATTAGTTCTTTCCTTAGAAAAAGTCCTTTGAAAAGATACTATTGGTACTTTCCTTAGACTAAAATCCTTTGGAAAGATACTATATTGGTACTTTCCTTTGAAAAAATACTATTGGTGACTCCTTTCCCTATTATAAAATTCTCTGGAAAGAAACAATTTTTTCTTTCCTTAGAATAGAATCCTTTGGAAAGATACTTTGGTCTTTTTGTTAAAAATCAGAGATTAAAATTGGTTAAAAGTCTTGTATGGAAGACTGCTGGCTGCAATGTGGAATTGTGCGTATTAAGACCTCGGAGGATTGACTTCGAATAACACATTTTAAGTTGTTTAGTCCAATCCTTTTCTGGATTATGAGTATGGTAAATTTGGAGCACCGAAGGTTAAGTTAGTTTCCCCATACTTATTAATATCTTACAAAATAATCTTCCCATCACGCTGACGTATTTCATTATTTTCCTTCTAAAGAACCCAAACAAACCTGAAATTCTCCAAGAAAGCATACTACGTATAGTAGTAGTTTTTTTTTATCTGGGAAGAGCTTTAGCTACATCATAAGGTCTTGCTTTCGTTGTAGATATCTCAACTAGATGCAGATTTTAACATTCATGATTTCGTTTCACGCAACTTAGACTGGAAAACGAATATTTATGAATAATGTATTTTATCCACCGAGGTTGGAATAATGGGTAATTCCCACTACTTCTTGATGTGGAATTTGTATTTGAGAGTAAGGATCCGATTGGGGTTTTGATTTCTTAGGATTTCTTCCTGTGATAGGTTTTGGATTTCTTAAGATCTTTTCCGATCAAGGCTCGGGTATTATATTTATGTGAAGTGGTGAAAAGAAAACTGGATATAATGACATTGTTAGTCATGTTTTGAAAAATAGTGAAATGTTGAAGATTTTTCTGTATATCTGTCTATACTTTTATATATTCTTATTTATCAGTCTATGTCTATTTAAAGTGGAAATTTATCCCTTATTCTCTGTCCTAAATAAATTTCTTACTGTTTTGAAAAATCATAGGATGGATTCCTGAAGATATTTTTGTTGTGCCTTTCTATCTGTCTGTGTCTATTAGTATACCTACCTATCTTATCTATATATTTGTATGTTATGTTTAGATACCTCTCTCCATGTCTATCCATATGTCTATTTATTTACCTGTGTCTGTTTTTGTCTACCTATAAATATATCTCACCCTTATCTATCTGCGTTTATTTCTCTACATACTTATTTATCTATCCATCTATCTGTTTATGTATCTATCTGTCTATCCATCTATCTGCTTACCAATATATCTGTCTATTTATTTTCCTATCCATCTATCTATTTAATGTAGAAAGCTATCCCTCATTCTCTATGTCTCATACAATTCAGATTTGATCCCGGACTGTCGCCAATAGCCCGTTGTGTTGTTCCAGTGCGACGTTAATTAAAATACCTACCAAAATACCTACCTAAGCCTTATACCAATTTCTTTACGTCAGCAAAAAAATGAAACATAAGATGGACGCCTATAGAGATTTCTGTAGATTTTTACCTATCTATCTGTCTGTGACTATTTGTTTACCTGCATAACTATCCATTTAACTGTCCATCTGTTTATACACACATCTGTCTGTCTGTCTCTCTATTTACCGATTCGTCTATCTATTTAGTGTGAAAAGCTATCCCTCATTCTCTATGTCACAAATAAATTTCTTATCGGCTGAGTTCTGCAAAAAAGAAACATAAAGATGTGGATGTCTGTTTAATTTTGCCTATCTATTTGTGTCTTTTTGTCTACCTGTCAAACAATTTTTAGATATGCTTATGTACCTATCAGTCCCCCTTCATTTCTATTTGGCTGCAATATCAACCTATCTGTCCATATGCTTATGTACCTATCGTGTATTTCTCTATACTCCTGACTTCCATTTACCCATCCATCTATATATCTATTTAAAGTAAGAAACTATCCCTCATTGTCTATATCGCAAATAAATTTCTTACCGTTCTGCAAAAAAGAACATAAGATGGATGCCTGAAGAGATTTTTGCTTTTTTGTTATCTATCTGTCGGAGTCAATTTGTATACCTACCTATCTTATCTATATGTTACCGGCAATGTATGAAAAGCAGGCATTGTATGAAAAGCAGGCATTGTATGAAAAGCAGGCATTGTATGAAAAGCAGGCATTGTATAGAATACCTTGACAATATATAGAATGCCTGGCGTTTTGGGGAAAAGTATGAAAAATCCGAATTATTTTAATATTATATATATTTCCCTAGGCATTGTATCTAATACCTAGGCATTATATAGAATTCCAAATGCTATTTTGGAAAGTATTAAAAGAGAGTCGTGAAAAGGATTTTATTGAAAAGACGTGTATGAAAAAGAAAGAAATTCCTTCTTAGAAGTCAACTTGGCCTTTTTCACATCGCTCGCTAACTTCTGGTAAGTAGTTTAGGTTAGGAAAACACTGATTTTTTGCAGCATAGACAGTTCATCGTAGAATCGTCATTGCATGTCAAAATGCCATGATTCCTTCTCAGACACTTCACCTTCCTCCATTTCCATACAGCACAGTATGGGCTAGTCTTTGCTAAACAAATTCAAATTAGCGTATTTCGTCACTTTTGAACAAAGACTGAAATGCAAATGGGGAATTTTCCGTCTGAGGCGAGCGTCGAAAGTCACATGCCTTGCCACGTGACTTAGGGAAACGTCATTAGCTGGAGTATTTTACACTTTGCAGTTTGTCTTTTGGCATTGCATAGAATGCCTAGGAAATGTGTGAAATATTAATCGGTTCATACTTTGCCCGAAAACTCCAGGCATTCTATATACAGGGTCTCCTCGACGTACTACCGAGTTCCGTTCCGACTGACAGGTCGTAAGTAGGATTTATATTTTTCAACACTATTTTCATTCAAAAGGGTTTTAAAAATTGTACATTAAACACAAAAATTCAATACATGTACGTATAATTATTGTACACAATATGTAGTTATCTTTATATACTATTTTTAGTGATTTATTTTTTAAGTCGTAAGTGCGGATGGTCGTAAGTCGCATAGGTCGTAAGTCGAGGAGGTGTATTACCGAGGCATGCTATGCAATGCCTGCTTTTCATTCATTGCCGGTAACATATATACTTATTTGTCTATCTTTATGTACCTATCTTTATGTCTATCCACCTGTCTATCTTTTTTACATCCATCCATCTATATAGTGCAGAAAGCTATCCCTTATTCTCTATATCACAAATAAATTTCTTACCGACTGAGTTCTGCAAAAAAGAAACGTAAAAAGGATGCCTGAAGACATTTGTGCTTTTTTAGTATCTATCTCTCTGCTTATTTATCTATCTATCAATTTGTCTATATCTTTATGAACCTATCCGTCTGTCTATATATATATATATATATATATATATATATATATATATATATATATATATATATATATATATATATATATATATATATATATATATATATATATATAGGTCTGTCTGTTTATCCATTCCATGCCTCCATTTTGCAAGTGTTTCAACTGTCCTACCTGTTGACTCTTAGCTGGTAGGACATTTGTAAAGTAAAAAGGAAACCCTGATGGCCTTCCTTTTCTATAAATTTTTACTTTTCGTCGAAAGAAAACTGTCCATTTACTCTTTGCTTATTAATACGAGAATTTTTGATCGCTCCTCGTACATGGTCAAATTTGAACGCGAAGATAAAACACCAGGAGGGCTAAATTTCAATCTGTAAAATATAAGTATTTTTTAAATAATCCAGTCTGGATACTTTTTGATCACTCCTCGTACACGATCAAATTTTAAATAAGACAATTCATTTTGCGTCATCAGTTTTTCAGGAATCTCGAAACAATAATATCAAATCCACAATCAACGAGACATTTCGAAATACTTCCACTTCATTTTCAAGACGGCAATTTAGATATCTGATTAAATATTTACCTCGGTCGCCGGATCTATAATAAATGACAAAGTCGAGAGCGATTTTTTCCATTAATTCAGCTTCATTTCAAAGCAAAGATGGAAACGTAAACACCAAGAAAACGGCGAAACGCGATGATCTTCCCAAGCCTGATTTATTTGTACATCAGATGACAATACCTCAACGCTGCTTTTGATTTAATAACTGCCAGCTGGAATTTGTTTGTGCTTCAGCAAGTTCCAAGTTCCGTGCGTTTTCGACGCGGGATTAAAATGATTATTTCATCCGGTGGAAATGAATTTGTCTCCTTGGTACATAATCCGGCTGTTGACGGTACATGTCGGATGGTAAAGGGGATATCTAAACGTGACGTTTAGAAGCGGCGGTGATGTTTCTCACTCGGATTCTTTGAATGTCGTTTCGGCGAAGTCTCTAATGAAAAGTTGCAGCGGGGTAGTTGTCGCGGAGTGTTTAATCTTTTGAACCTGGCTTGTTTGTTGTGTTTTGAAATATTGCGAACGAAACGCTGAGTCGCTTTCGGGTTGTTAATTTTACCGTGAATATTTTAAGCTTGATAAAGCTAGCTTTATTTCCTCGGTATATGCGAAGCTGGAGAGATGAAAGAACTTAATTCTGAATGGTTCTAATGGCGCAAGGCAGCGACTTTCAACGAAGCTGGAAAGATGAAAGAAAGTAATTCTGAATGATCTGGGGATGGCTTAAGGGGGCAGCGTTTTTCAACCTCTTTTCAATTTGAAAAATTGAATTTTAAGCTTGATAAGCTAACTTTATTTTCTCGGAATATACAAAGCGAAAAGATAAAAGAACTTAATTCTGAATGATTTGGATGGCATAAAGCAGCTATTTTCAAACTTTTCAGAGATAATATTTTAGACTTGGTAAAGGCTATTTCCTCGGTATATGCGAAGGGGAGCTGGAAAGATGAAAGAAAGTAATTCTGAATGATCTGGGGATGGCTTAAGGGGGCAGCGTTTTTCAACCTCTTTTCAATTTGAAAAATTGAATTTTAAGCTTGATAAGCTAACTTTATTTTCTCGGAATATACAAAGCGAAAAGATAAAAGAACTTAATTCTGAATGATTTGAATGGCATAAAGCAGCTATTTTCAAACTTTTCAGAGAGAATATTTCAGACTTGGTAAAGGCTATTTCCTCGGTATATGCGAAGGGGGGGGGGCTGGAAAGATGAAAGAACTTGGTTCTAAATGGTCTAATGACACAAGGCAGCGATTTTCAGCGAAGATGGAAAGATGAAAGAAAGTAATTCTGAATGATCTGGGGGATGTCATAAGGCAGAGATTTTCAACATTTTTCAATTTGAAAATTTTAATTTTAAGCTTGATAAAGCTCGCTTTATTTCCTTGGTATGTATGAAGCTGGAAAGAACTTAATTCTGGATGGACTAATGGCACAAGGCAGCGATTTTCAATCATTTTGAATTTCAATACTTTAATCTCAATAAAGCTAGCTTTATTTCTTCGGTGTATACGAAGCTGGAAAGATGAAAGAACTTAATTCTGAATGGTTTAATGTCACATGGCATATATTTTCAACCTTTTTCAATTTGAACATGTTAAGCTTGGTATAGCTAGCTTTATTTCCCCTGTGTATGCGAAGCTGGAAATATGAAATAACTTTATTCTGAATGGTCTGATAGTATAATGCAGCGATTTCCAACACTTTTCCAATTTTATTTTGAGCTTGATTTTCTTGGTACATACGGAGATGGAAAGATGAAAGAACTTAATTCTGAATTGTTTGCGTGGTTATAAAGCAATGGTTTTCCACCCTTTTTCAATTCGAACATTTTAAGCTTGATCAAGTTAGCTTTATTTCCTCGATATATGCAAAGCTGGAAAGATGAAGTAACGTAATTCTGAAGGGTCTAATGGCAGAAAATAGCGATTTTCAGCGATTCCCAATTTTATTTTGAGATTGATTTCCTCGGTATATACGAAGCTGGAAAGATGAAAGAACTTAATTCTGAAAGATCTGGGGATGGCATAACGCAGCGATTTTCAACCTTTTTTAAAGAGAATATTTTAGGCTTGGTAAAACTAGCTTTATTTCGTCGGTATATGCAAAGCTGGAAAGATAAAATAACTTAATTCTTAATGGTTAAATGGCACACGGCATAGATTTTCAACCTTTTTCAATTCGAACATTTGAAGTTCGATAACGCTAGCTTTATTTTTTAGGAATATATAGAGCTGGAAAGATGAAAGAACTTAATTCTGAATGATCTGGAGGGATAGCATAAGGTAGCGATATTCAACCTTTTAAATTTCTATTCAAAGTAAAGGATCAATTGTATCTTTAAAAAGGATTCTATTCTACAGAATGGGCCAATAGGATCGCTCCAAAGGATTCTATTCTAAAGAAATTGACCAATATAATCTTTCTAGAGGTTGAAGGTAATCCATGGATTCTTCAACCTCTAGAATCCATGGATTCTTTCAACGAACAGATGCGGTTATTTTGCCATTACGTGTGTTGTGGGGTCAAAGCAATACTACACTATTCGGAAAACTCGGTATCTTGACAGGGTTAAGCACTACGGCCGAGTCCACATCAACCCAAATATTTTTTATACGAAAATTCGATAAACAATTTTTATGGGGTTTCACTGCATGTTTTCTGAAATCCTTTTTCACGCGGAAAAGCCGTGAGCAAACTTTTATAAGTTTTAGCGTACCAGATAACTCCTTATTTAGAGTTTCATGGGAATTGAGCAGATGTTCATCGGTTCTGAATAAACTTGAAAGCTTCGTATATTTTTGTAATATTTTTCAACAGACGGCCAGCGACAAAAAATACACAACTAACGTGTATGTATTTATGGGTCGATTCTGCAATTTTAATTTATTTTACAATTGTTGTTTTGTAAAGGCAATCTAGAGATTTTTCATGAACAAGGAATATTTCGTTAATAATACCGTTAGTTTGTAAATACAAGCCACTGATAAATAGTTCCCAACATAAGTGTATGTAGTATTTATGTGTTGATTTTACAATTTTAATATACTTTACATATTTGAAACGAAACAGAAGTTTTGCTATGCGTCATGAAACATTCTTACCTTTTGCTCGTGAAACTGCTTCTCCCAAATTGCTTCCTTATACTTAGGGAAATTTATATCCCTATCGCCTATCTTATCTTTACTCTTGTCTTTTCTGTATCTTATATTATCTAAATACTCATTTCGTACTCGTAAAACTACTCTTATCTATCACTGCATAGTTATATTTAATAAAAATTATATTCCCATTCATCTTTTTCCTTACCTTATATTTTATTACCTTATCACTTATCTTCGCTTTTCTTGTCTTATCGCATATCTTATCTTCATTCTTATCTTTTACTTGTGAAAATACTCTAATTCCTAACTGTTTCATTATGCTTGTGAAAATTTATACTCTTATTACTCTTATCTTATCTTCGGTTTTCTTTAGCTTATCTTCGGTTTCCTTATCTTAGCTTCGCTTTTCCCTATATATATATAAAATATATTATATATATAATATATATATATATATATATATATATATATATTTATATATATATATATATATATTTATATATATATATATATATATTTATATATATATTTATATATATATATATATATATTTATATACATATATATATTTATATATATATTTATATATATATATATATATATATATATATATATATATTTATATACATATTTATGTAGATATTTATTTTATGCTAAATCATGTGACAAAGAGCTGCTTCTGTTTCTTTAAGCAAATTCTAAATCTGTTGGACTCTTATTTATAGATAAAAAACATAAAATAAAAGACAAGCAAATTCTATTTGAAATTACTTGTCCTTCACGCAATGTCTCCACATTCACATTCTGTGCTAGTAACTATGAGGCAATGCTTTAGTAGAATATATTCAAATAAGATTGCACGGATACAATTCTACACCACGCTTCAAGTCTAAAACAAAATATGCGTGAAACCTTATAAAATATTGATCAAATGCGGGAAGGGAAGTAGTTATGATAACAAGATTAAAGTATGACTCGTAACGTAGTAGTCTAAATAAACTTGGGAATATTGCCCCAGATAAGTATATATGTCAAAATAACAGAAACATAGGTGTTTGCAGCAGTGACAGAAATTGTATATGGCAATCGCAGAGTAATCCATTGGGACTTAGTATAGTGTTGGTTTCACAAATGGAGAGACAGAAGATTCCATCAAAATAGTTTATTTAATACTTCAATAGAGAAGTGGTAGGTAGGTACTTTTAAATCAACATCGCAGTAGAGCAACACAACGGGCTATTAGCGACGATCCGGGATCCATCCCCCAAGAGAAAGATCCGAGGACAACACCACGTAATTTTGAACCACGGTAAGAAGACGAGATCACACCTGACCTGTGGCACCCGTCACTACACTTAAACACCACGCCAACGTGAGGAGATTTGAGGGCACGGCAGTTTTATCATGCACCAGCCCCCTTTGCACACGACGGTCTTTGGTTGGATTCGAACTCAACCCTCCGGTTGCTAATCCGTTATTCTTCCAAAGCGACCCGTTAAATGTCAGGAAAGTCCCCTAAACAGACTAGTTATAGAGCCCTAAGACCTTTTTTCTTCCTTTAAACCTTTCCTTCATTCATAGTAATTAAAAACGATTAAACTCCTCGCTTATCGACCAATTCGCTTAACGACCTACTTGGAACGGAAATCGGTCGTTAAGTGAGGAATGCCTGTACATTATCTCGAATAAGCTTTTAACCGGGTATTTATGTTAGAACAATTCTATTTCAAAACATTTGGAGTAATATTTCAATTTACTTGTTGAACCATTTCGCTTTTTGCATATCGGGGCTTCTGGAAAAGCAATTCCACAAAAATGTATTCTCCTGACGTGTAAAGCGACTTCTTCCACACGATCAATTTTTATCAAAAGCAGCCAGCAGGTTTCTGTGATTCATTAAACTGCACAAAACTCTTTTTGGCTTGCGATCTCTTCCTAGTTTCTTAATACAGCACCCTCTGTTTTATTGAATTTTCCTAAGGATCTTCTGATTCCAGCCATGGATGCAATAATAGCGTTCCAATAGATTTGGCAGAAGTCGTGTCAATTCCTGACGGTAATTGTCTACGAAACCTTTTAAGAATACATCCGTTTCACCCGGACACAAATGTTTAGTTCTGTGATGTAAAGTAATAAAATTGTTTCAGCTGAATACCCTATTGATTTTTCGGGAGGGCCATTTGAAATCCAAAACTTCTTTCCCCCAAAAGTCCTCTTAAACTGAAAATGTTTGTCGATTTTATTCCTTTCTTTCAGACGGTGACAAGGATATACCTATAAATTCCTTTCTCTTCTCTGGAGCTAGTGCTATTTCGTCTTTATGCTCAGGATCGCGGAATAAAATTAAATCTTCCAACTAGAAGATACGGAAAGGAATTGGAAATTCTTTGCAGTTTTTCAATTGCTTAAGTTATAAATGTGTTATTTATCAAAAAATGAATCCGATCTCAGTATTTCAGTTTTGAGAGCTTTAGTAGTGATAAATCCTCGGACTGGTTCTCTATTTTTGAAATGATTTAGAAGTATTAAATAAGGTATCAGATAATTTTACGTTGGCTGCCGGTGACGTACTTATATACATTTTTTCCCAAAGCAGTGTGTAAACAAATGCCGTTTCGTCTTTAAGATTAAGATCTCGCGATTTTCTTTTCGATTTCGACTCTTCGCTTTATGTAGAATGGAAAATAGGAAAGGAATGGAGATTTACTTCTTAATATAAATGTAGTTGGAAATATTTTTGAAGGTGAGACAAAATAATATGCTCTCGCAATGGCATCTCTTGATCTAAGAATTTTTCAACTCTACTCTTATATTGCGAGTTGTTGGTTGCGTAGGTTCTGGTACTCCTTTGGTGTATTTGTCTCTGAACCCTTCAGGTAGTTGTCTTGAGGCATCTTAGGTTTTGAGGTAAAACTGACCAGATCTTGATGGTTAAGTTATCTCGTCATTGATCCATTGAGTTGATACAGTGTGTCGCAAGTTCAACTACCTACCTAATTATTTTGAAGTAAAAATAATTTTTTAATGAATGCCACTGACCACTTTGGCCTTCGGCACTTGAAGTGGCGAACTGACGGCTATTTGTGAAGGATCACAGAATGGTCAACCATCCGTTATTCTTAATAGGGACAATCACCAACATCCTTGGGCAACCCAGTTGGAAGAGCATCGTATTAGCAACCGGAGGGTTGCGAGTTCAAAACTAGGTCCAGACCGTCGTGTTCGCGGGGACTGGTGCAAGTCAAATCTATCACGGCCTCAAATGTCCTCACGTTGGCATGGTGTGGAAGTTTCGAGAGTGGGGTGCCAGCACAGGTGTTGCCTCGTCATCTGACCGTGGTTCAAAATTACGTGGTGTTGTCCTAAGATCCTTGGTGATTGATTCCGGACCATCACCAATAACCCGTTGGGTTGCTCCAGTGTGACGTTAATTATCTTACCTACTTACCAACATCTTTGAGTTTACAAACCAGGATTCCAACCCGGGATCAACTGGGTTGTCAAACACTTTGACAATACTATAACATTTAAGCGGGTTGTTTAGAAATAAGATGCATTTTGATGTATCTTGCCAGCGACACTTTTCGTTAATTTTTAGCTCACTGCTGCAGGCAGATAAAACGAAAAACATGCCCTACAAATTGCCTTGCCGACATGTAATACGTAAATCAACATAATAGTGTCATTTTCAATTTTTAAGAATCTTCAGTCTGAACAGGAATCCCAGAATCTCAATAGAAGCATTAGCATTGATACATGCAATTCATGAATTCATAATCTTCGTACGTCAATATAATCCAAAGTCTTCAAGGAATACGGATTTAAGGCCATATGCTAACTATTCCTCGAGATTAACTGGATCACTCGATAATGATCCAGAAACGCCTGTGACACGTATGACGATTATTTCAGCCTCGCTCTCTACTCACTATAGAGGCCATTAGCCATTGATTGTCTTGGTGAAGTGTACTGGTCTACTTCTCATTATCTGGGGATCTTATGTCGTTGGGTAAGACTTCTAGTATCTATACCGAGACAAGATCAATGGGGTTCAAACACTGGATATCGACTACATGAGCTTAGTAAATTGACCTTGAAGGTCTGGAACTCTGTCTGGCTACAAGGGTAATGAGTTCAATCATACATTTACCCCTCTGAGAGTTCCGAGAATTCCTATTAGTGTACACAACACACTTAGCGACTTAATAACCACACAAAGACCGCCGGGACTGGAGCAGATTAAATCTGTCCTCATGTTGGAATGGTGTGGAAGTTTGGAGATAGGGGTTATCTCGTCATCGGGCCACCATTTAAAATTACAGTGTTGTCCTCGATCTTTCACTTCGGGATTGATATCGCACTTTTGCCTATAGTCTGTTGTGTTGTTACAGAGTGACGGAAATTCAACTATCTAAATAACTACATCTATTGGGTGAAGGAAACCAGGGACTCTTTCAACATATCAAAAGGATACTCTATTATTCCTTTCCTTAGAACAGAATCCCTTGGAAAGATTCTATTGATCCTTTGGAATGGAATCCTTTGGAAGGATTTCATTGCTCCTTTAATTAAAATGTAATCGTTTGGAATGATTCTGCTGGTCATTCCCTAAGAATAGAATCCATTGGAAAGATTATGTTCCTCCTTTCCTTGAAAATGAATCCTGTGGAAAGATTCAGTCGATTCTTTAATTGGAATAGAATCCTTTAGTAAAATTATCTTTTATTACACCTTTACTTAGAATACAATTATTTGGAAAGAATCTATTGGTCAAGAAGGTCAAAATTGGTTGCAAATTATGCATAGAAGACTGCAGATTGCAAGGTGGATTTATGTGCGGAATCCCTAAGAAGGTTAAACCATAGAGCACATATAAGAGTAGTGTGAGCAGTGGTAACTTCTGTATGTGTCCAGGATCATATGACCAAAAGTAGTTGTGGAGACTACGGGGGGAAACGAACATTCATCAACTGATTGGTCCACGGGACAGGAGAAGACGCCTATCCATTGATTCATCATCTGATTGGTCCGTGCAGCATAGTAGTAGACTATAGCAATTTCCCCATTTTTGTTGTCAGGCTGTATAAATGCGCATTCACACATCTACCCTGTCATGAGGTGTTGTGTTGTTGTTTCTTATCCCCAAGGTTCAGGATAAGCCTAACCAGGTCCATAAGACCATGTCGCTCTAAAAGAAAGGCAACTTCCTCCTGATCCAAGACAAGCGGGCCCACTGAAACACCGATGCAATCGATAAGGTGGGCAGGTGTTGCAAGGCTTGTGGAACAGGGATCTCTGGAGAAGATCTTAACACCATCCTCGAATCTCAAGTCCTTAGTGTGGTCAATTCTGAGTCTCGCTAGATAATCTGGAAAACTCTAACCAATTTGCAATTTAGTGTGGCCTAGAGGTCCTTATTAAGTGGAAGGGGACGTACACAACCCTCCTTAGTCAACTGGTCGGCAACCACGTTACCATGCACTCCAACATGCGATGGAATCCACTGGATATGTATGGCAACTTTAAGGGCAAAATTGGAAAGAATAGTAACAATAACACCCCGTTTTTTCTACAATCCTAGACCATGATTTAAGGTACTGTATCGAACTACGGCTATCAGTGAGGATCCATATCATTTTATTGTCGACTGCTGCAGCGTACTTTAAGGCCTCTTTCAAAGCCAACAATTCGGACTTAAAAATTGATGAGTGGTCTGGGTTTCGGAAGCAAATCTTGATGTCTTCACCATCTCTAATACATACACCACTACCTGCATTACCAGAGTCCAACTTACTGCCATCAGTATAAATCCTCAATGCATGACTGGGGATACAATTTACAATCTTCGGAGCGCATTGCCTGATAAATTCAGGATGCTGTTACTGCTTAGAAAAATTCGATGTCAATTCCTCTGAAAGATTTACATGGTTGAGAGAGGCAGTTGGGGCAGACGACTATAAGGAACAGATGGTTTCACATAAAAATACATAGAGTTTTACAGCATAGTAGTAGATTATAGCAATTTCCCCATTTTTGTTGCCAGGCTATAGAAATGCGCATTCACACATCTACCCTGTCATAAGGTGTCATATCGCCAAACGAGGCGATAAGAGGCCAAATAGGCCAACCAAGCCAATTTTCACAGAGCAGTCACGTGACTACTAGTCGACATGTTGGCCATACTTTTTGAACTCCTCTCAACAGCAGGGCTCAGTCTGCTTATATATTTCATGTCCATGGGTTAAACTCAATTAGGATAAGAGACCGAATATAGAAGGAGCAGCTTGTAGTTATGCGTGATTTTCCGTGTGATAAGGTGGTTGCCGCTTTTCCTCTAGCGAAGGGACACAATTGCTAACTAACCCAGCACTTTCTCTCCTCTTGGAAAACGTGCACACACTTGTACTCGAAGCTATATTTAAATCTCCTCGTGGTTGTCTCGACGAGGTATCTCGTTATCAGCAAAATTTATCAGATCCTTATCTCGTCCATAGAAAAAAAACTGGCCGGATCTAGATCTCGTCATCATAAAAAAACTTGCAATATCCCGATGGCGAGATATCTCGTCACAAGCAAAATTGCTCAGATTTTTATTGACGAGATATCTCGTCAAAATCACTTGGAGGGTTAACTCTAAGTGTTTCGACGAGATATCTCATCCGAGATTTAGTCAATTTTGCTAAGGACGAGACAAAACTGCCCTTTTACTCAAAGGGGAATGATGATCCAAGTAGGAAAAACAAATTATCCTCGGCCCAAAACTATTACATTTTTGAAACATTTTTTGAACCATAGGCTGGTCACTACATGGCAGTTTTCGACGCAAAAATAAACCACCTGGAAGGTTAAAGCTTTAAAAAGCTCAGAAAATGAAATTTGGCTCAGATAACACGGACACTTGTTTAATCGGAACTCGGATAATCAAGGTTCTACTGTACAAAAATAAGGGATGTGTGTATTTTTAACTAACTATCGCACTGAAGCAACACAGCGGGCTACGGTCCGGGATTAAACCCGAAAGGAAAGATTCGAGGACCACGTAAATTTGAACCACAGTTAGACGACGAAGTCACACCTGAGCTGACACCCCAGTCTCCAAACTTTCACACCACGCCAACGTGAGGATATTTGGATATTTGAGGCCACGACAGATTTAACGTGCACCAGCCCCCTTTATACGCGACGGTCTCTGGTAGGATTCGAACACGCAGCTCTGCGGTTACTAATCCGTTACTCTTACAACCAGGCTACCGCGGCCAATAAAAGTAAGGATTTAGCTTCAAAGTTTATTACCCAATACAGGAAAATTCCTATGATCATGGTAGTTATAAAAATATTTTACTATTTTTAAGAATACAAAAATTATATTTATTAATACCGAAGTTATCTTTGTGATAATACGGAAATTATCCTTGATGGTACAGAAATCATCTTTGTCGGTACAGATATTATCTTCGATGGTACAGATATTATCTTCGATGGTACAGATATTATCTTCGATGGTACAGATATTGTCTTTGATGATGCACAAATCATCTTTGATAATACAAAAAATTATCTTTGTGACAATACAGAAATTGTCTTTGATAATGCACAAATCATCTTTGATAATACAAAAAATTATCTTTGTGATAATACAGAAATTATCTTTGATGGTACAGAAATTATCTTTCATAATACAGAAATTAACACTTCGTAGACATTTTTTTAATGTTTAAACACTTTCTAAGTTGTGAATGAAGGATTTAATATACCGAAAACGTTTGATTTGTGAAATTTCTGTTTCAAAATATATTTGCATTTATTAAATTTGAAGAGTAAAGTCTGAAGAACTTGAAACAAAAGCGAATCCGATGCGAAAGCACACTATATTTTTACCATCTAGAGATATTTCTAACTATATTTTTAAATATTAGATAGTAAACCTGTTTCCCCTCCCTCTTCCTCTTATATACAAAGTGTATTTATAGAAAGTATATATAACAGTTTCAAAAAACAAAATACGTGTCTCGTAATATCCAAGGTTTTCGTAAGTTACGATAGACGGAAAATAAAGATTTCCTATTTCCTAAACTATAATCTTTGTTATTTTTAAGTCATAAACCCCATTTCTCGGAGAATAAAATTTCATATATAGTGCTATAGGGAAAGCGATTTTCCAAAAGGATGAACTTTCCGCCGTTTCCATAGAAACTGACCACGGTGCCAACTGTCCGAAAAGTCTGTCTACGTCGCTGTATAGTGCGACTCAGACGGGAAGACCGTCGAACTTGGTCAGTCGATTTTTCCGCGGCGGCCCGGTTGGAAAAGTAACGGATTAGCAATCGGAGGGTTGCGAGTTCGAACCCGACCAAAACATCGCCGTGTACAAAGGGGTTGGTGCATGTTAAATCTGTCGTTGCCTCAAACGTCCTCACGTTGGCATGGTGTGTAAGTTTGGACAGTGGGGTGCCAGCTCAGGTGTTGCCTCGTCATCTGACCGTGAGTCAAAATTACGTGGTGTTGTCCTTGGATTTTTCACTTCGGGTTTGATCCTGGACCATCTCCAATAGCCCATTGTGTTGCTCCAGTGTGACGTTAATTGAAATACCCCCCTTTGGGATTGATCCCGGACCTTCACCAATAGCCCATTGTGTTGCTCCAGTGTGACGTTAATTAAAATACCTACCTACCTTCTCGGGGAAAGGCACTATAATAACTATAATTATATAGTAACGAAAAGTAATTTTCGAAGTCATTTTTTCTTAAACAGACGTTATCATTCATTTCTTAGTCAGCTTAAGTGCCGATTAATTTAAAATGCAATCGTGATTTTAAACGGAATTCAGTTCCTCGTTTCAATGTGTTTCATAAAGTGTTCTCATTGTGTTTAATAATTAATAATGTTTATATTTCATATAGCGGTCGCAATATATTTGATAATATTTAAATAGTATTACATCTAGAACATTCCATATACGCTTTTCAAACCAATCATTGAAAAATCTTCACTACAGATAATGAAACTTTAAAAGTTAACACACAAGTATCACTCATAAAAAAAAATCATGACATTTAAATTATAAATCACTCGTATTTAAAAAGGTGCAGTCTTAAATCTGTAGATTTGTACGACTGTCGGGGAACAATCCCGAAGGGAAAGATTCGAGGACAACACCACGTAATTTTGAACCACGGTCAGATGACGAGGCAACACCTGAGCTGGCACCCCACTCTCCAAACTTCCACACCAAGGCAACGTGAGGACATTTGAGGCCACGACCGATTTAACGTGCACCAGTCCCCTTTGTACACGACATTCTTTTGGCTGGATTCGAGCTCGCAACCCTCCGGTTGCTAGTCCATTACTCTTCATCCGGGCCACCGCGGCCCTCCTATCTTTTAAAGTATGCGTAATTCTGAAAGTTTGATAAAACGTTTTTTGTGATTACATTTTATTGAGACCGTGCCCCGAATTTTGTATAGAAATTACCACAAAACGTTTGTCATAAACCCGATTTGTGTAGAGAAGTTACACAAAACGTTTCAGTTATAAACCCGAATTGTACAGAGAAGTTAACACAAAACATTTCTGTCATAAACCGGATTTGCGTAGAGAAGTTAACACAAGTCTCAGCCATAAACCCAAATTATGTAGAGAAGTTAACTCAAAAAGTATTAGTCATAAACCCGAATTGTGTAGAGAAGTCAACACAAAAAGTCTCAGTCCTAAACCCGAATTGTGTAGAGAAGTCAACACAAAAAGTCTCAGTCCTAAACCCGAATTGTGTAGAGAAGTTAACACGAAAAGTCTCAGTCAAATAAACCCGAATTGTGTAGAGAAGTTAACGTAAAAGGTCTGTCACAAAATCACTTAAGATGGCCCGCATTCCTAAATCTGTAGATCCTATTTTCTAAAGTAAACACAATTCACAAAATTTTGAAGAGCTTCCTTTGTGAACAAATTTAATTAACCCCGTGCCCTTGCTCGGGCACGAAAAGACTAATGCTCCTTCTTTTATCGAGAAAACAATAATGTAAACTCACAAATGGAAATGTCATTAAGGAAGATTACGATTGCGCACTTTTCAAATTAAAGAACAGAAGAGATTGCGTAAGGTTATTGTAAGCTATGTCTTCGCCTCTGATAGGACGCACTCTAAGAAGAAACAAAAGGGCGCTTTCTTTGATAAATTAATTATCGAAGGGCAATTAATCAAATCACCATATTTACCCCCTTAGGAAACGATTGCGGCTTTTCGAGGATTTGAAGGACTAATTCTGCTTTGGAGGGGGCCTCAATTAAATTCCATCGGATGAATAAAGTAGAAACGACTGCAGAATCGGAAATGTGGCGTTAACTTGTGTTGAGAAAGAAACTAGGGGAGAAAAACGGTGATTTCAGCAATCGGTAGCAATAAACGTTTTTGTATGCATTGAAAGTGAAATGTGTGTTAAGGTGGAAATGCTGAAT
Organism: Meta bourneti; assembly: GCA_933210815.1. Classification (NCBI taxonomy): domain Eukaryota; kingdom Metazoa; phylum Arthropoda; class Arachnida; order Araneae; family Tetragnathidae; genus Meta; species Meta bourneti. The sequence continues at coordinate 92,401,755 of OW119933.1, forward strand.
CTATAAAAAAGCGGAATTGGCGTCTGTCTGTCTGTTCTCTATATAAATCTACACCATTTGATCAATCCACACCAAATTTGGTACACTTATGTTTTAGAACCCTGCGGGTAACGTAGGCTACATATTAACCCACATTCTATTTGTCGTAGGGGCTAAAAACAATTCGAAATAACCATAGGAATACCATAGAGAATTGTTAGGGGTGCTCTTTCCCGGGCTGGCTGTGAAGATGACGTCAGAGTTAACATTTACATAAGTCGCCTCTCAAGATGACCTTGGAGTTTTTTAAATCTTAGAGTATAATGCAATTGTAGATGGGTCGGTTGCGTTGAAAATCGCTCAGTATCATATCGTTTATGCATCTTGTCTACAAAATGAGGGATGGAATTTTTGAAAATAAGGTGGTAATTGCTTGAAACGTTGATCATGATATCGTATCAATATGATTTGTCAGCCTTTCATTGGTGAAATTCAAGATTCCTCTCAAGATGACCTTGGAGTTTTTTAAATCTTAGAGTATAATGCAATTGTAGATGGGTCGGTTGCGTTGAAAATCGCTCAGTATCATATCGTTTATGCATCTTGTCTACAAAATGAGGGATGGAATTTTTGAAAATAAGGTGGTAATTGCTTGAAACGTTGATCATGATATCGTATCAATATGATTTGTCAGCCTTTCATAATGTTGGTGAAATTCAAGATTCCTCTCAAGATGACCTTGGAGTTTTTTAAATCTTAGAGTATAATGCAATTGTAGATGGGTCGGTTGCGTTAAAAATCGCTCAGTATCATATCGTTTATGCATCTTGTCTACAAAATGAGGGATGGAATTTTTGAAAATAAGGTGGTAATTGCTTGAAACGTTGATCATGATATCGTATCAATATGATTTGTCAGCCTTTCATAATGTTGGTGAAATTCCGAAATTCACATTCCTGGTGCAAGCTGCTACAGATAAAAAAATATTGATAAGAAAAAAATTGACTGCAATTATACGAAGTATGTAATTTTTTTAAGAAAATGAATTTAAAGGGCATTCACAATCAAAAACTCAAAATCGACTTTTGTATATAGTCATTTCAGTATCAGTTTCTGTAGGTTTGTCTTACCTATAGTATGTGAAATGGATCTAAAGTAAATTGTAGAAGCTATAAAAATCTCAGTTTTAAAAATTATTTTGCTCTCGCTTATTTTTTCTCTATATTTGCATTTTCTATGACAGAGAAGTGATTCTTTGGATCACTTCCAATCGACGTTTAACCAATCAAACCCGAGAAACGACGGGTAAATTCAGCTGGTAGAAATATAAAACTTACATCAAGTAAATGAAATTTCAATTTGTTTGTCAAATAATGTGGAAATTGTTAAATGTTAAAAGATTTACCATCTGAGAGTCGCGAGATTTCCGAATAGTATAGTATGCTTTTAGACCACAATACACTTAATGGTTAAATCACGATATCTATTGGTTGGAAGAATTCATGGATTATATCTATCGTTAGACAGATTAGTCCTTCCCTTGGAATAGGATCCTTTGTAACGATTCTGTTGAACCTCTCCTTGGAATATAATTCTATAGCTGTCTCCTTGGAATACAGCCCTCAGGACACGTATTTTATTAACTTCGCACTGGAGCAACACACTGGGCTATTGGAGACGGTCGGGGAACGATCCCATGAAAACACCATTTAATTTCGTACCACGGTTACCACGTAGTTTCGTACCACGGCTACCACGGGCCCGTCCTCAGGGGCATACCTTAGGCTTGTATGGGCATCACAACCCCGAGGTACCCGTATGATCGGACCTCCCTTCTGTTCTACCTTCCGTCTACCCTTCTGCTTTTTTCTTTTATTTTCGTCAATCATTGTTGTCTTTTGCTTGGCGCAGCCTGACTAAATTTGGGGCCACGGTGGCCCGGTTGGAAGAGTAACGGATTAGCAATCGAAAGGTTGGGAGTTCCGTTGTGTACAAAGGGGGATGGTGCACTTTAAATCGGTCGTGGCCTCAAATGTCCTCACGTTGGCGTGGTGTAGAAGTTTGGAGAGTGGGGTGCCACCTCAAGTGTTGCATTCAGCATGCACTGATGGTCAATGTTGAATAAAAGTATTTTTGTCACGTTAAGACAAAAATGCAACTTTTAAAATAATACTTTATTATTAAAGCATATGATATAATTCAAAATAGGAGAAAGATTACGTAACAGCACATGTAAATAAACTGTTAAACCTAAAACGAACAGAACATTCTAAATGAGAAAAGAAAATAATACCAATAATAAACTTACACATAAATTATATGATTAACGTTGTACAATCTTATTTGTTGAAACAACTTAAACTGAAGGCGGAGAGGCCTCTCCGCCTTCTCGTTTCGACCCCCACCAGAACTTATCTGTGCTTGTAGACATACACCGGGCGATGGTCGGAATGTATAACAATATAACCAAATATTCGGTCTTTCACCGACGTATTTGGTATGTGTCGACATTCACCGGAGAATATTGACATTCTCTAATTTCGGTCTTTCACGGTAACATATACACATTAACTATTCTAAGCGAAGTGTACACTTTTAGTTTACTTGTGGTATTGGGTTTCTCTGTGTGTGGAGAGTAGTATGCCAGCTGAGATGTCCTCGGCATCTGACGCGATTCAAAACTACGATGATTTGTTCTTGGATCTTTCCCTTAGGGATTGATCCCCGACCATCGCCAATAGCCCGCTGTGTTGCTCCAGTGCGGCGCTAATTAAAATACCTACCTACCACCCTGGGTAGTTATGGGATTCAAACCTGCCCCACTTACAACTCCCACAAAAATGTCTGAGAAACAAGGTTTCTAAAACATGTTTGGTAACAGAAGAGTGTCTCCTCGGAACAACCTCAATTATGAAAACACTGCCCAAAAGTTTCACGGATTCATTAAATAACATCAATGACTCCTGCAGCACGATTAACACAGCGAAAGTCGTTGTTCCCTGAAATTAAAGCGCGGCCCGCGCTGAATTGAAAGATTTTACAGCTTTCCCACCTTCCCGAGCCATGCATAACTGTCATCTAATTGCACAGACGGGCGCATACTTCGGGAGACAATTTCATATTTCGCAGTCCATGCCGGCCATTACTTAGAAACGCGGAACCTTGCCAAGTGTGCTATTAGCACAATGCCCCCATCAGTTCCGAAGGTCCGCTGAAGCTCTGTGCTGTCTCTTTTCAGCTATTTTCATTCGAGACGTTCATTACAACAATTAATTAATTTCGTTCGTAGCGAATATAAACCCGTGTCCGCTCCGATTAATGATTAGAATCCTCACATTCGCGGAGCGGATCCGATTCATTCATCAAGAAACAATTCAGCTTGAAAGATGCAGATTAAAATCGTTTCGGGTTATTCATTATCTCTCGCGAGTCTCCGGTATTTATCGCAATATGATCGAAGGAGGATCTAAAATGTTTGATCCAATTATCATATTTTACTGGGAGTAACGGTTCGGAGTGGCCGTAACAAAAGGGAATTGTTGCTTTGAGATCTCAATACGCATAGGGCTGTGGTAGCTCGGTTGGAGGAGTAACGGATTAGCACCCGGAGGGTTGTGAGTTCGAATCGAACCAAAGACCATCGTGTACAAAGGGGGCTGGTGCACGATAAATCGGTCGGAGCCTCAAATGTCCTCACGTTGGCGTGGTGTGGAAGTTCGGTGAGTGGGGTGCCAGCTCAGGTGTTGCCTCCTCATCTGACTGTGGCTCAAAATTACGTGTTGTCCCTTTGGAATTGATCTCGGACAGCCGCCAATAGCCCGTTGTGTTGCTCCAGTGCGATGTTAATTAAAATACCTACCTACCCCAATTCGTATATTGTTGGTTTAGAACAGAAACTCTTTAACCCTCCAAGTGATTTCGACGAGATATCTTGTCCTTCAAGATCTGACCAATTTTGTAATGACGAGATATTTCGTCATCAAGATATTGCCGATTCTTTTTTATGATGAGGAGATCAAGATCTGACTAATTTTGAAATGACCAGATATTTCGTCATCAAGATATTGCCGATTCTTTTTTATGATGAGGAGATCAAGATCTGACCAATTTTGTAATGACCAGATATTTCGGAATCATCAAGATATTGCCGATTCTTTTTATGTTGATGAGATCAAGAACTGGTCAGTTTTCTAATGACGAGACGAGAAGAGCTTGATGAACGAGATATCTCATCCCTCAAGTTCAGTTTTGCTAATGACGACATACGTCGTCGAGACAACCACCAGAAGGGTTAACTGACAAAAAAATTAATTATAGACTATAGCCATTTTAAAAACTAAGTTTTTAGATTAAAAATAAAATTCCAAACATTTTGAGTGTTACATTTTTGTTCAAACAAATAACAATTTGTCAAAGTATTTCTCATCACCATGAAAACTGGAATTAAGTGTCAACAAAAAACGCTTCCAAAAAATGGCATTGAATGAATTTCTGACCCAAGCCGACGATATACGTTTATACTAATGATAGTGCGACCATTCTTGGCTCTTTGTCAAAACAATAATTTCGTGTTACTCAATATTTCACGATTCACTTCAGTATATTTTTTCAAATTTGTGTCTAATTATCGTATTTTACTGAGAATAGTCATGCAGAGTAGCCATATTATAAGGGAAATAGGTTGTTTTGAGCTCTGAATACAAAATTATTATGTACTAATGGTGCGACCATAGTTGACTTTGCCAAAACAATAATTTCGGGTTATTCAATATTTCACGATTCACTTCAGTATATTTTTAAAAATTTGTGTCTAATTATCGTATTTTACTGAGAATAGTGATGCAGAGTAGCCATATTATAAGGGAAATAGGTTGTTTTGAGCTCTGAATACAAAATTATTATGTACTAATGGTGCGACCATAGTTGACTTTGCCAAAACAATAATTTCGGGTTATTCAATATTTCACGATTCACTTCAGTATATTTTTTAAAATTCGTGTCTAATTATCGTATTTTACTGAGAATAGTGATGCAGAGTAGCCATATTATATGGGAAATAGGTTGTTTTGAGCTCTCAATACGAAATTATTTTTATACTAATGATGGTGCGACCATAGTTGACGTTGCTAAAACAATAACTTCTGGTTATTCAAAATCTCACGATTCACTTCAGTATATCTAAAAACGTATGATCTATTTATCATGTTGAACTGAGAATAACCATGCAAAGTGGGCATATCAAACGAGATATAGGTTGCTTTAAGCTCTGAATACTAAAATACTTTTATTTTATATTAATGATATTGCGACCATATATAGTTGGCTCCTTGCCAAAAATTATTTTTAGGGTTATTCAATATCTAGCAAGTCACTACCGTATTTACCACAATATGATCGAAAGAGAATGTTAAATGTTTGATCGACACTGGCTTGAAAATCTTAAGAAATACAATTTTACAGGTTACAACCTCAAAATTAAGCGAAACATCCTACGGCGATTCCACACCCATTCTTGGACACTTGTGATTGTTTCAAAGCCAGAGGGATTCAACTAGAAATTTGTGTTTTGTTCGGCATACAGGTCCCATTCGTCAACTGTTTCACTCCATTACTAACCATTATATTTTGTAACAGCTTTTAGGGACTTTCGATTTTTTCAAGGTCAGAGGGGCCCAGCTAGATATTTATGTAAGCCGAAATTTTTTGTGCAGCATACGGTTCCCATTCAGCAACTATTTCGCTCATAACGAGTTATTAGTTATAAACATCAATTTTTTATATTGTATCTTAATCATTCTGGTGATTGTCTCTCGACGAGGTATCTCATCACTATAAGAAAACTGACCAGATCCTGACCAGATATCTCGTCGTGAGAAGAAAACAAACCAGATCTTGATTTTGATATAAAAAATCAGCAATATCACGAGATAACTCGTCTTTAGCAAAATTGATCAGATCTTGAAGGACAAGATATCTCGATGTGAGGAGAAAACAAGCCATATCTTGATCTGGACATCATAAAAAATCAGTAATATCTTGATGACGAGGTATCTGGTTTTTAGCAAAATTGATCAGATCTTGAAGGACAAGATATCTCGATGTGAGGAGAAAACAAGCCATATCTTGATCTGGACATAAAAAATCAACAATATCTTGATGACGAGGTATCTGGTTTTTAGCAAAATTGATCAGATCTTGAAGGACGGGATATCTCGTCGAAAGCACATAGATGGTTAAAACTGTTTTTTTTAATTTTTCAATTTTTTCAGGCCCTAAGAGGCCCTCCTAGATATTTTTTTCCATCGCTGAAGTTTTTCTTCGGATCATTTTGAAACACCTAGCCAAGTTTTTCAACGACTAAGCAAATTAAAAATAAGTATTCTTTTAGCCTACTCTAGTATACCATTAATGTAAGTGTAGTTCGGTAGTTTTTAACCACATAAATACCAAACCACGCTACAAGACCATGATCTGAAAGAACACTAATGTTTTGTTTTGAGTAAACAACTCGTTAAATAAAAGACATTAAGAACAAAACTACACTTTCTTAACATACTTATGTAATTTAAAATTCTCAAAAAGAATAAACCCGCAAAAATTAACCACACATTAAAAACTAGATGCCTTTGTGTTAAGTCCTTCGTTACAATCCAACAAGAGTTCTTTTGTAGAGCTTCTTTCATCGGGAAAACCCCAGCAGTAACGGAACTCTACACTTTAACTGGAGTTTCAGGGGAATATTCTCGTAGAAAGAAAAGATTCTTTTGATTCCTAGTTCTTACAGGAAACAAGAATTTCTTGTTCTATTCTTGAAAATCCTTCTGTTCTTCCGTTCTTTAGAATTCCGAAGGTTTCTTTCTGGTGCTCTCAGTTTGAAAAAGTGCTTAACTCAATCTAAGCGATGTGCACACTTTTAGTTTACTTGTGGTATTAAGCTTCCTTCTCTGAGTGTGGAGCTCAGTTTAAACTTGGAGATAGTTTAAACGATTAACCAAGAGAAACACTCGTATTGTGTTTCCTTTCGCTAGAAAGAGACCTTCCTGTACATTGAGGCTGGTGCACATTAAATCTGTCATAGCCTTAAATGTCCTCAGGGGCCGCCGTGGCTCAGGGGGTATTCCCACTGCGCTAGCAACCTTCGAGTTGTTGGTGGCGCAGGTTCGATTTCTGCAAGTTGCATTCCTCCCTGGGTGTATTTCTCTCTCTGTGTTAGTAAAAACTTTCATTGTGTGTGTATGTCTATTACTTGATATTGCATGCCTCGTGTCTGCCGCAGCATAGTCAAATTATGTCCCTTGTGCCATAAACCCCAACAAACTATCAAAACGTCCTCATGTTCACGTAATCTGGAAGTTTGGAGAGTGGGGAGCCAGATAAGGTGTTGACCTCATCATCTGACTGTCGTTCAAAATTACTAGTCTTTGTCCTTTGTCCTTCCCTTAGGGTTTGATCCCAGGCCGCCGCCAATAGCCCGTGTGTTGCTCCAGTGCAACGTCAATTAACTTCCTATCTGCCTACCTTTCGTTAGCACTTACGTGAGATGATATGTCATTCTAACAGGTATTATTCGCTTACTACATATGAAACAGACTTAATTTTACGAAATCTTTGTAGATGTTACTTGAAAAGAAAGGTAGGTAGGTATTTAATTAAGGTCGCACTGGACAAACACAACGGGCCATTGGCGACGTCCCTCGAGGGAAAGATCCGAGGGCAACACCACGTAATTTTGAACCACGGTCAGATGACGAGGTCCAACTTGAGCTGGCACCCCACTCTCCAAACTTCCACACCACGCCAACGTGAGGACATTTGAGGTCGTGAGATTTAATGTGCTCCAGCCCCCTTTGAACACGACGGTCTTTGGTTGGATTGGAACTCACAACCCTCCAGTTTCTAGTACGCTACTATTCCAACCGGGCTACCGCGGCCCTATTTGTAAAGAAAATGGCGGTCATAGTATTGATCAAATAACTGCATGCTTTCTTTCTGGTTCTTTCGATCTGAAAAAGTTCTTACTTCATTCTAAGCGATGTCCACACTTTTAGTTCACTTGTGGTATTGAATTTCATTCTGTGTGTGTGAAGCTAAATTGTTTAAACGACTAATCCAGAGAAACTCGTACTGTGTTTCCTTTCGCCAACACTTGCGTGGATGGTATGCCACTCTTACAGGTATGATACGCTTACTACATATAAAAAAGATAGTTCATTTTAAGAAATTTGTTTAGGTAGGTAGGTAGATAATTAACGTCACACCGGAGCAACACCATGGGCTATTGGCGACTGTCCGGGATCAATCCGTACGTGAAAGGTTCAAGGACATCACCTCGTAATTTTGAATCATGGTGGAGATGACGAGGTCAACACTTGAACCCGCACCCCACGCTCGAAATTTCCATACCACGCCAACGAAATTTGTTTGGATGTTATTTGAAAATAAAATGACCGTTATATAAATGAAATAACTATATACTTTCTGGTGTTTTCATTCTGAAAAGGGTTCAACTGATTCTAAGTTATGTGCACACTTAGTTTACTTGTGGTATTGAGTTTCCTTCTCTCTCTGTGTGTGGACCTAAATAGTTTAAGCGATTAACCTGGAGAAACTCTTACTATGTTTCTTTCGCTAGAATTTGCCTGGGATGGTATCTCACTCCAAACAATGATACGCTAACATTATTTAAAACAGAATGTTCATTTTACGAAATTGTTTTAGATGATATATGAAAAGAAAATAGCCGTCATATTGTGAAGTAACGACATATGAAATAACTGATTCAGTTTTCAAAAAGTGCTTAACCCTTCTAGTGGTTGTCTCTACGAGTTATCTCGTCATTAGCAAAACTGACCAGATCTTGATGGACGAAAAATCTCGTCATCAGAAGAAAACTGACATATATTGATTTCGTCATCATGAAAAAATATCAATATCCAGATCACGAGATTTCTCGCCATTAGAAAAATACACTCATGTCCAAAATTATCTTTGCATGAATAAAATCACGGATTTCTCAGAAACTGTGAACTATAATTTTATGAATTTGTGTGAAATGATACATAACATCATAGCACATAAAAACAAAGGAAAAAATTTTAGATCACTGCATATGATATAAAACTGTAGCATGAAACAATAAAAATAGCAATAATATGTGACAAGGAGAGTTCAGAAACAAGAATAACTTAGAAAAAAATTAAGGGTTATGAATTTCACATGGAATGTGATCTCCCCTGATGTGTACACACATATTACATCGCGTTTTAATACTGACAATAATGTTGTTAACTACAGATTGGGGAATTAAGTTCCACTCCTCCAGCAATGCGGTCTTCAGGGCATTTATTTCTCTAGGAGGAGGATGTCTCCGTGCAACTGCTTTTCCAAGGTAGTCCCATAAGTTCTCTATCGGGTTCAGATCAGGAGATTTTGCTGGCCACGATATTCGCTAAATGGCCTCACTTTCAAGGAATTCGTCAACGACGTTTGTTCGATGTGGACGAGCATTATCTCTATAAATAAAAAGTCAGATCCATATGTACCTCTGAAAAGTCTTACATAAGGTTCTAAGACCTCATCCCAATATCTCTGACCGGTCACAGATCCGCTGTTGAAAACGTGTAGGGGCGTACGTCCATCGATCATTATTCCTCCCCATACCATCACACATGCACTACCGAAACGGTTACGTTCCATATTGTTCGAAGGAAGCTAAACCTCGTGTTAAACTAAACCTCGACTCATCAATAAAGATAATATGGGTCCATTGGTGTTCACTATAGTTCTGATGTTCTTTGCACCAATTAAAGCTATCCCTCTTTTGTTGTGAAGACAGTGAAACACATACCCTTGGCTTTCTGTAATAAATGCCTTTTTCATTAAGCCTTCTGTATACAGTTTGCCGTGATACAACAGTTCCAGTGGTGACTGCAACCTCTGAACTTAACTGCCGAGCAGTAGGCAGTAGCAGTCCTGTTACGACGGGCAGTTATTGCCAGACATCGATCTTGAGAAGCAGTTGTTATTCGTTTACGACCTTGTCCAGGCCTCCTTACAACAGTCCCAGAATTCGGAAATTGTTTCCATAGCGTAGACTGTCTTGAAATATTCGCACATCTCGTTACTTCCATGACTGTCTGCCCTGCTTCTAAACGGCCGATAATTCGCTACTTAACAGATTCTTTCAAATAATACTTCGGAGCCATAACAATCCGTTTTGAGTCCTTACAAAATGAAATCAAACGCTGTATTGCAGAAATTCACTCAGATATTCACTTTGCGCAAAGCACTTGATTCACCGTCGGATGACGTAACGCCTTGATTTGCATATCAGAAACCGTTTGATCACTTTTGATTGGATAATGCTAATTAGCCTTGTCTTTCACACATTCCCTGCAAAAATGGATTACATCGATAGGATATTTCATGGAATATCATTATTTTGGGGTATGTAAAGATAAATTTGGACATGAGTGTAGTTTAGATATTGATGGACTAGATATCCTGTCCAAGATCTGGTCAATTTTACTAAAGACGAGATATCTCGTTGATTCACTCGAGACGAAACTGCGCATGATATCAAATTTATAAATCTCATTCTGAGGGATATTGTTAATTGCTGATAAGTAAAGAGAAATTACATAAAATTTCGTTAATTACATTTTAAACTATAAAGCATTCTATCAAACATTCAGCTTTACCTCCTCTTCAGCATGGTGAAGATCCTTTGGTGAGATGGACGCCTTCCAAATTTGGTCATTAATAACATGTTATACTCATACTGACGCATTAAATGTTTGCAGATTGTTTCCAGATGTGAATTTCCGTTACATCGTCTAGTCGGGCTAGTTAACAGATGCTGGTTCTCCCACAATGTTCCAAATTCTAGCCTTGAATGATAAAGTGGAGTAAAATAAGTGGTAAACACTGTTGCAGTTTTAACTTGCTACGCGGATGATTATTTCGTGGGATTCAAGATATTCATTGAACCTGCAGTCTGTGGAATCTTGTTTGCTTTAATTGTTTGATACAAAGTACCATTTAATAAATTCTATAACTAGGAGAATTCTTCAGTGTTATCTAAGTACAGAATTGTACCAAACTTGAAATGTGTGCTAATAATGTCCCGGATAAATTTTCAAAAACTTAAATTCCATAAGTTATATATAACAACAAATTCAATAAATAAGTTATATATAACAATATAATTCAATAAATATTTCTTTAAAAATTTAAATTCCATACGTTAACCAATAAAGATACACAACCATCAATAAAGATACATTCAGTGTGATTCAAAACTTTTTGTATAAACTTTAAGTAAGGTAGGAAACATAAATTAAAACTTTGTTTACGTAGAAATGCATGTCCACAAGCGAATTCAAGCTATTTATTGAATATTCAATCTTTGCAAAATTGTTTACTTTGATTGTGTGAAGCAAAGCACAATTAAATAAGTTTCCTAACTCGGAGAATTCTTTAGCGTTATCTAAGTACAGAATTCACTAAACTTAAAATGTGTGCTAATAATGACACGAATAACTATTTGTTCAAATATTTAAATTTCGTATGTTAACCCTCCTGGTGGTTGTCTTGAAGAGTTATCTCGCCATTAGCAAAACTAACCAGATCTTATTTGACGACATATTTCGCCATTAGAAGAAAACTGACCAGATCTTTATCTCATCATAAAAAAAATCAGCAATATCTTGATGGCGAAATATCTTGTCATTAGCAAAATTGGTCAGATCTTGATAGACGTGATATCTCGTCCTAACCATTCAGAGGGTTAAAAAAAGATACATTCAGGGTGATTCAGAACCTTTTTGTATAAACTTTAAGTGAGGTTGGAAACATAAAATAAAACTATTCACATAGGAATGTATATCCATAAGCGAATTCAAGCTATTCATAAAACATGAATCTGTGAAATAATAAATAAGTTTCCTAACTCGGAGAATTCTTTAGCGTTATCTAAGTACCAGAATTGTATCAAATTTGAAATGCTAACACGGATAAATCTTTATTCAAAAATTCAAATTCCATAAGTTAAAAATAAAGGTATATTAAAGGTGATTCAAAACATTTAGTATAAACTTTAAGGGGAGGAAATCTCTACTTTTATAAAAGGAAGTGTTTGTGTGTGTGTACGTCTGTGTGCTGTGTCCAGACGAATCTATGGCACTTACAGCCATGAAATTCGGCACACAGGTAGTCCTAACGTCCCTTGAAGCCCGAATTTTAAAATTTAATATGAAAAATTTTATAATTAATTTATTTTTGTAGTATTTGGTTTCTTAAAAATGGCAACAATGTGAAAGAGATCCCAGACTGCGGAATGTTTTGAAACTGTTCACCATCGAACGTATTCAAAGCGCTCTGGAATCCCGATTTTTACTTCAGTAGTGGTTATTTCATAACTTAATTTTGAATTTGTTTAATATCATTTTTATTTCAGGCAAAGAGGTGGAAGATCATCAATAGTGAGTACAAACTATTAACCCTAATTACATTAAACTTTTGTTTCGGTATTTTTCGCAAATAGTATAATGTTTATGTTAATAAATTACATGAAATGAAGTAACAGTGTTTATTACTGTTTAATTTGGTTTTGATTTCGTTGACATTGTGATTCATTTAAGTTGTTTGTCCTAATGAATGAGGTGACATAACAAGACTTTAAAAGTATAGCGTTATATTTAAAGATTCAATAACATTTTATTTCAGTAGTGGTTATTTCATAACTTACTTTTGAATTTGTATAATTTCTGTAATTTTAATCTCATTTTTATTTCAGGCAAACAACTACATTATTTTGGTTTACTGTTATATTTAAAGATGCCCCAGCCTCCCAGAAAAAAGAAACAACAAAATAGCGCGATAACAGAGAAAGAAATCAAAGAGAAGCTGAATCCACCCCAGAAAGAGAAACGAGACAGCAAAAGAACAGAAAGTGAACAAAGAGAGAAGCTGAATCCACCCAAGAAAGAGAAAGAAAAACAAGACTACAGCAAGTTAGAACCGGAAGAAGTGCTGCTTGAATGCGCATCTGTAGAAATTTAGAGAATGTAGCTTTTAATTACGACCCATCAGCAGATTATGTATCTGATCCTTCGTGGGTCATTCGATCAATGTATGTAACATGTCAACACTGTGAAGCAAAGAAGTGGAAAAGTGGAAAGTCCCAGGTATGTGCTGCAACGAAGGAAAGGTTCATTTGCAAAGTTTAATGGATCCAGCCGAGCCCCTACGTGTTTACTGATTGGAAATTCAGAAGAAGCTAAACATTTCCTGGCAAATATTAGAAGGTACAATTCCTGTTTTCAGATGACCTCTTTCGGCACGACTAAAGAAATGAGAGAGTTCAGATACATGCCGACGTTTAAGGTTCAGGGTCAAGTTTATCACCGCATCGGGAGTCTACACCCTCTACCAAACGAAGAGCCTAAATTTCTGCAAATATATTTTGTTGGAGATGGTACACAACTAGCAGAGCAGCGTTGCAAACACGTTCCGCAGATGAGAGCAAGACATAGTACTTCAGTTACAATATATGCTGGATAATCGCAACCCTTACATCCACAGCTTCTAATCGGCCATGGATAAGATCATTCCTGAATTCAAAGTGGTAATCTTAGCGGACAAAACTCCACATGGTGAACAGAGACGGTTCAATGCACCAACAACAGGAGAAGTGGCTTTAATCATGGTGGGAGAACAACATGGAGCAAGAGACAGTTTTAGAAGAAAGAAGTGACACCATCAAGAGAATTCCCGATACGCACAGATCCTACGATGCGCTATAGTATCCACTCATGTTTTGGCAGGGGGAGAATGGATATAATTTTGAACTGCAACAAACAAACCCAAACACAGGAATGCCGCTAACTAAGAATATTTCTGCTATGCAGTTATACGCTCACAGAACGATGATACGCTCTTCAAATTTCAACATTTTACTGAGAAGCAAAGACCTGTTCCATTAATTAATCGTTGACATGTATGCCAAGATTCAATCGGAAAGGCTGTTGTACATACGACTAAATCAGAGGACGCTGAGAGTGGAAGAATATGCACGTTTGAGGGATGCGGTCATGAACGAAGGAAATGTTGCAGACATTGACCAGTTGATCATCTTGCCTTCCAGCTTTACTGGGGTCTCAGGTATATGCACGAGCGTACTTAAGATGCCATGACTTACGTGAGAAACTATGGTAGACCGGATCTCTTCATCACCTTTACATGCAATCCAAACTGGACAGAGATACAGCAAGAACTATTTGTTGGGCAAAAACCACAGGATCGTCATGATTTGTTGGCAAGAGTCTCAACAAAAGCAAAAACACTCATGAGTCTCATCACAAAGGCAAAGATTTTTGGAGAAGTTAAGTGTCATATGTACACGATAGAGTGGCGAGGATTTCCTCATGCCCACATTCTGATTTGACTCAGGCTCATTACACGTTCATAGAGTGGATGACTTTTTCAGTGCAGAAATCCCTAATCCACAAGAAGACCCAGAACTTTTTTGCATTGTGACGAAGCTGATGGTGCACGGCCCCTGAGGATTCATAAATCCATTCTCTCCATGCATGAAGGATGGAATTTGCACAAAGCGATTCCCACGCCGTTTTTTGAAAGAGACGCAAACAGGACATGACGGATATCCACTTTATCGTCGTAGATCATCATAAGACGGGGGATTTACTGCAAACATAAATTTTCGAGGATCAGAAGTTTCTGTGGACCATATGTGGATTGTTCCGTATTGCCCTCTTAAATTTTCAATGTGCATATCAATATAGAGTATTGAATTCTGTAAAGTCTATAAAGTACGTCTGTAAGTATGTTAAAAAAGGATCCGACATGACAGTGTTTGAATTGACCAGTGGAGATAATGACCTTAATGAAATTCGTCAGTATCAAATTGGAAGATATATCAGCAGTAACGAAGCAGTATGTAGAATACTCAACTTCCCAATTCCCAAGCGCCAACCCCCACAGTCGTTCATCTAAGCATCCACCTTGAGAATGACCAGAGAGTCTACTTCACGACGGAAAATACTGCTCAACGTGTCCAAGCACCTCAGGAAACAACACTGACGTCTTTCTTCACATTTTGCACCCAAGATGAGATTGCACGCACCCTATTGTACAACCAAGTACCAAAGTACTACACTTGGAATAACGGAAACAAGACACGGAACCGTCGAAAACAAGGACAAGTTGTACCAGAACAAGCAGGAATAAGGTCTAGCGATTCACTAGGCCGTGTGTACACCGTCCATCAAACCAACTCCGAATGCTTTCACCTGCGACACTTTCTGCATGAAGTACAAGGCCCGATATCGCTTATAGATTTGAGAACATTTGAAGGATGGGTCTGCGGAACTTACAAAGAGTCTTGCCAGCTTAGAGGACTTCTGGAGAACGATGAACACTGTAACAAAGCATTGGAAGAAGCAGATGCATCTCGATCGCCAAAGATTTTACGTAATCTGTTTGCTGTTATGCTACAAACATGCTCGATGTCTTTTCCCGATCAGTTATGGATGAACCACAAGGAGAACCTATCTGAAGACATACTGTACCAAGCATGCGTACAGCAGCAGAATATGGATCTGGACTACAGTGATGACATCTTCAACATAGCTCTAATCTACATTGAGGATAAAATTATATTGTTGGGTGGATCGGACCTAAAACGCTTTGGACTACCGCAACCCAATCGAAACTGCGATTCAGTCCTACCGAGTGAAGAACTTATGGAAAGAAACAATGACGCGAATGTACTCGCAACATACATAGAGGAGAATGAGCCAAAAAATGGTCCAAGATCAAAAGGAAGCATTTGACAAGATTACAAGAGCAGTTTTTGATAGGCGCGGTGGCATATTCTTTTTGGATGTTCCTGGCGGTACAGGGAAGACTTTTCTTTTGGCTAAAGTGCGACAGAGAAACGAGATTGCCCTGGCTGTTGCTTCATCAGGCATTGCCGCAACTCTATTGACAGGAGGGAGGACAGCTCACTCGGCTTTCAAGTTACCCTTAAATTTGGCAAATGCGGAAATTCCTGCATTTAACATTTCAAGAAATTCAGGAAAGGCAAAGATTCTACAGGATTGCAAGCTCCTTGTCTGGGATGAATGTACTATGTCCCACAAAGTCGCATGCAATTCTTCTAATGACGAGGTATCTCACCCATCAAGATCTGGTCAGTTTTGCTAATGCAGAGATATCTCGTTGAGACAACCTACAGGAGGGTTAATATTTAGTATTTTGCAGAGTTGTTACGTGATAGAAAGCGAAAAAGTCTTCTAGAGGTTGTCCAAAATCTTTTTGTTATATATGTTACCGGCAAAGTTTGAAATCCGGCATTCTATAGAATATCTAGGCATTTTATAGAATGCCGAAAACTAGCTGGTAATGTTATGAAACGATTAATTTCACACATTTCACAACGATTTCACACATTTCTTAGGCATTCTATAGAATGCCAAATGACAAACCGGCAGTGTATGAAATACATCTCCGATTCGTTTCGAAGTATAATTCAAAATGTCATTCAAGCTTACCATGTTGCAACAAGTAAGTTAAATTTAATTATTTATTTTTTATGAACAAATTACATTTTTATATTTTCTTTTTTAATGTGTGTATTTTTAGTAAAGTTCATTCAATGACCATGTTTTACTTTTTATAAGAAATAAAATTAAGTGCAATTCAAAATAAAATTATTTCTTTTCTTGGTGCAACAAGTAGGTTGATATTTTATTTTGTTTTCTTTAATAAGAAAGGCATAAATTTTGTTTTGTACAACTTTAATTTTTTACGTATTTTGAATAAGTTTTTTAATGGCACTCTCATTATTTTTCAAAATAACATGCATTTTTGAGGAATGAACGGTTTTTAAATATAGCCTTATCATGACCTTTTTTCATACTTTGCCTAAATAGCATTTGTCATTCTATAGAATGCCTAGGTATTATATACAATGCCTAGGGAAAGTATATAGTAATTCTCATATTTCATACTTTGCCTAAAAACTCCTGACATTCTATAAAATGCCTAGGTATTCTATATAATGCCGGCGTTTCAAACTTTGCCGGTAATATATAAATGTAATGTTCGCTATCCAGAAGCAAAGAGAGAGCATAATTGAGTTTGCGAAAAAGGTTTTCTACACCCATTTTGGTGTGGTACCCGGTGGTCAAGGTAAAAGTGGGCTCCGCATAAATTCTGCTTTGTTTATGTTGAAAAACTCTTGTTTTTGGTATTCTAATTATTTGGAAAGAACCAAGCAAACACAGGGGTGATTATTATTTTTTCTCATGAAAAATAGAGTGCAAAAACTAAAAGACAAGAATATCATTTACTAAAGCAATCTCAGGCCTGCTTCTAGATCTGTGCCACATGGTCCTGGTCTTACAATTCTAGATTCCAATTGTTTGCGACTCGAAGAGATTTTTATTTAAAAGTGATGAAGAATTTATTCTTGAAGTAATGAGCCACAACCATTATCACTACTGGTGCTTGTCTCGAAGAGGTATTTCGTCATTAGCAAAACTGAACAGATCTGGCTGGACAGGATATCTCATCATTAGAAAAACTGACCTGATCTTGATCTAGTCATCATGATAAACGGTGATATTTTCTCATTTCAGAATTCAATTGGTATTCATGATAACGGGATATCTCGTCATTAGCAAAACTGACCAACTTTGATGGACGAGATATCTCATCATTAGAAAAAACTGACCTGATCTTGATCTAGTCATCAAAAATGGTAATATCTTCTCATTCAGAAATAAATCGGTATTCTTGATGACAAGATATCTCGTCATTAGAAATAACTGACCTGATCTTGATCTCGTCGTCATAAAAAAACGTCAATATCTTTTCTTTCAGAATTCAATTGGCATTTTTGATAACGAGATATCTCGTCATTAGCAAAGTTGGCCAGATCCTGATGGATGAGATATCTCTTCGAAACCATTTGGAGGGTTAATCTGAAGCAAACTAAATAATTTATTAAGGGATCTTAGGCTTCCTAAAGATGTAGCAGATACTATGGCTTCTCAAAACAAAGTACCCATGTTTTCTCTGCAAGTGGAACAGCCTAAACGACCTGTGCCACATGTACCTGACCTTTCAATCATTAGATTCCATTATTTGCTATTTGAAGAGATTTCTATATAAAAGTGATGAAGAATTCATTCTTGAACACCAAAGTAATGAGTCACAACCCTTAACCCTCTTGATTATTGTCTCGACGAGGTATTTCGTCATTAGCAAAATTGACCAGATCTTGGTGGACGAGATATCTCATCTTTAGCGAAAAACTGACCTGATCTTGATCATCAAAAACGGTAATATTTTCCCATTTGGAATTCCAATTGATATTCATGATAGGAATATTTTAAAAAGATGTTCTTATTAGTTTATGTAAGTGAATAAAAATGTCCAAACATTTTTCAAACAGCTTTTCTGAAATTAAATTTTACAGATCTGTGCAATCTTCTCTCAGTTATACCTTTATCTTCGTCCTATTTTAACCCTCGAAGTGATTTCGACGAGATATCTCGTCCATCAAGATCTTATAAATTATACTAATGACGAGATATATCGTCATCAAGGTTTTACCACTACTTTGATGACGAGATCAAGATCTGGTCAGTTTTCTTCCCATGACGAGATATCTCGTCCATCAAGATCTGCTAATGGTTTTGCTAATGGCAAGATACCTCGGCAAGACAACCACACCAGGATAATTAGCACTACCAGAAAAAATATTAGTTTCTAGACTCTTATGGGTTCTTACAAGAATTAACACACATTTTGCATGTGAGAAATAATGCATATATTTTATTCAGACTAGAAATCCTGTTATTGTTATTGTTATTGTTATTTCAATTAACGTCACACTGGAGCAACACAACGGGCTATTGGTGACGGTCCGGGATCAATCCCAAAGGGAAAGATCCGAGGACAACACCACGTAATTTTGAACCACGGTCAGATGACGAGGCAACACCTGAGCTGGCACCCCACTCTCCAAACTTCCACACCACGCCAACTAGAAATCCTGATTCTAAGATAATAACGAAAGCAGCAACATGTTACTAATACATTCTTTCATGTTCCAGAAACCCCAGCAAAAACAAGATCGGAGACATATTAACAAAGTGTTACATCTTTCGCAAGAGGAGTTTTTACCCTGTCTGAAACATCACCCCCAGAAAATGCAATCTCCGTTAAATTTGGGAAAATTAGCATATAAATAAGTTTGGGATGATACGAACGTATAATTAACAGCAGTTGCCTAATTCCCGTACGAGCGCTAGACATATCTTAAACATTACGCCGCATCATCATATGATCTCCCAGGGTTCAACATTTTAAATTCAACACTCTAATACTTGCAGTAGTTAAGTTTTATTGTAGGCGAGGAATCTTGTAATCAAATATACGTGACCTTACATGAAAACTTAATATAATATCTAGGGAATGTGTAACCGACTCATGAGGCGTAAAATATTTGACATTATTCAAGTTTTGAAAGCTCGCATCTGTTTGTATGGAAAGGAAACCTGTATAAAGGGTACTTACTAATCAGTTCTAATCAGTGTTACGCTGTTATGACCGTATATTACTGAAATGATTGTGGTTTTATTCAGGAAGAGTAATAGATGGAATTCAAAGGAGTTGGTTTTAGTGAGTAGAGTGAATAAATGTAGATGGTGATTTAGTATGAGGCTTTGATTTGCGCTGTCATTGAGCTGAGAAGAGCTGTAAAATGCAATTGGGTTTATTGCGAATATAGTACGTCAGAAAATAATATTTCATCTGTTTTAAATTTTAAATGAGATTATTAAAACCTTTTGAAAGGTGATGAAAAGGAAATAACGTAATGTTTGAAATTATAAATCTAATTTCATTTTAAATTATACTGCTAACTCAGAAAATCTTGCAATGAAGACAGTTTGAATATCACTTATGAAAATCACACATCAATTCCAACTCTACAATATTTGCATTGATAGTAATCCTACTCTCCACAATATTTGCATTGATAGTAATCCTACTCTCCATAATATTTGCATTGACAGTAATCCTACTTTGCTGTATTTGTATACTAGCTGAACGGTGGTCGGGTTGAATTGTTTATAATTCATCGTAATATTACTCAATATTATTCCTATGGAGATTTCGAATTGTTTTTAGCCCCCCTGCAGACCCAGGGCAAATCGAAAGGGGGTTAATATAGCCTATGTGTCCCGCAGAATTATACAGGATGAATGTACCAAATTTAGTGTGAATTGGTTTGACAGTGATCGTATAAATATGCAATGTTATTCTTATGAGGATTTCGAATTGTCTTTAGCCCCTGTACCATATCGACGATAAAAAAGACCACTTTCTGTAAAAATAATCTTATATTATCATAAAATTTATATTCCAATAATAAAGCTACAGTTTAAGAATTTACAGACGGAATCCATAAACGACATGATACTGAGCGAATTTCAGCGCAACCGCACCCATCTGCGATTTCACCATACTCTAAGATTCTAAAAAAACTCCAAGGTCATCTTGAGGGGCGACTCCTGTAGATGGTAACCCTGACGTCATCTGCACAGCCAAACCGGGAGAGAGCGCCCCCTAGCAAGTGCTCTGTCCAGGATGACGGGACGTTGCACCCCTCTGCACACCCAAAAAAAATAGAACGGGGGTTAATATGTAACCTACGTTACTGCAGCGTTCCAAACAATAAGTGTACCAAATTTAGTGTAGATTGGTCAAACGGTGTAGATTTGTATAGAGAATAGACTCTGCTTTATATGTATAGATATTGTCAGTAATCCTAATCTCGACAATATTTACATCGACAGTAAACCTACTCTCTACAATATTTGCAATCGCAGTAATCCTACTCTCTATGTACTATTTCCTTAACTTTTTTAATCCTACTCTCTACAATATTTGGATCAATAGTAATCCTACTCTACAATCTTTGCATTGATAATAAACCTACTCTCTACAATATTTCATTGACCGTAATCATACTCTACAGTATATTTGCATTGACAGTGATCCTCTTCTACAATATTTACATTGGCAGTAATTTTACTCTACGATATTTACATTGGCAGTAATTTTACTCTACGATATTTAATTGACAGTAATCCTACTATCTACAATATTTGCATCGATAGTTATCCTAATCTCCACAGTATTTGCATTGGCAATAAACCTACTCTATATGTACAATATATTTGTATTAACCGTAATCATACTCTCTACAGTATTTCCATTGGTAGTAATACTATTGTACAATATATAACACTGACAGTAATCCTACTCTATACCATATTTGCATTGGCAATAATCCTACTCTCAACAGTATTTGCATCGACAGTAAACCTACTTTCTACAATATTTGTTCAAAGTAATCCTACTCACTATACAATATTTGAATCACTATTAATACTACTGTCTACAATATTTGCATGCACAGTAATACTATTATCTGCAGTATTTGCATTTATAATAATGAAAGAGTCATCGTATTGCAAAGGGGCCTTGCTAAACTCATCAGTGCATAATAACTCTTTCTGAGCTTCTACCCTTTTAAAGGAATACTAGTAGTGAACGAAAGAATGAAACACGAAAATAAAATTCAAACGGCACCTAGTTTTATTTTTTAAATGAATTTTCCAGATCTTGAACTTTCTGTTGAGTCTGATTTTTCTCTTTACCTGTGTGCTTGATTCAGTTATTTAAATTTAGTTTATAGTTAACTACATTGTAACTGAGTGCATTAAGTTTAATTTTATTGTTGTATTTACAGTTGCAGCTTTGCTGACAGTTAAAATGCTTCAACGGTTCGGAAATTCTTTAAGAGAACTTTCAGAAGAATAAGTTTCGTTTTAACTATATTTCAATTGATTCTGGTATTTATTGATTCACCAATAAGACTGGCATTATATACATACTTATATATCACCATTATGTGCACTGTATTTCACCATTAGAACTGACGAGAATATTCTAAGAAT
This sequence comes from Meta bourneti, assembly GCA_933210815.1. Taxonomy (NCBI): domain Eukaryota; kingdom Metazoa; phylum Arthropoda; class Arachnida; order Araneae; family Tetragnathidae; genus Meta; species Meta bourneti. Next base: position 92,423,792 of record OW119933.1, read on the forward strand.
TTAATGAAAAAATGTCAGTTAATGAGTTTCTGCTCCGAGTCGACGATATATTCTCAGCAATGCATTGAAAACATATCAGTTAATGAGGTTCTGCTGGAAGCCGACGACATATTCTTAATAATGTAAGTAAATGAGTTTCTGCTCTAAGCTAACGATATATTCTTAGCCAATGCGCTGAAAACATATAATTTAATAAGGTTCTGATCTCAGCCAACAATATATTCCTAATAATGTAGCGAAAAAATGACACACAGTTAATGAGCTTCTGCTCTAAATCCACGATATATTCTCAGCAATGCACTCAAAATAAATGTCGGTTAATGAGGTTCTCTTCATAGCCGACAATTTATTCTTGATAATATAATGAAAAAATGTCAGTTAATGGGTTTCTGCTCTAAATCGACGATATATTCTCAGCAATGCATTGAAAACATGTCAATTGATGAGGTTCTGCTCACAGCCAACGATTAATTCTTAATAATGTAATAAGCGAATGTCTCAGTTAATGGGTTTCTGCTCTAAATCGACGATATATTCTCAGCAATGCACTGAAAACCTGTCACTTAATGAGGCTTTGCTCTCAGCTGACAATATTTTCTTAATAAAATAATGAAAAATATCAATATTTGCGGATGATCATAAATTTTAACAAAATATTAATTTTATGAATTTATGGATAACTTCTCCCTTCTTGGATATACAATTATTTTAAATTCCAGAAATACCTTAACAATTTCTCTCCGTGCTCCAAAGACCAGTAAAATTAGTTCATTCCTAAAGGAATTCGCAAACACATTTTCATAGTCAAGGTGGATGAGACGCCTAGAAAAGACTTATGCATTGGGGCGGTACTTTACTAGCGAAACACTTATCCTGTCTGAGATATCAACGGAAGAAATATGTTGTGCATTTCTCAAACTTCCCAGGTGGGTAGAACATTTCTGGTTGCGCAGAGGATGATAAAATATTTGAAAACAAATAGCATTTTCTCCTCTCCATATTCTCCATTGTAGCCTTTGTTGTCTAGGAGGGTTACGGCATATTAAGAGCATCCTTTGTTGTCAAGAAGGTTTACGGCGTATTAGGCACTTGACGAATGTCCTAAACTTATGAACTGCAACTTAAATAAGTTTAAATTTTGTCCGTGGGTTCTAGATGTACACTGCTGGCCACCCAAATTGCAACACCAAGAAAGACAAGAGATATCACAACAAAATTTATTTTGTAGATAACATGTTGACCAAGTATCAAATGATTAAATTTATAGACTTCTGTGAAGTGTGGTTCCTGCCAAAATCAGTTAATCAGCCGCCATTGTTGGAGATCACCGCTGCCACACGCCTCGGCATTGATTCAAAGAGACTTTGGATGTGTTCTTGGGATACATCAGACCAAGCAGCTTCCACACGTTGCCAAAGTTGATCTGGTGTGGCAGCTGGGGATGTATTCTGGGTCAATCGTTGAGCAACCATGGACCACATGTTTTCTATCGGCGAAAGATCCGGAGAGCGAGCTGGCCAGGGAAGCAATTCAATCTGGCGATTGACGAAGAACCCTTGGACAATGCGTGCCACGTGTGGTCGCGCATTATCTTGTTGAAATATGGCTGTGGGCAAGCCCTGAAGGTAAGGAAGGACAACTGGCTCCAACACCTCGGAGATGTAGCGCTGGCTGTTTAAAGTACCGGCAATGCGTACTAGAGGAGTGCGAGAGTGATATCCAATACCGCCCCATACCATAATACCCGGTGTAGGACCAGTGTGGCGGTGCATAACGCAGCTGTTCAGCATCCTCTCTCCACGGTGTCTCCAGACTCGAATCCGACCATCGTGGTGTTGCAGACAGAAGCGTGACTCGTCAGTAAAGACAATTTCATTCCATTCTGCCGTCCACATCCTTCTTTCATCGCACCATTGGCGGCGGAAACGTCTGTGGTTCTGCGTCAAGGGTAGACGAAGCAATGGACGTCTTGCGGACAGACCACTCTGCTGTAAACGGCGTCGAATGGTACGCGCAGACACTGGATGATGCGGTAAAGACTGAATGTGCTGTGCTATGGTTCGTGATGTGGCTGAGCGATCCGTCACTGCCATACGCACAATATGCCTGTCATCACGTGAAGTGGTACACTGAGGTGGATGCGATCGAACACGTCGGTCCGTCGTACCCTCCTGCATCCAACGATCACATATCCGCATTACAGTTGTTTGGTTTCGTCCAACACGACTACCGATTTCCTTGAAAGATAATCCACAATCTCGGTAGGCCACTATCCTTCCTCTGTCGAACTCGGATACTTGATTAAAAGATGATCGCTGTTTTCTACGAGGCATAATTTATCGTTTTTTTGAAAAAACCACAAGAAAAACACAATTGCCGTTCTTGAAATCGTCGAAATCTCCAAGCCTTAAATAGCGCTTTGAAGTGGCGCCACAGGCGCGCGTGATGTGCGTCTGCGCTGAAATTCTAATCATTTGCATATCTCACCTCCGCTAATGCATGTTGTAAATTTCATATTATTTGCATGCTTCCTTCAGGGTGTTGCATTTACGGTGGCCAGCAGTGTATTTTAAATAAATTGGGCAGTGGTAGCCCGGTTGGAAGAGTAGTGGATCAGCAACCGAAGGGTTGAGAGTTCGAAACTCGATCCAACTCAAGACCTACGTGTGCGTAGGGGCTCGCGCACATTAAATATGTCGTGGTTTCAAATGTCCTCGCGAGGCGATAACAAAATCGGCCAACGAAGTTATTTTTCTCAGAGCAGTCACGTGACTACTAGTCGACATGTTAGTCACAATTTTTGAAGTTATTCTTAATAGCAATTCTCTGACCTCAAATATCCTCACGTTGGCCTGGTATAAAATTTGGAGAGTGGAGTGCTCTGGTCAAAGTGCTCTGGCGTGGAACTCTGGTCAGATGACGTGCGACCACGTCATCTTACCAGAGTTCAAAATTACGAAGTGTAATCCTCGGATCCATAGATGTGAGATGTAAACAAACTGAGAATTGCAATTGGGGATAGGGGGTTGATGGTTAATCAATATCGCACTAGAGCAACACAACGGTCTGGGATCAATCCCGAAGGGAAAGATCGAGAACAACACCACGAAGTTTTGAACCACGGTCAAATGACGAAGCAAAACCTGAGCTGGCCCCCCAGTCTCCAAACTTCCACGCCATACCAACGGGAGAACATTTGAGGCCAGAGAATTGCTATTGAGGGTAACTTCAAAAGGGGTGACTAATATGTCGACTAGTAGTCATGTGACTTCTCTGAGAAAAATTGACTTGATTGGCCGATTTTGGCGATATAACACCTAACGGCAAGGTAGGTGTGTAGAATGCGCACTTCTATAGAGTGATGACAAAATAGATTAAATCGCCAAAGTCTACTACTATGTCCTGTGGACCAATCAGATTATGAATCAATGGATGGGCGTCTTCCATTCCTTGGACGAATCAGATGATGACTGTTCAGATCTTTCTCTTCGGGATTGATCCCGAACCATCGGCAACAGTACGTTGTATTGCATAAGTGCGACGTTAATTCAACAGCTTACCTACCTTTAAAATAAATTTAATAATTAAAAGTTTATTGGTTGGTTGGGTTCCATCGATTTGGTTATTTAGTTGTAAATCCCGTGGCACTAAGGTAGGTAGGTATTTAATTAACGTCACACTGGAGCAATACAATGGCCCATTAACGTGGCACTGAGAGGGTAAACTATCAGAATAGATAAGATTTGTGTGTGATGACAACAATGAATTACAGCATTTTCGATAATATTGCATTTATTCCATGAAATACAGAATAGGATATTAAAAGTAAAATGACCTTAAAAGTGCATTGAAAACTAAACTTGGTACATTGGTTTTAAATTTCATGGCGCAAGGGCCATATTGGACTGAGCTACGCCAATCCCAAGACATACTACATCAAGCAATGGACATGCACATATAGAGGAAGTATAAAAGTAGAGTGTGCAATGCTATAACCTTTTTACGTTTCCAGGATCGTGTGACGAAAACTAGTAATAACTTGACACTTAGACTACTTCGTCTGATGGGTGGAACCTAACATTTATCATTTGATTGGTCCATGGCGCGGAGGAAATCGCCAGTCCATTGATTCGTCATTTAATTGGTCCATTGATTGATCATCTGATAGTAGTAGGCATCGGCGATTTTACCACTTTTGTAGCCACTCTAGAAATGCACATTCACATACCTTCCTTGTCATACAATATTATATCGCCAAATGAAGAGATAAGATACCAAATCGTCCAAACAAGTCAATCTTGCACAGAGCAGTGTCATGTGACTACTAGTCGACAGGTGTGTCACACATTTTGAACCTTCTCTCAATAGCAATGTCCAGTCTATTTATATTTTACGTCTATGGCACACGCAAAGAAAGTTTTAATGACACAGCAGAGAGAAATATAACTAGGCAGAAATTGAACTTGACATGAAGCTAGCCTGCGCCGCCTATGGCTCGCAGATTGCTGACCCAGTGGACACAGACGTGAAATATAAGTAGACTGATCATTGCTATTAAGAAGAGCTTCAAAAAACGTGGCTACCATGTCGACCAGTAGTCACTAGTACGTAGATGGTAGGTATTTTAATTAATGTCCTACTGGAGCAACAAAACGGGATATTGGTGAGGGTCCGGGATCAAACCCAAAGGGAAAGATCCGAGGACAACACCACGTAATTTTGAACAAAGGTCAGATGACGAGGCAATACCTGAACTGGCACCTCACTCTACACCACGCCAACGTGAGGACATTTAAGGCCACGACAGATTTAACATGCATCAGCCCCTTTCTACACGACGGTCTTTGGTTGGATTGGAACTCGCAACCCTCCGGTTGCTAATCCGTTACTCGTCCAACCGGGATACTACCGGCCCCCTAAGTAAAGCGCCTTAGGGATTGATCCCGAACCGTCGCGCCAATAGCCCGTTGTGTTGCTCCAGTGCGACGTTATTTAACTACTTACCTACCTAAGTAACCCATTGACAGTCATCTCTTGTCTGTGTGTCATATCTTCTTAAATTAATAATAATCCACATCAGATTCTAGCTCACAATGAGGTATATCGTCTTTGGTAAAACGGACCAGATCTTGATGGACGAGATGTATCGCAATTAGTACTAACCAGATCTTGATCTTGTTATTATGAAAAAATACTCAATATCTTGATGACAATATATCTCATCATTAGCAAAATTGGTCAGGTCCTAGTAGAAAATTGACTTGATTGGCCGATTTGGCACCTTATCGCCTCGTTTGGCGATATAACATCTTTTGACAAGGTTGATGTGTGAATGCGTGTTTCTAAAGCATTAATAAAGAATCCATGCTATGGAATTTGTTTGAGAACTGAAGGGCGATTATAGAGTAATTTAACCTACGTAGCTCCGTGTGATTACCGAGAAGTGTATTGTTGCCTTTACCCCACAACACATTAATGGTTAAATAACCACATCTTCCTAAAAAATTTCATAGATTATTCCAATCTGTTGAAAGATTCTATCGCTCCTTTCCTTAGGATCAGGAATGATTTTAATGGTTCATTCTGTAGAATAGAATAATATATTGGAAGGATTCTGGTTCGTCCTTTCCTTAGAATAGAATACTTTGAAAAGATTCTACTACTCATTTCCTTATAAGTGAATCTTTGAAACGATTCTATTGCTTATTTCCTTAGCATAAGTTATGGTAATTGTAATTACTTAACGTCTCACTGGAACCACACACCGGGCTATTGGTGACGGTCCGGGATCAATCCCCGAAGAAAAGATTCGAGGACGACACCTCGTAATTTTGAACCACGGTCAGATGACGAGTCGCACTTGAGCTGGCACCCCACTTCAACACCACGCCAACGTGAGTACATTTGTGGCCACGACGGATTAAACGTGCACCAACCCCGCGTACGCGACGGTCTTAGGCTGTACCTAGTATCGAGCACGCAACCTTTCGATTGCCAATCCGTTTCTCTACGGAAGAAGGAAAAGGGCTACCGCAGCCCTTTTCCTTCGCATAAATCCTTTGGATAGAGCATATTCTTTAGCATATATCCTTTGATAGAGCATATTCCTTAGCATATATCCTTTGGATAGAGCATGTTCCTTAGCATATATCCTTTGGATAGAGCATATTCCTTAGCATATATCCTTTGGATAGATCATGCTCCTTAGTATATATCCTTTGGATAGATCATGTTCCTTAGCATATATCCTTTGGATAGAGCATATTCCTTAGCATATATCCTTTGGTCAAGAAGACCGAAATATATTGGTCATGCAGGGAAGACTGCAGATTTAGAGGTTGAATTAAGCGTATGAATCCCCAAAGGGTAAACGAAATGTTTTCTGTATTTCACTATACAGGGTGATTCTACGGCCATGGGACAAACTTCAGGGGGTGATAGAACAGAACGAAACAAACAGTTTTCACCATTAAATGTATGGTCGCTAGAGGGCGCTTTCCATTTCGGCACAAACACACGGTCCGACGCAAGTTGAAAAGAAGAGGCATGAAATATGGAAACAACGCTTTAATGTCAAATAAACATCAATAACTGCTTGACAAAACGAAATAATACAATTAGATTTGCATAAATTAAAGATAAGTACAAGGAACAACGGGTAAGAAAGAAATGACATGTACAAAACATGAGGAACTTTTCACATGGAAATGAAACGATATGTACAAACATCAGTCGGTAAGTACAACGCAAATGCACAATTACAGAAGCTGTTCAAAATGTCGACCACCATACCTGATGCAGGCCTCGCATCGCCGACGTAACGCTCTTATACAAGCGTTTGACTGCGCTCTCTAGCGGCCAATTCTATGGGGAAAAGTATTTGTTTCGTTGTGTTCTATCACCCCTGAAGTTTGTCCCATGACCGTAGAATCACCATGTATACATTAATTTATTTTCAACATACTTTGATATTAAATAAACAAATGAGTAATTCCATTCAAAACCTGATGTTGATTTCATTTGAGGTCAAAGCAAGTAAGGGGAAATGAAGGTTAAATTATAGTGTAAGTAAATTACCTTTAAGGAGATAAGGCAAAAATAAGTTTATAAGCATACATTCGTTTAGGCTAATAGCCATTCAGAGAAGTTTGAAAAATTGGACGCCGTGCATCAAAATATTTATATTCCAAACTCAAATCAATCTTGATGAATATTTCGCACTGTCTAGATTGAGGAGCAAATTTATTATTTAAATAATTTAAAACCCTGTGTGTCTAACAAACATGCCTTCAAAGTAAACGCATTAGAGTACTCTGTTATGCGTAAGCACACAGTGATGTCTATACTAACAAAGTTTCCGTTCCTCCTTAAATTTGTGTCAACCTGTAAAGGAATATATTTTAAATCCAATAAATATTTGAGAGTTCGTTCCCACTTAAAGGGTTCCATTCCTTTAGCAAAATGCAATTAAAATGCACTTTAATTCCAAGAAATGTTTTTATTTTCAAAGGAATACAGTTATGAGGAGAATTTTCCCTGTTTACATGACGCTAAATAATCACAAAATCTCAAGTGCTTTGTCATCATTTGTTTCATAGTTAAGGCCCCTTATGAAACCTGTCAGAATAACGGAATTGTATCGTATTAAATCTGATGAAGACCTCTTGTATGGGATGAAAATAATCAGGTTGATAAATAAATAGTAACTCAAATGAGCCAATATCTCCAAGCAAATACAGATTTAACTTTTAAGCCGCAAATTTGATTCAATAAAAATAGTTTCAGCTTACCGCATAGGTAGGTAGTTGAATTAACGTCGCAATGGATCAACATAACGGGATATTGGCGATGGCCCGTGTAGGCATTTTAATTAACGTCGCACTGAAGTAACACAACGGGCTATTGGCGACGGTCCGGGATCAACACCCGAAGGGCGATATCCGAGGACAACACAGGTAAATTCAAACCACGGTCAGATGACGAGGTCACACCTGAGCTGGCACCCTACTCTCCAAACTTCCACACCACTCCAATGTGAGGACATTTGGGGCCACGACAGATTTAACGTGCACCAGCCCCCTTCGTACACGACGATCTTGGGTTGGATTCAGACTATAATCGTCCGGTTTCTAGTCCGTTACTCCTCCAACCTGGCTACCACCGCCCAGGAGACTGTCCGGGATTAATCCCAAAGGCCTAAGGACAACACCTCGCCATTTTGTCTTCGTTCAGACGACGAAGTCAGCACCTGAGCTAGCACCCCAGTTTCCAAACTTCCACTCCACTATAGCGTGAAGACATTTGAGGTCACGACAGATTTAACGTTTACGAGCCACCACGTACACGACGATTTTTTATTGGATCTGGTGTTGAACTTGCAGCCCTCCGGTTCCTAATCCGCTATTCCTCCAATCGGGCTACCGCAGCCCCAATAGTAGATTAGATCTTTGCCAAATAGAAAGGTCGTCATCTGACAGTGGTTCAAAATTACGTGGTGTTGTCCTCGGATCTTTCCCTCTGGGATTGATCCCGGACCGTCACCAATAGCCCGTTGTGTTGCTCCAATGTGACGTTAATTGAAAATACCAATACCAATACCAAATAGAAAGGTAGGTAGGTAGTTGAATTAACGTCGCACTGAAGCAAAGGGCTTTTGCTTCGGATCAATCCCGAAGAGGGCCGCGGTAGCCCAGTTGGAAGAGCAACGAATTACAGGGGCTGGTGCACGTTAAATCTGTCGTGGCCTCAAGTGTCCTCACGTTGACACGATGTGGTAGTTTGGAGATTCGGGTGCCAGTTCAGGGGTTGCCTCGTCATCTGACCGTGGTTCAAAATTACGTGGTGTTGTCCTCGGATATGTCCTGGTGTTTTCCTCGGATATAACTGTAGCCAGTAGCCCATTGTGTTGCCCCAGTTCGATGTAATTAGCTACCTAACCACCGGCCAGAAGGGAGAGATAATAGGACAAGAGCTCGTAATTCTGGACCACGGTGAGATGACGAGGTCAGCACCTCATCTTGTATCCCGCTCTCCAAACTTATATTCCACGCCAAGGCAAGGATATTTGAGACCAAGATAGATTTAACGTTCCTCTGGTCCCCCGTACACTGCGGTCTTTGCTGGATCGAGTTTCAAACTCGCTTTGAAAAGATTAGTTTGATCTTGTGCTATTTCTAAGTTTAAGCTAAGTCGATTTCTTCAAGTTGACAGTTGTTGTCCTCGGATCTTTCCTTTGGGATTGATCCCGGACCGTCACCAATAGCCCGTTGTGTTGCTCCAGTGTGACGTTAATTAAAAAATACCAAAATACCAAATATCAAGTTGACAGTAGCCCGTTGTGTTGCTCCAGTGTGACGTTAATTAAAAAATACCAATGCCAATCTTCAAGTTGAATTGACATAAGAAGGAATTATTTGCTGTGGATAATCAAACACTTTTGTGCATGCGATTAAATCGCATGATCATAATAATTTAGTAGATAAGAAGAGTAGTAATAAAAAATATTAAAATTAGTTAATAAAATATTTATTTAATGTAAAAACTTAATTGTGTTAACATTTAAAATAATTGCTGTTTTTTCTCTGGGGATGAGCTTTTAAAACAATAGAATCATAATTAATGTACTAACCATCATAGTTAATCATCATACAATCGTAATAGTTAATAATTGTCGCAGTAATATATTAATAATCAGATACAAATCGCATAAGTAATCATAATTTATATTGTAGTAGAATAGCAATGGTAGGTATTTTAATTAACGTCACATTGGAGCAACACAATGGACTATTAGAATACAATGGATAGTAAGTTCATTAATTATAGTTATAGTTGCGTACACGTTTAATTAATGTAAAAATATTTTAATTTTATTTCATTCTGCGTTTGGTAACACAATGTTTTATTCAAAGTAGAAGCGAACCATACAATGTAACTTTTGAATCCCACTGCTAAGAAGTGTGTAAGAAGTAAGTGTTAAGTAAAATATCTGAATAAACACTAAAACTAATAAGGGAACATTCTTAAGATTTAGGAGATATTAATAATGAAGTTCATGAGGGAAACATGTTATGGTTTCATTTTATAGAACCAATGTTGAAGTTCTGTATCGTATCTTTCTTGGACTGCGGTAGCTCATTTGGTAGAGTCGCGGATTGGCAACCGGAGAGTTCAAAACTATCCATTCAAAGACCGCTGTACACGTAGGCGCACGTTAAATCTGTGTTGACCTCAAATGTTCTCACGTTGGCTTGGTGTGGAAGTTTGGAGAGTGGGGTGCCAGCTCAGGTGTTGACATCGTCATTGGACCGCAGTTCAAAATTACGAGGTGTTGTCCTCGATCTTTCCCTCGTGGATTGATCCCGGACCGTCGTTAATACCCCGGTGTGTGGCTCCAGTGAAACGTTAATTAATTACAATTACCATTATATCCTCTAATCATCATAATATATAGTAACAGTATAAAATGGAATTTTAAGCGAAATTTTAATTCAAAGTAATTTAACTCCACAAATTAACTTCCAAAGACTATATCACACAAAGTATTCCCAGTGTTTTATGAAATCTACTTTTCATTTATATACAGGGTGAGTCTAAATTGTTTTTACAAAATAAGAGGGTGATAGTACCCATCCAGACGAGCAATAATTGCCATGGAACATAGGGTCGCATTCCACTCTGAGAGGCAGAAAAAAGTAAAATTAGAATTTCAACATGAACTTAGAAAAGTGTTGGGAAAGCGAATGAACGATACCAAAAGTTGCACAATCTGATTTATTGATCAGAGAAAAACTCACAGCAAGTGCTCAAAGTGGGGGCCACGCGTGTCGTTGCACAGTTCACACCGGCGAAGGAATGACTGGCGCACCCTCTCGAAGATTCCTGGTGTTGTGTTAATTTTGTCTGCGGTAACACCGATTCTCGCTACGAGATCTTCAGCCGAGTCCACAGGCGTCTCGTACACTAAAGATTTCATATGCCCCCAGAAGAAAAAGTCCAGTGGGTTGAGGTCCGGTGAGCGAGGAGACCAAGCCACAGGTCCGCCACGTCCTATCCATCGTGCGGGATATGTGGCATTCAAGAAGTGCCGGACCGTGCTGGAAAAGTGTGCTGGGGCTTGTTCATGCTCGACTTTACTCTTTTCTGCCTCTCAGACTGGAATGCTACCCTATGTTCCATGGTGTAGTGATTCTCTGGGTAGCGTGGTAGATTCAAATCTACAGAGAACAGTCTGGCTTAAATAACAAACGATAATTTTATTTAAAACAATTTCTTGACTATATTAGAATCTATTTACACGACACTTTCACGAATTTCTATGCCTCTGCTAACTGGATGCGACAGGGTGTCGAAATCTCAGGACGTACGAAAGTCTCTGAGTTGGAGAAAGGTATCTCAACAGTCTCTAGATGAAACTCTACTCGTCGGGTGACGATTTCACAAGATCAGCACTGGATCCTCACTGGACGACGGGACAAGGCAGGTTCACTGCCGGACGAGAAGTCGGTACCGAACTCTCCGCAGGTCGTCGGTTCGGCACAATCAGGGATCGGCTCCACTGGGGTCGTCGGATCAAAGACACTCTCCGGGTCCACTCACCGTTAAGTGTAGAGCGTAATGTATGGCCCGGAGGTGATGACCTCCACCGCAACACGAAAGGGGTCCACCGGACCCAGACCAGCATTTATTTTAAATAAGCATTACAAAGACATACAAAGCGTAACAAATACGTTACAACAAAACATAGACACAAAAAGCGTAACTGATTCGTTACTACAAAACCTCGCCAAGATATACAGTTATATTGGAACATATTCCTATGGCAAAAATCCTTAAATAATAGGAGAAAACAGGGTAGTGGGTGCCAATCCAACATCTACCAATGAAAATCCTCGGCCAGAATCGGCAGAACTAAAAACCCCACTCTGACCTGCAGAGGGGGCAGGTTATAATACTAAGAGAGGACAGTTTTCAAAGCCATAAGGAGAAGGTTCTACTACGGCACCTAAATTTACTGGGGAACCGAGCGTGCAATAGGTTTATAAGAGACGCCTGCTCGATTCCCCATTATAATTTTAAAGAATGGCTTATAAAAGGCGCCGGAAATATTTTTTTTTTTTTTATTTCAATTAACGTCACACTGGAGCAACACAACGGGCTATTGGTGACGGTCCGGGATCAATCCCAAAGGGAAAGATCCGAGGACAACACCACGTAATTTTGAACCACGGTCAGATGACGAGGCAACACCTGAGCTGGCACCCCACTCTCCAAACTTCCACACCACGCCAACGTGAGGACATTTGAGGCCACGACAGATTTAACGTGCACCAGCCCCCTTTGTACACGACGGTGTTTGGCTGGATTCGAACTCGCAACCCTTCGGTTGCTAGTCCGTTACTCTTCCAACCGGGCCACCGCGGCCCGCGCCGGAAATAATATAAAAGTAGTAAAACATATACAATATAATAAAAGACCAAGACACACAGAAAATAAACACAACAGATACAGAACACAAGAGAAATCAAGTCAACAGAATACAAGACCAACACCACAAATACAATAAAATTACAAAGAGTAAAACATTAATGAGATATGATAAATATACAATGAAAAATGTTAAAACTGTAAAAACAAGAAAGACAAAACAGATCCAAAAATTCAATAAAAGACATAAAATGAATGGGCACCTAGTGCCACCATTCTTACGTAATAAAAAAAAACACAGAACACACAGCCATCGGGCTCAATTCCAAAGGTTCAGGTGTCCGGGGGGCCGGCCACCATCGCCGCGGCCGCCAGCACGCAGGACTTAATTTTAAATGCCGAGCCCTTATTTAACATAATACTTCGGAACCAATTTGGCTTTAATTCCTGGCTCGGCCTAGTAATGTGATAGTCCCGCGTTGCCGGACAGTCGAAGAGATAGTGGTCGGCGTCCCCCACCGCACCACAATTACACAAGTCGGAACGCCTGATTTTAAAACGGTGGAGGTAGGCCATGAAAGGGCCATGGCCCGTCAGAAACCACACCAAATATCGGTCCGAAACTAGGAGGTCGGGGTCCACCCTCGGGACAAAATCTCTGGCCCTAAGGCCACTCACCGCTGCGTCATGGCAGTCTTGCCAATACTGGATTTTAATATCTCTAATCTTCTTTTTCAGTGAGCTGATGGGGAGAGGGACCCCAAGATCCACGCCACGGACCGAGGCAAGCTTGGCGTGCCCGTCGGCAAGCTCGTTACCGACGAGCCCTGCATGTGCCCTAACCCAACTCAGGCCAAAGGTGTTAATATGATGGGATATATGGGGTCGTCGGATCGGCACAAGACAGGCACGGCTCCGCTGGGGTCGCTGGTTCAAGTCTCGAACGAGAAATAAGCAGGAACTCGAGATAGGCAGCCTACGCCAGGCTACAAGAACGCGTCCTCTCAGGGTGAGAGAACCGTCTTCCAAATTATTAAGAGCTCCTTAATGGGGTTGACCGCTCAAAGGGTCACTGAGCTGAGACGCTAGCTCGGGAAACAAACAAGACTCGAGATGGGCGGCCTACGCCGGCTACAAGAACGCGTCCTCTCAGGTTGAGAGAACCGTCTTCAAAAAATATATTTTCTCCCTAAGGAGTGACCGCTCAAAGGGTCGCTGAGTTAAGCTGATCGATCGAGATCACAAGCAAGAACTGACGATTCGACTCCCTGCTTTTCCTTTTGAAACCTCCCAGCCTTTGTTCGCTGGTGGTTCTCGATTCGTTCGTTCTTGATTGGTTCTTGCTTTTAATTGGTTCGTTTTTACTTTGCTCATTTTTGAGGTTGCTGATTCGGTAGAGACTCTCTGACGTAAAATGGGATCAGCTACTTAGCGCAGGTGGCTTGATTACCTAGCAGGTGGACTTAATCACCTGGCAGGTGCACTCCTAAACACCTGGGCTCTTTTCGGAACGAATCCCCTTTTGTCCTCTTCGATCCAAGTCCCGACCGTCTGGCGCCAGAGAGATGGACATGTATTGTCCGGCTCTTTTACGACCTGTCGGCGAGTTTGCCTTTGGCGCCAGAGAGATGGAAATGTATTGTCCGGCTCTTTTACGACCTGTCGGCGAGTTTGCCTTTGGGAGGGATAATTGAGGGGTCCATCAATGAATCCTCACAATGGTAATTATTGTTCATCTGGATGGGTACTATCACCCCTCTTATTTTCTAAAAACAATTTAGACTCACCCTGTATATACTATATGGACAAAAAGGGGTATTTGGACACTGCAGAAACTCCGAGGATCCATCTTAGTGTGGGGTTGTTTTTCCTGGTTAGGACTTGGCCCATTGCTTTATGTACCTGAAGTGTATCTTGACGTTCTGGATAATTCGGCCTTGCCTATGGCGATGATGATTGTTTCTTCTAACAGGATCGAGATCCATGTCATACTGCAAAGCGTGTGCTGGACTGATTTCCTGAAAATGAAGTCAATTTGTTTGGCTGGCCTGCTCAGAGCCCCGATCTCAATCCGATCGCGCACTTGTTGGACGAACTGGATCGACGGGTACGACACCGCCACACACGCCCATCTTCACAACAATCTCTTCTCACAGCCTTACAAGAGGCATGGCGAGCTATTCCTGTCCAGACTTACAGAGAATCTGTGGAAAGTATGCCTCGACGTGTTGCAGCTGTAATACAAGCAAAAGGAGGGCCTACCCGTTACTAAATAGAATAATAAAGCACTTTTTCTGAAAATATGCAGTGTCCAAATTGTCCAATAGGTATATATTGGAGAAATCAAAACTTACACGATATATATATCTATATATCTATATATCTATATATATATATATATATATATATATATATATATATATATATATATATATATATCGTGTAAGTTTGGATTTCTCTATGGTCGCACCGGTACAATATCCAAAGTATCTTTGTGAGTATAATGAATTGAAGTGTGGGATCTTAAAACCTAGCTGAGCCATTAAGATCGGAGTTAGCTTACGGAATACTGTACCGCGTATGTGGAAAACCAGCAATTAACCTTCCAAGTGTCATGACATGTCTGTTGTGGGATCACTTTTCCCCACACAACACATGTGACTGAATAATCACATCTATTGGTTGAAGAAATCCATGGATTCTTTTAACCTTTGGAAAAATTCTTTCCTTCCGTTCCTTACAATATGATCTTTGGGAAAGATTCTATTCCGCATTCCTTAGAATCGAATCCTTTGGAAAGATTATATTGGTACTCCTTTCCTTAGAATAGAATTATTCGGAAAGATTATGTATCAATCCTTTCCTTGAAATAAAATTCTATGGAAAAATTATATTGCTCTCGTTTCATTAGAATAGAATAATTTGGAAAGATTTTATTGATCCTTTCCTAAGAATAGTCATCTGACCGTGGTTCAAATTACTTGGTGTTGTCCTTGGATCTTTCATTTGGGGATTGATCCCTGTCAGTCTCTAATAGCCAACTGTGTTGCTCCAGTGTGACGTTAATTAATAATCATTACCACCTTAGAATATACTTCTTAGGAAAATTATATTGGTTCTTTTTCTTAGAATAAACCGCTTTGGAAAGGTAATATTTGTCCTTTCCTTAGAACGTAAAATTCTTTAGAAAGATTATATTGGTGTTCTCTCCTCAGAATAAAATTATTTGGAAAGGTGGAAAGGTTATATTGACCCCCTTTCCTTGAAAAATTCTATTGGTTCACTCTTTAGAATTAAATTCATTGAAAATTTTCTTTTGGTCAAGAAAATTAGAGCTATTCAGAAGTCAGGAAGAAAGACTGCAGGTTGCAAGGTAGAATTATGCATATGTACCCCTCAGAATGTTCGTCATCTGACCGTGGTTCGAAATTACGTGGTGTTGTCCTAGGATCTTTCCCTTCGGGTTTGATCCTGGACCGTCCCCAATAGCCCTATGTATTGCTCCAGTGCGACGTTAATTAAAATGCCTACCATAACTACCCCTCAGAATGTTAAATATAGTACTTTAAATATATTAACACAGAAGAGCTTGATAAAATATTGTTTATCCTTTTCATATGTATACCTGATATGTCAATCAATCGAGTATAATGTCTTGTGAATTTTGATGCAATATTCGTGAAAGTATACATAAATTTCGATACACATCTGTTGATTAATATTTTAAGATTTACCTAGTGTATTTTATCCCAGCAGGTGTTCAACCCTGTATGGTATAAAGTCAAAGATTCAACATGCCCTGAGATTTATAATGTTTGGTAAATTATGATTTTGACTACCGGTAATAATTTATCATCCAAAAATCTCATCTATTCGTACGGTAAAAGTGAATTGATTAATTGCAAGTTATACTATGCACCAGTATCAATTATTCATTAAGTAATAAAACGTGCGCCATATGGTAAAGTTGTTGACCAATGACATTGGCGTGGTATAATATTTTTAGATAACTCTATGATCTATTGCAGGTTTCCATGGAAACAAACCAGACGGAAAACGGAGATTTTGCTTCCTGTTCCCAAAATGCTCTTTCCTCCAAGGTGTATTTCTCTCTTCTGTGTCGGTTACTTGATGTAGTATGTCTTGTGTCAATTACTTGATATTGTATTGTGTCTGGCGCAGCATGGCCAAATATGTCCCTTGCGCCATAAAACCCCAAAACCAACCAACCCAAAATGCTCTAGCATGACGAATATAGGGGTTATTTTAACCCTCCTGATGTTTGCCTTGGCGAGGTATCTCGTCAGTAGCAAAACTATTAGCATATATTGATGGACGAGATATCTCGTCATTAGAAGAAAACTGATCGGATCTTGATTTCGTCATAAAAAAGTCGTCAAAATCGAGACAAAACTGTTCTATTACTCAAGAATGAAGACCCAAATAGGAAAACAAATTGTCCATTGCCCAGAGCTGTGGACAATTTGGAATGGTTTTTTGTATCTGAGGCTGGCCACTACAGGGCAGTTTTTGATGCAAAGGTAAACCACCAGGAAAGGACAGAAGAAATCTTTCAGAGGACTGTATTCTGAGGTAGGTATTTTAATTAATGTCGAACTGGAGCAACACAACGGAGTATCGGCGATGGTCCAGGATCAGACCCGAAGTGAAAGATCCAAGGGAAAACACCACGTAATTTTGACTCACGGTTAGATGACGAGGTCACATCTGAGCTGGCATCCCACTCTCAAACCTCCACACCATGCCAACGTGAGGATATCTGAGGCCACGTCAGATTCAACATGTTCCAGCCCTCTTTATACATGACGGCCTTTGGTTGGATTCGAATTCGAAACCCTCCGGTTGCTAATCCGTTACTCTTCAAACCGAGCTACCGTAAACTACCAGGATTGATAAGAAAAGGAGAAATGAAATCTTTCCAGAAGACAGTATTCTAAGGAAATGACCAATTTAATTTTACTAAGGGATTCTATTCCAACGCAAGAACCAATATAATCTTTCAAAATGATTCACTTCCGAGGAAGGAACAATGGAATCTTTCTAAGGGATTCTATGATAAGGAGAGGAGCAATGGAATATTTCTAGAGGTTGAAATAATCCATGAATTCTTTCACCCAATAGATGTCTTTTAATTATTAAGTGTGTTGTGCCATTGGAAAGAAAATCTTTCAACATGTTGCATACAGTAATATCTATTGGGTGAAAGAATCCATAGGTTCTTTAATAGTTACGAAGAATCCATAGATACGCCAACATCTATTGGGTGAAAGAATCCATAGATTCTCTATAAAGGTAGAAGAAATCCATAGATACATCAACATCTATTGGGTGAAAGAATCCATAAATTATTTAGAAAGGGGTAGAAAGAATCTATAGATACACCAACATCTATTGGGTAAAAAATCTATAGATTCTTTAAAAAGGTAGAAGAAATCCATAGATACATCAACATCTATTGGGTGAAAGAATCCATAAATTATTTAGAAAGGGGTAGAAAGAATCCACAGATACACCAACATCTATTGGGTAAAAAATCCATAGATTCTTTAAAAAGTAGAAGAAATCCATAGATTCTTTAAAAAGTAGAAGAAATCCATAGATTCTTTAAAAAGTAGAAGAAATCCATAGATTCTTTAAAAAGTAGAAGAAATCCATAGATACATCAACATCTATTGGGTGAAAGAATCCATAAATTATTTAGAAAGGGGTAGAAAGAATCCATAGATACACTAACATCTATTGGGTGATTGATTACATTGTGTGAAAGAATCCAAAGATTCTTTCACACAAAGTAATCTATAGGGTGAAAGAATTTATAGGGTGAAGGAATCCAAAGATTCTTTCACCCTATAAATGTCTTTTAATTATTAGTGTGTTGTGCAGTAAAAGCAATAAATACCATACCCCTCATAAATCTCATGACGCTCCGAGGATTTACAGTAATTTCACAAAACTAGTTCTGCCACTATTCAAAATAGCACCTACTTATAAGAGAAACTAATCTTTTAATATCATAAACACTATAATCAACTACATCTCTCGTACCTTCTCTTAATGGTTCCGAATTACCATTAACATTTCGTCACTATATTTGAATGCCCAATCCTTTTAAAATCAATCTTGCACATTAAATCTCCTGAATTGCTCAGTGAGCATACAAGCCATGCACAACTTGAACTTTGTAATAAATCTCTAAAGTTTGTAATATACATTACGAACGCGGTATTAATTCAGAGTAATTCTAAATTGCGTTGGTGGTGGAAGCTGCGCTTTCATACCAGCGAAAGCTGAAGAGGGTAAAATGTATTTCGGTAGAACTATATAAACTGCTTTGGGGTGAAACCTGTAGGTAAATTCTAGGCAAGCTATATATGTCAAATGATTCTCATTTACATAAGGTTACTAGAGCGAGCCAGGTTTAAACATTTGAAGGACTTAGTGTGACACAGTATATTTATTCCGTGAATCCACGTCACCTCGTAGAAAGTTAGGCTATGTAAATTGTGTTAAAACTCGAAATGAGAAGCGCTTTCTGACAAACTAAATGTAGTTGGCGTTGGTGTTTCAGCGGCGTACGTTTTCCTGTACGTATTCTGACGTAGTATCGGCTGGTTTTTTCGAATACAATTTACGCACTTGGTCAATAAAAGGTAAGTTCTATACAAGCTATACTCTCCAAATGATTCTCATTTACATAAATCTACAAAAGCGAGCCAAGTTTATAAATTTAAAGAATGGAGTGTGATATACCTCATAGAAAATTAAGTCTATGTAAATTGTATTAAACACAACATGATATACATTGTCTGACAATTTAAAAAGCTAAATATAGGTGGCGTTGGTGTTTCTGCGGCGAAACGTGTTTCCTGTACGTATTCTGACTTGGTGTCAGTTGGCTTGTTTTTCAAATACAATTTAAGCACTGTGTCAATCAAAGGTAAGCTCTATACAAGCTATACTTGCCAAATGATTCTAATTTACATAAATCTACAAAAGCGAGCCAAGTTTAAAAATTTAAAGGATGGAGTGTGATGTACCTCATAGAAAATTAAGTCTATGTAAATTGTATTAAAACACATGATATACATTGTCTGACAATTTAAAAAGATAAATATAGGTGGCGTTGGTGTTTCTGCGGCGAAATGTGTTTCCTGTACGTATTCTGACTTGATGTCAGTTGGCTTGTTTTTCGGATACAATTAGACCAAAGTGATCGAAGTTTAAAAATTTGGAGTGTGATACAGTATGTTTGTTCCAAGTATTCAAGTCTCCTCATAATAAATTAGTATCTTTATATCGCATTAACCCCTAAATCGTTTCGGCGATATCTCATCCATCAAGGTGTGATCAATTTCGCTAATGACTCGATATCTCGTCATCAAGATATTACCGATAATTTTTTTTATTATGACAAGATCAAGATCTGGTCGATTTTCTTCAAATCACGATATATCTTAAACATCAAGATATGCTAAATGATTTTGCTATGATTAGATACATCGTCAAGACAACCACTGGAAGGGTTAAAACTGGTTATGAGAGTCATTTTCTGACAAGCTAAATATAGATGGCGGTAGTGTTTCTTATAAGTATTCGGAACGTGACGTCAGTTGGCTTGTTTTTCGTATACAATTTCAGCACTTGGCTAATTAAAAGTAAGGTCTATACAAACTATACTTTTTAAATTATTCTTATTTATATAAGACTACAAAAGCGAGCCAAGTTTAAACATTTAAAGGATGGAGTGTGATAGAGTATGTTTGAGCACACAAAAAAATTCGTGTCACTTCATAATATATTAGTATCTGTGTCCATATTTATTAAATTCCAAACGTCACCTAAACCTGCGATAAACAACATTTTAAGGTAACCCTGATATGTATCAAACGAGAGCATTTGGATAGCTGAAGTAAAATCTCCACTTTCCCAGTCTGGTTTGTTTACAATGAAAATCCCTCTAAAGGCTCATAGCAATCCCTCTCAGTCTTGTATCTTTTCTTCATTCAGAATAAATAGAAGCGATTAAGCTCCTCGCTTATCGGCCAAATCGCTTAAGCCTCCATTTGGTTGTCTCGAAGAGGCATCTTGTGATTAGCAAAACTGACAAGATCTTGATGAACGAAATATCTCACCAAAGGAAGAAACTTGACCTGATCTTCATTTCATGATCATAAAAAATCGACAATGTCTAGATGACGAGGTATCACGTCATTGGCAAAATTGGTCAGATTTTGAAGGACGAGATGTAGAAACTACTTGGAGGATTAAAGATTTAGTCGGAGGAAGTGAACTTGATCGTTAGTCGTCCAAGTGGTTTCTCGTTCATCAAAATCTGAGCAAGTTTGCTAATGACGAGATATCTCGTCATCAATATATTGCCAATTTATGTATGGTGACGAGCTCAAGATCTAGTCAGTTTTCTTCTAAAGATGAGATATTTCATCCTTTAACCCTCCTGGTTATTGTCTCGATGAGGTAACACATTAGCAAAACTAACCAGATCCTGATGGAAGAGAAATTAGAAAAACTGATTTGATCCTGATTTCGTCATCACCAAAAAAACGGCAATATCTTTATCATATGGAATTCACTCGTCATTCTTGATGACGCGATATCTCGTCACTATTGAAATTGATCGATCTTGATGGGCGAGATAACTCGTCGAGATAGCCATCAGGAGGATTAGGTGAGGCTCTACAAATAAGGTAATAGAAACAAGAAAGATATTTTAACTCAAACAGGTGAAAACTACACTTGGAGAAGCAGCACATTTGTTGAACATTTATAACACGACACACAAACAGTGTATGCGCTACTTGATTACGAGATATCATTTGATTTGAGATTTCATTTGGTTAAATCAGACTAACGAAATTAAAAAATAACAAGATTATTTTTTGATTTGGTTAATCAATTAATTATCGAAAACAATCGATATAATGAGGACCATTTTTCTTTTCACAATCCAGTAGGGTAAGAAGCTGCATTTTAATTTTGAACAAATTCGAGAAATTATTGAACAATTATAAAATAAAAAACAACATGGGGATAAGATGTTATCAGATTGTCCACATGGATAGAATGACGTATACATGATTCTATGGCTTACCTTACCAGCGCATTGCAGTTCTTGTTCTGCATCTCTGTTTTTCTGATAACTCCTTGCACAAAAGTCTATCTAATATATCTATTAAATACGCCTTTTAAACTAATTACAATAAGAGTATATATTCCTACACATAATGAAAATAAGCATTTAGTGTCTCTTAAAAAATGTCGGTTAACGAGTTTCTGCTCTAAGCAATATATCTTTTTTCTGTATTTTCTCTTTCATGAAGCGTTGTGGTATAGAAATCGTCCGTGTTGGATTGTATTAGGTTGATGCAAAAGTTCGTCCCGTTTTTTTGACAAAAATTGAAGAAAAATTTTATTTACTAAAAGTTACATTTAATCAATACAGTCTGTGCCGTTCTGTTCGATGACCTTTCTCCATCTCTCCGGTAGCTGCAGAATTCCGCGCTTATAGAGGTTCTGAGGTTTCTGGCTAAAGAACTGATCCAGGTGATGAAACTTTCTGAACCACTTACGGCACGTGGAATGGTCTCAACGGCACCCTTCACTATACACAACACATATTTTTTTGCGTCAGCGAAGCATTCTTACCTTTTTGGAAATAAAAAAACATAATATGTCGAAAATGCTCCTTATTTTTCCCATTTGTAATGCTTAACAAAATTAAAAAAAACCAACCAAATAACACACTTTTTTCCCAAGTACTCGCTGAAATTCCTTCTTTCAAACAACATCAAAACTTTACACGTGTGAAGTAGATAACACTTCGGTTTTGCGATGTAATGCCATCTAGCGAAAAAAACAGAATGAACTTTTGCATCAACCCAATAGTAGTTTGTGTTTGTGTTGAACTGTTGGTTTACTTCTGTTTATATCTTGTCATGATTGGAAACAAAAACTTTCAACATGCGTCTGAAAAAATTATTTGTTCTCATTATTACATAAGATTAAACCAAAAAGGGATATTTATAGAGTTTATTGCGTGAGCATTGCATCGACATTGCAAGAAAATTCTAGATATATTTAAATTAAATCACTTTCTAATCGATAACAGAACGGAACTCATGATCTCATGTTTCTTAGGAATTGCAATCACGTCCGTCTGAAGTCAAGACACGTAAAGTAAATCAAATTCGCCCGTGAAATGAGACTCCAAAAAGAGCTTACCTCGTTTATTTTCCGTCAAAATTGAATTTGCGTGAGCACAACCGTTTTATAGGTAGCAAATAAATTATAAAACAGTTCAGCATTTTATTGAAAGCATTTTGGGACCTCTGAAACGCTGAATCGGAAACTCATACAGAAACAAAAATGGCTCCTTATCGACAAAATTGACACAAGTGGAACAAAATTTTTCAGGTGAGCCAAAGATTGAAAATTTTTGAGCACGCATGTTTTCTCTTTCTAAAATTGGCGAAATTCTTTCGAAACTTTATTGTAAATGTAGAAGTTTCTGATTCAAATTTCATGAAGATAAAAGTTCTATCCAATATTCATGGATGATGGAAGCATTTTTTTATATGATTGCAAGTATGTGTGTACGGTAAGCAGATTAACCCTCCTGTTGGTTGTTTCGACAAGGTATCTCTTCAATAGCTCAACTGACCAGAACTTGATGGACGAGATATCTCGTCATTGGAAGAAAACTGACCAGATCTTGATGGACGTTATAACTCGTCATTAGAAGAAAACTGACCAGATCTTGATGGGCGAGATATCTCGTCATTAGAACAAAACGAACCAGACCTTGATGGACGAGATATCTCGTCATAAATGAAATCTGACAAGATCTTACCTCGTCATTATAAAAAAATCGGTTACATCTTGATGACGAGATATCTCGTCATTAGCAAAATTAATCAGATCTCGATGACGAGATTTCTCGTCGAAACCACTTGGAGGGTTAAAAAGGTATCCAATCCTGATTTCAACTAATCAAAATTTGTTTGTTTGAGTAATAAACCAGAGGAATACCATTCTCTGATTGGAAATATTCTAGCTAAGGCCCATATAAAATGTTAAATTTCGCAATCTTTTGAATATACGATCTTTTTTTAAATACTTGGGGATGTTCTACATTGATATGCGATTTGATCACTTTATAATTGCAAGAATGTTTCGACAAATGGGTTAAAAAGGTGATCAAATAACGCGTTTAGTTAATCAAAAAAAATGTTATTTGAATAATTTTTTCATTATGCAAACAGCTATTCACTCATTGGAATTTTTCTAATAAAAGACTTCCATAGAGTTAAATTTTGCAGTTTTACTCATATACGATTCCTTGTAAAAGAATCGAGGTATCCTACATTAATACACAATTCAAGCAATTGTGAAATGGTAGGAATGCCACTCGACAATTAGGTTAAGATAATTAAATACTGTATTCAATTAATCAAAATTTATATAGTTGAATAATTAAACGCAGTCAAACATGTTCTGATAGGGAGGTTTTGAGAAAAGCGGTCGTATAACAAGTAAATTTCGAATTCTTATATAAACAGAATCTTACAAAATAAATTATACATCCTTCGTCGAGACATCATCTAAATACTCTTATTATTAGTGAAAACATGTTTCTATGACAAATAAGAGACACAATCATCACGACATCTCTTAATCGTACTATTTAATGTATCTTGATATTTCTAAACCAGACTTCTATTTAGAATGCCTTAGAATACAGAAGCAAGTAGTCGAATCTCCGTGATCTCTTTTCTGTGTAGGCAAGTGGAAAAGTGATGTATAAAAGTAAATTAAAAGTCTCTAATACTTAAAAGAAACTTTCACATTTTTATACATATACTTTTACTTATAACAAAGTAATATATCCAACATACATGTATAATTAAAGCTAATTTTTTAATTGAAAAGAATATATCTTGACAAGAATAGAAACAATAATCTCCATAATATTTGTTCTTAATGACCACGTGTCATGTCCTTGATGTTTCTGATGCAAACTTCTTTCTAGAACCTTATAATACAGAATCAAACACACAAATCATCATGGTATCTTTCTATGAAGTCAAGTGCATAAATAATGTATAAAAGTACAAAGTATATATTATGCATGAAAAATGTACCTATCACATTTTTAAACATTTTCAACCACTTATAAATATAAGTGCGTGATAAATATGTATCCATAAATAAGTAAAATAAGTGTGTGATAAATGTGAAAGTGTAAATTTATAAGTAAATAAGTGAAACAAATATTTATTAAGTGTAAATCCACAAATAACTAAGTAAAATAAATGTGTACTATGTAAATTCAACGTTTATTATAATATAGAAGCAAGTGGTCAAATCTTTGAAACCTCTTTTCATGTGAAGGCAAGTGCAAAACTCACGTATAAAAGTAAATAAAAAGTATCTAATGCTAAAAAGTAAATTTCGCATCTTACATATAACCCCTTATAAAATTAGAATCCAACAAGTATAAATCCATAAATAAATGTGTAATAATTGTACACTCATAAACAAATATGTAATAAGTGTAAATACTATATCCATTAGAATACAGAAGCAAGTAATCAAATCTCTTTTTTATGTCGAAGCAAGTGTAGATTTAATAAAAGTTTCCACGCTGAAAAGCAACTTTCGCCTTTTATGCAAGTATGTTTCTACCTGAAATGGGAAAGATAGTCACCACAACATCCCTTCTTAATTATCCTCTATGGCACATCCGTGATATTTCTAATGCAGACTTCTTTCCAGAATGCCTTAGAATACAGAAGCTAGTAGATAAACCTTCGTGGTCTCATTCTGTGAAGGTAAGTACAGAAGTGAGTATAAAGTACATAATGCATAAACAATAGCTTTTACATTTCATACATATACAACCCAGTATAAAATAAGTGTGTAAATCCATAAATAATTGTGTAATAAGTGTAAATCAATAAATAAAGGTGTAATAAGTGTGAATCCTATATCCATTAGATTACAGAAGCAAGTAGTCAAACCTTCGTGTGATCTCTTTTTATGTCAAAGCACGTGCAGAATTAATAAAAAGTATCCAAGCTGAAATGTAACTTTCGCACTTTATGCAAGTATGTTTCTACCTGAAATGGGAAAGATAATCACCACAACATCCGCTCTTAATCGCTCTCTATGTCATCTCCTTAATATTTGTGCGTAATAAGTGTAAATCCATAAATAAATATGTGATAAGTGCAAATCCTTTAGAATACCGAAGCAAGTAGTCAAAACTTCGTTTGATCCTATTTATGTCAAAGCAAGTGCAGAATTAATAAAAAGTATCCAAGCTGAAAGTAACTTTCCCATTTTATGGAAGTATGTTTCTACCACAAATGGGAAGTATAATCATCACAGAATGCTCTCATAATCACCCTCTATGGCACATTCTTGATATTTCTAATGCAGACTTCTTTCCAGAATGCCTTAGAATGCAAATACAAGTAGTTAAACCTTCGTGGTCTCCCTATGAAGACAAGTGCAGAAGTATAATATACATAATGCATAAAAAATAACTTTTACATTTCATACATATACAACCCAGTATAAAATTAGTGTGTAAATCCATAAATAAATGTGTAATAAGTGTGAATGCATAAATAAATGTGCAATATGTGTAACTCCATAAGTAAATGTTGGATAAGTGCAAATCCTGTATCCATTAGAATACAGAAGCAAGTAGTCAAACTTTCGCTTGATCTCTTTTTATGTCAAAGCAAGTGCATAATTAATAAAAAAGTATCCAAGCTGAAAAGTAACTCGCATTTTATGTAAGTATATTTCTACCAGAAATGGGAAAGATAATCACCACAACATTCCCTCTATGTCACATCCTGGATATTTCTAATGCAGACTTCTTTTCAGAATGCCTTAGAATACAGAAGCAAGTAGTTAAACCTTCGTGGTCTCCCTATGAAGACAAGTGCAGAAGTAAGTATAATGTACATAATGCATAAAAAATAACTTTTACATTTCATACATATACAACCCAGTATAAAATTAGTGTGCAAATCCATAAATAAATGTGTAATAAGTGTGAATGCATAAATAAATGTGTAATAAGTGTGAATGCATAAATAAATGTGCAATATGTGTAACTCCATAAGTAAATGTTGGATAAGTGCAAATCCTGTATCCATTAGAATACAGAAGCAAGTAGTCAAACCTTCGCTTGATCTCTTTTTATGTCAAAGCAAGTGCATAATTAATAAAAAAGTATCCAAGCTGAAAAGTAACTCGCATTTTATGTAAGTATATTTCTACCAGAAATGGGTGTTGGTATTTGGTATTGGTATTTTCAATTAACGTCACACTGGAGCAACACAACTACCAGAAATGGGAAAGATAATCACCACAACATTCCCTCTATGTCACATCCTGGATATTTCTAATGCAGACTTCTTTTCAGAATGCCTTAGAATACAGAAGCAAGTAGTTAAACCTTCGTGGTCTCCCTATGAAGACAAGTGCAGAAGTAAGTATAATGTACATAATGCATAAAAAATAACTTTTACATTTCATACATATACAACCCAGTATAAAATTAGTGTGTAAATCCATAAATAAATGTGTAATAAGTGTGAATGCATAAATAAATGTGTAATAAGTGTGAATGCATAAATAAATGTGCAATATGTGTAACTCCATAAGTAAATGTTGGATAAGTGCAAATCCTGTATCCATTAGAATACAGAAGAAAGTAGTCAAACCTTCGCTTGATCTCTTTTTATGTCAAAGCAAGTGCATAATTAATAAAAAAGTATCCAAGCTGAAAAGTAACTCGCATTTTATGTAAGTACATTTCTACCAGAAATGGGAAAGATAATCACCACAACATCCTCTCTTAATCACCCTCTATGTCACATCCTGGATATTTCTAATGCAGACTTCTTTTCAGAATGCCTTAGACTACAGAAGCAAGTAGTTAAACCTTCGTGGTCTCTTTCTGTGAAGGCAACAGCAGAGGTAATCTAGGTTAGAGAAAGAAGTGGTGGAAAAGAAGGTCAATAGTGACTATATATTTGCTCAGAGGGCTTTTCGCCCCACCAAATGAATGTTTTGGAGCGTTTCAAAAGGAGCCTCTGCCTCCAGAGGTATATGAGATTAAGCCTTTTGTTTCTAGTCCCCTACAGCCAACTCAAATGGAATACTGGATTTTATGGCCCGGTGAATGACTGGTTTACTGTTTGTTTAGAAGCAATTCGGAGCTCTTATTGTTTTCTATCTAAATATGTATGGCTTTAAAATATTGTCCCCGCTTGAAGTTATTGCAAACGGGCCTATATAATGCTCTTTACAGTTTCCTAACATAAAAGTTTCAATAAAGATGTGGTGTCTTCGAGTTTTATTCGCTCCTGAGCTTTTAACTTAATTTCTAAGCCTTGAAGTTAGACATTTTCTGATTCCTTTAAGAACAGAACGTAAGTATTGAAATAAAAAAATTTGAAGACAACATCTATGAGTGTCGCGACGTTTTCGAATGGTCAGTGTTGCTTTTACCACACGACGCAATTTATGACTGAATTACCACATCTTCCTAAGAATAAATTTATTCTTTCAACCTTTAGAAAATTCTTTTGCTCTTTTCCTTAGAATCGAATCTTTCGTTGGAACGATTTTATTGGTTCTTTCTACGGAATAGACCCCTTGGAAGGATTCTATTGGTCCTTCCTTCGAATAGAATCCTTTAGAAACATTCTATCGATACTTTCCTTAAAATTGAATTCATTGGAAAGATTCTATTGATCTTTTATTTAGAATATAATCTTTTGGAACTATTCTATTGATCCATGCTTCTCCAGGAAAAACCCACTTTTTGAGTTTTGACCTTTTTTAGCGTGAGTGCGATCTATCGTGGCTTATAAGCGAAACACAATAAGTGAGTTTTCAAATATGAGTATTTTAGTTCCAGCGCTACGAATTCGAAATTCTATCCAATTAACAATGACTAGCAACCGGAGGGTTGCGAGTTCGAAACTAGGTCCAACCAAACACCGTCGTGCTAGTGGGGGTTGATGGACGTTAAATCCGGCGTGGGCTCAAATGTCCTCGTGTTGGCGTGGTGTAGATGTTTGGAGAGTGGGTGCCAGATCAGGTGGGACTTCGTCATCTGACCGTGGTTCGAAACTACGTGGTGTTATCCTCGGATCTTTAGGTTGGGGATTGATCCCGGAGATCCTCGAATTGCCCGTTGTGCTGCTGCCAGTGTAATGTTAATTAAAATATCTATCTACCGCATCAGTTAGAAGCTTGTAATATTAGTCGTAACTCGTCTAACCAGAGATAACCACTCTGGTAACAGTCCACGGTGTTTGGAAGTAAAATGTTTGAAAACCGCTTACTTGAACCTTTAAAGGGTTCACACGCACATAGTCGATCAGGAACCTGTAGTCCTTTTCTGAATTACCTTCTTTGTACTCTTACCCGGGTTTGATCCCGGACCATCACCAATAGCCCATTGTGTTGGTCCAGCACGACTTTAGCTCAACTACCTACCTTCCTTGAATACTCGATACATTTGTGTGATAAATACAGTAGAAACTTGATTATCCGAGGTAATATGGACTCCTCATTAGCAAAATTGGTCAGATCTTGATGGACGAGATATCTCGTCCAAACCGTTTGGAGGATTAAATATTAATAAATTGCTTTACTCTAGTAACCAAAGTGCCTATAATTAATATATCTTTGCAAGAGAGAGAAGTATAATCAAGTAGTATTAACCTTCCTGTTATATATCTACAAGGTATCTCGTCATTAGAAAAACTGACCAGATGTTGATAGAGGAGATACCTCGTCACTTGAAAAAACTGACCAGATTCTGTTCTTATAATCACAAAAAACGACAATATCTTGATGATGAGTTATCTCGTCATTAGAAAAATTGGTCAGATTTTAGTGGACGAGATATCTCGTCCAAACCACTTGGAGGATTAAATATTAATAAATTGTTGTTTTACTCTAGTAACCAAAATGCCTATAATCAACATATCTTTGCAAGAGAGAGAAGTATAATCAAGTAATATTAACCTTCCTGTTATATATCGCCAAGGTATCACGTCATTAGCAAAACTGACCAGATGTCGATAGAGGAGATACCTCGTCACTTGAAAAAAATTGACCAGATCCTGTTCTTATAATCACAAAAAATCGACAATATCTTGATGATGAGTTATCTCGTCATTAGAAAAATTGGTCAGATCTTAGTTCACGATATATCTCGTCCAAACCATTTGGAGGATTAAATATTAATAAATTATTGTTTTAATCTAGTAACCGAAGTGCCTATAATCAATATATCTATACAAGAGTGCCAATAAAATCAAGTAATATTAACCTTCTTGTTATATATATCGACAAGGTATCACGTCATTTAACAAAACTAACCAGATGTTGATAGAGATACCTCGTCACTAGAAAAAAACTCAAGATCATGTTCTTGTAATCATAAAAAATCGGCAATATCTTGATGACGAGATATCTCGTCATTAGAAAAATTGGTCTGATCTTGGTGGACGAGTTATCTCGTCCAAACCACTTGGAGAGTTAACTAAAATAACCAAATCTTTCTACAGAATCCGAGGATTGCGTCAACTTTTTCTATTGGTCCTAAGATTCCATTGGTTTTTTCCTTGGAAAAGAATCGTTTGGAAATATCCCATTGGTCTTTCCTTGGAATATAATACCTTTGAAAATATTCTATTGCTTTTTTCCTTGGTAAGTAGGTAGGTATTTTAATTAATATCGCTCTTTAGCAACTCAACGGGCTATTGGCGACGGTCCGGGATTAAACCCGAAGGGAAAGATCCGACTTTTCCTAAGAATAGAAACCTTTGGTAGGTAGAGGTAGGTATTTTAATTAACATAACACTGGAGCAACACAACAGGCTGTTGGTGAAGGATCTGGAATCCATCCCAATGGGAAAGATCGATTCGAGGACAGCATCACGTAATTTTGAACCAAGGTCAGATGACGAGGCAACACCTGAGCTGGCACCCCATTCTCCAAGCTTCAACGCCAACGTGAGGACATTTGGGGCCCCGACGGATTAAACGTGCACCAGCCCCCTTTGTACACGACGGTCTTTGGTTGGTTTCGAACTCGCAACCCTCAGGTTGCTAATACGTTACTCTTCCAACCGGTCTACAGCGGCCCTAGAATCCTTTGGAAAAATTAGAATTTTGCTCTTAGTTTTCTTGAAACTATGTTTTTTGACTTGGTTTGTCTCACCGACTAGTAAGACCGGTGAAATGCACATGGAAAAACAAATGAAAATCAAAGGAAAAACAGCAAAGATCAATTAACTATAGTCGATACAGATGGTAAATGGAAGGGTTATTGCAGATGACACAGCCGAGACTATTCAATATCTGGCCAAATGTTGACTGTGGCGTGCTGCGTTTGAGGAATAATGGTTCCTACTGTTCCCAATACACGTCGCTAGTGATTACAGTCCAGTGACAAATGATCCTAGTCTTGAGATTAGAGTCTATTCTGTTCGGATTCCTATGAGTCGATAACTCCGTATGTATGTACATGTAGAAATCGTGTAGGTGGGTCTGTGCCGTCCTTGGGGACATGTGCTCTATCTTCGATTGTTTGCGATTGCTCACACAGTAGGATTTTGAATTGATTTTTTAGTCAGCATTCCGTCAGGCGTCTGATAATCAAATAGATATGGTAAATTCAGTAGATAGAACCTCAATTCCTCATCATGATTCACCCCCCTGAGGGTTGAGAGATTTTCGAGTAGTGTAGTGTTGCTTTAACTCCACAACTTACATAATGACTAAATAGCCACACCTGTTGAAAGAATTCGTGGAATTTTTCAACCTTTAAAGATTCAACTGGCCATTTTCTTAGTAGAGAATCCTTTTCAAATAATATATTGCTCCTTCTCTTAGAATAGAATATTTTGCTAATATTCCGCTGTTCCTTCTCTTAGAATAGAATCTTTTGCTAATATTCTGTTGATCCTTTCTTTGGAATAGAATTCTTTTGAAATAATCTATTGCCCTTTCTCTTAGAATAGAATATTTTGCTAATATTCTGTTGATACTTTCTTTAGAATAGAATCCATTGGAGAGAGAGAAAAACATTGTATTGCTCATATCCTTAGAAAAGAATCCTTTGGAAAGATTCTATTGCTCCGTTTCTTGAAATAGAATCCTTCGGAAAGACTCTATTGGTTAGGGATGTCAAAATTGGCATTGAAAAATATCATAGACTTCAAGACTCGACCCTCTAAGTGTCACGAGATTTTCGAATAGTGCAGTGTTGTTTTTATCCCCAAAAGCAATTTATGACTAAATAATCAAATCTTTGTAAAGAATATATGAATGCTTTCAAACTATAGAAAGATTCTATTGGTCTTTTTCATAGAATAGAATTTTTTTGGAATGATTCTGTAGGCTCTTTCCTTGGAATATAATCCTTTGGAACGATTCTATCTGCCTATCCTGTATGATAGAATCCTTAATACACCTTCCTTACACCTTTCCCTAGATTATGATCCTTTGGAAAGATTTTATTACTTCTTTCCGTAGAATATGATCCTTTGGAAATATTTATTACTTCTTTCCGTAGAATATGATCCTTTGGAAAGATTTTATTACTTCTTTCCTTAGAATATGATTATTTGGAAAGATTTTATTACTTCTTTCCTTAGAATATGATCCTTTGGAAAGATTTTATTACTTCTTTCCTTAGAGTAGGATCCTTTGGAAATATTTTATTACTTCTTTCCGTAGAATAGGAGGGGCCGCCGTGTTTCAGTGTGTTAGCCCATTACGCTAGCAACCTGCTTCTTGTAGGTGACGCTGGTTCGTTTACTTCCTGGGCGTATATATATTTCTCTTGTGCGTCAATAAAATTTTCATTGCACTGTATGTCCATTACTGGACGTTGTCTCATGTTTGGCGCAGCTCGGCCAATTATGGCCCTTGCGCCATAAAACCTAGCCAACCAGTCAGTTTTGTAAGCCAAAGGTGCATTTCTATCGTCTGGGTCATTAAAACTTTCATTGTATGTTTATGTTCATTACGCAGTTCCGCCAATTATGACCCTTGTACCATAAATAATAACCATCGTGTCAATTTGAAAGCCAAAGGTGTATTTTAATCTCCTGTGTCAGTAAGACTTTCATTGCATGTGTATGTCAATTACCTGACGTTGTCTGATGCTTGGAGAAGCTAGCCCAATTATAGCACTTGCGCCATGAAACCCAGCCAATCAACCTTATAAAACTTTACTCGGCTTAAGCACCCACAGACATTCATTCCAGTCAAAACATGAACTCCGATTTCCATTGAGTTTGTTGCCACATTTATGCTGCCAGTTGAAATATTTGCCTTGCTTAAGTAATTTTGATGATTTCCCCCATTGTTAACTTGTTTAAACTAAATTTCAACTATCTCCTGTGACAATAAATTTTGAACTTACCCAATAAGATTGTAGCAAACCTTAAATTGAAAGGAGTTCATCTTCATTTTAAGGCAGAAAATAAAACACAGTAAACCACACAAGTTGATAGTTGCCTCCTAAATTTATTTAACAGATTTTTCCCTTAGTTTCCTTGTGCACAGAATGCCTGCAATTTTCAAGGAAATTCTAGAAGTTCCCGTGAGTAATGAAGCGATGGAGATTGTCTTTCAATCCATTAAGTAGAACCACCGTGCTCCGATTTCCAACATTGTTCCAATCCATCATTCGTCCCTGCACAGCATAAAGATAGTCCTTGAAAACAAGACGACGAGATATCTCGGCAGAATGCACCAAAAGACATTCATTCCAGACAAAACAAAAACACCGCCAGCTACAGAGTTCATTGCTATTTTAATGCTGTCAGTTCTTGAATGATAGTTGTTCCCTTAGGATTCTGATAGTAATTATTTATTTTCCCCAGTTGCCTTTTCCAGGAAAGAAATTGGATTGCGTATCATATTCAGATTATCTAAAAATGATTGAGCGCTCCATTTTTCAATCTTTTTCAACTTATGGTCGTGTTTGGGAGAACGGAAGGAAATTGGGAATTTGGGCTGTGCATAAATCCTGGGGAATGCAATTAAAATTGTCGACATTACTGTGTGATGTTTTTACAGGAACGAAAAAGATACGTTAGGATCATATTTTTCGTGTTTCGTGATCCCACAAATATCGGTGCCCCTGTTCCTTGATGTCTGTTTGATTGCGGAACTTGCGTCTGTAGACTAAAGAATTTATTGCATTTTGTAAAAAGATTGGGACTACCATTATTAAAGTAAATCACCCTTTTCAATTGCGTTTCAGCATCTGAATTACATCGCGTTTGAGTCTGTAGTGTTTCTTTTTTATTTTCGTTCAATTAATTTTAATGCAGATTGAAAAACTTGATTTATCCACATATAAAAATAAGGTTTGGGCATGAGGGGCGTTTTTTGTCATATTAAATGTAGGTGGCGGTAGTGTTTTACACGTTTCATGTACGTACTATGAACGTGGCGTCCCTTTGTTTTTCGAATACGATTTCAGCACTTTGCCATTAAAAATTCAAAAAACTACTTCCGAATTGGCAATTATGATACTTGATTGTTTAAAACCAATTCAATCACCATTTGCCGGAGAAACAATCGAGAATGGAAAAGTGTGCATACTCGTTTTCGAAGCTATAAAGCTAAAATATTCGGTATCATATTCGGCTAGGTTCTACTGTGTTTAACCCTCTGAGAGTCACACGCATAATTCCAATTTAGAACCTACAGTTTTCCCTGCATTACTTCAAAAGAGGTTTAACCTTGATCAATAGAATATTTCCAAAGAATTATTTTCTAAGGGAAATACCAACAGAATCATTCTAAAGGATTCTATTCTAAGGAAAGGAGGAAAAAAGTGTTCCAAAGATTCTATGCTAAGGAAAAGACAAATAATATCTATCCAAAGGTAGGTAGGTATTTAATTGACATCACACTGAAGCAACAGAAAGGGCTATTGGCGACCATCCATTCAAAGGATTTTAACTCTAAAAAGGACTCTCAAAGGACTCTAAGGAAATGACAAAATATTTAGAAAGGATTTTCTTTTCCATACCAACATAAAATACCAACAGAATCATTCCAAAGGATTCTATTCTTGGAAAAGAAGCAAAAAACATTTCCAAAGGATTCTATGCTAAGGAAAAGACAATAGTATCTATCCAAAGAATTATATCCGAAGTAAGAACAAAAAGAATCTTTCAAAAGGATTCTATTCTAAGGATATAACCAACCGAATCTTTCCAAAGGATTCTATTCTAAGAAGAGGAGCAATAGAATCTTTCCAAAGGATTCCGTTCTAAGGAAATGACCAATGGTATCTTTCGAAAGAATTCTTTCTAATTAGAGAATCAATAGAATCTGTCGAAAGAATTATTTACTAAGGAAAGGACTAATATAATATTTCCAAAGGTTGAAAGAATTCATGGATAATTTCAACCAATAGGTATGGTTATTTAGTCGTGAAGTGTGCATTGTGGTAAAAACAATACTAAAGCACTTGAAAATCTCGTGACGCTTATAGGATTAAACATTAAAAATATTCGGTATCAAATTCGTATCCGATAGCATGGACACTCGATTTATTGGAGCTCGGATAGTTAAGGTTCTACGGTTTTAAAATTCCTTTAATGTCTTAACATTTACATTCTATCGATAAAATGCTGTAAAAGTATCGATGGTGGAGAATATCAACCTTTCAGATGAAGCTAGTTACAAGACTCTTATTGGTAAACAAATTGATTTTCTTTGAATAATCATCGCAGCAGTTATTAAAATCAATATCGGACACCAGTCCTTTCTGTATTGAACTGATAAACAATCGGTACTGATGGAAGATACTGGTTTCTTAATCGGAGTAAT
Source organism: Meta bourneti (assembly GCA_933210815.1). Lineage (NCBI taxonomy): Eukaryota > Metazoa > Arthropoda > Arachnida > Araneae > Tetragnathidae > Meta > Meta bourneti. The sequence goes on from OW119933.1 coordinate 92,459,159, forward strand.
CAGAAACTGCAAGGGCTGGTGCGATAAACTGTGTTACAAGATGTGGTACGTTCTAGGATATTATCGAGGGAGTAAAATACGAGGGAAAGATAAAAATTATCCGCACTTCATTTTTCAATTTATTTACACAAATGTAGGGGCTGAACAAGTTCGTCATTTTGCTACATAGTCTTCTTCCTTTTCGATGCACTTGGTTCAGCGGTCCACAAGCTTGCGTATTCCCTTCAAGAAGAAAGTTTTCGGTGTGTCACCCAACGATCTATTCACCGCTTCCCCCACTTCTCTCTCGGTCTAATCTGCAGAGAACGCGTTACATTGCTGATGGTAACTCGCCGGTTTGCCAGTACTAATTCCCGAGTTTGTTGAATCTTCTCGTTAATGGTGGAGGTTGACGGGCGTCCTGCTCCTTCTTCGGGCATCACTCTTGTCCGGCCTCTTTTAAGCTTCTCGATCCACTCATACACACTTCTACGTGGCAGAGCACTGTCCCCGTATTATGTTGTAAGCTTCCGGTGTATTTCAGCCCCTGGCACTCCTTCCGACCATAGAAATTGGAACACTGCTCTTCATTCCTCCTTGGTGCACACTGCTAGCGGAGCGGCTATGTTTACACTGAAGAAGCAAGAAAAATGACGCTATTAAGGTCAAACTTCGGTAACGTGATCACAGCAGTATCACCTCTAAGCATACATGGGCAGAAGGCACTTTGACAAAACTAAAGATGTGTTATAGCGAAAGTGTGGATAATTTTTTTCTTACCCTCGTAGTTAAAACTGTTCCTGTGAAAAAAATAAGCGAAAGCAACATTGAAATTTTCAGGATATATAGACCAAAGCAGGCCCCTTTTATTGCTAAAAAACTAAATTTATGTGACCTTGAACTTTAAGTGTCAATAATGAACAAAATACAGATTTCTGAAACTTAATATTTTGAAGTTCATTACTACATGTGACCTATTTAAAAACTGATTTCCATTAAAATCGTTGATATGTCAACCCTAACTGATTTGCTCATTTTGCATGGAATGACCATTTAACCTAACCTTAGTATAATGGTTTATTAAGTTTATTACCCTTATTGTACAGTTTATTGGAATCATTATCTTGTTTGAAGAGTCCACTTTCCAAATGGTATGGCATAAAAAGTTAATTTTTCTAATTGGAAGATGTATACTATCATGTATAACGAATATTATACTTAAAAATTTACCTTAACCTCGCCTTAATATGATAGTTCATTAAGCATAAGGTTTACTACCCTGATTGTTCAATTTATTGGAATCATTATTCTGTTTGAAGAGCTTACTTTCCAAATTGTATCATATAAGTTCATTTTCCTAATTGAAAGAATTACGCAATCATGTATTATGAACATACTTACAAATTTATTATGGTTATCTTAAACGTAGCTTAGTTTAATGGTTTATTAAGTTCCCTACCCTGATTGTACAATTTATTGGATTTCTTATCTTGCTTGAAAAGCCTACTTCCCCCAAATTGTATGGCTTATTAAGTTTTTTCCTAACTGAAAGAGTTTTTCGCTCTGTTTACTAATTGAACAGTCTATTATGTGCTCAAACATTATGAGTTTTACTCTATAAGTTATGCTTTTATTAAGTTTGCGAAAATGAATTGCCAGCATTATACTTACATCATTTAGTACGATTATCCTAACTGTATGGTTCATTAAGTTCAATTCCCTAATTGCATAGTTTATTACCGTGCTTGAAGAAACAATTTCTCTAATTGTAAAGGTTTATTACCATAGCCATCTCAATTCTAATCCCAACATCCATAATTGCTACAGGTCGCAGTAGCCTTTATGGACGCTAAACTTCTTTATCCACTCATATACACTTCTACGGGGTAAAGCACTGTTCCCGTATTGTGTTGTAAGCCTCCGATGGATTTCAGCCCTTGGCACACCTTCCGATCATAGAAATTGAATCACTGATCTTTATTCGTCCTTGGTGTACATTGTGAGCGGAGTGGCCGTGTTTATACTGAAGCAGAAGCAAAAAAGTGACGCTATCAAGGTCAAAATTTGGTAACGTGACCACAGTAGCATCAACTCTAAGCATGCATGCGCAGAAGGCAGTGTGACAAACCTAAAGATGTGTTATAACGAAAGTGCGGATAATTTTTTGACATTGATAGGATATTTACTGAGAATTTTAAAATGATATTTTATTTTTTTAACCTTCTGAACGTCGTAATGCGAGTAGTGTAGTGTTGCTTTTACCACTCCCAACACATTTCATGACTAAAATAATCACATCTTTCTAAGGAATCCGTGGATTCCTTCAACTTTTAGATATATTCTATTGGTCCTTTCCTTGGAATAGGATTCTTTGGAATGATTCTATTATCCCATAATAAAGAATAGTTATCCTTTGGAAAGATTTTATTTCTCCTTTCCTTAGAATAGAATCTTTTGGAAAGATTATATTGATCTTTTCTTGGAATAGTATTCTTTGATTCTATTGTCAAATTCCGAAGAATATAATCCGTTGGAAAGATTCTATCGGTTCTTTACTTAAAATTGTGATTTTATTCTATTTTTCATTAAATTAGAATCCTTTTGAAATATTCTATTACTCCTTTCTTTAATATAAAATCCTTTGAAAAGATTCTATTGGTCCTTTCCATGGACTAAAATTCTTGTTCTTTGGAACGATTCTATTGGCCCATTATCTAGAATAGAATCCTTTGGTATAATTCATTTGCTCATTTTGAGTAAAATCCTCTGGAAAGACTACTGATCAACAAATTTCAATTTCGTTAGAAGTCATACATGCAAGTGTTCAAGTTGCAAGGTAGAATTATGCGTGTGTGCCCTTGAAAGGGTTAAATAATTCATAGTATTTTCCGAGACTGCCATGGCTCAGTGGGTTTTCCAACTGCCATAGAAACCTGCGAATTGAAGACGGCACAGTTTCTATTTCTGTAACTTATTCGAAGTGTATTTCTCTCTGCTGTGTTAGTAAAACTTTCATTGTATATGTCTGTATGTTATTGGACGTTCTCTGTCTTGTGTTAGACGCAGCTTGGCCAAATATGGCCCTCGCTCATGAAACCAACCAACTATAAAATTTTGTATATTCTAGAAATATTTAATACAATGTGGCTGGAAGAGGATGAGCTATTGAGGTGTACACTAGAAGTTTGTCTTTTAATTTCGACTTTAAAAATCCAGATTTTACAATAGGTCATTGGTTTGTGCTTAAACTCATTTTAGTGGGAAAAATTCAGTTTGAGATAATCATTAATTTTCTAATTGAAATATAATTATATAATTAACATGTTTTTTCTAATGTTCAGAAGTACAATTCCTGTTGGAAATTATTCATAATATTATTCTTTATGTGTTGACCCTTAATTAGATTGCTATATTGAAAAAAAATTTCTTACCAAGGAAGTTTAAAGAATCTTGATTTTTTTCAGGAATTTTAACATTTGAAAATCAACTAAAAATTCATTTCTTACATAATAATTTTGACTGAGAGTCAAAACATCCACTGAATTATACAGATTATGATACAAAAATAATTATAATAGATACATTTATTGTTGAGTTATCACTATTTGAACCAAGCAGCATATTGCAAAAACACAATTCTTCAGAAATTAAGTTTAAAGTTTTCGAAACATGTTTAACATGGTAACAGTAACTAACGAAACCCTCGTAACTAGAAAACTATTTCGCATATTTACAAGATCTTAGTATCATTTGAAATCTAAAGAGTTGGAAAATAGTTTGAAGCAGTACAAAAATCCTCGTATCGGGATATCTGGTCGATTTTCGTGATTTCTAGTGTACATATACACCTTAAATTCATCAGACTTAGAATAGACAAGATTAAGCACAAATCAACTAATATAGCTAATGTGTACGGAATTCCAGGGTATATAGAGATCAGAGAATATCTGAAACAGGCGTTGTGTGTGATGTTCAAAGTACCAGTATGTTAACGCTCCAAGTGCAGTTTCGCCGAGGTATCTCGTCCATCAAGATCTGACCAATTTTGCAAGTGACGAGGTATTTCTTCATCCATAATGCTGATTGAATTCCGAATGATTTAGATCTTGCAACTTTTTTGGTGATGAGATTCAGATCAGGTTTGTTTATCAAATGACGATATATCTCGTCCATCAAGATCTGACCAATTTTGTTAATGACGAGATACCTCGTCATTAATAATGCTGATTGATTTCCGAATGATGGAAATATTGCATCTTTTTATGATGACGAGATCGAGATCAGGTCAGATTTTCAAATGACGAAATACCTCGTCAAGATAACAATCAGGAATGTAAACACTTAACAAGATATGTGAACGGCAGTGCAACTTCATCTACCGTAAAGTACTTTATTGTGAATATAGGTTAAAATACTATATATACAGGGTGTCCCAAAAAGGTTGTACCGCAATTTATCTTTTTACCATTTGGAGATAGGTAGGCAATGTAAATTTCAAAAGTGCACCAAATAAGGTAAGTAATTAAGATATGTGAATAAAATTATCACGGGATAACAATTTAAGCGGATACAGTTTTTAATTTGTATACAACCCATCTAGATAAAAATCCGAGATAGCAGAAATGTTCCTTACCTGCATCGCTATCGTTAGCAGAAAACTGCATTTCTGTAGGTTGAACAGTAACGGAGGCATAAGGACGCAAAAAAGTTGACTTATACCGCTTGTGCACAGCTGTTAAAGCAGTCAGATTAGGGACCGCATACACAATGCTAAAAAGCATTTTTTCGGTCAGAAAGTGCAACATTGTGCAAAGTAATGTAGTATTGCAACTGCAGATGAAAATCGCAATGCATAATAGTAGACAATGTAATCTTTAATAAAAATATTGTAGAAAAAATGGTTTAAATAAAAATAAAAGGAAATTTTTCCATCTGCAGCAATGCAGAACTTAGCTCTTCATTCTTGGCCATGGGTCAGTTTGATTAGATACGGACCCCTTAAAATAGAAACTCTTGTATCTCCGTTACTATTCAACCTACAGAAATATGTTTTTTTACTAACGATAGGGATACAGGTAAGGAACACCTTTGCTATCTCGGATTTTCATCTAGAGGGGTGGTATACAAATTAAAAACTGTATCCGCTTAAATTTTTATCACGTGATAATTTTATTCACATATCTTAATTACTTACCTTATTTGGTGCACTTTTGCAATTTACATTGCCTACCTATCTCCAAATAGTAAAAAGATAAATCGCGGAACAACTTTTTGGGACATCCTGTATACTACTACTGTATACACTACTGTATTTTAATTAATTTTAGTGGTTTTTACTAAGTTCAATTTTAGCACACCAATTTAGTACTGACTTTCTTAATGCTGAAAAGACAGCTATATTGAAAAAAGCTTTATTCAATATAGAATTACATATATTTTATTCTATTTTTCTTTAGCGAAAATGTATTTTAGTCAAATCGCAATGAATATTAATATGTACTTTTCCTGAGTTATGAAAATATACATACGCTAGTTTAAAGATATCTTTATTTTATGTATTACGGATGGCATGGGATTTTAGGGTGCCCAAATGATTATACATTTTTTCATTTATATTTAAAATAATTGCTTTTAATGTTTTCAATGATGGTCAGTAATCGGTACAGATTAATGATGCTGGTTCATTAATTGAAACCATCAGAGACTTTGAATGTTGTGGAGATCAACCCATTCATTTAATACTAATGCTTGCCACATTCATATTTTAAAATAATTACTTTTATTTTAATGTTCAGCGATAATGGTCAGTAATCGTTACGGATTAATGATGCTGGCTCCTTAATCGAAACCATCCGAAACTTCGAAGGCTGTGGAGATCAACCCATGTGCCTAATACTAATATTTGCACGCATTTATATTTTAAAATAATTACTTTTATTTTAATGTTCATCGATGATAGTCAGTAATCGGTACGGATTAACCCTCCAAGTGGTGTTGACGAGATATCTCGATATCCAGAAATTGCCGATTTGTTTATGATGACGAGATTAAGATCTGGGCAGTTTTCCTCTAATAACGAGATAGCTTGTACATAAAGATGTAGACAATTTTTTTTCTAATGACATATTATCTCGTCCATCAAGATATGGTCAGTTTTACAAAAGACGAGATACCTCATCGAGACAACCACCAGGAGGATTAATGATCCTTCTTTAATCGAAACCATCAGAAACTTTGAAGGTTGTGGAGATCAAGCAATGTACGGAATTATAATGCTTGTGCGCATTCATACTTTAAAATAATTACTTTCATTTTAATGTTTGTCGATGATGGTCAGTAATCTATAGGGATTAATGATCTTGGTTCGTTAATCGAAACCATCAGAAACTTTGAAGGTTGTGGAGATCAAGCAATGTACGGAATTATAATGCTTGCGCGCATTCATACTTTAAATAATTACTTTCATTTTAATGTTTGTCGATGATGGTCAGTAATCGATAGGGATTAATGATCTTGGTTCGTTAATCGAAACCATCAGAAACTTTGAAGGTTGTGGAGATCAAGCAATGTACGGAATTATAATGCTTGCGCGCATTCATATTTTAAAATAATTACTTTCATTTTAATGTTTATCGATGATGGTCAGTAATTGGTAAGGATTAATGATCCAGGTTCGTTAATCGAAATCATCAGTAACTTTAAAGGAGGCCACTGAGATCAACACTCGGTCTTTGTCCCAATCTGTGGTAAGTTCTGAAGCTATGTATTGGAGAATTAAAAGAAATACTCGAGTGTGGAGGAAAAGTTGGGAGAACTTTCCTCGCGCTTTAGGATATTTACTCGGGATTTTTCTCGCTTGGAACGATACAAAGTTTATTCACTCAAGAGACCCAATTATGGCGCTTTCTTCTTGAGGCCATTTTCTGTACGATTCTAGAGTAAATTATCGTGTAGAACCATTCCCATTAACTGCCGGAATAACTGGCATGGAAGTTAGAGTCAGAAGTTGGTGGTCCCGAGTTCACCCTGACCGAATATTTTTTCGCTCCAGCAAAGTTGACTTTAGTCATTGGTATGTGAAGTTGGGCAAGCGGTCCTGGTGTAATTCGATTGTTTCTGAATAATAAATAGTGTAAAACTAAGTTAGGAGGGAAAAACTAAAGGTTTAGACTAAATGACTCGCACCAGATGCGAATTATCGAACGGAGTTCTTGAAGGTTCAGAGGAAGATTTTTAACGTAATTTACTGTTATACTAGGACCAGGGGTGGGCACATTTTTAACCCTCTGAGCGTCACAACATATCCCAGTGGCGTAGCATTACTTTTACCCTAAAACACACATAATGACCAAATAAGCACACCTATTGCTTGAAAGAATACAGGGGGTCCTCTTTTTAGAATAGAATCATTTGGTGGTGGTAATGGTAATTAATTAACGTCGCACTAGAGCAAAACAACGGGCAATTGACGATAGAATCATTTGGAAAGAACATAATAATTTCTTAGAATAGAAACTTTAGAAGATATTCTATTGGTTCCTTTCTTGGAATTGAATCCTTATAATAGGATTCTGTGAAAATAGTCTATTGGTCTTCTTACAAAATGTTTCTGAATAATAAATAGCGTAAAACTAAGTTATGAGGGATAAAACAAGGGTTTAGTCTAAACGACTCTCGCATCAAATGTGCATTATCGAAAGGAGTTCTCGAAGGTTTAAATGAAAATTTCAAGGTTATGTGCTGATATACTAGGACAAGGGTGGGCAACCTTTTAACTTTCTGAGGGTCACAACATATTGTAATATTAATTTTATCCCACAACACACGTAATAACGAAATAACACACCTATCTTTTGAAAGAATCCATGGAAAATATTATCTTGGTTCTTATCTTGGATTGGAATTTGGGTTTTTATGGATGGTGCAAGGTCCAAAAGCGGACAAGCTGCGCCAAACACAAGGCAGAATATAACAATAAAAGCACAAAGCATTTAAAAATCAAGTCCAAGACAAAATAAAAGGTAGATTTAAAACATGTAAAATGCATAGATGAGAATAAAAGTATTCAGAGTCAGATGATAAAATAAGACCATCATCTGAAGCCAAACCAATGAAACTGGAGAACTTAATTTAAATATATATAAAATTTTGAGTGAGATGAAAAAAAAGTTAGATGAGGTTTAAAAAGCCAACTGAACGTAAGAACGCTAAAAGGTTTGAATGGGGATTTTCCCCAATTAAATCCCTCAGATTTAAAATTGTACTTTTTAAAAATTTGATACGTTGATGATTAAAAACAGGACAGACAATTAAAATATGATAAACAGAAAATGGAGTACAGTATGAATTACAAATGGGTGCACTCTTAGTAAAAGATGACGATGTGTGAATCACTTTCGAAGGCGGATCGGTCCTTATCTTGGAATAGAATCCTTTGGAAATATTCTTTTGCTTCCTACTTTAGAAAAGAATCCTTTGTAAAGATTATATTGTTATCCTTGCTCAATAAAATTAATCTCTTGTCAGACTTAAACCTTTTTGCCATCGATTTTTTAATACTTTCGTCACCAATTTTATCGGTCAATCCCTGCATTCTTTACTTTTTAGCTTCTTTAGTCGTTCTAGATTTTTCCCATATTTATAATTTTGATCAGCTTTTAAATTGAATTTCACGAAGTTCTATAATCTAAAATGGGGACATCCTACCTTAGTTCTCACTTTATTATAATAAGGTATTACATTTTCTTGTGATTAAAATTGTAATTTTCACACTCAACTTTTAGGTGACTCATTTGGTTTTATTCATTGCATCTTTTCTTTTAATGTTGGTTGAATTGTTGTTCTGATGTCTTATAAATATATTTTAACATTTTCAAAAGTCCTCTTTCCTCCCTTCTGGAAAGATTCTATTGGTACATTCCTTAGAATAGAATCCTTTGCAAAGACTATTGGTAATTTCTAAGAATATAAACTTTGGGAAAGATTCTATTGGGTTCTTTTATTTGGATAGGATTCTGTGGAAATATTCTATTGGTTCGTTTCTTAGAATAAAATCAATTGGAAAGATCCCATTGTTTAAGAAGGTCAAAACCAATTAGAAGTCATGTAGGAAAAAGTATGTTAAATGGTGGAAGAGTGCGTGTGAACACCTCAGAGTGTGAACACCTCAGAGTGTGAACCCTCCTAGTGGGTTCGACAAGATATCTCGTCCAACAAGATCTGACCAATTTTGCTAATGTGAGTTATCTTGTCATCAAGATATTGCCGATTGTTTGATGATGACGAGACCAAGATCTAATCAGTTTTATTCTAATGATAAGATATCTCGTCCATCAAGATCTGGTCAGTTTTGTTAATGACGAGATACCTCGTCGAGACAACCACTTGCCCCAATCGCCAAATCTTTGATTCAAAATTTTCTCTCTTCATCCAAAATTCAAACACATTGACTTACAAGGGAAACTTTTCGATACATGAGACTTTTGCTTTTCTAAACAGAATCTGGTGGTATTTAGACTGGTGAAGGCTACTAAGTCATATTTTCTGTGCATAAAACCAAGAGGAGTGTTATGTATAGGTGCCCGAATCGCCAAATATTTGATTCAAAACTTTCTCATCTTTCATCCAAAATTTTCAAAAGTGCATTGTTGGCTTATTAGCGAAACATTTCGATTTATGTTTTTGCTTTTCTGAACAAAATTTGGTAGTATTTAGACTGGTGAAGTCCAATAAGTCCTTTTTCTTAGCATCGTGGTTAGATTTCTTCAGAAAAGCACTTTGTGATCGCAGCATAGTGATTAGACTTTTTCCCCTTTCGATTTATTCGAACTGTGTTTTTCGACTTAGTGCGTTTCCCTTGTACGGCGATGATATACATTTTAAGTCTTGATAGGTAGGTATTTTAATTAACGTAACAGTGAAGCAACACAACGGGCTATTGGTGACAGTCCGGGATCAATTTCAAAAGGAAAGATTGGAGGACAACACCACGTAATTTTGAACCACGGTCAGATGACGATGTCACACCTGAGCTGGCACCCCAGTCTCCAAACTTCCACACCACGCCATCGTGAGAACATTTGAGGGCACGGCAGATATAACAAGCACCAGCCCCATTTGCACACGACGGTCTTTGGTTGGAGGAAGAACCTTTACAAGCAACAAGAATCGTGTTAGAATAATAAATTTAAAGGACATTGTAAGAGTAGTTGAATGTAGAATTCAGTAAAAGAATTTCTACTTACCCTTCTGAGGGATTCAGGCGCATTATTCCAGCTTGCACCATGAACCCTTCACTGCATACTGCATGACTTTAAACCAGCTTTGACCTTGACCAATAGAATATTTTCTAAGGATTATATTCTAAGGAAATCAGCAATACAATCTTTCCAAAGGGTTTTATTCTTAAGAAAGGACCTATAGAACCTTTCCAAAGGATTCTATTCTGAGGGTATGAAAGCAATATAACATTTCCAATGGATTCTATTCTAAAGGAGTGAGCAATATTATCTTTCCAAAGGATTATATTCTACGGAAATGAGTAATATAATCTTTCCAAAGAATTATATTCTAAGGAGATGAGCAATAGAATCTATCTAAAGGGTTATATTCTAATAAAATGAGCAATAAAATTTTCCAGAGGATTCTATTCTAAAGAAAGGATGTATAGAATATTTCCAAACGATGTTATTCTAAATAAATATGTATTAGAATCGTTCCAGAACTTTATAGTACAAGAAAAATCATTGATACCCTTTCTGTAAAATAAAATCCTTTGGAAAGATTATATTGCTCTTTTCTTTGGAATAGTATCATTGGAAAAATTCCATTGCCTACTTCCTTAGAATGAATTGGATCATTGCGAAATATTCCATCGCTCTCATTTTCTTATAATAGAATCCTTTGGAAAGGTTCTATTGGTCAAAGAAGGTCAAAATTGGTTAAAAGTTATGCAGAGAAGACTGCAAATTACAAGGTGGAATCAGGTGCTTCTCTGGTGTTTTTCTTTCTTCTGAGTCAGTGATATTTTGCTACATTCCTACCCCATAAACTGAAATGGAACTGGTTAATGCCTAAGTAAAAAGAAAATTAACATAATATGCTTAGATTAGATCAAATAATATTAGAAGTTATAAGATAATCTTAAAAAATGAAGTGAAGTACTCGCCGCCGATCGATATTCAAAATTGAATATTGTACGATATTAAGCATTTTTACGTTTGTAAAAAATTCCACCTAAATGTATTTATATACACCTTATTTTATTTCAATTTAATAACGTAAATACAGAAAATCCGTCTTCTGTTTTTTTCTCAAACATGTTTAAAATGCGCATAAGTCCTTATAATCCGTTACTACATTCTAAAAAGTACTTAGTATCACAAAATTGTCAAACGCATCCGTAAAGTTTAATGCTATACAGAACTAGCTCATTTCAAACCCATTTATATCTCAAATTCAAAAGCTGAGAACGCGAAATGGAAGAATAATCGCAACTACTTGGATACGAAAAAGATAAAATGCATCGTTATAAAGAAGCACAGATTTTTCATATGGTATAACGTTCAAACTAAATTAACTTCGAGATATACAATAACAAAAGTTAAATCTCTCATATAATCCGATTTCTTTTCAACTAAACCTACTCTAGATAATGACTGAACTCTTAGTAACAGATATAGTGTATCGTTTTTCAGTTTTTAGAAACATTTAGATACCTTTATTATGAATTATTATTTTATTCTAACCAAACATCACGCATTGTACAGCTAATATTATCCTCTAAGGTAGGTAGGTATTTAGATTAGCGTCGCACTGAAGCAACACAACGGACTATTGGTGACAGTCCGGGATCGAACCCGAAGGAAAAGATCCGAGGAACACCTCGTAATTTTGACCCACGGTCAGATGACGAGGTCACACCTGAGCTGATATCCCACACTCCAAACTCCCACACCACTCTGACGTGAGAACATTTGAGGTCACGGCAGATTTAACGTGCACTAGCCCCCTTTGTAATCGAGTCTTCAGTTGGATTAGAACTCGCAACTCTCGTAACCCTCCGAGAGTCAGGAGATTTCAGAGTAGTGTAGGGTTGTTTTTAACCCACAACACACATATAATGCTAAACCAAATATATAGGTTAACTGTCCTGGTGGTTGCCTCGACGAGGTATCTTGTCATTAGCAAAATTCACCAGATCTTAATGGATGAAATACTTCGTCCAAAGAAAAACTGACCAGATCTTGATGGACGAGATGTCTCGTCCTTAGATAAAAATGACAGATTTTGATGGACGTGATGTCTCACCCAAAGAATGTATGTGCCGTTCGATGACCTTTCTCATTCTCTCCATTAGCTACATAATCCCGCGCTCATAAAAGTGCTGAGGTTTCTGGCTAAAGGAATGATCCAGGTGACGAAACTTTCTGAACCACTTACGGCACTTGAATCGTCAACGGTATCCCACCCTACGCAACACATATCTTTTTTTTGCGTCTGCGACGCATTCTGGCCTTTTCGGGAATAAAAAAGCACAATATGTCGAAAATGGTCCTTATTTTCTGCCATTTTTAATGCTTAACAAAATTTAAAAAGCACAACCCAATAACACATTTTTCCCCAAGTACTCACTGAAATTCTTTCTTTCAAACAACATCAAAACTTTACACGTGTGAAGTAGATAACACTTCGGTTTTTGCGATGCAATGCCATCTAGTGCCAAAAATGGGACGAACTTTTGCATCAACCCAATATTTTCCGCAGTCTAAAATGATGAAAAACACGGATTATTCTGATCACTTCTTTCAATCAATATTCAACCCGAGAAAAATAGTATAACTATAACTATTACTGATACTGTGTCTTTCGGTTCACTCCCGTCATTGCACTTAAATAGTTTACGTCAAAATCCATCCCCAAAACATATCAAAACTTTCATAAATTGTATTGAAATCTAAGACAGTTTGTGATTGATCGACCAGTAAAGAAAAACTGCAGGCATCACGTTTTCGATTATTTCTCAATGTTCTAAAGTATTTAGCGTTTTCCAAAAGAGAAGTCATACTCCTCTTAAAAGAAGAAAAGAGGATTGCCATATTTCAGCCATAGACGTGAAATATAAATAGACTGAGTATCGCTATTGACAGGAGCTTCAGAAAGTATGATTAACATGTCGACTAGTAGTCAAGTGATTGCTTAGTGAAAAATTGACTTGGTTGCCCGATTTGACATTTTATCGCCTCGTTTGGCGACATAACATCTTATGACAGGATAGGAGCGGAATGCGCATTTGTATAGAGTGGAGACAAAAGTGGTGGAATCGCCTGTCTATTACTATGTCGCACTGACCAATCAGGTGATGAATCAATAGATGGGTGTCTTCCGTCCAGTGCACCAATCAAATGATGAATCTTCGTTTCCATCCAACAGACGAAGGTAGCCTAAGGATCATGTTACTACTAGTTTTGGTCACATAATCCTGGTCACATCTAAGGTTAAACCATTTCTCGCTCTATTTTTATATTTTATCTATGGTTTCCCCATTCCTCTAGAAACCGGCAAGTTGTAAGCGGCGCAGGCTTGATTCCTGTAACATATCCAGGTTGTATCTCTCTTTTCTGTGCCAGTAAAACCTTTCCTGTGGGGTATTTTCAATTCTTGACGTTGTCTGTCTTGTGTTTTGCACGGCTTGGCCAAATAAGGCCCTTGCGGCATAAAACCCAAAAAAGTCAACCATATCACAGTTTAATTATGGTGTATCGTCCTGAGTTCTCAGTAACGAACGCTCTTGCAGCAAGAAAATCATTACTTCTAACTGACACGCTTCAGTTTAGACCTCTGAGTGGTTCGCATGCGTGATTCTATTTTACAACCTGCAGTATTCCCTACACAACTTCAAAACAGTTTTGACCTTGCTGATCAATGTAAACTTTAAAAAGGATTATTTTCTAAGGAAAGTACCAGCATAATCATTCCAAATTATTCTATTTTAAGGAGAGGAGCAATAAAATCATTCCAAAGGATTTTATTCCAAGTAAAGAAGGAATAAAATGTTTCCATTGAATTCTATTCTGAGGAGAGGACCAATACTATGTTTCCAAACGATTCTTTACTAATTAGGAGACAAAGAGAATCTGTCCAAAGAATTCTATTCTAAGTAAAGAATCTTTCCAAGTGTCTTTCCAATTCCATTAAAGAAATTCAAGGACAGACTCATTCTAAATTATTCAATTCTAAGTTAAGTTAAGGAGCAATAAAATCGTTCCATAGGATACTCTTCTATAGAAGGGACCATTAGTATATTTCCAAAGCATTGGACCAACGATTCTTTCCAACGGAATTATCTTGGTCGGTTGGAATCTCGGTTGGAAATTCTTATCTTTCTTATCGGTCGGAATTTCTTTTCCAACGGAAAGTGTCAGCACAATAATTCCAAAGGATTCTATTATAAGGAAAGGAGGTATGAAATATTTCCATTGGATTCTTTTCAAAGGAAAGTACTTATACTATCTTTCCAAACGATTATTTTCTAATTAAAGGGACAAAGAGAATCTGTCGAAATGATTCTATTCTAAGGAAAGGAGCAATAAAAATTTCCATTTAATTCATTCTAAGGAAAGGACCAATACTATTCTTTTCTTTAACGGACAAAGGGAATCTGTCCAAAGAATTCTCTTTCAAACAAAGGACCGACGGAATCTTTCCAAGGGAATCTTTTAACAAAATTCACGTATATAATCATCCTAAATTATTCTATTCTAAAGTAATAAGCAATAGAATCTTTTCAAAGGTTCCATTCAAATGAAAGGACCATTAGTGTACTTTCAAAGGATTGGCCCAATAAAATCTATCCAAAGAATTCTATTCTAAGGAAAGGACCGCGGAATCTCTTTAAGTGATTCTTTATTAAAGAAATTCATAAGGAAACAGAATCATTCCAAATGATTATATTCTAAAGAAAGGAAGAATAATATGTTTCCATTCAATTATATTCTATGAAAAGGACCAATTCTATCTTCCAATCAATTTCTTTTTATTTAAAAGACGAAGGGATTCTGTTCAAAGAATTCTATCCTACAGAAAGGACCAACGGAATCTATCCAAGGGATTTTTTATATATGAAATTCACGAAAATGGTCATTCCAAATTAATCTATTCTAAGGTAAGGAGCAATAAAATCATTCCAAAGAATTCTACTCTACAGTAAGGAGCAATAAAATCATTCCAAAGAATTCTACTCTACAGTAAGGAGCAATAAAATCATTCCAAATGATTCCATTCTAAAGAAATGACCATTATCCTATTTCCAAAAGATTAGACCAACGTAATATTTCCAAAGGTTGAAAGAATCAAAAGATTCTTTCAAGGATGAAGGAATCTAAGAAATAGATGTGGTTATTAAGGTGTGCTGTGGGGAAAAACAAAACATAACTCGGAAATCTGATGACGCTCAGAGAGTTAAATCTGACACCTACATTTTATTCAACCATAACACAGAACAGAACTGATTAAATTATTCTCTGAAATTAGCTTTAATTTGCCTCTACGTGCTGAAGGGAATTTCGCAATATAAAATGCGGAAATCGTAATTTATGAGGAGTGTAAACAATTAGACTTTCATTAATCTTGACCTTCGGTTTAGTTGTTTCTCAAAACTCTTGAAATAGATTTATCTATTTTTCTATTGCATCTGCCAGCAATCAGGTTCGTTCTTTTGCACTCGATAATAAGCAGCGATTATTTTGTGATTGCGAAGCGTAATTGAATTAATTTGTGTAATGCAAGTCGGTCAATGTTAAAATTACTCTCTTTCTAGTACTAATATCCCTTCAGGGAAGAAACTCATGAACATTAAAGTAATTACTCTTGTAATTTCAAGAGGAAATTGAAAGAGAAAATATGTAAAAAAGAGTGGAGCAAAATAGTTTGAATTATATGTCTGTGCAAATATAATTGGAAAACTAACCTAAGGCTGACTTTTTCCTGATGAGGTAGGTAGGTAGTTGAATTAATGTCGCATTGGAGCAACACAACGGGCTATTGGTGACGATCCGGGATCAACCCCGAATTGAAGGATCCGAGGACAACACCTCGTAATTTCTAACCACACTCTCCGAACTGTCACATCATGGCAAAGTGAAGAAATTTGAGGCCGGGACAGATTTAACTTAAAGCAGCCTCTACGTACACGACGGTATTAAATTGGATCTAACTTCGAACTCGCAAATCTCTGATTTCTAATCCACTACTCTTCCAGCCGGGCTATCACGGCCTGTTTTCGTTCTTGGTAGAAAACGAGTTACTTCTCAATAAAAACAACGAAAACTTGTCAAAGTACCTGTGTATATAGGTATACAGGAGCCAAATGACCTTATATATTTACGAAATGTCCCCGGAGAAGTTGTCCGACACTTTTGCTACCAAAGCTAGAATAGCCCATATTATCGATATGGCACAGGTTCCATGTTACTGATTCAGATAAATATATTGCTTACCCAGAGAACAGAGAGAACTTAATTCACTCCGAATACACTGTTCCTGTTTATTTTTAATCCTCTTTTATGTGTGTTGTGTGTCAGGTTTATAGAAAACATTGTGTAGTTGATGTTCATGCACCGAACACAAGTAACAAGATGCAATGTGTGTGTCTAAGTATATATAAGTTATAGTAAGGCACAAATTTATGTCACCTTCTATCTCCACATGATTAAGAAACCACAAATGTTAAGTATTAGATACTTATATTCGCACATGTAACAATTTTTAACTGGAAACTACAAATTTGGCTGGCGATTTGTCATTCTACGCTGCGTTTTTGCCACAACGAGGGTTAAATAGACAAGAGCCGCTTATCCATTTCTTGATCTTGTGCCATAAAACTCAAACAGGCATTTTAGAAGCTATGCGCAACAGTTGAGGACATATATTCTTTGACAAAAATAAGTCTTTTGATCACCCTACTACCCTTGAAAGTTTGGCCAGGGAATTTCGAATCACCCTATATAATAGAGGCCATATCCTATACTTTGTTCGCTTATCCATTTCTTGATCTTGTGCCATAAAACTCAAACAGGCATTTTAGAAGCTACGCGCAACAGTTGAGGACATACATTCTTTGACAAAAATGACAAAATGTGTGTTTTGATCACCCTACTACCCTTCAAAGTTTGTCCAGGGAATTTCGAATCACCCTGTATAAGAGCTGAGCGTATCTTATACTTTGTTCTTTCATTTCTTGATCTTGTGCCATAAAACCCAAACAGGCATTTTAGAAGTTACGCGCAACACAGTTGAGGACATACATTCTTAGACAAAAATGTCTTTTGATCAACCTACTACCCTTGAAAGTTTGTCCAGGGAATTTCGAATCACCCCGTATAATAGAGGTCATATCCTATACTTTGTTCGCTTATCCATTTCTTGATATTGTGCCATAAAACCCAAACAGGAGCTTTAGAACCTACGCGCAACAGTTGAGGACATATATTCTTTGACAAAAATGTGTCTTTTGATCATCCTACTACCCTTGAAAGTTTGTCCAGGGAATTTCGAATCACCCTGTAAAAGAGCTGGGCGTATCTTATATACTTTGTTCTTCCATTTCTTAATCTTGTCCCATAAAACCCAAACAGGTATTTTAGAAGCTACGCGCAACAGTTGAGGACATACATTCTTAGACAAAAATGTCTTTTGATCACCCTACTACCCTTGAAAGTTTGGCCAGGGAATTTCGAATCACCCTGTATAATAGAGGCCATATCTTATACTTTGTTCGCTTATCCATTTCTTAATCTTGTCCCATAAAACCCAAACCAGGCGCTTTAGAACCTACGCGCAGCAGTTGAGGACAAGCATTCTATGACAAAAATGTGCTTTTTATCACCCTGTTACTCTTTAAAATTTGACCAGAGAATTTCGATAGTTTGTTGGTTGATTGAATTTTTATGACGCAAGGACCAAATATGACTATGCTGCGCCAGACACAATACATACAATATCAAGTTATAGACATACATAATGAAAGCTTTACTGACACAGAATAGAGAAATACACCCAGGGAGGAATGCACTTGGCAGGAATCGAACCTGCTCCGCCTTCAACTATACCGCAGTGGGCATACCCCCTCAGTCACGACGGCCCGGGAATTTCGAATCACCCTGACTAATAATGCAGAGGTCTTTTACATTAATATACTTTTCTACACAGTACCAACTTTGGCGAAAATAATGATAGATATAAAAGCAGATATTTTTAATGAATATTAAAAATCTATCTGGTGAACCATCCTGATGGCTGTCTCGATATTGTATCTCGTCATTGGAAAATTGACCAGATCTTGTTGCACGATGTATTTAGTTATTTTAGAGAAAGCTGACCAGATCTTGATGAACGAGATATTTCGTTATTAGGAGAAAGCTGACCAAATCTTGATAAACGAGATATTTCGTTATTAGGAGAAAACTGACCAGATCAGGTCAGCCTACTCCTAATAACAAAGTATCTCGTTCATCTAGATCTTGATGAATGAAATATTTCGTTATTACGAGAAAGGAGACCAGATTTTGATGAACAAGATATATCTTTATTAGGAGAAAGCTGACCAGATCTCGATTTCGTAATCATTAAAAATTAGGCAATAACGGCATGACTAGATATCTCGTCATTAGCAAAATTTGTTAGATTTTGAGAGAAGATATATCTCGCTAAAACCACTTCGATCGTTAATAACCGAAGCAATCAGTTCCTTGTTTGTAACATGTTTTCAATCGTGTTTGAAGAATATTTAACAGTTTACAACTTAAATCTAAATTATCCCACTTGTGTCAGTTCATCTATTTCATGTGTTAAATCATATTTCATCGTTATCTGTGCTTTGTTTGCTACCCAATTCCCAAAGCAATTACAATTGGCTTTTATAGTCATGCAAAATTTAGTAAACACATATTTCAAAATATCGCTCTATAAAAATATACTCTGTGTGTGTTATTAATATCTCTCATTGTTCTCTCTAAACATTCAATTCATCAAATAATACTCAAACATGACTTTAAGCTTAAGTGGACTGCATTGATTTGAATACGTTCTGTGAAGACATTAAATTTCCGTACAATGGATTTGTTAATCTAAATGCAGTTTCATATACAGAGTTATATATAGAGGAGTAATAAGCAATACACACTATAGTTAGATAAATTTCCTTACAATGGCATTGTTAATCTATATGCGTTTCATGTAGTTATATATAGCAGAGTAATAAGGAATACACATTTTATACTACAGTTATAAATTTACGTACAATGGAAATGTGAATCTAATGCTACTTTACATAACTGCAGAGTGTTATACGGGGTGTTTCGAAAATATCTGGCGAAATTGTAAATGGTGGTGGAGGGGTCAAAATAAATATTTTCGTCATTGAATGTGTGTCCGGAAATGCCGAATTTAGGTGGTAGAGGGCGCTGTTTAGATCAGTCGATAATATCATTTCTGTGGCTTAAGACGTCATTTCCTGCTCCGATTTCAAAGACATTCATCGCGAAAAAAACGGACACATTATTTTACAAAAATTGTTTATTTTGGGCCCCTTTTCCACTCTTTACAGTTTGGGCAGATATTATCGAAATATCCCATATATATGTTAATAAGCAATATACTTAGTGTAATATACTTTTTATACTATAGTAATATAAATTTTCACACAATGTAATTGTGAATATAAGTGTAGTTTTATAGAGAGGCATATATATAAATATATATTTATATATCTTATGCAAAATAAAAATATACACTTAATATATTTTTATACAAGCACAATATACTTAATACATACTTTTTACACAAGCAAGATAGTTTTTATACAATAGTAACTTAAATTTCCGCTCAATGGAATTGCAAATCTAAGTAGTTTCATATAAAGTAAGGGTGTTACATATTTTTAAACGAGCAATATACTTTTTATGCTATAGTAATACACATTTTTGCACATTGAAATTGTGTATCTAAATGCAGTTTCATGAAGATTTGATGCATCCAAATCTTCAGCGTCATTTGTCAAATTTGGAAAAGAATTCTCTCACAATTTACAAATTAATTCCAATCTAAAGTACAATTTCTCTTGCTTTTTTAAACTTATTGGTGGTTGGCTCGACAAGGTATCTCTTCATTAGCGCAAAACTGACCAGATCTCTATAGACGAGATACCTCTTCATTAGAAGAAAACTGACCAAATCTTGATCTCGTCATTATCGAAAATTTGTTAATATCGTGATGACGAGATATCTCGTCATTATCAAATTGGTCAAATCTGGATAGAAGAGGTATTTCGTCACAAGGAGAAAACTGACCAGATCTTTATCTCGTAATAATGAAAAAGTCGTCAATATCTTTATGACGAGATATCTCGTCATTAGCAGAATCAGTAAAGTCTTGATCGACAGTATATCTAGTTGAAACAACTTGAAAGATTAAGACTGACAATATGTGAAAAAATATCGTCCATTATTCACTATTTCACGCATCTGAAGCCATTAAGTGATCTTGGGATAAGATTTTATGTGATCTTTCAGTGCTCTGAGGATGTTTATGCCGATAATGTACACAGGAATACCTTCCCGTGTACATTATCTCGTCATTATCAAATTGGTCAAATCTGGATAGACGAGGTATTTCGTCACTAGGAGAAAACTGACCAGATCTTTACCTCGTAATCATCAAAAAGTCGTCAATATCTTTATGACGAGATATCTCTTCATTAGCAGAATCGGTAAAATCTTGATCGACAAGATATCTAGTCGAAAGAACTTGAAAGGTTAAGACTGACAATATGTGCAAAAATATCGTTCAAAGCAACATTCTTTATCAACTAAGTAAATGCCACACAGCCACAAATTCCTAAACTCAAGCAAAACAGAGCTTAGACACCCACTCACTTAAGTGCTCAGGGCCATAAACATCCTCAGAGCTCTGAAACATCACATAAAATCTTATCCGAAGATCACTTAATGGCTTCAGATGCGCTGAATGGTGAATAGGTGTTTTTTAATCACAGTTTATCTAGCGAACCAAGCTTTGATTACGAATCAGCGCATCAGAAAATACTAAACTGAAATAAATTCCCCCTCAATAAATGAAGATGATTCGGAATATTCAAATGCATTTTTATTCAATCAAGACAGCCGTAATCAAAAATGCAAGAAGCCCCCTTCCCGTGTACAAATTACATATTTAAGAAGTATACACTGTGATGAGGTTCTTTAGAACGGATATTTGGATATCTAAGGACGCAAAATTTCTCTTTGATAAAGGCTCTTGGATTTTAAGGCCAATTAATGAATTGTCCTGCCATTATGCGTTGGGTCGGCGAAATTCGTGAATCTTGCAAACTAATGAATATTAATAAGCCGGAAATTAATTCACCCGCCGTATCCGGCGCTTCACTTAGAAAAGAAAGACCCCCTAACTGCCTTCCTATTAACATTTTGTAGATTTAAGGATTTGCTGTTGATGTTGATATGTTAATTTTTAGTAAAGTAATCCGGAGGAATTTTAAAAAATGCGTTGAAAACAACATTTACTAGTTAGGCTTATGTTTTTGGAATTTTGCTGTCTACACGACAAATTCTTTCGCAACAACCAGTTACGATTTAAAGACATCTTTCCAAAACATTCCTTGATTATAGCCGCTCTTGTGTGTTTATGAATATTCTTTATATGCACTCTTATTATTAGAGTCATGCATTCTTATTATTAGAGTCATGCATTCTTGTTACATGTTATACGACAATTTATTGTTATTTTTTACTCTTTAAGTGATTTCAACGAGATATCTCGTCATCAAGATATTGCCGATTTTTTTATGATGACGAGATCAAGATTTGATTTGTTTTTCTAATGACGAGATATTTCATCTACTAGGATCTGGTAAGATTTGCTAATGACGAGATACCTCGTCGAGACAACCACCAGGAGGGTTAACGTATGGAATTTAAATTTTTGAACAAATATTTATCCATGTCATTATTAGCACAACAATTTAGTGCAATTCTATACTTAGATAAAGCTAAAGAATTCTCTGAGTTATTAAACTTATTTAATTGTGCTTTGCTTCACATCAAAGCAAACAAGTGTGCAGATTCAATGTTCAATGAGTAGCTCGAATTCGCTTGTGGACATACATTCCTATGTAAATAGATTTTCTATTTTATATTTCCTATACCTGATATTATCTGATTATAGGAACTCTTGTATAAGTATATTGATTATAGGCACTCTTGTTATTAGTCTCTATGTTATACAACAACTTACTATTTAACCCTTAAAATGATTTCATCGAAGTATCTCGTCCATCAAGATCTGAATAATGTTGCTAATGACGAGATATCTCGACATCAAGATATTTCTGATTTTTTATGTTGACGAGATCAAGATCTGGTCAAGACAACCACCAAGACGGTTAATATTACTTGATTATAGTCACTCTTGTATAGAAATATTGATTTTTGGCACTCTTGTATAGAAATATTGATTTTTGGCACTCTTGTTATTAAAATCCTTTTTCATTCCAAGACTATTTTTAGTCAGCCAGATATAAAATTTCAGGCACCTTTAAAAAATTATTTAGTACCCATGTAACACCAAGTTGTAGTACGGCTCCCGGGAGAATGCAGTCGACATTGGTTCAGTTGATTTCTGAATAGGTATAAAATTGCATTTGGAGAAGTTATATGCAAAAGCATGAATGGTGATAGCCATGGATGTTATCCCCTTACATTTCGTTATCAATGCTGTTGCTTTCGGCACTGAAAGTTAAACTAAGAACCAGAATCCGCGCTAAAGATAGCAATTGTGGAAGGGATTTGTTTTCGTTACCACCAGTCCCCTAGTATAACTAATAGACTCGATCAAAACAATTGACTTAACTGTCCTCTCGTGGTATACGCATTACATTAGAGTGCCTGTGTGGGTTATTGTTCTCGGAAGTTTGTTGTCACTTTTGATTTTAGAGTGCCTGTGTGTTATTGATTTTGGAATTTTGTTGTCACTCTTTCTTTTAGAGTGCCTGTGTGTTATTGTTCTTGGAATTTTGTCATTCTTGATTTTAGAGTTCCTATGTGTTATTGTTGTTGGAATTTTGTTGTCACTCTTTCTTTTAGAGTGCCTGTGTGTTATTGTTTTTGGAATGTTGTTGTCACTATTATTATTAGAGTGCTCGTGTGTTATTGTTTTTGTATTTTTACATTTAGATTTACAAAAAGTATCTCATAAAGAAAGTCAATTTACGCTGCTTAATTCTTGGGAAATTTGTCCTCAACGAGCATAGACTGAGGTATATCTTAAACTCAGGAAAGTTTACACTTCCAAGAATAGATTCTCACAAAGTGGACCAACTTTCATATAGATATGCTGATCATATGCACAATAATTGTCTTTAAAGTTACCAAAACACCAGCGCCTCTAAACTTAGCTTTACAGAAAAAATATCTCCATAAGGATAGTCAATTAAAACTATCCAATCCTTGGGAAAACTTGTGCTCAACGAATATATCCTGAGTTGTATCTTAATTTCAGGAAAGTTATCTCCCTTGAACAGATCCCAAGAAATTGAACCAATTTTTATACAAGTTTGCTAATATTATGCACCCTAATTGTCTCCAAAGTTATCAAAACACCAGAGCCTCTGCATTAAGCTTTACAAAAAAAAACTCTCATATGAAAAGCCAATTAACACCGATCAATTCTTGGGAAAATTTGTACTCAACGAACATAGGCATAAGTATATTTTAAACTCAGGAAAGTTGATTTCCATCAACAAATCCTCACAAAGTGGACCAATTTTCATATAGATATGCTCATCATATGCACAATATAAATTGTCTATAACGTTACGAAATCACCAGCGCCTCTGCATTTAACTTTACAGAAAAAGTATCTCATAAGAATAGCCAATTTACACTGTTCAATCCTTGGGAAACTTGTCCTCAACGAACATAGACTGAGGTATATCTTAATATCAAGAAAGCTTCTTATAAAGAACAGATCCACAAAAATTGGACCAATTTTCATACTCATATGCTCATCACTACCCCGATTGTCCCCTAATGGAAGATATTCCAAATAAATGAAGCTAATTTGTCTCGCTATTTATGTGTAAAGACAAGAGATTTCTTCATTCGTGCTATTTAATGAGGGCCTTCGTAAACTTTGTAAAGATACTAATTGTGCCTCTTGAGGTCACTTTCCTTTTAAAAGTATCATCGCTTTTCCCCTTAAAATATGTGCTTCTTTTTCGTATGATGCTGCTGTTTATAATGAATAGTTTCGATTTAAATGTTTTTAATACATTTAGGAATTCGTTGTCTCCATTTTCTCCGAAATTTTATTCTACGTTGTTAATTATTCTCTTGTGGTATTGCTAACTTCTGCGCATTCCAATTGGTTTGACGAGATATTTCGTCAATAAGGATCTGATCAATTTTGCGAATTTTACGACATGTATCGTCATCAGAATATTGTCAATTACGAAATCAAGACCTGATCAGTTTTTTAATGACAAGATATCTCGTGCACCAAGACCTGGTCAGTTTTTTAATGACAAGATATCTCGTCTATAGAGACCTGGTCAGTTTTTTAATGACAAGATATTTCGTCCATCAAGACCTGGTCAGTTTTTTAATGACAATATATCTCGTCCATAAAGACCTGGTCAGTTTTGCTAATGATGAAATACCTCGTCTAGGCAACCCCCAGAAAGGTTAACCCATGACTTTAGTCATTACCAAACCAGCGTTTTTAATATTGTTCTTAGAAAAATGTACGGATGAAAAGCAGTTAATCAACTTTTAACCCTCAGAGTGTCACGTGATTTCTGAGTAGGGTAGTGTTGCTTTTACCCCACAACACTCAATAACTAATTAACCACATCGATTGGTTGAAAGAATCCAAGGAACATTCTATTGGTCAAGCGGGTCAAAACCAGTTAGAAGTCATGTAGTTGGTTAGGATTTTATAGCACAAGGTCCACATATGGCCAAGTTTCGCCAAACATACGAGAGACGATGTTACGTTATCGACATTTTGGCATAGATTCGAAATTGTGTGTCGCAATAGAGGGTTTCCATTGGCAATTATGAATTTGGTGCTCAATTTGATATGAAGACAACCCCTTATGCTAATTTGATGCATTTGAATTTATAGAAGACGTTACTTCCTGTCGAAAGCCATCTTTGAATTTTCTCTGTTGTTAAAATTGCTCGAATGGAGAGGAGTGGTTCGTTTTTCTTCTCAACTGTACACAGATAAATTTTGAGTTGTTTTATTTAGTCACTTTATGAGCACTTGAATTGAGCTTTTCCTTGCTTCAATAAGAACTTCCCCTTTAAGATTGATCCCGGACCGTCGCCAATAGCCCATTGTGTTGCTCCAGTGCGACGTTAATTAAAATACCGAATACCTTATTTAATCTAATCAATAAACCCAATCTCATATACACCGACAAATTTTGAATTGTTTTATTTAGTCTTATGCCATCGGAATTGAATTTTCCATCATTTCACACAAGTTAAGTTAATTAATATTGTTGAGTCACGTTTGATTATATCTCAAGCGTCGGGAAATGATTGCTTTTCAAATACTTGGTGACTGGATTAATCTTGAAAACAAACGGAATTGTAAGTTTTTTAATCATTTCGAGTGTCTCACTTTTACTGGTGCTTGTCTCACTGTAAAATGAATATTTGACTTTATCACTTAAAAATTTTACTGTCAAATTAAAAAACAAAACGTACAGCGATACTTACAAAAACGACGCCAATCCAGATAGAAACGTGTTAACGCTTGAAATAAAAGATAACGTTTAATAACCTAATAATTAAAATTTATCATCCTGTTTAACAACCGTCATAAAAAGGATACTGCGTTTTTTATACCATTAGTTTCAAAAAGATATTTTCATTAAAAGTTTGATAAAAAGTTTCGGAGTAATAAATTAATGCTTTCGGAAAAGCTTTTCGTCGTTGGGAACACTTCAAATGCCATTTCTCAGTTTTATGCTTTGTTTTTTTCGTCGTTAAATGCCGAAGTTTCTAGTTTTAATTTCAAATTAAGTGCCCATGCCATTTTTACAGATCAATTTAAAAACTAATATGTTTCATTTTGTAATTTTAGTTTTCCCTGCTTCAGAATATGTTTTTAAACTGAAAAATAAAGCTGAGGTGATATATGTATGTTAATACGTATATAAGATATATCCTGATTATATACAGGGTATATGTGGTAAAGTCCTTATACAATCGTCTAATTGTCGAACGGAAACAGCTAGTTATGAGTGATGTATAGGTATTATAGTAAAGGAGTGTTATGCGTTACGATGAGATAGAAAGCAGCGCCCCTAGTGGTAAAAATTGCAAATTAGCACTCATATCTCGTGGTAGGTGGGTAGGTATTTTAATTAACGTCGCACTGCCGAACGCAACGGGTTATTGGCGACGGTTTGGGATCATTCCCCAAGAGAAAGATCTAAGGACAACATGATGCAATTTTGAACCACGTGAGATCACGATTGTTTTAGGAAAATTTTAGCTAAATTGAGGGACTTACAATCCATTCATAGTTCCTGTTTTGTCAGTCATTTCTTATTTATATTGCATTACATTTTTATAGAAGATTTCGTGATGTCATTACCATTGCCGCAGACGCATGCACGAAAAAATATGTATCTAGTGGCTATGCTTTTTCTAATCTAACATCACTCATTAGTTTGTTCTTCATATCTTAGAACTTTCCTTGATTAATACAGGTAGAATGAAAAAAATACTTATTGTGAGAGGGATAATTACTAATTATGTACATTATAAAGTATGTTTCGCAGCAGTATGTAAAAGCTTAGAAAATTGACTATTATTATACGAACTTTAAAAATACAGAAATTAATAAATTGCATTTTTCATGGTTTATATTATGTGCTTTCATTTCTAAGCAATACATAGAGCAATATTTTCTCAAGAACTCGAATTCTTGTTTTTATACACTGATTACACAAATTGCTAAAACATTGAGGAGTTAAAATGATACTCAGAATTAGTAGTCACTGAAAGATGATACTAATCCTATTACGTTTTATACCTTAATTAATACCGCGGTGGTTTACTTAAAGGTTAATCAATTATGATTCTGTTTGAACAAAACATTAATCTTCAGCGTATGCAACTTTTCTCTTATGGAGTCTTGCGTGATTGAATCAAACGAAATTTTGTTTTTCAGTTCGAATGTGTGTGACCGCATAGTGTTGAACCTAATCCCATCAATGCAGAACATTTGAATTAATTGCAGATAACAAATCAAAACAATGGGACATCACGAGGAACTTCAAATTAATTTCATAATCAATAACACCATAAATCGGATTACATGGTTTTCAGGAAAACACCTCGCGCTTTGACAACGAAGAAAAATTCCTTGACACAATAACAAATGAACAATAGCAAAGGAAACTGTTCGTTGTTATACAAATCAGCTCTGTTATTCTAAAGCAGGTGTAACTCTAAGTAAAGAATACTTAGAGAGAAATGTAAACGAAGAAAAGTTTCGACGCTCATGTATTTGTTTAATTTACATCATAAAAAGATATTTATTCGTAGTTAATTTATTGGTTTTATTTACTTGTACAGGGTCTCCTCGACTTACGACCGAGTTCCGCTCAGATTGACAAGTCGTAAGTCGAAGTGGTCGTAAGTCGGATTTATGTTTTTCAACACTATTTTCATTCAAACGGGTTATAAAAATTGTACATAAAACACAAAAGTTCAATGTATGTATATATAATTATAGTACATAATGTAAAAAATACGTAATATATATGTACTTTATTGTATTTTTTTACCCTACCAATGTAGTTATCTTTATTTATTTGCTATTTTTATTTATTTATTTTTTGTGGTCGTAAGTGCGGATGGTCGTAAGTCGCATAGGTCGTAAACCGAGGAGAAGGTGTATACCTAAAACTTGGCAATCGCGAAGGGATAGATATTAACCGTTCAAGTGGTTGTGACTCGATACCTCGTTCATCAAGATCAGGTCAATTTCTTTAATGACGAGATATCTCGTCCATACAAATCAGCTGCATTATTCTTATACAAGTGTAACTCTAACTAAAGTCTCCTTAAGTTTTGACGGAGATGTACACTCGTGTCCAGATGTTAAGCCTAATTCGCAAAATGCGAAAAAATCGGAGTAAATATGGATACAGTGGTTCATAATCACTTATGGAGAATCGTGGGACGAAGGTACAACATTGTGCATATGCAAAACAGTTCAGTCGACGTCGACATGCGCAAAACACAGGAGTGTTTCGGAATGAGTATAAAACGGCCTCGAGCGGAATGTCCAGTTTAGACGGAAATTTCGCAATTGCTGTGGTACGGAGCGTTGTTAACAATCAATAAGGACGAAAGGTGTTACAAAGATGCCAACTGGACATGTTTGTGAAGGAACGAATTATTGGAATGCTGGAATCCGGTCGATCCCAAACCGAAGTGTCACGAATTCTGAATGTGCCTCAACGTGATCTCCAGACTGTGGCAAAGGTTTCAAACCACTGGAGATGTTATCCGACGATCAGTACCAAGTCGACCAAGGGTAACAACCGCTTGGTAAGACCGATATTTGGCGATAACTGCGCGATTTCAGAGGAACCGTTCTGCCAGACAACTGGGTTCAGCCCTGACAGCCGCCACAGGGGTCATAGTTTCTAGACAAACTGTTTACAGGAGACAGACACGTTGATCTCTATCCCAGACGACCAGCAGTTTGCATCCCCCTGACGTCTGCACAGAAACACACGCGTTTACAGTGGAGTTTGGAACATCTGCAATGGAGTCGACAACAGTGGGGCAATGTCATGTTCAGTGACGAGTCCAGATTTAGTATGCAAACTGATTCTCGTCGTACCACGATATGAGAACGTAGAACGCGTTTTCACTCGGGAAACATCAAGGAAAGACATCGTTTTCCTTGATGGGAGTCATGGTCTGGGCAGGCATCATGCTGGACGGCCGCACAGACCTCCACATCTTTGACACGGGGTCTGTTACCGATCAAAGATACAGAGACGAAGTCCTTGAGCCTACCGTTCGCCTGTTTCAAGGGGCTGTCGGTCCTGGTTTCATATTCATGTATGATAACGCGCCTCCTCACCGCGCAGCCCTGGTCGACGCCTTCCTTCAAAGTGAAGATATCCACCACATACAGTGGCCTGCCAACTCTCCTGATATGAATCCTATAGAACATGTGTGGGATATGCTCGGGGGACATATTGCATCCCTCTTCCACCCACCAAGCTCCATTCCGGAATTGAAAACTGCTCTCCGTGAGGCTTGAAACTTTTTGAGCACACAACTCATCCATAACCTCATCGAAATTATGGGAAATCGTTGTACAGCATGCGTGGCTACTAGAGGTTCCCACACACCGTATTGAACTTCAGCATCACATTGTTTTAATCGTTCTGTTTCACTACAGTTAACACTCGTATTGTGAACTTTTTCTTTCAACTCATTTCTTAGGATGACAAAAGTCATTATTATCCTTGTTTTCATTGTTTTCTTCTTCTATAACACTATTACTCCCGCATACCGCGTTTCCTTCCATTACGATGTAGATTTTCTGAAATATTCATGTAAACAGCAATTATGCTTAACTTTTGGACATGAGCGTAGAGCAAGAAAAAAGTATCGACGAACAGATATTGTTAAAATACTTATTCGTAGATATTAGATAATTTATGGGGTGTATTAACTTATATACCTAAAACTTAACGATCGCAAGGGCGATATTAACCCTCCAAGTGGTTGTGACGTGATATCTCGTCCATCAAACAGGGACAATTTTGCAAATGATTAGATATCTCGTCCATCAAGACTGGGACAATTTTGCAAATGAAAAGATATCTCGTGCATCAAGATTTGGTCATTTTGCTTTGGCGAGATATATCATCGAGACAAAACTCAAGAGGAAAATGAAGATCCAAGTATGAGAAACAAATTGCCCCTTGACCAGAGCTGGTGACAATTTGGAACAAAATTTTATATCATAAGCTGGCTATTATATGGCAGTTTTTAACTCGAAAATATTCCGTTTGGGATTGATCCCGGACCGTAGCCAATAGTCCGTTGTGTTGCTCCAGTACGACGTTAATTAACTACCTAGTACAACTCGAAATTAAACCACCAGGAGGGTTAAAGTGATATTGGAAGAGGTTGAACTGAAATCTTCAAAGTTCATACTGAAATATTTATTCGTAGATATTAGATAGGGTAAACTAGGAAGTTATTGACACCCTAATCTTTAATTTGAAAAATAAGCTTTCATGTCAATGTTCAGTTTCAAATAAGGGCGGGAAAAATTCCTTGTGAATCAGAAGTCATCTGTATTAAAAGATTTTCAAACTGTAAACATCAAGAAAGGTAATATAACGGTAATCAAGAAGTATATGAACAAGGTACTAGTTAAGAGGACGGTTTCTTCTGGTTTTGCTAAGAAAAGAGCATGAGCATGTTTTGTAAGATTGACTAGACATAGTTTTATTGGCATAAGTCCATTTATACTGCAAAAATAAACTAAATAAGTATGAAGGGATGTCAATAACTGTGGTGTCAATTACTCATTCATAGGGTGTCAATAACCGATTTTGCACTATTTATTCTCAATATATTGCAAAATACCTTCCAGGGATAATTTTTTGTATGAAACCCTGTATTCAGCTTGAAGTAGAGTAATTCAGGAAATGTTACAATGAATTTCAACTTGATTGAACTATTTTTACTATTTTTTCCATGAATTTATAATATAAATATTGCCTTAAGGGTGTCAATAACTGTCTTGTTTACCCTAATGGGTTGTATTTACTTATATACCTAAAACTTAGTGATCGTAAAAAAGGAAGATATTAACCCTCAAAGTATAGTGACTCGATCTCTGGTCCACCAAGATCCAGTCAATTTTGCTAATGACGAGATACCTCGTCCATAAAGATTTGGTCAGTTTTGCTTTGGCGAGATATATCATCGAGACAAAACTCAAGAGGGAAATGAAGATCCAAGTATAAGAAATAAATTCCCAGAAGTGGTGATAATTTGGAATGAGTTTTTGTATCATAAGCTGACTACTATTACAGGGCAGTTTAGTAAACTCGAAAATAAACCACCAGGAAAGTTAAAATGATATTGGGAAAAGGGATAAATAGAAATCTTCAGAGTTCGCACTGAACCAAAAACTAATCAGTCCCATTAATTTTTAAAGCTTACAAGTTTTTAACACATCCTCCCATACACCATAACAATAAGTTTACATATTTATTCGTTTAACCCTCCTGGTGGTTTATCTTCGTGTCGAAAACTGTCCTGTATTTGCCAGTCTCTGGTACAAAAACCTGTTTTATACTGTGATCACTTCTGGACAAGGGACAATTTATTTTGTATCTTCATTCCCCTTGGATTTAAAAGGGAATATTGGTACCTTATCTGACTAATAAGGACTGTTTTGTTTGGACTAGGTGTTTCGTCATTAGTGAAATTGGTCAGAACTCAGATATCTCGTCATTAGAAGAATACTGACCAGATTTCGATCTCGTCATCATCAAAAATCGGCATCAACTTGATGACGAGATATATCGTAATTATCAAAATTGGTCAAATCTTGAACGAAATACCCCGTCTAAACCACTAGCATAGTTAAAAGCAGTAGTTATCCATTCCAAATTGATGGCTCAATCAGAACTGAGATTATTTGTTTTTGTTAACCTTCTTGCATGTTCTCTCAACGAGGTATCTCGTCATTAGCAAAACTATCCAGATCTTGATGGGCGAAATATACCATCATAAGAAGAAAACAGACTCGATCTTGATCTCGTCATCTAGAATGAGTCTCCAAACCCAGCTTCAAACTACCATGAGCGGATACTATTTATATCGCCGACCTAATCTAATATAAATAACTACACTCCATTCTAATAGGAAGTGTGGCCCGAGCGACATCTACACTACTTACTCAATCCTTCCCCCGATTCATCTATTTACTCGTGTTTCTTTATTCTCCGTCTCGGTCTTGACATCTGACATAATTCTACTTTCAAGTGTCCATTCCACTTTTTTAATCATCTTAGAAATTAATTTGGATTTAACAATGTTACAATCCACGTAGTTATCTCGACAAGGCATTTCGCCTTTAGCAAAACTGGCCAGATCTTGATGTACGACATATCTGGTCAGCAGAAGAAAACTGATCGTATCTCGATCTCATCATTGTAAACAATCAGCAATATCTTGACTAGAAATCTCGCCATTAGAAAAATTGGTCAGAGCCTGATGGACGAGATATCTCGTCCATACCAGTTGGAGGGTTAATGTGCCAATCTTTATCCAAATGTTATTCTACCTTTAGAAATATTTTGTCAAACTAATTTTAAAAAATTAGTCGAGTTCCTCAAAAATGCTGCCTATATTCCACTCTTGCTTACAGGATGTCTCTAATTCCCATCGTAAAGCGCGTCGCATAACGGATGAGTCTCCCAACCCAGCTTCAGACTGCAATAAGCGGATATATCTACATCGCCAAGCTAATCTAATAAAAATAACTCCACTCCATTCTAATTGGAAATGTGGCCCGAACGACATCTACACTACTTACTTAATCCTTCCCCGATTCATCTATCTACTCGTGTTTCTTTATTCTCCGTCTCGGTCTTGACATCTGTCCGCCGGGAAGAAAATATAACGGATAAAACAAACAAAACTTTAATTGCTCACGGTGAATATCTTGGCTTCTATCTATCATGGAAAGTAAAGAAAGATGATTGCTAAGGGAAGGGGAAAAAACCCTGTCCCTATAAGATAAAAAGTATTTAGGGGTTTGTTCAGTGATAAATGCTCCCCAGACAACCAGAATAAAAGAATCAATAAAGGTATTTTTTACTCATTTTCCCCTTGAAAGGACAAAGAAAAAGACACGTAGCTTTAGCTCAAGAGGGTTAAGAGAACGCGGGTATGGAACATAATGAAAAAGGGTAAGGGCACAGATATTTTTAGGTCGATGTTCGCTTTTTCGTTTCGGTTGTTTTAATGACTTTGTTTAACAATTATGATGGGAGATAGGGTAGTTTTCTCGTTATCGAATTCCATGCTAATATTTCTTCGGTTCCAATGAAAAAGTGACGGGAATGGGTTTGAGATGTAAAGATGTATGTTGCACTTTGTATGGAATGGTTGTTGGAAAGCGACATCTTGAAGTATAGATGATTTATTGCTTTAACATATCGATCGGTGCAAAACGCTCGTTTGTATCGGGGTTGTGTGTAGGGGTTATTGGAAAGATTTCATTTGAATGTGCTTTGTCGTCCCGCGTGTTGCATGAATATTTAACAATCCGAGATTTGCGAGTACAGTAGAATTGCTTTACCCCAAAGTATACTCAATGCTAAATGACAGCATTCTTCTAAAGAATACACGAATTCTTTCTACCTTTAGATATATTTTGTCGGTCCTCTCCTTAGAATAGTATCATTTAGAACGATTCTATTAACCCATTCTGTGGAATAGAACCGCTTGGAATGATTCTATTGTCCTTCCCTTTGAATAGAATCCTTTAGAAAGATTCTAACACTTTCCTTGTAATAGAGAGCCGTGGTAGCCCAGTTGGAAGAGCAACGTATTAACAAACGGAGGGTTGAGAGTTCGAATCCAGCCAGACCTTCGTGTACAAAGGGGGCTGGTACACGTTAAATCCGTCGTGGCCTCCAATGTCCTCACGTTGGCGTGGTGTGGAAGTTTGGAGATTGGGGTGCCAGCTCAAGTGTTGTCTTCGTCATCGGACCATGGTTCAAAATTACGTGATGTTGTCCTCGATCCTTCCCTCTGAGATTGATCCCGGACCGTCACTAATAGCCCGTTGTGTTGCTCCAGTGTGACGTTAATTGAAATACCTACCTTCCTTCTAATTGAATTCATTGGAAAGCTTCTATTGGTCTCTTTTGAATATAATCCAAAGGAAAGATTCTAGATTCTATATTTCTCCAGAAAAAGCACAATTTTTGAGTTTTGACCCTTTATTAGCATGAATGCGATCTATCGTCAGCTTAGAAGTGAAACACAATAAGTGACAGTTTTCAAATATGAGTGTTTTAGTTCAAGGATTGCGAGTTCGAAGCTCAATCAAAATAAAGACAATCGTGCAAGTGGGGCTGATGCACGTTAAATCTGGCGTGGCGTAATAATAAAATCCTTTGGAAAAAAAGAGATTCTATTGCTCATTTCCTGATAAAAGAATCCCTTGGAAAGATTTTCTAACGCTCATTTCATGGTAATAGAAACCTTTGGAAAGATTCTATTGCTCATTTCCTGAGAAAAGAATCCTTTGGAACGATTTTTTCTATTGCTCATTTCATAGTAATAGAAACCTTTGGAAATATTCTATTGCGCATTTCCTGAGAAAAGAATCCTTTGGAAAAATTTATTTCTCGTTTTCTTGCAATAAAATCTTTTAAAAAGACTATTGCTCATTTCCTTAGAATAGAATCCTATTAAAAATGTTGGGCCGTGGTATTCCGGTTGAAAGAGTAACAGATTAGACACTTGAGGGTTGCGAGTTCGAATCCAGCCAAAGACCGTCGTGTACAAAGTGGTGCATGTTCTGTCGTGGCTCAAATATCCTCACGTTGGCATGGTGCGGAAGTTTCGAGAGTGGGGTGCCAGCTCAGGTGTGACCTCGTGATCTGACCGTGGCTCAAAAGTACGTGGTGTCGGATACGTGGATACGAATTCGGATCGGTACGTGGTCCTCGGATCTTTTCCTTCGGGTTTCATCCCGGACCGTCACCAATAGCCCGTTGCGTTGCTCCAGTGCGACGTTAATTAACATACCTACCTACCTGTCTTGTATTTGACACAGCTTGGTCAATACAAGCCCCTGCGCCATAGAACTCCAAAACAACGAACCAACTAAACAGATACCAATTATAAGGTAGGAAACAGAAATTCCATTTCCAAAATTCAGTTGAATATTTTGAGTGATTCAGACAAAGATGGAGAAATAAAATTACAATGCATAAAAAGTATTCGTGATACATAGTTTCGTTCTTTTTAATGGTTTGGAGGTTGTCATGGCTTTCACCCTCTGCTCTAGCAACCTGGGAGTTCGATTCCTCACTGTGTATTTCTCCATTCTATGTCGCTAAGTCTTTCTTTTGTATAAATCCATTACTGGACGTTGTATGTCTTGCCTTTGGCGCAGCTTGGCTAAATATAGCATTTGTCTTTAGCCCTCTGGGTACGGGGAGCGGCCGAACCGCCCGAAAGTTTCGAGTTCCCTTGTTACGAAAGGCTCGGATTCTTTCAGACCTCAAACTCCTGAAGAATCGTCGAAGCCCATTGTGATTTCCATCCCCTATTTTCTGTGCTACAAAGAGACCCGCTCGTGAATAGCCTCATCTCACTTTTGACAAAGATGTCAGGATTTACGACGGGGAGCCTCGCAAATTGTTTATCCTCGAGCATCTAGTCTGTGAGAGGTTGAGTAAATGAAAAGAGATACACCTAAAAAGTTACTGCCGCCCTTTCAGTTTACCCGGGAAGAATCTGTCCCTTCTAGGCATACCCACGACCCGACAATAGAAACCGGCACATTAGGTAATAATGGGACGACACATATTCCCTCTCCTCCTGGGGGAAAGCATTGTAAAGGCCGTTTCAGCCGGTTTCAGTAAGTTGCCTGTAAAGCCGTTGGGCCGTCTGCCGTAACCAAAGAAGGAAACGATATTCTGCCCAGACGTATGTAGAGGGTTATACTGCAAACCAACCTACAGTTAAAGATTTAGATAAAATAATTAATCTTACATTTTATGAACAGCTTTTCAGAGACCAAAATGAAATTTGTATCATCGTTTTCTAAAGTAGTACAACAAAAATCCAATCGATAGATGTTATATCTGAAAAATGGTGACAGAATAGTACATATTGCTGAGTAAACATAATCCATAGCCAATTCAATCGCAGTCCAAATATAAAATTCTGTTATTTCAGTACTATGGTCGATGGTTCTTATGTGTTCAGGAATCCAGACCGCAATATTTATTTGGATCACGTTTAATCTGCTATGTATTCCCTGCTAGTCTAGGCCAGTCGGTAATTCGGTGAGCAAACAGACGAAGTTGAACAGCAATGGAAGTCTACTTTATGTTCGTGTACAGATACTTTGTAGCTGAGACTTATAACTATGTACCGTGTGCGATTTTATTACAGGCGGCTTGTTTCTGAATTTCTTTTACGTGAAATGTCAAAACGAAGGGTTATTGGTTGAGTCAACGAATAGTTGGTTCAAGATTTTTCACTTTCGAAGCTATCGAAATTTCTGCGAGATTTTCAGTTTTATCGGTTTTCTTTAGAAACACTTTGGGAACATTAGCGAATGCTCTAGACTTTCTGGATCACGCAGAAAAACAAGGAAAGTCTGAATTCCCTACTTGCATTTTCGACTTTTATTTCCAATTCATCATAATTTCTAAACTCTGTCGAGACAATTTTCCTGTCGAAATTTGTAAAGAAGTTTACCGAAACAAATAGTAAATTCAAAGTTTTGTTTTCCATAAAAACCAAGGGACCGCGGTAGTCCGGTTGGCAGAGTAACGGATTAGCAACCGGAGGGTTGCGAGTTCGAATCCGAGACAATTGTCGAGCCGTTGTCGAGACAATTTTCCTGTCGAAATTTGTAAAGAAGTTTACCGAAACAAATAGTAAATTCAAAGTTTTGTTTTCCATAAAAACCAAGGGACCGCGGTAGTCCGGTTGGCAGAGTAACGGATTAGCAACCGGAGGGTTGCGAGTTCGAATCCAAACAAAGACCGTCTTCTACAAAGGGGGCTGGTGCACGTTAAATCTGCCGTGGCCTCAAATGTCCTCACGTTAACGTGGTGTGGAAGTCTGGAGAGTGGGGTGCCAGCTCAGGTGACGTCATCATCGGACCGTGGTTCAAAATTACTTGGTCTTGTCCTTGGATCTTTCTCGATTTGATCCCGGATCGTTCCAATAGCCCG
This sequence comes from Meta bourneti, assembly GCA_933210815.1. Lineage (NCBI taxonomy): Eukaryota > Metazoa > Arthropoda > Arachnida > Araneae > Tetragnathidae > Meta > Meta bourneti. The sequence goes on from OW119933.1 coordinate 92,496,213, forward strand.
CTGTGTTGCTCCAGTGCGAAGTTAATTAAAATACCTACCTACCATAAAAACCGAGGCCAATGAAGTTCGTGGAGTCGTGGATAAGGAACCGAAGGGTTGAGAGTTCGAAACTCGATCCAACCAAAGACCGTTGTGTACGGGGGTATGTTAAATCTGTTGAGACCTCAAAGGTTCTGGCGTGGTGTGGAAGTTTGGAGAGTGGGGTGCCAGGTCAGGTGTTGACCTCGATATCTGACAGTGGTTGAAAATTAAGAGGTGTTGTCCTCGGATTTTTACCGGACCTCGTTGCCTTACTCCTGTGCGAAGTAAATTCAACAACCATCCAACTATTGATTCAAGGAATTAAAACCGTTGAGGTTGAATGGTTTGTATGACATTTTTTGCTTTCAAATCTATCAAACTTTTCCCCGGGATTTTCTCACCCTTTTGTCAGTTACTGTCTGAAAAAAACACATGGAATAGAGGCTAATTATCTGCACTCATCTGATCGCAGACCAAAATGCGATAGTCTGACGTTCCTATTTGCCTTTTCAACTTTTAGTTCCGATTCATCATTACCTTTTTAATTCATTTCGGAAAGTAATCGCCACTGCTTCATTTGAAAAGGGTGAGCAAATTTAGTTTTTAATAGAAATTTGTAATGGTGTATACGAAAAAAACAGTTCGTATTTTTTTCTATAAAAACCAATTTACTAGATTAAATAAGCTATTGATTCAATAAATTAAAACGCTCAGTTTGAATACTTTGTATGACATTTTTGTTTCCAAATCTATCTTTAACGAGATTTTCTCACGCTTTAGTCAATTCGTCTTGGTTTGGAGAGACGCGGTGGCCTGGTTGGAGGTAGGTAGGTATTTAATTAACGTCGAACTGGAGTAACACAACGGTCTATTGGCGACGGTCCAGGATCAATCCCGCAGGGAAAGATCAAGGGGGGTTGGGTTGGGTATTTCAATTAACGTCACACTGGAGCAACACAATGGGCTATTGGTGACGGTCCGGGATCAATCCCAAAGGGAAAGATCCGAGGAAAGATCAAGGACAACGCCTCGTAATTTTGAAGGGCCGTGGTAGCCTTGTTGGAAGAGCAACGGATTAGCAATTGGAGGGTTGCGAGTTCGAATCAAACCAAAAGACCGTCGTGTACAAAGGTTGCTGGCGCACGTGAAATGTGTCGTGGCCTCAAATATCCTCACTTTGGCGTGGTGTGGAAGTTTGGAGAGTGGGGTGCCAGTTCAGGTGTTGCCTGACCGTGGTTCAAAATTACGTGGTGTTGTCTTAGGATCTTTGCCTTTGGAATTGATCTCGGACCGTCACCAATTGTTCGTTGTGTTGCTCCCAGTGCGACGTTAATTAAAATACCTCTCTACCTTGTCTTTAGGAAAACAGGGAACCGGGGCTAATTCTCGGCACTTACTGTATCACACACCAAAACACGAATATCTAAAATCCCTATTTGCACTTTCAACTTTTAGTTCTATTTCATCAGTAATTTCTAAATTCTCTCAAGAAAATTAACGCCACTGTTTTATTTGTGCATATGTTATAAATAAAGTTAGTTTTTTATTGTTGAAATTTCAAATTTTACAACAAATAAAAAATTTGAAATGTATACTGTCCGTATAAATAAAACATTTATGAATATAAATCGGTACTTTTCCGATATAGCCATATCAATCAACTTCGACGCCAATTTAGCGAATTTTTGCTTACTTTGCTTTAATTTGTTTCCATACCAGCTGTTTGTTTTTGGCGCCAGTTTAACTTATTCCTTTGTTAGTGAAATTGGGGTATACTTCTCGCATATAATTATTCCAATCTATCGTTGTGCTGTGATTCATTTGAAGCTGTAATTGACAGAACTCAATAGATGTTAACACTAGACTCTGTATAAAATAAATCGATACTTTTTCGTTATAGTCATACCAATAAACTTCGGTGCCAATTTGGCGCATTTCTGCTTATTTCTTTTCTTTTATTTGTTTCTATACCACCTTTTTTTTGGCGCCAGTTTAGCTTATTTCTTTGTTAGTGAAATTGGCACATACTTCTCGCATATAATTATCCCAATCTACCGTTGTGTTGTGTTTCATTTAATGCTGTAATTCACAGAACTCTATAGGACGTTAACTCTGAATCGTAAGGCAGTGACGAAAGGAATGCGTGATCCACTAAACCACGTTTTTGTTCGGACACCTTTTTCTTCCCAGCATGAACGAAGGCTACATAATCATTTCAACTTCGAGTTACATTTTAATTTCATTAGGTGGTTATTCAAACACAATCTTTCTTTCTGATCCATATTCCTTTCTTGAAAAAAATTAGTGTTCCCGCTTGTTCTTCTCTTGGCAAAACCCAAATTATGAAATCCATTGCTGCTCTTGCAAATGGTTATTCAAACACAATCTTTCTTTCTGATCAATATTTCTTTCTTGAAAAAAATTAGTGTTCCCGCTTGTTCTTCTCTTGGCAAAACCCAAATTATGAAATCCATTGCGCCATACCAATAAACTTCGGCGCCAAATTGGAGCCTAAGTTTATTGGTATGGCTATAACGGAAAAGTACCTGTAAATCGTTTGTTGATTCAATACATTAAAACCGTTGAGTTTTAATAGTTTGTATGACGTTCGTTTGCTTTCAAATCTATTAAATTTTCCCGAGATTTTCTCACCAAGACATCAGTTAATGTCTTAAAAAATTCAGACGGAACAGTTGCGAATTATCTCTGCACTTACTAGATCCCGCACCATAACATCAAAGTCTAAACTCCCTACTTACATTTCCAACTTTTAGTTCAAAATATCATTAGTAATTTATAAATTCCATCAGAGCAATAATCGCCATTGTTTTATTGTTATTGGGTTGTAAATAGAGTACGTTTATCTATCGGGATTTCTGAGGACGTTTACGAAGCAAATTAGTTCGTATTATTTGCCATAAAAACCAAACAATTTTGCACTTAAATCTATTATCGATTCAATAAATTAACCCTCCAAGTGATTTCGAAGAGATATCTCGATCATCAAGATCCTAACAATTTTGCTAATGACAATATATCTCTTCATCAAGATATTGCCGATTTCTTTTAAAATGACGGGATCAAGACCTGCTCAGTTTCTTCCTAATAACGAGACATCTCGTCCATCAAGATCTGGTCAGTTTTGCCAGATCTTGATGGATGCTAATGACAGAATACCTCGTCGAGACAACCATCAGGAAGGTTAAAACCATTGAGTTTGAATAGTTTGAATGATATTTTATATTTTCAAACCTACCAAGTTTCCAAGATTTTCTCTTCTGTCTGTTATTGTCTTTGAAATACTCGGATCTGAATAGTGGCGAATTCTCTAGAAATATTAACGATGCGCTATAAGCAAATAGAGACCCCATTTGCAAAGTCCCTACTTGCATTTTCAACTTTTAGTTCCAATTCATCAGTAATTTCTAAATTCAACCAGGGAAATAATCGCCACTATTTCATTTGAACACGGATTGTAAATAAAATTCGTTTTTCTATCAAAATTACTAAATAAAGTTTCCAAAATGTATTAATTCGAAATATTATTTAACACCCTGTTTACTAAACTATTTCATTTTAAATTGTTTCCTGACTATCTTATTCTTTACTAATGACACCAATAGTGGAATTTGAAAAACATGTTGAGAAAATTAAATTAGCCCTCCTGATGATTGTCTCGATGAGGTATCTCGTCATTAGAAAAACTGACGAGATCTTGATGTACGAAATACCTCATAATTAGCAAAATTGACCATATCTTGATAGACGAGATATCTCGTCAAAACTGACCAGATCTTGGTGGACGAGATATATCGTCATTAGAAAAATATGACGATATCTTGATCCCGTCATCATAAAAAAATCGGCAATTCCTCGATGACGAGATCTAGTCATTAGCAAAACTGGTCATATTTTGATGGACGAGATATCTCGTCGAAACCTCTTGGAGATTTAAACAAAGTGTGAGAAAAATTGGGCCAAAATATTAGCCTCCTATAAACTCACTATTCTGAAGAAAATGCTTCCCAGCTAGTGTGTCTCGATCAATGTGCAGTTTGAGAAAAATCATTCGAGCTACGCAATTATCGATCTAAGTTTCATGATTAATAACTGAAGCATACTTTCGACTTATAAAATTGGACAAGACCAGTCTCATTTATTTAATTTGTTAAGTAAAAAAATGTTCTGCTGAAGAAATTCACTTTTTCAAGATGAGGCGAAATGTTTCAAGCTTACGAACTTGCGTAATAGAGTAAATGAATAGTTACGAAACGGTGGATGTGTGACAATTTTATTAAGTGTGAAAAATGTAATTTTATATTAAATTTCTTAATTTGTACAATTCCTTTAGTCTTGGAAATAAATAACTCCAAGGATGTAATTCGGGTAGACAGTTGAATTTACGTCGCATTGGAGCAACACAACGAGCTATTATTATACCTCGGTAACATTGTTCTTTCACAATATTAGAAGCCAATTTCGACACATTAGTTCCTCTCTTTCTAGAACAGTCTTTATTTTTAATAAACTATATTAGTTTCTTTGTCTAAATATATACTACCCATGTTGATGTTATTAGTTTCTTTGTCTAAATATATACTACCCATGTCTCTGATGTTATGTTTCGACACATTAAATTTCGACTTAGCCAATACAGTATCGACTTTGTCTAGTCATGTTTGGATTTAAAAAATAATCAATCTATTTCCATAGAACGGAGACTAATTTGATACGTATGGATATAATCTAAAGCTAAAACCAATTGAATTAAATTTAATTATATACTATTGTAAAAGTCGAATATTTGGGTAATAGTAAAGTACTATAAGTAATAAAGAATCAAATAAAATTATTATAACCCTCCAAGTGGTTTTGACGATATACCTCGTCCATAAAAATATGACCAATTTCGCTAATGACGAGATATCTCGTCATCGAGATATTGCCGATGTTTGATGATTACGAGATAAAGATCAGGCCAATTTTCTTCTAATGATGAGATATATCGTCCATCAAGATCTGCTAATGGTTTTGCTAATGACGAGATGCCACTTCAAAACAACCACTAGGAAGTTTAAAAATCACAACATTCAGTTCAACTTATTTCGGTTTCACTGAATCAAATATGGGGATAAAATAAAAAGTTAAAGAGCAACCTTGTAACAAATCAGCTGCGAAACTGTAAACATGTAGCAGGTGAGACTGGAAAGTCGCAGGCTACGGAGCATTAAACTTCCGTGTTTCTGTGGAGCTTTCAAATTAAAAGAACATACGTTCCGACCATCAGATGCCTTACTTCAAACATCGGACTGTAAATTTTCCTATATATATATGTTTTTATTTGTTAGTTTCCATAATTGCGTTTGTGTATTTTTATGAACCCTCCTGGTGGTTGTCTCGAGACCCTATATTACCATTAGCAAAACTGGTCAGATCTTGATGGACGAGGTATCTCGTCATTAGAAAAAACACGATCACGATCATCAAATAAAACAGACCCGATCTTGATCTCGTCATCATAAAAAAACGGCAATATTTTGATGACGAGATATCTCGTCATTCTCAAAATTGGTCAGATCTTGATGGACGAGATATCTCGTCGAAACCACTTGGAGGATTAAATTGTCTTACTTCTGTATGGATGGAGGGTCTTCTGTTTATTCCTGAACCTTATAAATTGAATATATTTTTGTTTTTGGTAGACTTAGAAAATATATATTTTCGTTGTAACAAGGGATTGAATTTATGGAATAAAACTTGATTGGTTTCTGTGTAAGGCAATGGGTGATCTTGAAGAGCATTGATGGTTGATCGGTCAAGAGAATAGTCATGGGTATGATGGGAAAACAAGAAGGGACACTCCAAAATATGACCATCTAACGCAAGTAAATTGGCCAAAAAGTTAGACTGCAGCGAAAACACTCCCGTTTTTAAAACTAATTGCGATGGTGATGAAAGATGAATAGCAATATGAATATGGGCCCTTATACAAACAAATGCATATGTATATATAGTGGTCATAATTTCAATTCCTATTGACAAATTTGGCTTGAAGGAGATAAAAGAGCGGTGAATAGCAACAAACATTCGCATACTTTTTTGACCAACTACGACTATTCCATAAAAGCATTCTCCATTTCTATCTGCACAGACACATTTCTGAAATTTTGATGATACTTTTGTGCATGATATCAGAAGAGACTGACAACTATTGCTAAATTTCTCTCTCACGATTTTGTACTGTCTGGGTCAGGCTCCTCCCTGATGACGCACTGACACACACAAACACCATATGCTTCAACTTCAAAATTCCTTGAAATTTCTTCCTTTACTTGAATTATTATATATATGTTTATATTCCCGAAACATTTTAATACATAAGCAAATGCCATGCATGTTTCGTGTCAAATTTCAACTCGAAAATTTAATGTTCGATCCCAAATTCATTTCGATTACACAAACCTGAAATTGACATGCTCAGAACCAGTTTCAGAGAGAATGAAACGTTGTTTTGATAGACATTCCCTACTTTTTCCCTTAAACGTATTTTTATCTTACATCTCCTTGGCCAGATACCGCGTCCCAAATCCTTCCAGACTGCGCCAAGCAGACAAAAACCGGCTCCACGTTGTCACTTGGCGAATCCTATTAATACAAAGTATGAATGAGGGACGGGGAATCTGACATGGATCCGGATGTTTTGAATTCAGCTTTGGCGACGTATTTCTGTCCTGTCAAATGTAGCATTAGATTTGGTTTTTGTTGTAACTCTATGAATCGGAACATCAGCTTTAGGAAGGTCTTCAGCTGTCATGTCTCGCAGGAAATCAAGTCAATTCAGGTTGTGGAGCCAGGCTAAGTCTAGTAAGTCTCTTGTGAAATTGAACAAGGTAGATAATTTTTCATATTGAATATTTGTGTATGAATGTATACATTGAATGGAATATGTCTTCCAGTTCAACTATACTTGAGAGAGATAATAAATTTGCTAGTATAAGATTCATAATAGTTTTGAATGCTCAATTATTAGGATTCAAAACATAGAATGTTTGTGCTTTGTTAAGAGTTTTTCTAAACCTAATGAAGTCTAAACGTTATGGAGTTTCTTTATAAACGCCATGGTAGGTAGTTGAATTAACGTCTCACTGGAGCAACACAACGGGCTATTGGCGACGTTCCAGGATCAATCCCGAGAAGGTATACGCAACGGAGTTTTTCCTAAACATGATGAAGATTTTTAAATGTATGGAGTTTTTCTAAACACAATATATTTTTCTGAACGTAATGGAGATATTTTCTAAGCGTAATGAAGTGGCTTTTTCTAAACGTAATGGAGTGGCTTTTTCTAAGTCTAATGAAGTTTTTCTAGACGTAATTGAGTTCTTCTAAGCGCAACTTTGAGTTTTTCCTAAATATGATGGTGATTTTTTTTATAAACACTGAAAATTTTCTAAACAAAATGGAGATTTTAAACACAATGGAGTTTTTCGTAAACATGATGGAGATTTTCTAAATACAATATATAGATTTTTTCTAAACACATTATATTTTCTAAACTTAATGGAGATATTTTCTAAACGTAATGGGAATTTTCTTAATTATATGGAATTTTTCTTAAACAGTGGAGTTTTTTCTAAACCTAACGAAGATTTTCTAAACGCTATGGAGTTTTAGTAAACGCAATGGAGTTTTTCCTAAATGTGATAACGATTTTGTATAAACACAATGAATATTTTCTAAGCAAAATGAAGTTTTCCTGAACGTAATGAGATTTTCCAAATACATGGAATTTTTCTAAAAGTATAGAGTTTTTCTAATTGTATAAAATTTTTTCTAAAAGAAATATATTTTTTGAAAGTAATGGAGTTTTTCTAAGTATAATGGAGGTTTTCTACACGAAATGGAGATTTTTAACGTATGGAGTTTTCACTAATCGCATGGAGTTTTTATAAACGTATGGAGTTTTATCTAAATATATTTTTCTCATCGTTGTGAAGTTTTTGTAAATATTTGTAAAATATGGCACATTTAAAGCGAAATTAAACAAGAAATCTCATATTTGCTAAGCTCTTAATTCAATTTTCATCTTTGGTGACATTTTGGCGAATCAAATTTTACGGTAACCTTGGAAAAACTACAGCAGTAATGCTTCGTTCAAATTTGATTATATTTGACAAATATGACTAAATTTAATTACTAAAAGCAAACTGGATAAAAAAATTGATTTAATTATTTATAATTCAATTCCTTCAATTATAAGTTTTAATAAATTATTGGATGCAGTGTAAAAATATTCAAATCAAGCGAATGAGCAATTTCAAAATACACTGCTGGCCACCGTAAATGCAACACCCTGAAGGAAGCATGCAAATAATATGAAATTTACAACATGCATTAGCGGAGGTGAGATATGCAAATGATTAGAATTTCAGCGCAGACGCACATCACGCGCGCCTGTGGCGCCACTTCAAAGCGCTATTTAAGGCTTGGAGATTTCGACGATTTCAAGTACGGCAATTGTGTTTTTCTTGTGGTTTTTTTCAAAAAAAACGATCAATTATGCCTCGTAGAAAACAGCGATCATCTTTTGATCAAGTATCCGAGTTCGACAGAGGAAGGATAGTGGCCTACCGAGATTGTGGATTATCTTTCAGGGAAATCGGTAGTCGTGTTGGACGAAACCACACAACTGTAATGCGGATATGTGATCGTTGGATGCAGGAGGGTACGACGGACCGACGTGTTCGATCGCATCCACCTCAGTGCACCACTTCACGTGATGACAGGCATATTGTGCGTATGGCAGTGACGGATCACTCAGCCACATCACGAACCATAGCACAGCACATTCAGTCTGTACCGCATCATCCAGTGTCTGCGCGTACCATTCGACGCCGTTTACAGCAGAGTGGTCTGTCCGCAAGACGTCCATTGCTTCGTCTACCCTTGACGCAGAACCACAGACGTTTCCGCCGCCAATGGTGCGATGAAAGAAGGATGTGGACGGCAGAATGGAATGAAATTGTCTTTACTGACGAGTCACGCTTCTGTCTGCAACACCACGATGGTCGGATTCGAGTCTGGAGACACCGTGGAGAGAGGATGCTGAACAGCTGCGTTATGCACCACCACACTGGTCCTGCACCGGGTAGTATGGTATGGGGCGGTATTGGATATCACTCTCGCACTCCTCTAGTACGCATTGCCGGTACTTTAAACAGCCAGCGCTACATCTCCGAGGTGTTGGAGCCAGTTGTCCTTCCTTACCTTCAGGGCTTGCCCACAGCCATATTTCAACAGGATAATGCGCGACCACACGTGGCACGCATTGTCCAAGGGTTCTTCGTCAATCGCCAGATTGAATTGCTTCCCTGGCCAGCTCGCTCTCCGGATCTTTCGCCGATAGAAAACATGTGGTCCATGGTTGCTCAACGATTGACACAGAATACATCCCCAGCTGCCACACCAGATCAACTTTGGCAACGTGTGGAAGCTGCTTGGTCTGCTGTACCCCAAGAACACATCCAAAGTCTCTTTGAATCAATGCCGAGGCGTGTGGCAGCGGTGATCTCCAACAATGGCGGCTGGTTAACTGATTTTGGCAGGAACCACACTTCACAGAAGTCTATAAATTTAATCATTTGATACTTGGTCAACATGTTATCTACAAAATAAATTTTGTTGTGATATCTCTTGTCTTTCTTGGTGTTGCAATTTGGGTGGCCAGCAGTGTAATTCCAAAATAAATATTACAACATACGACAACTGGAATATTTCCCAACGATCATTTCAAGTTCTGTTTTTGTTTATGAATGATCAAAAACAAGATATTATTTTTCTGCAATATCCAAAAAGAGAATAATACATTTATTCCGAGAAATTTATTCATAAGTATGATATTAACTTGCATAAATAATTGAAAAGGAAACGTTTTTCTGGGAAATGTGTTTCTTTTCGAAGTCAGTATGAGAATTTATACAAAAAAGTGAAAATCCTTAGGGTATACTATAGTGCCAAGATAGCATTGACTTTAGTATAATTACGAAAGAGGTTGCCTTAACATCAGCGCCCTCTATATTTAGCTTTACAAAGTCTCGTATGAAAACTTTCAAGTTTGTTTTAAATATCTCATCCACCATCCAATCTCACCGAACGAATTACCAACAGATATCTTTTCCTAATTGGTCATGGGGCTGCGGTAGCCCGGTTTAAAGAGCAACGGATAAGCAACAGGACGGTTTTGAGTTCGAATCCCACCAAAGACCACGATGCCCAAGGGGGCTGGTGCACGTTAAATTTGTCGTGGCCTCAGATATCCTCACGATGGCGTGGTATGGAAGTTTGGAGAGTAGGGTGCCAGCTCAGGTATGACCTCGTCATCTGACCGTGGTTCGAAGTTACTTGGTGTTGTCAACGGAACTTTCAATGCGGGTTTGATCCCGGACCGTCGCCAATAACCTGTTGTGTTGCTCCAGTGTGACGTTAGTTAAAATACCTACCTAACTACCAAACTTTTTAACCATGCCAACATAAGGACATTTGAGGCCACGACAGATTTAACGCGCACCAGCCCCCACGTGGACGACGGACTTCGATCGGACCGAGTTTCGATCTCGCAACCCTCCGGTTGCTTATCCGCTACTCAACCTACCGGGTTACCGTGTACCCCTGAAAACCAAAGTTAGGTAGGTAAGTAGTTGAATTAACATCAACCTGTGTGTGTGTGTGGGGGGGGGCAACAAAACGTGCTATTGGTGATAACGTGACTAACGTGAGGATATTTGCCAGGACACATTTCACGTGCACCTGCCCCCTTTGAACACGACGGTCTTTTGGTTGGATTCGAACTCGCAATCCTCCGGTTGCTAATCCGTTAATCTTCCAACCGGGCCACCGCGGCCCCGGAAACATCCGAGGACAACACCACGTAGTTTTGAACCACGGTCAGATGACGAGGTCACACCTGAGTTGGCACCCCACTCTCCAAACCAGTGCCATCGTGAGAACATTTGTGTCCACGATAGAATTAACCTAGACTACGGCAGGTACAACAGTTGCTTGGTACTGATGGTGGCTTGTACTAATGGCGTACCTTGGAATTTCCCCCTTTTTAAGTGATTGCTGACATCGATCACCATTTACGAGCTGTCAGCGACTGGCCTTTAAGAGGGTCCTTCCTTTTGTTCCCTGTGTATCATTGTGTGAACTCTATGGGAAGGTTAGAAAGTGGTGCCGGGTGGGAAAGTGGCACCCCAGAGATTTTTCAAACAACCATTCCCCCAATTTCCGTTGAGCGGCATTGGGACAACTCTATGAAAAGAAAGCGTGCTAGGTAGTCAGTCGTAAAAGTCATTCAAGAATCTCTCTCCCTATTTCATTCCTTTTGTTCCCTGTCTATCATTGTGTGAACTCTATGGAAAGATAGAAAGTGGCGCCGGGTGGGAAAGTGGCACCCCAGAGATTTTTCAAACAACCATTCCCCCAATTTCCGTTGAGCGGCATTGGGACAACTCTATGAAAAGAAAGCGTGCTAGGTAGTCAGTCGTAAAAGTCATTCAAGAATCTCTCTCCCTATTTCATTCCTTTTGTTCCCTGTCTATCATTGTGTGAACTCTATGGAAAGATAGAAAGTGGCGCCGGGTGGGAAAGTGGCACCCCAGAGATTTTTCAAACAACCATTCCCCCAATTTCCGTTGAGCGGCATTGGGACAACTCTATGAAAAGAAAGCGTGCTAGGTAGTCAGTCGTAAAAGTCATTCAAGAATCTCTCTCCCTATTTCATTCCTTTTGTTCCCTGTCTATCATTGTGTGAACTCTATGGAAAGATAGAAAGTGGCGCCGGGTGGGAAAGTGGCACCCCAGAGATTTTTCAAACAACCATTCCCCCAATTTCCGTTGAGCGGCATTGGGACAACTCTATGAAAAGAAAGCGTGCTAGGTAGTCAGTCGTAAAAGTCATTCAAGAATCTCTCTCCCTATTTCATTCCTTTTGTTCCCTGTCTATCATTGTGTGAACTCTATGGAAAGATAGAAAGTGGCGCCGGGTGGGAAAGTGGCACCCCAGAGATTTTTCAAACAACCATTCCCCCAATTTCCGTTGAGCGGCATTGGGACAACTCTATGAAAAGAAAGCGTGCTAGGTAGTCAGTCGTAAAAGTCATTCAAGAATCTCTCTCCCTATTTCATTCCTTTTGTTCCCTGTCTATCATTGTGTGAACTCTATGGGAAGGTTAGAAAGTGGTGCCGGGTGGGAAAGTGGCACCCCAGAGATTTTTCAAACAACCATTCCCCCAATTTCCATTGAGCGGCATTGGGACAATTCTATGAAAAGAAAGCGCGCTAGGTGGTCAGTCGTAAAAGTCATTCAAGAATCTCTCTCCCTATTTCATTCCTTTTGTTCCCTGTCTATCATTGTGTGAACTCTATGGAAAGATAGAAAGTGGCGCCGGGTGGGAAAGTGGCACCCCAGAGATTTTTCAAACAACCATTCCCCCAATTTCCGTTGAGCGGCATTGGGACAACTCTATGAAAAGAAAGCGTGCTAGGTAGTCAGTCGTAAAAGTCATTCAAGAATCTCTCTCCCTATTTCATTCCTTTTGTTCCCTGTCTATCATTGTGTGAACTCTATGGAAAGATAGAAAGTGGCGCCGGGTGGGAAAGTGGCACCCCAGAGATTTTTCAAACAACCATTCCCCCAATTTCCGTTGAGCGGCATTGGGACAACTCTATGAAAAGAAAGCGTGCTAGGTAGTCAGTCGTAAAAGTCATTCAAGAATCTCTCTCCCTATTTCATTCCTTTTGTTCCCTGTCTATCATTGTGTGAACTCTATGGAAAGATAGAAAGTGGCGCCGGGTGGGAAAGTGGCACCCCAGAGATTTTTCAAACAACCATTCCCCCAATTTCCGTTGAGCGGCATTGGGACAACTCTATGAAAAGAAAGCGTGCTAGGTAGTCAGTCGTAAAAGTCATTCAAGAATCTCTCTCCCTATTTCATTCCTTTTGTTCCCTGTCTATCATTGTGTGAACTCTATGGAAAGATAGAAAGTGGCGCCGGGTGGGAAAGTGGCACCCCAGAGATTTTTCAAACAACCATTCCCCCAATTTCCGTTGAGCGGCATTGGGACAACTCTATGAAAAGAAAGCCGTGCTAGGTGGTCAGTCGTAAAAGTCATTCAAAACTCTCTCGCCTAAATTCTGTACGGGGAAGGAAGTTAAGCGAAATATACCGTTCTACGAAGCTGTAACGAAATTTGGCTGCCGCATCGTAAAGGTTAAGTACACCAGCTGCCACGTGCACGACGTTCTTTTTTGGAGTGAGTTTCGAACTCGCAATCCCCAGTTGTCCTTCCCTACACTTCCAACCTGGCAACCTCGGCCCCAAAAAATTACAGAAAATCCACTTTTTGGATTACTGAAGTTGTCTCATCCCGACCGAACCATTTGATTTCCTTATACCGGTTTCAAAATCGATTGCACAACGCCGGTGCCTCCAGGCAGGATCCGAAAAAAGCAACTCCTCCGCCTCGTTTATGAAATGTTAAAATCTTTGCCCGACTTCTGGGACGTTAAGTGCTGGAGAACTTCTCATTCTCATTTTCTTTCCCGCATTTACGGAGCGGCATAGCCGGGCTCTTGCGGGAGAAATCACGTACTGATAAAACTTTAGCTACGATAAAATGGAGAGTTGCGCATAAATGCAGTTTTGCTTGTCAGGAAATATTTTATTTCTCGCAGCAAATGCAAATCAATTCCGATATTTTCTTCTTTTTATAGGTTTTTTGCAGTCTAGTTGCGGAAAATGAATTACTAGAGCAGATAACACGGCTTTCGGAACGTTCAGGTCTTCAGCTGCTAATTTTCTTTAAAAACACATTGGTTAGGTAGGTAGTTAATCAACGTTGAACTGGAGCGCACGCCGGGCTATTGGCAGGCTAACACAATAGGCTACTGGCGATGGTCCGGTATCGATCTCGAAGGGAAAGATCCAAGGTTGAAGCCTCATAATTTTGAACTACGGTCAGGCGAGGAAAGCTAGCACTCCTCTCGCGAAACTTCCACACCTCGCCAATGTGAGGACATTTGAGGTCACGACATAATTAAAGTGAACCAGCTCCCGATGCGCTTTAGCTGGACCGAGTTTCAAACTCGCAACCCTCCGGTTACCCATCCGTTATTCTTTCAACAGGGTTACCACCGTCGAGTTGGTTTGGATTTCATGGATGCCATATTTGGCGAATCTGCGCCAAACACAAGGCAGACTACGTCAAGTGATTGTGAAAAGAATGGATGGCAGGTAGATATTTGAATTAACGTCGCACTGGAGCATCACAGCGGGCTATTGGTGACGGTCCGGGATCAAACCCGAAGGGAAAGATCCGAGTAAAACACAATTTAATTTTGAACCACTGACCGATGACGTGATCACACTCGCGAGTTGGCACTCCACTTTCCAAACCTCCACACCACGCCAACGTGTGGACATTTGTGGCGACGACAGATTTAGTGAATCAGCCCTCTTTGTACACGACGGTTTTGGATTCGAATCCGTTACTCTTCCAACCGGGCTACTGCGGCTCGCATTGGAAAGGGATAGAGAAGAGAGGGAACGGAAGTTTAAAAGAAGGATGTGGGACAGTGGTGTAAAAACAAAGTTTATTTTTGAGACAAATCTTAACAGATCTCAGTTTGGATTTCAAATATGCACACTCACTCTATCGTCGCGATTCTAGTCAGTCCTTGTTACCGCATAGAACTGTCATGACATACAGTCGTGACGATGCCATGACTCTGCGGTTGGAGACTTGCATTTGATTGGTTAGTGCTGTTATGCATGCTCAATTGTTGCCCCTAATCCTCTTTTCTTTGCGGTAAGCTTTAAGAGACAGGCAAGGTTGTTATTTTATGATAACAGTATTCACTGTTGGTGCTAAGTCAGAGTAACAGTTATTTTAACTGTTTTGTGAACAGTGCGAAACTGGAATCGGCAATTAGCTGCTAATTAAACAGCTCTTAGTTACTGTTAGAAAGCTAACTTTAACAGTGGGCAACTGTGTAAATCAACTAATTGAATGATGAATAGCTTAATATGCCCCATCATCATTATGAGCTCCATTCTAACTTCTGCTTTTAAGTTTACTATCTATTACGAACATCATTTAGTGCTATCGTCTGAACTGTAGGATCATTCTGTTCACTACCGTAATTACATAGTTTATTACGTTTACTATATTATTTGAAGAACCTGCTTTCCAAATTGTATGGTTTATTGAACTCATTTTCTCCGAACTGAAAGAGTTATGAGCTCTTTACTATTTGGATAGTTTATAATGTTCCTTAACATCATTGCATCAGGAGTCATGCTCTAAGATCTGCTTGTATTAAGTTCTGTGATTACATATATTATAACATCATATTATACTTTTAACTTAATTGCATGGTTCAATCAGTTCGGTACCCTGATTGTGTAGTTTATTGGAATAATTATATTGTTTGAAGAGCCTACTTACAAAATGGTATGCTATAATCAGTTCATTTTCCAAAGTGAAAGAGTTATGCAATCATGAATTACGAACATTATAATTACGAATTTAATGATTATTTTAGGGTCATTCCATGTAAAATTAGCAAAAAAAGAAAAATCTGTGACCCTTAGGTTGACGAATTTTCATGAAATTTGTACAGGGGGTTTTTATGCATAAATAACGATATCTAAAATATGTTGTTCCAAAATTAAATATTTTGGAAGTTTCAGTCATGTTAAGGACTTGCAGCTTTGAAGAGCATTTGTGAAATCGCTTGATCTTGCATGTTTGAAAATCTCTCAAAAACTACTGAACATAGAAAACAATGTTTCATATTTTGTAATCTGTGAAATTTTTTTAATATCCATTTGGAAATTGCAATTTTAAACATTATATTTGAGCAAAATTTAGTTGCGAAGAATAGAAAATTGTCGATTTTGGAAGAATTAAAAGGGTTTATTTTGGCTAAAGGAATTTAATGGCACATTTGAAATTCGTGCCAGTTACTATTGCTGAAGTTTGGAAGTCGTCTTTTATATCCTTCATCTTCAAAATATCAACGAAAATTTTAAAACGACGATTTTCCACTTCAAATAAATAGGTGTGCAAAATCATGAAGGAAAGCTCTGACGAAAACTATATTTCAGAGGAATATAGTGTAATATAATGATTACTTGACAAAAATTCAGTATTGCCTTTTGAATTCCTAAGCAACAGTAACAAAATCGGTAACACGCAAAAACATATATTGCCCATTGTCCAATTGGCGACTGCAAGTTTCGTCGCTAAACGCCTATTTGAATAGCACTAAGTGGGGTAACCATATTTTAAATATCGCCACACCTGGCGATATTTATTATCGCCAATCATAACGTTTCCTTGCCATTCTGTGTATATTACGCGTTTCAAATGACAACAGTGAAATGAAAACAATGAAATACCAAATAAATTTTAACCTATGTAAATTATATAAGCAGAATATAAATTCACTATTAAAAAAGCTGCATTTAAACAACTTATGGATATTTCATGGATATTTAGACAACCTTTACTTCATTATCTTTTCAAATTCCCTTTCCTAATCTTATAAAGGTCTCTTGTTCGTAGCATTTGCTTAAATTCAAATTTTGCATAGTGCCTCCGAATTCTTAAAATCTCTATTTCATTCATTAGTGATTATGATAAATATGGAACAAGAATTCGTGAATTTCGTAAAGTTGGGAATCGGAGTATCACACCGATAATTTAAATTACTTTTTATTCTCAAAATTATATACTGTATTTACCTATCTAATAATATTTAATATTTAAAAACATATTTAATATTCACATGCAATAGTATTTAATGTTCACATTTCCTAAGAATATAAGCAAATCAAAACATCTCTACCAAAATGAACTTTTCACTGACTAATTGATTATTTCGATAATGGAACACTCCTTGGATTAAGCAAAAATAGTTTACAAAAGAAATTTCATATGTAATTTCGTAGTACCCTATAGTAATTATTTCATTTTTATATTATCGAAGCTTATATCTTTCATTGTCAGCTAGCTGTTAAATTCAAAGAGCTGAAATATAGGGTCGTAAGCAGGCCACTTTTATTTTTTAAAAAATTAAATTTATGTGACCTTGAACTTTAAGTGCCAATAAACAAAATACAGATTTCTGAAACTTAATATTTTGAAGTTCATTACTACCATGTGACCTATTTAAAAACTGATTTCCATTAAAATCGGTGATATGTCAACCCTAACTGATTTGCTCATTTTGCATGGAATGACCACTTAACCTAAGCTCAGTATAATAGTTTATTAAGCTTATTACCCTTATTGTGTAGTTTATTGGAATTATCGTCTTGTTTGAAGAGTTCACTTTCCAAATGGACTCTTAAACAAGATCTGGGAGGGAAAGTCAAAAATTGTCCGCACTTTATTTATAAAAATGTAGGGGTTGCACAAGTTCGTCATTTTCTACATAATCTCCTTCCTTTTCGATGCAATTGGTCCAGCTGTCCACAAGCTTGCGAATTCCCTCCAAGAAGGTTTTCGGTTGGTTGCTCAATCATCTTTGCACCACTTCCCCCACTTCTTTGTCCGTCTAATCTGCAGAGAATGCGCTACATTGACGATGGTAACTCGCCGGTTTGCCAGTACCATTTCTCAAGGTTGCTGAATCTTCTCGTCAGTGGTGGAGGTTGACGGGCGTCCTGCTCCTTCGTGCATCACTCTTGTCCGGCCTCTTTTAAGCTCCTCGATCCACTCATACACACTTCTACGTGGCAGATCACTGTCCCCGTAGTGTGTTGTAAGCTTCCGATGAATTTCAGCCCCTGGCACACCTTCCGACCATAGAAATTGGAACACTGCTCTTCGTTCCTTCTTGGTGCACACTGCTAGCGGAGCGGCTATGTTTACACTGAAGAAGCAAGAAAAATGACGCTATCAAGGTCAAACTTCGGTAACGTAATCACAGTAGTATCAACTCTAAGCATACATGGGCAGAAGGCACTTTGACAAACCTAAAGATGTGTTATAGCGAAAGTGTGGATAATTTTTTCTTACCCTCGTAGTTAAAACTTTTCCTGTGAAAAAAATAAGCAAAAGCAACAATGAAATTTAAAGGATATATAGACATCTCGGTCTATAGTATTGAAGATTTTTGATATTTTGGAGTTTTCTTCACAGCTAAATATATATTTTAAAAAATTGAAAAATGCCATTTTTCCCATAATTTTAGTTTTTAAATGATATTTTCTTTATTAAGGAGTACAAAAACAATTACTAAATCATGCTACTCTAATTTTATAAAAAGCTCTTCAATGAGAATAATGTCCAGTATTACACATTTCCAATTCTAGAGATACAGAGCAATTTGAAATTTGTAGCAAATTGGAGAAATTTCAATTTTCGTCGATCCTTCAGATTCAGCAGCAATGGCATTTAAGTTATGTGCTAACTTTCGCTTGAAGATCTTTTTCTGAGGAATCTAGCACTATGAAAGTTTTAAATATGAGTCAATAGCTTATTGAAATATAGGGTTGGTTGGTTGTTCTGGGGTTTTATGCCGCAAGGGCTGAAATATAGGGTCGCAAGCAGGCCACTTTTATTGCTAAAAAACTAAATTTATATGACCTTGAACTTTAAGTGCCAATAATAAACAAAATACAGATTTCAGAAACTTAATATTTTGAAGTTCATTACTACATGTGACCTATTTAAAAACTGATTTCCATTAAAATCGTTGATATGTCAACCCTAACTGATTTGCTCATTTTGCATGGAATGACCATTTAACCTAACCTTAGTATAATGGTTTATTAAGTTTATTACCCTTATTGTATAGTTTATTGGAATCATTATCTTGTTTAAAGAGTCCACTTTCCAAATGGTATGGCATAAAATGTTCATTTTCCTAATTGGAAGAGGCATACGATCATGTATAACGAATATTAGACTTACAAATTTGTCTTAACCTCACCTTAATATGATAGTTCATTAGGCATAAGGTTTAGTACCCTGAGTGTTCAATTTATTGGAATCGTTATTTTGTTTGAAGAGCTTACTTTCCAGATTGTATGATATAAGTTCATTTTCCTAATTGAAAGAATTACGCAATCATGTATTATGAACATACTTACAAATTTATTATGGTTATCTTAAACGTACCTTAGTTTAATGGTTTATTAAGTTCCCTACCCTGATTGTACAATTTATTGGATTTCTTATCTCGCTTGAAAAGCCTACTTTCCCCAAATTGTATGGCTTATTAAGTTTGTTTCCTAACTGAAAGTGTTATTCGCTCTGTTTACTAATTGAACAGTCTGTTATGTGCTCAGACATTATGAGTTTTTCTCTATAAGTTATGCTTTTATTAAGTTTGCGAAAATGAATTGCCAGCATTATACTTACATCATTTAGTACGATTATCCTAACTGTATGGTTCATTAAGTTCACTACCCTGATTGCATAGTTGATTACCTCGCTTGAAGAAACAATTTCTCTAATTGCAAAGGTTTATTACCATAGCCATCTCAATTCTAATTCCAATATCCATAATTGCTAAGGGTCCCGGTAGCCCAGTTGGAAGAGCAACAGATTAGCAACTGGAGGGTTTCGAGTTCGAAACTCGATTCAGTCAAAGACCGTAGGGGCTTGTGTACGCTAAATATATCGTTGCCTCAAACTTCCTCACTTCGGCCTGGTGTGGAAGTTTTGAGAGTGGGGTGCCCGATCATGTGTTGTTCTCGTCATCTGACCATGGTTCTTAATTACGAGGCTTTGTCCTGGCACCTTTGCTTTCGGGATTGATCTTGGACCTTCGCCAATAGCCCGTTGTATTACTCGAATGCGACATTAATTAACTACCTATCATAATTGTTACACTTTCCATATGTTAGCTATTTGAGAATTGCTGTTCACGCCGGGATGAGCTTATAACCACCCGATCTCCAAGAAACTATATGCGTAAGAAACATCAGTTGTAGAGAGTAGATTGATCTCAGGCCCGCAGACCAGATACGACCTTCCGAATATATTTTTATCGGGGGTTCTCAGACCAGATATATCAAATAGCTACTTTCAGAAACATTTTTATACATATTCTTGTGTTTGACTTTTCCCCTTATTGTATAATTTGGTGAATAGTTCTACCTCGTGTGACAGGAGAAGTAGATATGTATTCAAACACCATGTCGTACTATCCGGGTAGCGCTGCACAAGTTGCCTCGTGGATCCAATGGAGAGTTTACACGCATATATCTTTTCTGCAACCTGCAGCCTTCCTTGTATGACTACTAACCACTCTTGAAATCCTTGGCACGCAAAATATTTCCAAAGCATTATATTCTAAGAAAAGGAGAAGTAAAACCATTCCAAAAGAGTCTATTCTAAGAAAAGGAGAAGTAAAACCATTCCAAAAGAGTCTATTCTAAGAAAAGGAGAAGTAAAACCATTCCAAAAGAGTCTATTCTAAGAAAAGGAGAAGTAAAACCATTTCAAAAGACTCTATTCTAAGAAAAGGAGAAGTAAACCATTCCAAAAGAGTCTATTCTAAGAAAAGGAGAAGTAAAACCATTCCAAAGAGTCTATTCTAAGAAAAGGAGAAGAAAAACCATTCCAAAAGAGTCTATTCTAAGAAAAGGAGAAGTAAAACCATTCCAAAAGACTCTATTCTAAGAAAAGGAGAAGTAAAACCATTCCAAAAGACTCTATTCTAAGAAAAGGAGAAGTAAAACCATTCCAAAAAAGTCTATTCTAAGAAAAGGAGAAGTAAAACCATTCCAAAAAGTCTATTCTAAGAAAAGGAACAATAGTATCTTTCTGAAGGATAAGGAAAGCATCAATAGTATCTTTCCAAACGATTCTATTCTAAGGAAAGTCTAGGGCCTTTGTAGCCTAGATGGATGAATAAAGAATTTGCAATGGAGGGTTGCGAGTTCGAAATTAGGTTCAACCAAAACCGTCCTGTACACAGGGGTTGGTGCACGTTAAATCTGCCGTGGCCTCAAATGTCCTCACGTCGGTGTGGTGTGGAAGTTTGTAGAGGGCGGTACCAGCTTAGGTCTGACCTCGTCATCTAACCGTGGTTCAAAATTATGAGGTGTTGTCCTTGGTTCTTTCCCATAGGGATTGATCCCCGACCTTCACCAATAGTTCGTTGTTTTGTTCCAGTACGAATTAATTAACTACTTACGTTAGGAAAAACAAGACAGATTTAATTATTTTCCAAATGATTCTATTATTAAGATAGGCAAGTATTTTAATTGACGTCACACTGGAGCAACACAACGGGCTATTTGCGACAGTCAGGGATCAAACCCGAAGGGAAGGATCGAGGACAACACCACGTAATTTTGAACCACGGTCGGATGACGAGGTCACACCTGATCTCGCACCACACTCTCCAAACTTCCACACCACGCCAACGTGAGGACATTTGAGGCCACGACAGATTGAATTTGCACGATTCCCCTTTGTAGATAACGGTCTGTGGTTGGATTCGAACTCGCAACCCTCCGGTTGCTACTCCGTTACCCTTCCAACCGGGCTACCGCGGCCCCTCTATTCTGAGATAGGTCGATAAGTAGGTATTTAATTAACGTCGCACTGGAGCAACACAACGTGCTATTCCTATATTATCAGGAAACCACAGATATTTTCTTTTGAAAGGATTCTTTTCTAATTAAAGGACCAACAGAATGTATCAAAGGAATTCTATTCTAAGGAAAGGACTAATATAATAGAATTCCAAATGTTGAAAGAATCAATTAATTCATTTAACCTATAGACGTGGTTATTTGGTTATTTAGTTGTTAAGCGTACGTTGTGAGGTAAAGCCACAACACTGCTAGGGAATCTAGTTACCCTCACAGGGTTGATGACACAAAAATGCGAATTTTAAATTTTATGTAAGAGCTCAAAGCATTTCAAACGCACCAAAATAATAGAATAAAACAAATTTAACAATTCTAGTACTCTATATAGCAATTGAATTGTTTTTATCATCTGAAAACAAACATCAGAATCATATAGTATCAGTAAACCTTTGTTACAGGTGACATATAGTTTTGTTGGGACCGTTGGGAGTTTTACGCAAACAATTCGTGTTTAATTCTAAATATGTGATATTTATCATTCAAAATAAGTTGACCAAAACCTGAAGCATTCGTATTGAGAGACCTTTGCTTGCGTGAAAAAACGTTTTTCAAATGAGTAAATAAAATATTTCAGTAACAGAACTGTAAAATGAACGGAATAAATATTAGTTATCCGGGGAGGAAACAAAGGAAAACACAAAAGGGAGTAATGAAAATATTTAAAATGAAAAGAAATAATCAATTATACAAAACAAATATGAAACAGAAGCAATTATAGAAATACAAAAAGGAGTGATGAAGAAATAATATACACTTAACCATCCAAAGTGGATCCAAAGATACATTAACCATCCAAAGATCTAGTCAGTCGTCTTCTTATGACTAGGTATTTTGTCCATCAAGATTTGATCAGTTTTCTTCTTATGACTAGGTATTTTGTCCATCAAGATCCGATCAGTTTTCTTATGACTAAGTATTTTGTCCATCAAGATGTCGTCGGATTTGCTAATGACGATACCTAGTCGAGACAACCACAAGGAGGGTTAAGGGTGATTTTTTGTTGAAAATAATAAATTATTTTTGTATATTGTACGCAATTCTATTCCTTAGAGTTTTAAGAACTTGTGTCAAATTTCAAGACGAAATTTGCACAATTCATTTAGTTATAAGCCAATCACAGATTCGGCGTGTAGATACAGAATTTGTAGCCTACGCCATTTCATGGGGATGTAAATTCTATAAAGTCGATTAACAACGATTTGTTTTCAAAGGATGGTAATCAAAAGGTCATCACTTAACTGTAAGTGATGATATTGGTTGCAGATAAAACATTAAATCAGAAAATAGCGTTAAACGTCATGCAAACAGGTAGGTAGGTATTTTAATTAACGTCACACTGGAGCAACACATCGGGCTATAGGCGACTCTCCGGTATCAAACCCTAAGGGAAAGATCGAGGACAACACCACGTAATTTTGAACCACGGTCAGATTACGATGTTCAACTTAAGATTTGCGACATTACAAGTATATAAGATTTGAAGATTTACGGCGGGATGTGCGATAATTCTTTAATTCTTTGTTACACGAGAGCTAAATTGGAGTAGATTTACGGGGATACAATTTGATTTACAGGCACTTTCACACGTACTTAGAAAAATGCATGAATGTCATTCTGCATATCTTAGTTATCATAGGTTCATGTTGTCTGTATATACAAAATAAATGAGACTGATAACAACGAATAAAATATGTAAACATATTTTATCTTTATAAAATGCTATCTACACAGCCATTTCAACTCCATCGAATTAAAGATACTAAAATGTTTTTCTTGTTTCCGATTTTTTTACCTGTATTTATAAACTGTCTGCAAAAGTTATATTAGATTTATAGCATCGAGATGAAATATTACGGCTTTCGTTGACCGGATGGTTGCACTAACATTGATTTTCGTTCACGCCGAATAATTTCCGCAAATTTGTTCTTTCCACCCCATATCAGACTTTATAATAAAGTTCTTAGGTTACGAAAATTTTTCGTAACCCCCAAGTGGTTTCGACGAAATATCATGTCCAGAAATATCTGATCATTTTCCTAATGACGATACCTTGTCATCAACTTATTGCCTATTTTTTTATTTGTTTGATACCAAATCTTAGTGACGAGATATTTCATCATTAGAAAAATTGGTCAGATCTTGATTACGAGATATTCCATGATTATCAAAATTGGTCAGATCTTTATGACAAGATATCTCATTATTAGCAAAATTAATCAGATCTTGAGGCAAGATACCTCATCATTATCAAAATTGATCAGATCTTTATTACCAGATATCTCATCATTAGCGAAATTGGTCACATCTTGATGACAAGATATCTCATCATTAGCATTATTGGTTATATTTTGATGGACGAGGTATCTCATCGAAACCACTAGGATGGTTAGAGAAATTACCAATATAATTGGTTAACAAAAGTTTGAAAAATCCATGGATACTTTCTGCCAATAGGTGTGGATACTTAGTCATTAAATGTGTTGTGGGTAAAAGCAATATTCTCTATTTGGAAATCTCGTGAAGCTCAGAGGGTTAATTGATTTCATTACAATTAGACTTTTAACCTTCACCATTTCTACTCTCTGGTATTGAATGGCTACCATTCCCGATGTTTCCGAACACACGGAGTTGCAACATAAATCTCGCGATCTTTTATCGACGTTCCAATGCTTGTTTCGAAAGACCTCTCACGCCCTATAAAACACACCATAAAAGATTTCTTTTGCTATAGAATTGAAGCGTTGTGCCACTATATAAAAACACGATGTTCTGCAGTTTTTAAAACACTTTTGAATTCACAAGAAA